>CM076242.1:27682997-28882997 GCA_038380155.1 Pseudococcus jackbeardsleyi
GATGCACACATCTTTAAATGTCATGCGGATCCATTTCCGGAATATTTTAGATGTCCGTATTGTAAAAGACATTTCAGGAATGCCAAATGGCTAACTAGCCATATAGTCAAGAAGCATTCGGACAAGTATTCCAGATACCCGTTAGAAAAATTTCTTCCTTCTGAAATGTAAGATTCGATATTGAAAAGTTCAGAGTTTTAGTGCATACGTTCGGATTAATTTGAATACTGGTTTTGGTTCTTTTTGCGATTATTTTAAAAATTGATTTCTAATTTTTCTGTTGGCGGTATTTAGTCGGTTGGATAACATTTTTGGTATCGATGTATTGCAGTTCTTATTTCATTTTGTAGAATGGGAATTAGTTTCTAGAAAAAGCAGTTTTTTCATCTGATTTTTTTTATCCCGTCAAATTATTTGAAAAATTATGCGTATGGAATTAATTCGATTGCTGGAAACTGTTTAGTTGCTAATAATTTTTTTCAGAAAACAACGTCAGGAACTTTAAAAATTGCATGCTGTCAACCTCAATTATTCCTTAAATTAATGCATTTATAGACTGAAACTGCCTACGCTTTATTTGCTCATTTGTTTTTATTGGGTTTTCAAATAACTGTCTTCACTTCAATCCGATCTCGATAGTATAACTATTTTAAGTTAGCTGTTAATTAAAATAATCATGGTACATATTTAACCATTTAATGGAATATTTATTTTTGAAAACCAGGCTTGAAGAAAACGGCGAACCGATGACTCCTAATGATACAACTGCATTGGCTGACGGCTCCTCATCATCGTCTTGCCCTTTGAGGATACTTTCACCTTCTACTATCAATAAAGCTATTTCTACGTTTTCTGTATCTGCCCCTCCCGGGTCGAGTTGAAGCTTAAATCACTCATATCTATTCTAAGCTGAAAATGTGAACATTTTATTTAGTTCTTCGAAAAAGTATTATCAGTTACGTGAGTGAAGTACTGTTTGTGTACCTTACAGAAATTTTATTTTATAGGTTGATTAATGATACTAATACGTTATTTGATTTCAGAGTGTAGAATCTACGCTTTTTTAAACGTAAAATTTATCTGTAATAATCTTCGTATTAATCGTGGTGTTTTTGTTTTTTTGAATGTTTAAAGTCACTCTGAAATCTTTTTTTTACTGTTAACTTTTGTATATACTTTTTTTTTCGTTTTTCTTATGACGTGAATACTTTCATGAATAAATTAAGTATACTTATGGTGTTTAGAACGTGATTATGTTCAAGTTCACGATAAGAAGTCTCTAGCATTTTTTTCTTTCGAATTACTACAGATGAAAAAAAAAACTAATCGATGTATTGCAATTACGAATTCTGCTTGGTGTGTAAAAAAATCGTACGAAACGACTATACCTATGACTATGAGTCATAAATTTCAAAGATTTCCAATCAGGATTCGCAACTTTTTTTAAAAATCCCCTCCCTTAAAAAAATATGCAGACGGTTTGATTTGTTTTGATTATTTTTGATGATTTGAATATTATCTGATAATGAACATGCGACCATGCGAGTAGCTTGTTTATGTTGGGTATCACTGATAGTCGTATCATTTTGTGAATCGTGATCCATGTAAATACTATCTCAATTCTCAATCCCATTCATAGCTCACAGTTCACTCGTCGAGTTAATAAAGTGTTTAGAAAAAAACGTGGTATTTCATCTATGGTGTATGGTGTAAATTAGTGATGTACTAATTCAATATAATATTTGTATTTAAAATATTGCTGAGCACTTGTGTCTATTACGGTTGAAAACTCATTAAAATTTATCAAATGGATCAATACGATTTGGATTTTGAGTAAGTTTTTTATATCATCCAACATGTTTTTGAAACATACTTGCTGCTTGTTAGTAGAGAATTTCTATCAAGGAGAGATTATTTCTTGAAATCACAAGATTATCAATAAAAGGAAGCTTGATAGCTTTAGCTTTCTACCGAGAAAAAGCTCCATTCTGTTATCTGTTATTTCAAATATTGTTCGTTGTATTCGCTTGAAATTAGTTTAGTGGCCTTGAAACAATATATTTTCAACTGTAAACTGTCCTAATTAGTTATTTCTATCTCTTGTCTATACAGATCGATATCAGAACACGTGGACGCCATGAAATTGAAATGGACCGAAGTTAGTGACAAATACAAATCCATGCTGTCTTCACTGAAGGAAACCAATGCTAAATATGAACAAACCAAAATCGAATTGGAATCGTTGAAAGTACGAGCCAAAAAAGCAGAAACCGAAAAAGATAACATGATGCTCATCGTAAAAGAATTGTACAAAGAAAGAAGATTAGCAAATCCTTTCAGTGAAACGCTTAATAAACTAGAACGGATGATTTTAGCCGCACAGAACGACAGTGCGCAGAGGAATAATACTTTGAATTCTAGTATTAATGAGATTTCATGTCAAATCGTTACTTCGGATACTTTAGGAGGTAGCACGCAACAATCATCCGTTGATGCCGAGTCGCTACTAACCGTTCAAGTTAAAAACGAGTTGACGGAAACCAGTAATTCTAGTTCAAATCAAGATGATCCGTTGTTGATGCCGAATGACCAAACGTTACCAATTTCGATTAATCCAAATTCTGTTCGATGTCTCCGTACGACGTCGACGCCGTTAGTTCAAACCGATCAGCAGCTATTGTTGAATAATGAGTCCAGCCAAGATGAGACTTGCGAACATAGCGTTCTGGACAAGAATGAATCTTCGTATGAATTTGTGGAAATTGCACCAGAGTCCTCCAAAGTGAGTCCGCTGATGCAGAATAATCATTTAGATGTTGATCCACTGTCGTTATCTGATAAAAGTAACAGCTTCCGGAAACCGATACAGAATAAGCCCGTCCGTTTGTCGAAGAAAGATGATCAACAGGAAACATCTGGGTTTGTATAATACTTCGTCATGATCTGCATTGAGCTTTTGATTTTGATGCATCGAATGGTGTGTATGTGGATATTGAGTAGGTAATCTGTTTCATTTTTCGAAAGAATTTCCATCGATAATAGAAATTGACAAGAATTTAGTATTTGGCCCAAATACGTGAGGTAAATTCATAAATGAGAAGTCCGTACCAAAAGTTTTCATTTTAAAATCTCAAGGTACGGAATTTTTTTCCATGAGTTGGTGAAAATTGATGAATAATAATCATTCTACCAAAAATTGATTTTATCATCGAGTGAAATTGGCCACAGACTGGGCAATTGGGCATGGTTCACGTCATTTATGACGATGCGATGTTCAAATACTTGGCTATACTAATTTTCTAATTGACTGTCCTATCAATTACCTACCTTACGCATATCTGAATACTACATATCTAAGGTTTTTCTTATGAATGTAATTATGTTATTAATTTGATTTTCATTTAGGTCAAATTCCATGAACGTGAAGGTGTCTTTACCTAGGATCAATGTTTCAGGCATTCGGTACAAACATTCTCAATCAAATGGTAATTCTGTTGGAAACTTCGACGCGTGTTCTTCTTCAACTGCAATGTTGCAAAAGTGGGTTTTATTGAAACTCCTGATTAATTGTATTCGTTCGAATTGAGCAGAGCTATCGGAAGTCGCCGATCTTGCTAAATTTTTTAGTAAAACCTCGTGTATGTTCCTACTTCCTACGTTTAAATCAAGAGCAAAAGTAAAGATTTTTGTAGAATAATTTTTCAGAAAATCGCGGAGTTTCGTGTTTTTTTGTCGAAAAAAGTCCGCCTCAACTCGATTTTTATCGAGAATTTTTACACCCTTCTGTATTTATTATTGATGGGGGGAGGGGGGGTGTCAAAATTGTAATGGGAGATCCCTCATTTAAAATAGCAATCGTCAAAATCCTAGATTATTTGTATGTAGGTATTATTTTTCATTTCTTCTTGATACAAAAAAAATGTTGTTTTGACTTTATTGATTATTTTTAAATATTTACTGTCTGTGCTATAGGTGTTCCAACGAATCCGAATTATCATGTACCGAAGCAGACGACATGGACATTTATCTTGACGATGATGTTGATGACGACGATCACTGGAAAGCAAGGTTGGTAGAACAGGTTTCTAGTTTCTACTACCTAGGTACATATTTGACTGAAATAATTTATAAACACAATAGAAGGTACTTACCTATGAATATAGTTACATAGATTTTATTCATCTACTAACGTAAGTATGGTTTAGTTTTTTTGCCTTGCAATAACAGCTCAATTTTGATTAGGTATTTTTCCGACTTTGTTTTGTTAAAGGCGATGTTTAATATGTAAAAAAAAGAATTCGAAAAATTATCTTTACCTCAATTATCAAGATCTGGATAACCATATTTTGAGGTATCATCCCGAACCTTTTCCTGTTTATCGGCGTTGCCCATATGAAAATGGTAAATGCAGACGACACTTTTCTGCATTGAAGGAATTCCAACAACACATGAAATTGCGCCACCAAAACGAAATTTTCGTCAAGAGCAGCATAATTAACGAATTGCCGAAGAATGTGTAAGTATAACATTTTTGGTTGGAACATTATGTGTATTATTTTATAAATATATCTAAAACCCTAGGACCGATTAAATTCATTATCAGTTTTGGTTATATTTTTCTAGAGTAAGACGATGCTTATTTTGTGATGAATTATTTCTGAGTTACCCTGATTTGAAAATCCATATGAATGAAATCCATAATGGAGGTGCTGGACCTGCGAAATGTCAAACTTGTGGCGCAGTTTTATCAAGCATGAAAGGATTGTACATGCATAAATGGAAAAGTCTTCGTTGCAATCAAATGACCCCCGAAAAATCCAGCTCATCTCTTCAAAATTCCAAGGTTTATGGATATTACAAGTGGGTAATAATTCATTCGAACCATTAAATTTTCTAAAGATTTATTTTCATGGCTTATTTATTTTAGCCGATGCAAAATATGCCTGAAAAAAAATCCCGTGGAAGAAACATACTATAATCGAAAAGATCTTGACGCTCACATCACGCAAAATCACCCTAATTTCTATCCGGACTACATTCGTTGTCCTCATCAGAAGGGCGATGCTGAATGTAACCGACATTTAACTACGATGCAGGGTTATCATGTGCATGTGAAGACCTATCATCGAGATGAAGACTTGAGTATTTCTTTGGAAAAAGCTTTTCCTGAGCAAAAGTATTTATGAATTCTGATCGTGATAATATGTAGGTATTTATCAACTCTCTGTCTGTGTTTTTTAACAGTATAATTTTCATTTTCCAGACCTTTGAATTGTTCTGTTTGCGGTAAATTTTTCCAATTCAAAGCACATCTAATGCGGCATTCGAAATCATACTGTAAGCGAGTGAATAAGTATAAAACAATTGTTTTGCGAAAAAGATGCTAAACAGAAGAGTAAGAGAAAAGTAAATCGTAAGAAGCGAAAATAAAGGCAGAAAACATCCGGTATCAATGTTAATCGTGTTTTTCATACCTATTTATTATCGAAAACAGAATCTATGCAGCGAATTGTGAATTAGGTACGACAAATATTCGTATAATTAGTACTTACCTTTTGTATGTATTTTGCGTGTAAGTTTATAAATGAATAATAGCATTCTTACAGCTCTTAGACTTCGAGCCAATTTTTTGATGGTGGATTAACCTCAACGGTTATTTCCTTCATTATTTCGCCTGGATTTTTTTTACGCAAACATAAATTTAATAGCTGTCTTCTTACCTTTATTTTGTACAAGGTTAATACCCAAAATTGTTTCTTCTGGCCATCACTGAGAAGGTCAAGAAATTTTTAATGGGAGCAGTCCTTTGATAGGAATTTGGAATGAGATTTTCGTAATGACGCTGTTGCTTTTGAATTCGAAACCTCGAAGATGCATATAAAATGAGATCAGATTTGCAAGCATATTTAGATTCCCTAAGAGTTTGTTTGGTCAAAAAAAGTTGTTTTTCAAATTTTGTAATACTTATGTATTTCCAGTAGACGAGGTAAAAACATTTTCAAAATACATGGCCAAAAAATCAAAACTTCAATGGAAATATCTCTCTTGAGCTCATTTTTACTCGTCGAAATGAAAAAATGTTTTGAGAATTATTTTGAACTTGCCAACGTACGAAATCAATGGTTTTTTTTATCATTCGGTGTCATTTTACTTCCTCCTCATCTTTCCTAAAAAAAAAACAAAACAATAGGTACCTAATACCTATCTCATGGTGAGAAAAAGAGCTGAAATTGAAATGTTTTTGGCACTGTTGAGCAAAGTGTTTCGACTTCCGAAATCCATTTTTGAAATTATTTTGGCTCTTGACCTAAATAGCTACTCAGTATCATTTAGAGATTCTCCTTTCCCCTTTATCTTTTTCTAATTTAGGAGCAAAAAAGGAAGAAAATTTTCTTCCTTTTTTGCTCCTCCAACTCGACAAGTCTCAATAAATGTTTGATTTTTGTTTTCGTTTTTGTTTTAATAAAAAAAAAACTTGACAAAACAGAAAATGAAGTTTTTTTTTCATTTTACCTACCAAATTCGAATCTCAAATTAAAAATCAAGCCAAGAAGTTTTCTATGTTCGCTAGAACAATTTTTGACGTATTTTTCAAAAATTGTTTTTGGTTATTCATCAACTGTAGAGATTTCATTCCCCCCCCCCCCCCCCATAAAAATACCTCTAGATCTAGTAATGGTGTTTTTCAGTACATAACGTAGTAGGTACCTAGGTAGTTGTTTGGAGGATCACACTCGAGGATTCACTGCAATAAAATTTAAAATTTCAAGTGGTACCTATTGGTATGGTATATGCGAATATTTCTCCATTCATTTCTTATTTTTGTATTTTGTGTGCGTCAATTCATCGAGTTTCAACTATTAATTAACTCTTTATTTTTATTACTCACTATGGACCTATTCGAGAATATACGAACGCATTATTTTTATCTAGGTTCATTCTTTCATTCATTTTAGAAATTCCAACTTATTGAGTGATAATCATGCTGATAACCCGTAGAAAAAGATTAATGTGCTGCCTGCTGCAAATTAAAATTTATTTTCAAAACTTCAAAAGGGATCGACTATAGAGGAGCATATTAAGAGGTAAAAGTAAGTATAGTAAGAGGTACTTTGTAACTGACTCACCTATAAATTAAGATAAAAATAGATAAATAGATACCTACATAACAATTTTATAGGTAGGCGATTGCTTAGTAAGACACGTTGGAGTGAAATAAAATAAAATAATACAACATGAAAAAGTAATGCAGCTTCAGGTAGAGCTTCAGGAATTCTCATTTCGTTCCAATCTTCCATAATGGTCTTCAATTTTCCGGTGATCGGTGATGGAAGAGGCCGGAGAGGAGAGAGGAGAGACGATGGAGGTTACGATTAGTGGATTTGTTCGCTATCACATCCCCAGTTCCCCACTTCTCCGCGTACATTTCCCGCCACCCAACGTATTGCCGATTCGTTATCTGGTGAGCCAGAAAATCAGCAACATTTGTTTCGTGCATGTGCTTACTGCTTAAATAATATGTAGATACTCGAATGATTGTGACAGATACGTTGTGTTCGTATTTAATGCTTTAATCTATGAAGTTGAAGGTCCTCGTTGAATTAATGTGCATAACAAAATTCTAAGATTTTCATAAAAATCAGAGAAGCGTGGTGAGTACCTCATACAATATCAATTCACCCCTCAATATCGTGGTTTAGTTTTTAGAAGAGTCGCTTATCTCGAATGTTTAAATTTGATTTCCTTATATTCGTCATTCTTTTTTATAGATCATCCATCCAAATGGAAAAGGAACCTTTTTTGAAATCTGTGACGATGTATGAAAACCTTGAAACGTTGTCGGAAGCTCGTACCAGGATACGTGATCTCGAGAATGAATTAGCTCTCTCCAATTCTCGTGTCGCTCATTGTGAGAAAGAAAAATGTGACTTGACCGCCGTTATTGAAAAGCTGCACGCAAAGTTTATAAGGAAACCACTGCATAACGCAATCGATCAACTCGAATCGAATTTGTTATTATTGAACGATGCCATTGGAGGTATTGAACACAATGCTAATGAAAATTCACCCAGCTCAAACGATGGTGGCGAAATTCCCACCGTTGAGGATACCAAAGATAGATCTCAACCCGAATCCGACTTGCGTACCAAAGTTACAGATTATACGAATATTTTTGAAAATGATGCGATTAGTTTGAGCAGCGATGAAGAAAACGTAGCTGATGATCAAGATTCCATTGGAAATGAGCCCAGTGTAAACACCGCTAATTTGTTGATCAAAATTAAGGAATCTTTGAAACGTATGGTCGACGGTGTTGATAAGGTTTGTGATAAGATGTCCAGCGACGAAAGTAATCCAACGACGACCCCTGATGTGAGACGTAACGTCGAAATTTTTACGATAAATTGTGACGATGACGATTCTGATTGTGCTGATAATCGACCTGTTTCGAGTCCTACGTAAATAAAGTTCTATTTGGTATTTATTTTCGTACGATATTGTATTTATGATAAATGATTAAATTTTTTTAGGATTCCGCTTATTATTGAACTGAATGATTCGTCGTGTGAATCGGACCCAGATGATTGTTTACTTCTCGATGATATTGTAAATATTGCGAATGATTCGACAATTGACCAACAAAAAGCAAACTGTAGCTCAGGTGTTTCTGAAAAAATACCTCTCATTGACTCTGACCCTCCTCAGAGTTCAACTTCTGTCGAATCTGAATCTGGTAAGTTGCCAACTCATGTAAATGAGGACGTTTCACTCCGAAGCGATCTCTCTAACGAAGTGAAGAATCTGAAAATCAGTGGAGAAGGAACCTTGCTCTACGAAATTTCACAAAAATCAACCTTCAATGAGTTGAATGCCTCGTTAATCGAAAGTGTATCTTCTAATCACGCTACGTGTTCGAAAAATAGTCCAGAAAACACCTCGTTTTGTTGCGTTTCACAAAAATCAACTTTCTGTACGTTGGATGATTTGTCAACTGGAATTATAAACTCTGATGATACTACACGCTTAATTCCGAACTCGGCCCTCGCTGGTTTAGATGATTCATCAACTGGAAACTCAAATCTTGACAATTCGAAAATCACTCTGGAAAAAATCTCATTCAGCAGCGATTTTCAAAAACCAACCACCGCTGAACTGCTTGATTTATTGATTGAGAATGGTAATTCCAACAATGCTACCTATCCGAAAATCAACCAAGAAAATACCTCCTTTAATAATACTTTACAAGAACCGACTTTCTGCGATGATTTATCGACTCGTATTGCAGGCCATGATGATACTGCGTGTTCGAAAATCGATTCAGAAAAAAACTCAATTGACAACGTTTTACCTGAATTAACCCTCGATGAAGTGGATTACGTGTCGAATGAAACTCCAAATTCTTCCGGTGACACCACGTGTTCGAAAAGCCACGAAGAAAAAACCCCATTTTCTGAATTTTCAAGAAAATCGATCTTCGCCGATTCAGATGATTCATCAATTGAAAATACAAACCGTAGTACTGCTATTTCGACATCCAATCATGAAAAATCCTCACGTAACGACGTTTCGCAGAAACCAGTATTCGATGGATTGGATCAGTTATCAATTGAGAATCTCAACTCCAATTCTTTGTGTTCAAAAATCAATCACGAAAATCCTTTTTCCAGTAAACTTTCATTCGATACAGCACTAAATCATTTGAAAGATTTGTTAACCGAAAACCTCAATTCTAATCATGGCATATGTACGAAAACTATCCAAAAAGAAACCTCATTCATCGAATTTTCATCGAATTCAAATATCGCGGATTTAGACGATTTTTCAACTGCAAATCCCAACTTTATCAGTTCTACTCCTATAATTAATCATGAAAAACCCGTTTTCAGCGACGTTAAACGGAAACCAACATTCGATGAATTAGACGATTTGTCAACTAGAAATCCAAACTCTACTCCTGGATGTTCGAAAATCACCCGAAAAAAAATCTCGTCGAATGAAGTTTCATCAAAATCAACCCCCGCAGAGCTGAATGACGTGTATTCTGAAAATTCAGATTCTGACGCAGCTTCGTATTCAAAAATCAGCGAAGAAAAAATCGTATCCAGTGAAGCTTTACCAAAATCAACCCTCGATGAACTGAATGACATTTCTTCTGAGAAAACGAATCTTGGCATAACTTCGTATTTGAAAATCAACCAAGAGAAAATCTCGTCCAGTGAAATTGTACCAAAATCAACACTCGCTAAGCTTGATGACGTATCTGCTGAGAATGAAAATCTTGAAATAGCTTCGTTTTCAAAAACCAGACAAGAAAAAACTTCGTTCGGTGAAGTTTTATCGGAAACATCTCTCGCTGGGTTGGATGACGTGTCTTATGAACATGCAAATCATGACGTAGCCTCGAATTCGAAAACCAGCCAAGAAAAACCCACGTTCAGCGACGTTTCATCAAAACCAACCCCTGCTGACTTGGATGATTTGTCGACCGAGAGTATAAACCCCGACAGTACTAAATATTCAAAAGTCGACAAAGAAAAAATTTCACCAAAACCATCCCCTGCTGACTTGGATGATTTGTCAACCGAAAGTATAAACCCTGATAGCGCTACGTGTTTGAAATCCAGCCAGGAAAATTCTTTCGTCGGTGTTTTACAAAAGCTCAGTCCTCTTAAATTCGATGATTCGTCGATTCACTTAGGCGCTGAAGTCAGTTTACCCAAAATCGGTTGCGCAAAAGTTGCCACAGCCGTGGAAGAAAATATGGCTGACGCTGAAGTTTCACCAGACGTAACTATCATTGAAATGAATGATTCTTCATTGATCGAGTTGTGTGAAGAGACTACCTTGACGATTTCTGACGCCTCGAACGATTCTGTCCCTAAATTTGATCTAAAACCATCCCCGTTCAAAATTCAACTAGGAAGAGATCCTTATGAATTTGATGATTCATCATCTCAATCAACCAGAAATGTCAAACCGCCTCGAAATGATGATTGGTCTTCTCGACCTACCAAGAAGATCAAACAGCCTCAAAATGATGATTCAAATGGTCCTGCGTGTTCGAGATACAAAAAAAGGACGTATGATTCATTCGAAAGGTAGATCGAAATAAATAAAAAACCACATAGATAATTTTACGTATGATCTTATTATTAACCTTGATTTTTTTCTCCATTTATAGTAAAGTAATTAAAGAAGAACCGGGTACTGAAAATGCATCGAATGCTAGAAAACGAGCAAAGTATGACATTTATGGTTCATACGTTTCTCCATCATCGTTATTTTTTTCATCCAATTCTACATCTTCAGTGGAGGAAGTTAGAAGAAGGTAACTAACCTATTTTGAAAAAATACCTAAATTAAGTCAGTTTTAATAACATTTTCTACCTTAATTTTAGAAATAGAATGCCATCGTGGCCGTGTCCACTTTGCGACGAATGTTTTCCGAATTCTTTTTCTTATAGCAAACATTTAAATCAAGTTCACGTCGGAGACAAAGGAGTTTTCACTTGTTCCATTTGTCATTTCGTTTGCGCCACGCTTACTGGTCACAAGAGACACGTATCTAAATATCATAGCGCCGCGTTCTTGATGGAAAACCGGTAAATATCTGAATTTATTGCATCGAGTCGTATATGAATGTAGTACATTTTGGATTCATTTTGTTTTTGACAAGTTGTCTCAGTGTGTTTTACATTATTAATTTTCTGCGTAGTTATCAATACGTGCATCATTTAAACATAGATCATCGTTATGCCAAAACCAATTTCAATTCGTAGGTATCATGTTCGTGACCCGCAGGTGATTCAACATTTGCGTAAGAACTATTAATTCCGAACAAATTTTGTTAGTTGTTTTAAACTTAATTTCATTTATCAATATTTTTAAGGTTCAGTGTTATTTTAATTTTTTAATATTTGTTAGTTTATTTTGATTTTTTCAAAAATTCGAATATTTAATTCGCTATTTTCCTTTTTTAAAGTAGGAGTTGATTTTAAATCACTCGAACGTATTAAATTTACTTTTATTATAGTTATTTTATTCTTAAAATAGTTATAAATGAATTTTATGATCCTTGAAGACATTATTTTCAAGTTTAAAATTATTATTATATGTACATGAGTAGCTTAAATTTCGCTCGTTATGACAAATGCCTCAGTTGTGATGATGTTTTAGATGTTTTGTTCTGTATGAACTTCGTTGATTTTTTCTTACGTTTTGAGATAATTATTTATCGTTACGTTGTGTATGATCCTTTAATGTGGAATTACAAATGTGATCTCAACCCTGCCACGAAGTGCATATTTTCAGTATTAAATGTTTCCTTGAAATGGCACTCGCTGATTGATTTATAAAAATTAGGTAAATAGATCAATTAAATTACTTCGTGTTATTTTTTTAAAAAAATAATATACCTACTAAATATATATTTTTTTGAACTTTTGTAAATTAATTTTTCAACGAGGAAATGCAAGTACCTACTCTTTAAAATAATAATGATTTAAAATAAAAACAATAGAATGAAGTTCACAGTTTACAATCAATTATGAAGAATAAAATAATCAATCCATAATTGGATTACATGACCCAAACTAAAGCAATATCTACTTACGGTGAGATTAATTTTCTATGCCTTGTCTACATATTCGAAAAAATTTTAATCGGAAATAAATTTTTCAGAATTTTTTCTTTTCGAGAATTTGATTGTTCGGAAAAATGCATTCGAGAAAATGGTTAGAAACCAAAATACTCTCCACTGAAAAAGAATTTCCTGTAGGTTCCTAGCTGCAGCCGTAAAAATTGTATTTTTTTTTTACTACCTACCTATAAAAAAAATTGCAATTTTTACTGTTTAAATTGGTAAAGAACTTTTTTTTATTCCAAAGAATGAAAATTGATAAATTTTTTGGTAAAAATAACTTTTTGAATAATTTCTACCGACTGTTCCAAAACTGCTATTTTCATTATTTTTCATTGTAAGTAAATTTTTTTACTGAACGTGTTTCTGGCGTCTCATTAAAATTTCAGATGTTGATAATCATTTTGTTTTTGAACTCATGAATATTTTAATTTTACCGATTTATAGAGTTGATGCTTAGTTTATGCTCTAATTTTGATTTTGAATCAACTGGGGGTAACATAATCCCGATACCTTAGTAGATGATGAAACCAGTTTGCGATCTCTTTTTGGTGGGATTGCCGTCCTTGAACGTTTCAGGGTGATCAAATAATAGTGAAGTTAAAATGAAGGACATGGCAATGATAGGACCACCAACGCATCTATAGCTTTAGGCGGTGAATAGTTACAGTTACAGGCGTATGTTCTATTTTTATAAGTTGGTCGTTAATCGACTCTCGGGATGTCGGGAATGAAAACGTAAATTTGTAGGTCCAGGCCAGGCCCTAAGTAGGTATATTTTTCTCCAGCAAAACTTTAAATCTCTCAAAATTTGTTCAATTTTCATTTTTTAGTTTTATAAAGGTACTCAATTTCAAATTTCTGGAAATTTTCCCCAAATATTGAGCAAAAAATAATTTCAAAAAACATTAATTTAAAATTAAAAAAAAGAAAATTGTTTGAGTTGGGAAATTTTTATAAAAATTAGTTTTTAAAAATAATAGGTAGATCTAGGTACGAGGTACCTATGCTATCTAATTACCTATGAATGAATCAAAGTACATAAGAAAAATGTTGAAATGATTAAAGATGATGTAAAAAAAAAATATTGTAAGAAAAAGAGATGATTGGTATTACGTATCAGAAATGTACCTAACTTACTCAATTTCTTCAATTTTTTCCAACTTAATGTTACTAAAATTTTTTCTAAAATTGTTTCGAATAATTATTTTAAAACTCAAGTTCAATTTTGCCAGGCACAAAAATAGGTATTCCAACTGAACATGAACCTATTAGAAATTTTTTCAAATTTTCAAATTCGCATTTTGTAGAATTTCTTCCAACCAATAGATATAGGTAAATGAGCACCGAATCTAGAGAAATTTTTCAAAAAGTAATGAAAATATGAGATTTAAAAAATTTAAAAATTACAAGTGTTGGAAAAATTTCAGAGAAAATTCAAATTGAAAAATTTTACTGATGAAAAATGGATAAAAATGGATACAGCTTTAAGAAAAATGGAATTAAAGAAATTGAAAAATTTGAGCTGGAAAAAATTCGAAGTAGGTAGAGGTACCTACCTTAAATTGCAAATACTCGAATTGCAGAGCCACTACCAAACCACATTACGGGAAGGGAAATGAACATAATCCGTCTAAAATTAACTATTTTGTGGAGTATCTAGCAAAATTTTAATTTTTTCCAGAATTTTAGAATTTCTCTAAAAAGTAAATACCCGGTACCTTAATCAACATTGGACAACTCGAACCGAGTTCTTTCTTCCTTGCGATTAAATCAACAAGAATAATTTATTTTTAGCTTTATTTCCCGACAGATGTTTTCAGTGTGTATTTTTGACCTTAAAAAAGAAAAATTTCGATATTGTGCTAGAGGCGGCCAGTAAGGTTGAAAATGATCAAGTAAATTTTTTCATCAAACTAGTCGTAAGGAACCAAGTATTCAATTTGGAGAAGCTCAAGTTACTATGGGTGCCTTCTGGAGAATTTCGAAAAAAGTCTGAATTTAAATGAGCAATGCATTAGGTAGTTTCTCAGAAACCATGTTTAGATAGTATTTAGTAATTAGTTCGCCATATGCGTACATTGTCGCACTAAGAATCGACAGAAAACAGATAAACAGAAGATAAAAAAGTTAGTAGAGGTGGAGAAAACAAATCGTATTCACTTTTTCGCTTATTCTAAAGCTAGTTGTCCTTGTCCGTGGTGCAGCGTCCATACAAAATTAAAGAGCAAGATTGAATTGAAATTCCAATTTTACTCAAATTGATTCGAAGGTCGAAGTTGAATGTTGAATCATTCGAATTGAAATAAATTCTCTAAAAAAAAATCAATCTCACTATAGTCAGTGTCAGTACGCCGTACGCCAAAAAAAAAGAGTTTGTAAGGCTGCGTCACCGGTCGCCCATAGGTGAAAAAAAACGAATAGATAAATCAGATAAATGATAGTGAAATAAATCATAAATCATAATCATAATAAATGTTGAAAAAAAAAACCATTCTGATAAATATCCTTTGATGGCTCTGATCGTCTGATGACACCGTACAACTCTTCTGCTCCTCCGTTCTATCCCCACTACAGAATAAAACATAGACCATTGACATTGACCAGGGTTCCGACGATTCGTCAAAAAAAACGAACTGATTCACGATTCACAATTCATTCTAATTTTTATGCCGGATCATAACTCACAACTCATTTTCTTAAAAAAGGAATCGATTCACGATTCACGATTCAATGATTCATGAATCGTGAATCGCGATTCATTTTCACGATTCGTTTTTCGATTCATAGCTGCTCGATAGAATTTACAGAATTTATTCCCATATTATTCACCTATTTTACGAAAATTCAGTTTTTCTCGAATGGTGGGTTGAAAAAATTGATAAATTACTGTTTTACTTGTCTTTTTTACTCAGCAGAGACAGAGACACAGAGAGCAGAGATCATTTTGCTATTTCTATTTTGTTGGGGAGGTGTTCCTAATTACCCCGGTCGCTCTCACACATCTTGAATTTAAAATTTAATTTTTTGACTTTTGATCCGTCAAAATGAATCGTCTTAAAAATATGAATCGATTCACGATTCACGATTCATGATACTAGCTTAAACGATTCGTGATTCACGGTTCATATTGACAAAATATGAATCGATTCACGATTCATAATTCATTGAATCGTGAATCGATTCATGAATCGTGAATCGTGAAAAATGAATCGTACGGAACCCTGACATTGACCAGTCTCATTTCTTTTCCCCTTTACACACACTTGCGCAGTACGTTGTGCGCATATTCGCACCACAATCCACAATTTTTACATGTGATTGTTGCGTATTACGTCGTCTTCCGTCTCTGTCCTGTTTCGTTACGCATTTTGTAATTTGTAATAATTTTGTTTGCATACATTACTAGTGTATTATGTCAATTTCGCATTAAAATGGATAACACGAGCTAATATGTAATAGAAAAATTTTTCGTGCTGATTTATAATATGAGTTGAAAGGTTTAATACTTGATTCACGATGGATGCGGATGATAAACGTGTGAAGTAAGTACTCAATTACCTGAATATATTTAAATTTGTAATCATTATCATGCGGCGAATGCGAATTGTTATCAGTTAAAAACTTTCCCATTTCCTAGTGTTTACCGTATACCGGTTAAATTACAGTGTTTTTTCATTTTCGTTCTCAAATTACCTATACCTGAATCTAATTAGTGTTTTCATGGCTTTTTTGCCCACAGTTCTATGCTGGCTCGATTGGACGAATTTCACGCGAAATTCATCAAAGAACGTAAAACGTTGAGATCCTCTTTGCACGCTGCCAACACCAAGATCGTAGAATTAGAAGCACATGTGGCCCGATATCAAGAAAAATGCAAACAAATCGAAGCCGAAAAGATCGCATTAACCGATATGATCGAAAAATTGCAATCAAGATTGGACGGATATTTGAAAGATATCGATATGGCTAGTATACCTTCAGTGGCTTCAGTCGAGAACAATAACACCGAAGAAATATCGTCGTCGAACGAAGTTCTCGTGAACCTAGGTAATTCAACCGATTCAGCGAGTTCACCGCAGAATACACCTAGACGTTTATCTGCCGACGAACGACAAGCTAGCCCCAATGTATCCGCGCTGAAAAGAAACTGTGATAACCTAATCGATAACCAGGATGCTGATATTTCACAACAAAATCAGCTTCAGCTCGAAACAGTGTCTCAATTTGTCTGCAATACCGAAATTGTCACCGGTACCGATGGCATTTCCAGTTATTTTTCTAATTTTTACATTGATCCGCTAAGTGTCAACAGTGACGAAACTCCCGCCGTATCTTCGATTACTATTCCGCCTATTATCAAAATGATCTTATCTTCGTATCATCGTTTCGATAAACGGTTTTTGGTATTCGTGACCGACACAACCGCATCAAAAGACTGCCATTTTTTAAGCATCGATGATTTATTAGCTTTACCGGAAAATGCCGATTTGGTACAGCAGCTTCACGACAGCCAGTCAAACACATCGGAAGGAGGACAAAATCTTTCTTTATTCACCGTATTGGGTCAATTGATTGCGCGAATGAGTCCTTCGATACCGAAATCCGTCGATGTAGAAAATCCTGTCGTAACGCCGGCTATTGAACCATCAGTCAAAACAGAAGAAAATATCAATGTCGCTGCAGGTACCAAAAGGTATGTATGGTTTTTTCCAATATGGTTTTCGTTTTATGTGTTTGCACACATGTGCGATACTTCTAATTTTGGTTATAAAAATGAATGCTTATCTGTGTCTGTGTATCCGGTATATAAAATGAGTACCTTCGAACTCCAGTTCTGCCTGTTTATTTTCAGTTGATAATTTTTTAGCCGTGTTCATTTTTATTTTTTATGCCTTCGTAGTTCGTCGTTTGATTTCAAATCTTTTTATCATATCCTTTTGTTGCGTTTGATTAAGACACGTGAAAAGGTGAAATTAACTCCTTGTAGATGAGGGGGAAGCAATAAGAAAGATAAAAGATGATTTTTTTTTTACCAATTGAATAGACAATCGGATGGTTGCTTAAAATAACCTTATAATGTAATTCCTTTCCTTCTTCATAATTTCAGAATTGAAAAATGAATTCGTTGGGATCTTTTCGTTGAATAGAAAAAATTAGGTTTGATTTTTGGAACTGCATATATTCAAAAACCTTATTGTTATTTACCTTTTCATACTTGATCCTTAAATTCTTGCTCAAACACGACCATTTTCTAGACTTGCTCATGCCTGAAGATTTTTCCCTGGGTTGTAACAATTCTTTTTTTTTTTCGTATTTGTACTCTTGTCTAGTACTTTTAAACCTTTAAATATTTTTTCTTTCATCATTTTAAAAATGATCCCTCTAATATTTATTTTTCCCAGAAACCCTAAACAAATCTTAAAAAGAGGGAGGAAGAAGGAAGGATAAAAACAATTTTAAAACTTGTATCCAAATGATATATATGTTTAGGACGATGATTTTAAGTATGGTATTTTTATTCAGGAACCAAAAATACACCTTTAAAAAGAGGAGAGAAACTGATGAAATTTGAAAACCAAAATTTTTAAGGTGTATAAAAGTCTGATTTTCATTTAGATTCACCCTGGACCACAAAATGAACTTTTGAAGAAAGAGGATCAAAGGTCTTAGGGATGAGGAGGGATCTTGCCAAAATTTTGAAATTATCATTTAAACGTTATTTTTGTGAAAACCTTGATTTTAATTTTGATTTATTTTACACGAAAACCGATTATAAACCTCAGAAAGAGAAAGAGACAGGGGAGAGTCACAAAACCAAAATTAGGAACCGCGAAACGAATCTTGAAAAGAGGTGGGGAAACACGAGAGGATTAAAAAACCATCGCATGCATTATGAGAACACCTGCTATGGAAATGGAAAATCATGTTAGAATTTACAGTTTTACTAGAATATTATTTTGGCTATCACCTGTTCATGGGTAGAACATTTCAAAGGTATAAAAGAAAACTAAACGTGATCACGTTTCGAATAATGTTGCGAAAACACGTGACTTATTGTTCCACTTCCTCTGAGGTTTTATTAAATTTACGATGGCTGGAAGGTTTGCTAGTAAATAGATCTTTGAAACTGATTCTGTACAAACCTTTAACCCATTGTTTCATTCATTTCCATGAGTTCTGGGTAGAGGCATTTTCAAAAGAAAGTTTGTGGTACAGAAGACTTCCCTAACGATAGAAATGTGGGAAAAAATGGTTTAATACTCGTTTTGAAAACCTTCTCGGAAAAATACGTGGTCTTCGTGTCTTCGCTTCATTCGAGTTCGTTTGATTTTAGTCCATAGTCCAACTTGCAAAAAGTGCACTAGAAATTTAAATCAACCAACGATTTTGTAGGACAAAGAAATGTTAAAATTTCACGAAACGCTCGAAGATAATAATGAAAGTGTAATTCAAGCATTTTCGGTAATTTTTGAGCTCAAAATCAGATAAATTTTTGAGTATTTTTAGAATATGAGTGTGTGACCAATGAAAATGGGATAGAATTTTACTGAAAACTTGGAAATGTCGATCAAAACTTTTTGGAGCAATTTTTGAAAATTTTGAGCACAAAATAATTTTGGAGTATTCTCAAATATGTAATTGACATAGAACATCAAAAAAAAGGTAAAATTTCGCAAGCAGTGCATAGATTTTTGCGAAAGGGTAATTCGAACAGTTTTGAATGATTTTGAGCTCAAAATCAGGTCAATTTTATTTTCGAGGATTTTGAGCATAGGTCAATTTTTGAGTAGGTAATTTCAAATAATTTGCAAGTAAACTATCAAAATAGGTCAAAATTTTACGAGTAGCTTCAAAAATATTGGTAGAAATATAATTTTTGCTTTTTCGAGCGATCTCGAGCCAAAAATCAGGACAATTTCCAAGTATTTGGCAGTATTGGCGCGTAACCTATGAAAATGGTGTTGAAATTCACCAAAAGCTGGGTAATATTGACCGAAAAATTTTTGAGTAATTTTCGAGTATTTGAAAAAATGGCATCAACTTACATTTCTTCTTAATTTTTACTCAAGAAAATAGTTAGTTTGAAAATGGAAAAAAAAGACAAAAAAGTTGTTTTTTTCTTTACGAAGCCTCCTCATATTGACCACAAGGGTGTGGTGTTCAACTTTTTTTTTTTTTGGTCCTTGCAGAAAAATGTTCGTGAAATGATTTTGTAAAAAAAGTGGTAAAAAATCATATTTTTTGATCTATCTTTAACCCTCTCCTCCTCCCCCCCCCCCCAGAAAAAGCTCAAGTTTGAAAAACCAATTTTTTATCATTTTTCAGAGGCTTCAAATGTTTTCGTAACTCGTGCAATTAAAAACGCTATTTTTGGAGAAGAACTTGAGATTTATTCGATTTTGAGAGTTTGATTTTGACCCTAGAAGGACGTTGGACGATCTCAATCTGCAATAATTTTTTCAGGGGTTCTCAAATTACTTGAGTTTATGTAAAATATTCAGGAAATGGCATTGAAACAAAGAAATTTGTGAGCTTCTAAAGAAGTAAAATGTGATCGAGAGGTCATCCTACGTCCATCTAGAGTTAAAATTAAATCCCCAAAGTTAATCAAAGCTCGAGTGCATGATTATTTTATATATTTATTTCTGAATTATTATGTAATCACGCAAATACCCCTCAAATAACGGAAAAATTGGAATTTTTTTCCTTCAATGATGACACACTTCAATAATCATTGCTGAAAAGTACGAAAATTCAAAATTGTTAAAACTTTGAGCTTTTTCCGAGGAAATTGAAGTTGGACTAGAAATCCGAAATTTTTACCACTTTTTTTTTCGAAATCATTTCACCACAATTTTTTGCTCGAGCACCCTAAATATTTTGTTTAGTTTCAGCGTATCGACTGTTGAAAACCTTGACCTAATTCCATATTAATTTTCAGGGGACGCGGACGTTCTATTACAAAAAAAGAAGATACCAAAAAGAAGAAACCCGGTTTCACATCGGTTTCAAAGGAAGACAACGATATGTGCGTTGGCGTATCTCTAGGCGAATTAAATTCCACGCCGAAGAAAGAGTTTAAAATGTAATTATATCTTGTATTTTATTTTAAACGATAAATCCGAACTTTTTAATTTGATCATCACTACTCCTATATTTTTATACAGACAGTGCAAAGTTTGCGAAATTATAGAATACAAGGAGTCTTTTTTCAAAACTCGCGCTACCTTGGATTCCCACATCATCAAAGCCCATCCGTTGAACGCTTTCCCAATATATCTTCGATGTCCTTATGATGAAGACGATTGTTCGAGGCATTTCCTCCAAGAAAAAGGCTTACGTAATCACATAAAAACCTGCCATCCGGATGCCAATCCCAGCGCGGTATTGGAGTGTAAACCAAAAATGAAGTAAGATTTTACAGAATGAACCGTAATAGATTGGATTTTTCAAATCGCACGTGCTCATCTGATCGTTTTTTTCAGATCATTGGTTTGTACATATTGCGGTGACGAGTTCCTCAGTAACCGAATATTTCGGAAACACATGAAAGACCATCACGACATATTTGCCCGAACGACGGAAATAATGAAATCATCCGATCCGTGCGATCGTCGTAAAATATTCGAAACAGAGTCGTCAAACGACAGTACCGAAAAGCCAAGTGTACGAAAACGATCAAATGTTTCGTTTTCCAGAAAACATTTGTTATCCTGCCTTGACGATTCCGATTCAGATGCAATTTCAATACCTTCTACGTCTCGTAAAGAAATACATCGTCGAGGTCCCAAATTTCGCAAGAAAGAGGAAAATCCGGAACTTTTACGGACCAACGCTGCGGTTACTGAAACCGAGATACATCGAGAAAAAGTGGTAAGCTTGGGTTTTAATTTTTAACTGAAAAATTCAGTTTTCAAGTATTTTGTCACTGTTTGTCAAAAATATTCAAATGTTGTTTCTGACACGACATCACCACCACCAATAGTTGACTTTTGATCGGTTTTTAAAATTATCAGTTTGTTAGGATTGTCCTTGTTCGGTGCAATGTTCCTAGTTCCCATCCTCCCTCCTTCGCCACTAAATTCACCAACTCTGTATCATTCCTTGAACGAAACCTAATTTCCACTCGAAAAAATGGAAAATTATCAAAAGGAGTTATCTGAAGAAATTTTAGTACAAAATTTCCGAGAAATATGATGTTCTGATTCACATCGAAATCTGAAGGGTTTTAGGGTCGAAAAATTTGAAATATCCGAATAAATTCAATCAAAATATTGATTAAAAATGCCAATGGATGAATAATGAATATCGGAATTTAATTTGTGTTATCTTGCTATCAGATGTGCTGGGTATCGATGTGGTGGATGCCCTTAAAAAATGAATTACTCATTATTTCAAAATTTTAGGATGCTTAATTTGTACTATAAACTAGATTTCAACTCCCCCCCCCCATCCGAAAGGGAAAGTATAATACTTGCTGAAGTGAAAAAAAAAGTGAAACGAATTTTCACTTGTACGTAATTTTCATGTTCTCTGCTATAAATAAAATCTAAGGTTTCGATTTTGCTTTGCTAGAACTCAGGTTCAAATTTTTTTGATTTTTACATAGCTGAGTGCGTCTTGAAATTTTTTTTCCTCGTTTTGATTGGCAAAAAATTTCGAAATGGTGGAAAATTTGATATCTTGATTATTATTGAAGAAGGAGTAGATGAGAAGCTTTCAAAACAAAAATGAATCGAAAGTACATCTTGAAAGAATCTAATATCTAAAATTTCAGATGCTCAGCTCATCCTCGATTTTTCATGAATTTTTGAAATTTCAAAATTATTTTACCACCCACTACAAAAAAAAAACGACTAAAATTCGGTACATCATGAATTCATGATAATTATCCTAATTGGAAGCGGCTTGAGACGTTTCGGAGCTTCCAGAAATTTTTGAAATTTTATTCTCTATATTCGCGAATGAATCATATTGGCTTTGATGATTAGTTGAAGTATCAGCATTGAAGAAAACATTTTTTTGTGGGGGGGGGGGCATTGAAAAAAACGATGTTTTCGAAAATAATTTAGAAATGAATGAATAAAATAATCACTCGAGCTTTGATCGATTTTGGGGGTTCAATTTTGACTCCAGATGGATTTAATGTGACCTTAGACAAAAAATGCTGTTTGAAAAAAATTATCGACGGCGTAGGTATCGAGGTAAAAATCTGAAAGTTGGTAATTATCTTATTTTCAATTTTCTGACTCGATTATCAGAGGGATCCGGAGCCAAATCGAAGATAGGAGGGAGGAGGGCCCCTTCCGAACGATTTTTTCGAAGCCGGAGACACTTATTAAAATCCGGTGGTGGAGAGAGGAGGGTTCCTTTCCTAAGTATTATTATTGGTATTGGAACCGGAGGCACTTTTTTAAAAGCCCTAAAGCCGGAGGGACCTGAATAAAAAATTTAGGAGTTGGCGCCGGAAGCCCGCTGGAAGGAGCAGATTCCTTCCGAATCCCTGCATTAGAAGCATATGAATCTTTCAGTATTGGAAAATTCCAAAATTTTCTGCAGACTCCCAAGTGTCTCAAAACCGCTTCCAATCAACTTGAGATATAGGATTCAGTTTTTTCCGTCGGTGAATAAAATTTTAATTTTAAAAACTTGCAAAAATTGATGTTTTATTTCAAAATACATAGGAGAGTGAAGGGTTCTGGATCAAAAGTAAACCCAGACTTCGCTTGTATTCCTGCGAACTGGCGGGAAAAAATTTTTATTTCGATTTTTTTTTTCTCACTCTAGAAATTTAAAAAACCCTTCAACTCAATCAATCAACTCAAATCATCTAAAACATGGCTCAACATTTTTTTTAATGAGAACCTTGCCTTGGTTTAATTTTTAATTACGTTCTTGTTCAGAATCTCAGGTTGATCAACTTATTTTTTTTCATATGTCTTGTATCAATCGATTTTTTTTTTTTTTTTTGAGGAGGTAAAACACATTTTGAAAATTTTTGAACGTATAAAAATGGGTCAGCTTGCAAAGCTAATAAAAATTCGAATATTTCTGCTAAAAAGTTACATAATTTTCTTTTCAATATGCATTATTATTGAATCTCAATCACGAATTGGTCTTTATATGAGGGAGCTTGAAAAAAGCAAATTTTTATAATTTTTAAAATTTTCTGAAATTTGAGGCAAGATATTTTACCTACAATTCTTATCTCAAAAAAATGTCCTGTCTATGGAAAAAAATTACTAGATTATAGTATTTAAAAAAATAATTAAACAGCTTTTATCCAGAACATGAAATTCGACGAAATCTTTTTATGCAATTGACATTTTTTCATTCCTTAGTTTTAGTTTTCATTTTAATTTATATCAGTGATTTTAATTTCATTCAATTTTTGTCTCATAGCCAACTGAATCCGAAGAGCATATTTCCAGCAGTCAAAAAACATCATCATCCAAGAGCATCCATCAGAACGACAGCCCTCGCGTTGATAACCAAGTCAATCCATCTTCCTCCACCGCGGAACCGACCGATATAAACGAATTCGTGTTGTCTTCGGTTTATGAAATTTCATCGTATATTGAAAAACATAACCTGGTATCGCAGCGTCCTTCAGGAATTGACTTACCTCCTGTAGATAGTCCAACTGAAAAGGTATACCATACATTGACCGCGCCACAGACCTCAGATAAATCTCAATCATCGCAATACTCAGGTATGCTTCGTTACCATGTCTCTTTGCTATGAATTTAATTACGAATTTTGTAATAATCTTGGAAAAAATTCTGTTACAGCGATACCTTCGTTACCTTGTCTTTTGGACGACTGCCCCGGATGTGATGTCCATCCAAAACCTCCTGTGATCAGTTTCACTTTGGATGATGAATACGTTTCGTCGTGCAGAGAAGATATTCTCGCCGAGTTATATTCCATTCCGGACAATCCACCTATAATCCCCGGATCGTTCAGCGCTGCCATATATGATTCGGTTCACCTTGGTACCAACCGTGGTGATGGAAAAGTCGTCAATGAGCCAACGAGTTCAGTCAACGGTCACGATATTGCCAATATTATCATTGCCGATGATCAATGCAGTCGAGGAACTCGAGATATTGCCAATATTTTCATCAGCGATGACGTCGAACCTTCTCGTGAAAATAATAAAAATAATTGGCTCAGCGATCAGACCGATTCTGATCATCCGTCGTTACCAGATGAAGAACGTCGTACCATAATCGATAAAACTGCCCGTACTGAAAATCTGGCATCTTCGGATGAGGAGAAAAATCAAGATGAACTTGTTACCAAAGAACAACCGGTTCTAAAAGACCATTGTCCCGTCGAGACTGATACGATTGAAAATCAAAGTAAAACTGTTGATGGTCTCGACGCTAATTCAATTCGTCAGGAATCGTCTCCCATTCGCGAGAATAATTTTAAGAATAACGAATCTGTGATCGAAAACCAAAATGAAACTGCCAAAGGTCCCGGTGATAATCCAGTTACTCATGATTCCAGTGCCATTCGTGAAGATCATCGTGAAAATAACGAAGCTGCGATTGAAAAACAAAACGAAACTGCTGGCGGTCTCGACGATAATCCAGTTTCTCATAATTCGTCTCCCATTCGTGAAGATCATTTTGAAATTGATGAAGCTGTGATTGAAAATCAGAATGGAATTGCAGAAAGTCTCGACAATGATCCAATTTGCAATAATTCGTCTCCTATTTGTGAAGACGAATCAGAAATCAATATAGCTGCGATTGAAAATCAAAATGGAACGGCAAAAGGTCTCGATAATAATTCAGCTGGCCATGATTCGTCTGCCATTCCCGAAGACATTGAAAAGGACGAAACTACAATTGAAAATCAAAATGACACTGCCATTGGTCTCGATAATAATTCAACTTGTCATGATTCGTCTGCTATTCCAGAAGACATTGAAAATAACGAAACTAGGATTGAAAATCAAATTGACACTGCCAAACATCTCGACAATCATCCAGTTTGTGATAATTCGACTCCTATTTGTGATGTACAATCAAAAATCAACGAATCTGTGATTGAACGACACGATGAAACTGCCAATGATTTCGACGACAATTCAATTCGCCATCATTCTTCTACCATCCCTGAAGACATCGTTGAAAATAACGAAACTCTTGCTACTAACGACGATGATCGTATGTGTGAATCAAATTTCGATCAAAATAAAATTGCCGACGAAGAAAATCAAAAAGAAAAGACTGATATTGATCGTGACATTGTCGACGAATCTCCTTCCATTCCGAGTGAAATTTCTACCTCGACTATAAATCCGTCCAAAATCGACGAAAATTTACCAACCAATTCGACTCCACGTGAATCGGCGGATTGTGATCAATCAATCATCGCTAAAAGTGGTAGCAATGAAAACGAAATGGAAATTGATGATACTCCTTCTATTTCGACGCCGAACGTTCCGGTGGTTGAAGATCAAATTGTATCTTCGAAATCGAGTGTCGATGATCAAATTCCGAATAGTCCCATTCCTGAGGCCATTTCTACGATTTCAGGCTCGAGTGAAAATTATACAGTGACAAATAATTCCATTTCTACAACTTTGGTCCCGATCAAAAAACAATTTCGGAAGAGCATTTTCGATCCAGAGAGTTATCCAGCTACTCCGAATTGTGATCCAATCGTCGATATGGAAATTTCCACAGCCCCGGAAAATGAATCGAATCGGCCGATAAACGTCGAAAGTGAAATTAGCGATGGCGACGATTCGTCAACTGTCTCAGTAAATGGTGAAAAAGATCTCGAACCGGTTAAATTCATTTCAGTCGACGATATGAGCGAAGAAACAGTATCCGATGCAAATCACGAAGACAATATGCCTGCGATCGACCCGGAAAATCCTCAAAACGATCAAAATCTGCCAAATGGCGCATCTTCTCCAAAATCTACACCCGAGCTCGAACCAATGACCGATACCGTTGAATTATCTCAACCTCATTCGACTCCCCCGAATATTACACCAATTGAAGAAGAAAACGGCGATGCCAATCAGATGGATACTTCTTTCAGTATATCGTCTCTGAATCAATCAAATTCCAGCGTCAATTCGACTTTCTACGGCGAATTTGGTCTATCGAGCGTTTGCGAAATCGAAACTGTAGGCGAAAAAAAATCCATGGATGCCGACACACCTTGCTCTATGTTGAATCAGCCTTCATCTCCAAAACGAGTCGATATTACTCCAATATTGAATAAAATATTATCGCGGTCTGGTTCTGTCAGATGTACCAATGAAATAATCGAAGGAATCGGAATCGAATTAGAGGTAGAGGAGTCCTCTTCAACCGAATCTTCGCCCCAAAGATCCGAAGATATGAATATTTCATCGTTATCTCGTTCCGAAAAAGAATTTCCTAATCTGGCTGGTGAAAAGAGAAAAAATGATGACTGCGTGGAAACGAGCCCACATCCAGTCATCAAATCTCCTCAGGGACCAGACGCACCGAAAAAATCTCCATGTGTGGTTCTCAACGATAATCCCACGTTTGCCTCTTTGGTTAAACGAATGCTAAGTGAGCAGATTTTGGGCAAATCCTCAAACGAGATCGCCGAAACAGTTGACGTGGAAATCAGTGCATTGCCTGTGTCTCGATCTCCCTCACCGGAACCTTCGCTTTCCACCAGCTCGCCTAATAATCCTATCGATAAAAAAACCGATTCCGGTGGTAAATTGGATGATATTGGAGTTGAAAAAGACAGCTCCGAAACAGTTCCTATTGTCGAATCGGCTTCACCTCGAATACGTCACGAAAAAGAAAAAGACTTCGGAAATGATATAGTTCCTCTTATGGGGTCTCCTCCGCCATCCTCGCTTCCTGTGGAAAATCCTCCTCAAGTTCAAGATAACGCCAATCAATGCTCTTTAGTCGATACAACTCAAACGTCGCCGAATCAGCCAGATCAGTCTTTTGAATTTACGCCGACGGAGTAAGAAATAGAAATTAACCTTTATTAACCTTTTTTTTAAATTACGTGATACTAATTGATTGATTTTTTTTTTTAGTTATAAATTGCTCGATATTACAGTCCGTGTACCGAGGCTAAAAATAAACCGAAATAGACCATTATCTGCCAAATACTATACAGGCCGGTATGTATTATGGAATTAGATAAAAAAATTGTAATTACTTTTTTATTTAGATATTAAAGATCTAAAAATGATTGTAATTTTCAGCCAATCGCGTGTGACACTGAAACCTTTTCAGGATTTATTGAACTCTGCGGGAAAATCCAAATCCACTTTGAGAAGGTAATTTTTTTCTCCAGTTGAATTGCATTATCATTTTTTATTGTATTTATTATTTGGAAACACCTGAAATTTTCTCGTTGTATTTTTTGAGATGAATGAAATTACGTAAGAATTTTTCAGAAGATTACAATTAAGTATCGAGAGAACGAAAATCTGTGTTTTTTAATTGCCTCAAGTACCTGCCTAGAAATTAGTTACGTTTTTTTGAAAGAACAAATTGTTGATTATGTACCCTTTTAAATACTCGTTTGTAACGTCGATAATAATTAATGCTGGAATTGAACTTCGTTAGAGTACTATTAAATTAAAGCTCGTATAAACCAAGCGTTTTGTTATCAGCTGTTTGTTATCCCTCTGTAAGATTTTCATTTGATGATTGATAGACTCGTTCACGTTATGTAACGGGCATCGATAACGATAATTTAGGGTATTGTCGATTGAATGAACTTGAAATGGATCTATTATGATTAATCGCGTATACATCCCTTCGTATATTTTATCTGTACCTATTATACCTAGGAATTAAGTATTTTAATCCTTCGTATAATTTTCTTGCCGAATTCGTGTCTTTTGAAAGATACGATTTTTTTTAAAAAGGTGATTAGGAGAATAGTATTAGGGATCAAAACAAAATACTCATTAAATATTCTAAAATTCCAAATCCGAGCAAAATAGCTACATTTTTTGGAAAAATTTTTTGTTTGTTGGAAATTTTTTTATAAAGTTTTAAAATTAGCATAAGCTGATTGACCTAGTTCCCCCCCCCTCCTCCATTGGACAACATTTTGTCTAAAAAATATATGTATGGCTGAATAGTTCCAGATATACTTACTTAAATTTTTCATTAATTGCGCTGATAGCTTAGTTCTTGATGAGGTACTTGAACATTATTCATCGTTCAAGTTATTCATGGATTAATCGTCCTAATTATTTGAACTTGTGACCTAATTCTTTCCATATCTTAGAGATTCGGAAACATTAATATCTTTACTGATCTTTACATAAACTGAGACAGATGATTAAGTTAAATAGGGAGGATGCAAATGAGATCGTCTTTTTTCAAAAGTTTTTTTGCGCTTGGAGTGTTGAGTCCAGCTCCTAAAAAATTTTCCCAAAAATAGGATTTCAATGTTCTTCTATGATCAACTTTTTGAGGTTCTTTTTTTTCAATTAATTCAATTTTGGATTTTTTTCATGAGTAGGATTTTTTAACTGTCAATTTTCTCTGTTTTTTTTTTTCAAATTTGATTCAGTTTTATATCTTTGAAATTTTTAAATAGCCTGAAGTTGAATTTTTTCATAAGTTACGGTAAAAAAAAATCGGCAGAAAATTTATAAATTATTGGTAAAAATTCTGCAGTTGAAAGAAATTATAAAAGATATGCAGTTGAGGAAAAATTGAAAATACAAAGTTTAAAAAATGTCGAGGAAATTTAAAATATAAAAATTTTCAATTATATTCTTAACATTTTTTCCAACTTGAAAATTGTTCTCAATAATTAAAATTTCTTCTATTTTTTAAAACTTTGAAACTTGAAATGGGAATTTTTTATCCTTAAATTTTTTAAAATAATTTCAAGTTCATGTTTTTTAATTTCAACTTCCAACTCGGTATCTAAATAATTGGAAGAAATTGAAAAAAATTAAAATATGAAATCAAAAAATGATTATTGATTAGAAATCAAAAATGGATAAATTTTGAGAATATGAATAATTTAAAAAAATTTAAAATTGGATTCAGCTTTGAAAAGAAAATTAGGATTGAAGGAATTTGAATAAAAATTTAAGCTTGGATGGTCGAAATCCCATTTTCGGTAAAATTATTTAGAAGTTTTAGTATGCTGCCAACCTGCAAGTGCAAAGCTAATAAACAAATGAATTAACAAAAAAATATAATAATTTCTATTCAAAAGAGAAGGGGACATACTGGAAATTGGAAAACAAAAACAAAAAGGGCTAAAATAGAAAACATAAAATTAATATTGTATTTCTGTTCGTTTTTCTCTATTTTAGATTTTCAATAATTATTTATTTCTTACTGGGCTCGTACGAATTCTGGAGTAGGGAAAGGGAAAAGCTTACTTCTCATTGGTGATTTTGAATCAGAGATTACAAATTTTGGAAAATTATTGTCATCAGATCATTTTCGTAGGCAATCTTCAATTATAGATGCTCAAGTTCACGTATTATATCATTTTTATGGATTTTTTTTTCTAGTGCTGGGAAATTACAAAATTTACTGAGAGTCCCCAAACGTCTGGAAACCGAATTCGGGAGGTTGAAATGACATAAGATACTAAATTATACGCGATTTTATTTTATTCCATTTTATTATTATTATTATTATTAATCAGATTAAATTTTCATGTTGAGATACCTCTCTCGTAGGTGAATTCCGTGAATTTTTTTTCATGCGATATCTAATTGAAATTTAAAAAAAAACTTCTGATTTTTTTCATCGAGATACAGGAGCATTTTTTCCCCAACGATATATCCATCTGAGAATGTGTAATTTAATGTCTTAATTTTTTAAATCTTCTTGTCTGTAGAAATTCTACGAAATTTTTAAAATTTTCGTAATTCTTACAAATTGAGATTTTTTCATAGAATTTCTTATCAAGAATTAATTATTTGGTACTTACTACTTACTTAGGTACTACCTACCTAAATATTTGGTTAATTATTTTTGGAAATTATTAAAGCAGAACTGAACCAAACCAGACAATAGGCAGGGCATCTTCTCATCTCAATTATGGCAAAATTTCATTTTTAGTGGAAAAAATTTGACTCAAATTCAGAATTTTCAAAAACTCATTTTCATTCTTTAAAAAAGGAATTTTCGTTATAATTTTGATAGAAATTGCAAAAATCAAAAAAAAGTTCAATTCAGTTGGAGATTTGGTTTTTCTCTGATCCTCTCCCCAATTTGAAAACCCCCTTTTAAAAAAATCTTTTAAATGAAGGATTATTTTAATTTACACAAATGTATCATCGTCTAGCTGTTACTTTTGATCAATGCTTCCTTTAATAATTTTGTTTTCATCTTCAGAGTTAATCGTTGTCTGGTCTGCGGTGAAATTTTTCTAACGACGAAAACTTTAAAAACTCATTTAAACGAAGAGCATGCTGGAGATGATCGTACCATTACGTGCTCCCTTTGCGGTCACGTTTTTCAAACGAAAAGTTCATTAATGACTCATCGAAGAAGTGTTCATGAATTATTCTTTGCAGATTTTGTGTACGAATCTACCTGTTTATAAAATCATTCATTCGTAAAATATTAGTTTCAAAGGTACCGTTCGACAGACTAATTATTTTTTTCATATAGGGAATGCAAAATTTGCGAAAGAAAAGTCACATACGACTCTTTCGAAGCTCTCAATACGCATATTATTGAAACCCATCCTGTTCCGGATCCATACTACGTGAAATGTCCTCACGGTGGAGGGGATTGCATGTGGTATTTCTCAGAAGTTGAAGATTTTCGAGAACATGTTGAAATGTATCATAAAAACGAAGACTTGAGCGTTCCACTGGATAAAATATTTCCCGGAGAATTGTAAATTTTGTCTGATTTTTCCCCTTTGATTTTGATGGCCAATTTCTAATATTTTTTTCAATTTTTTTTTACAGACCATGGCAGTGTTCTCTTTGTCGTAAAGTTTATTCGTGCGATGAGTATTTGAGCGAGCATTTGATTAGAGATCATAATCAATAGCATCGAGTATTCTGGAGCAATCATGTTTCTCAATTAGTTCGAGTGGTATTTTTCAATGTTATTTTTTGCTGATAGATGTAATCATCTAGATTCAAATAGGGATTCATCACGTTGACTTGGATTTGTAAGAAAACGCACAATTTCTAGTCAGCTTCATCGTGTGAAGAAAGGCGAATCAAAGACTTACTATAAGTTAAGCTGTTTTATTTTTGTTGTTTATTTTCTAAAACGAGTGATGGACGGAGTTGATTTACGTGTTCAATTTTATCGTACGTTTCTTAATTACCGCGTATTGTTTTTTGTTTTGTTTGGTAGAATTTAAAATTGATATTTTTTCGTTTTTGTTTACTTTTTTAATGTTTTTAGAGGTTTTTTTTTAATGGTCTTTTTTTTGAATATATAAAGAGATGCGAAATGTGACTTTTTTGTGCCATTGTTCAGTCATTTATGGGTTGAATTTTGGTCTATAATTTTAGATTTTCCTGTGCTATTTTTTTATGATGAATTTTGGTATTTCCTCCACCTACCTCTTTATTGATTTGAGTAAATTCAGATTTCTCCATGTTTCTCTCTACATAAAATTTTGATAGTTTCAAATTTCTCCTGTGCCTCTTTCCCCATTCAATGAGATTTTGATAATTTAAAATTGCAATCACACTCTTTTATTTATGAGATGATTTTTTTTTAAAAATTTCGTGTTGAAAGTGAAGACGAAAATTTGACAAATGTGGGTAATCAATTAATTAAAGAAAAATTTAATTTTTAAAATTTGAAAAAAATGATTGAAAATTTTCTATAAAAATGGATTTTTGGCATGCTCTTAATTTCAAATATCAAAGTTCATGATTGTGGTGGGTGGTCGAAGTATTTGTACTGACCTATCTGATTTATGATTGCTTTGCACAAAAATGAGATGTTCGCAAAGGCATCTTGATAAATTGAGCTGAAGAAATGTATTTTTAAAATTCAAGTTTTCACTCCAAAATTTTCCTAATTCGGCGATCATTTCGTTCCAACTGGAAAAGGTATCAAAAAAAGAGATGAATAAAATGAAACGTTAATTTTATTCCATTTTTTTTGAACTGGAACAGAAGATGAAAAGAGTTTATGAAGTGGAAAAAAGTTGGAAGTACACGAATTTCTAGAAAATTTCAATATTGTAAATTGTTATGAAAAAATTTTATCTGAAATTTTTTTTGAAAAAGATTCATCTTGTAAATTTTTTGTAACGATTATGAAAATGTCAGTTCGTAATTTTCAAAATTTCTCCTCCATCTTTGAAAAAATGTGGACAAATAACCAAGTACATATGTAGATGTACCTATCATAAAATTGAAAAAAAATTGAAAATATTCCAAAATAGGCACCTGAAAAAATGAGTTGTTCTGTAATTAAAGCATATTACAACCATAGAATAATTTATTTGTCGACCATCAAGACTTTGCGATCCTAAATTTTTCAGACATCTGAAAAAAAAACTTGAAAGAGCGTTTCAAAAATTGAACTCTGAATAAATTTGAAAAGGATTGAACAGAATTTTTTTTTTGAGAAATCGAACTTGGAAAATTTTTGGATGAAAAAATTTCTAGAAGAATTATGATTTCTGGGCTTTTAAGAAAATTCATGTTGAGTAAGTACATTAAAACAGAATGGTGAGTTTTCAAAAAAAAAAAAATCATTAAAAAACATTTTTAGTGGGTATTTTTTAGTAAAATAATGAGAAAAAAAAACCTTTAAAGGAATTCAGGAAATCAGGACTTTGGGTGATTTCAAACATTTCAATGCCCAATTGTGAGTTTGTTGAAAATTGAAAATGAAACTCGATGAGAATCAGGTAAATTTTGGTAAGTACACTTCTTTATTCCGTTATCATATCGCGATTCGCGAAAACTGTACAGGTTGGTAAATTTCTTACTACCTATCACAGAACCAAGCATAACCATGCCATGAATTTAACCTATAATTTCGAATTCAAAATTCAAATTTTAATTTGCACTGAAAAATTATATGTGTTTGAATAGGTATATCTAAGTATGTACAATTCCCCAAATCTAAATGATGAAAAAAATCAACCATATTTTTTTTCAAGTTGGACTCTTGTGTCCAAAATTTTATCAACACAACTTCTACAAAAAAAAAAAAAAAACAGGTAAAGTCGTCACTAAGATTTTGAAAAAAGCAAGGAGTTCCGTTCCTCAAACTTTTCTGAAACATCTCTCATGATGAGCCAAAATCTTGCACGTTGATTAATTCGCTCAAAAATGAGGAAAATTTCTCAGAATAATATGAATTTTAATTGCGATTAATTCAAAAATTAAATATTGAATCCCCGAATCATCAACCAATCACTATTAATTGTCTTCCATTTCAAAATTTGTTATGGTTACGAAAAAAAATATGCAGATTTCAATTAATTTTAGAATTTTTCTGAGAAAAAATCTTTAAAAAGTTGAATGTCCTTAAATTGTTGAGTAAGTTTTTAACAGCAGTTGACTCGAAATCGAAAATCGAACAAAAACTAACGTTGAAAAAAATTAACCAAGTTGAAATAAAATGATTAGGTACGGTTACTATTATAAAAAATTTCAACGTCGGTTGCAATATTTTTAAAACTACGGTTTTGAATTTCAACCCACATATTTTTTATCGGCGTAAATATCGAATTCGGATATTTTCCTACATCGGGGTTCTATTCAACTATCTGTAAAAGAACTTTTATTTTATTTCTATAGATAGGTAAAATTCGAGCGTCGTCGTTGAAAATTTCGCAGTAATTTTTTCCTCAGTTTAGTTGGTAAATTTACAGAAGTGAAGGTAGACTGTACGAGTACTCAAGTGCGAGTTTTACGTTGACCTGTGAAAAATTTCTTCACAGTTTTTCAAATTTTGTTTAATTTTTTTTTCTATTCAAGTTCAAAAAATATGGCAGATTCCACGAGTCTTTTCGAACCTGCATCAGAGGTCCTTGCTGATTTCGCCGTAGCTACAGTGAACATAATTTCAACGAAGATTCCTGCATTAGGATTAGAATATATTGTAACACCTATTCTGCTGCCGCTATACCTCTCTCTTGCTAGATTGGTCGGATCACTTCTCGGATCATTGGGTCAATCCTTCATTTTCATCCCTTTCTACTTACTTTTGCCAACATTCGCTTTGAAAGGTGCCTACGTCGGAAGCCAAGTCGGATTCTTCGTGGTGTTCAATTTATTGGGTGCAATCCCGTTATTGCTTCCTGTTACTGTTTTACTTGGAATTGTCGTCGGTTTGGTAGGTGGTTTACTTGGATCAGTGGTCGGATTTTTGGCTGATTTATTCAATTTACTTAAGCCGTTACAAATAAGCTAAGTTAACAAAAAAAAGTGTGAAATTTAATTTTTGATTTGTTTGAAGGTAAGTATATAAAAATCATTAAAAATTACGATATTTTGTCGGATCTTGAATTTTGATTCGTTCTTTTACTTTCCTCTGAGTATTTAACATTTTTTATCGAAAGATTACGTATCAGTATCAGATTGTTTTTAATAAATTTAAATGGTATCAAGGTGGACCTAAGTACTTTATCTAATTTTTTATCCATCTTACCTACATTGAAATATTGTATAGGTACGTACTTAATGATTAAGTAGGTACTTTTCCGTAAAATATTTCAATGGATACCTATTACCTAATGTGATGTATGTACTAACATGAAAGAAAAATTTGCCTTTTTTTTCTTTTTTTTTTTTTTTTTACAGAATTTCATTGTATTTTTGAAGAAATATACCTACACCAGCGATTAAAAAAAACTTGAATGCGTAGGTAGTCAATATTTTACGTATTAGCAGCATAAATCCAAGTTCAACTTTCTTGTTTTTCGTCAAGTTCAAGAACGGAAATTACAGTTTTGTCATTTTTTTTTTACAGTTTTACTAATGAGTTTGAACATGTGGAAAAATCTATAATTGCTGAAAGTGTATGGTCGGAAGGGGGTGTTGGAGGGTTGAACATGCTCGATACAATGTATAGGAGCTTATTTTTCGAGGTACCTCGTACTTGATATCTATCATGTCCAGTGTACGAAGTTTTTGTTCGATAACATTTTATGACTTCGTACTATACTCACTCAATGTGTCTTCCTACCGTGACATTGATTTTAATAATACTTCAATAGGTTGAAAACCGTTGAGGTCTCTTTGAACTTCCTTGAAGAAAGTAAAAATTATTAGAATAATGATGAAATAATGTTGTAAAATGGGAACTACATGTGCACTTACAATTACTTTACACATCAAGTCTCTACTTATAATTTTTTTATTTCGAAATACCTAATATTGAAATTTTTGTAAAAATTATTAAAACGTTTTCCAAAAATTGATTAAGCGGTAGTTGAACTGTTTAGAATAGCTGCCTAAAAAATTGAAAATTGATAAGAATTTGCCATTAGTTGAAGGCGAGAAAAAAATAATTTAAAAAAAATCGAAAAAATGATAAAGTTTCATTAAACAATAAGTAAATTTAGCAGTTGCTCTAAATATTACAAAAAATACAAGAAAATTATTATTAAGTACAAAAAAAATTCTAGAAAATGGTCCACGGTTCAGAAATTTTTTTCAGCTGATTTTTCTTGGTCTTAGAGTAATCTTCGCATCATTTCTGAAATATTTTTTAAAATTTTTGAAAATTTTTCATCAGCAATTAAAATTTTCAAGTTTTTTAATATCTTAGATAGACTAGGTACTTAAAATCAGTAATCCTTGAGAATTTTTCTAAAAATTAAAAATTAAAATCATGATTCTGAGGAAATTTTATCTCCTGTGAGTATTCCAATCGGTGTGAGAGATTTTGACGTGTTGGAGCCTGGAGATAGTTCAGCAGAGTCTGGCGTCTGACGAGCACTTCAGACCAGTGATGGAAAACTGGAATTAGAATTGAAATCTGAAAAAAAAACTGGTATTGTAACTGGAACTGAAATGCTGAGAATTAAAAACTGAAAACTGGAACTAGAAATAAAATTAATTTCAGTTTTATAACACTTCCAGCATAACAGAAAAAAATCAAAAGGTCGTCTTGAAAAAGTGAAAATTTTGATGTTAAAATTTATCAACAGTCATTCAAATGAAAATTTTTATGAATAAACTCTGAATCTTGAAAATTTACGTCTAGAAATGAAGCAAAGAAAATTTGTTTTGTAAATTCGAAAATAATTTCAGAATTTCACCCAATTAAAAAACATCTTCTCTTACCAACATAATTCAAATTTTTCATCAAGATATTTAGAATTTTGTCAACAAATTTCCAAATAGAATAGAGAATAGAAAAAATTCAAAATTTTTGAAATTGGACTTCGAAAGGAAAAGTAGGTAAACAATTAATAAAACCATTCAATTTATTGAAAATTTTTCTTTAAAAATGAAAATCCCAAATCTTGAAATTTTTTGGCAAAAAGTGAATACCTACTTGAAGAAAAATTTTGTTGCAAATTTGAAAATTTTATCCAAATAAAAACGTACATTATTCAGATTTAAAATTTCTTGATGAAAAATTCAGAGGTTAGTCATAATGTCGGGAAATATCCCCAAAATTACTTATTCATACCCTTTTTTCTAGAAAGATGTTGTGTTCAGCTTGAAAAATGAAAAAATTATACCAACTTTGAAATAACAAGCAAACAATTCGGCTCCAAAGTCTTGACGTCATAGTCACGTGATGAGCGGATTGTTTACGTTGATATGATAATGTAAAGGTGAATCATGTAGAAGAAATGATGTCGTTTTTTAAAGGTTTTGCAAAATTGGTGAACTTCCGAGGAATGTTTATATGAAGTTTTTTGTAGAGGAGAAAATTCTGTACAAAACGTAAGTTGTTTCATCTCGATTGGTTGTATAGTTTCTGAGAAATGATAGAAAAATGTTGTTCTTCTATCACCTCTCACGACGATTTTCCATCATTTCTCAAAAACTACACAACTAATCGAAATGAAAAAACTTACATTTTGTACAGAATTTTCTCCTCTACAAAAAACTTCATATAAACGTTCCTCAGAAATTCACCAATTTTGCAAAACTTTCGAAAAACTACATTTTGTAATGTATTTTTCTCCATTATTCACCTTTACATCTTATCATCAGTGTTACCAAATTGATGAATGAGCGAAAAATCGGCCGATTATGACGTCACACTTTGGAGCCGAATTTCAGTTTTCGTAGAAAATTTTGGATTTTTTTACCCCTAAAAATTTTCTACGAAAATTGAAATTTTTCTTCAGAACTGGAACTGGAACTAAAAAATTTTAAAAAAATGGGAACTTATACTAGAACTAGAACTAATATTTTTGTTTTTTCAAGTTGAAATGTTTTTTTCAAAATTCTTTTATCAGTTTTATTTTTGAAATATTTCATATTTCCTTAAACGTCAAAAACGAAGAGAATTTTGAATACCGATCAAAACCATAACCTGGGAAACTTTTTTTCTTAACCGTAACAACCCTGCGATTTTTTGTCTCAGTCAAAACAAACCAAAAATGGAGATTATCTCTGTCATCGTTTAACCGGTTCAACAGATTGTTTTTCTCCAGCTTGTTGAATACTGCATTACGTCTAGTTAAAATTTATTCATTAGTACATTGTATACATAAAAATATTATTAGTGGTAGTTGTAGGTGTTATGCAGTACAGACGTCGAGGTGAACTGAACTGTGACGAGCCGACGATTTCCATTATCCGAAGTGTTTGGGGTTGATTGTTCATAGAAGTTTCAGCTTTCCAGTTCCAGCCATGAAATCTGTTGATTTTTATCTGGAATCTACCAGGTAACTTTTTTTTGTGTTCTATATGTTAATAGTATATTGCAACCAGTGTGTTTTCAATGTTTTCATTATCATTTCGGCGAATTAAGTACATCTTTAGATTGTAAATAAGAACATGGCACCTACAGCTAAATATCTGCATGAAATAGGTATTATCGAATGGTACGAAGAGAAATTAATTTCGAAACGTGATAATTCCTTATTTATCATTGTTCTAAACTCGCTTCCTCTCTATCTTAATTGGTGAAATTCTGCTAATTAAAACATACCTAATTGTATATATTTTACATTTCAGCTTGTTATTACATCGAGTAGAGTTATCTCGTTCGAAATGGTTCTCCTTGAAAGAGAAATTGGCAGCATCTGCAAAGAAAATCGATCAACTCGAGAGCAAATTAGCCCAAACTGTTCAACAAAGAGATGCATTATATTCGAAGCTGGACAAATTGCTCAAACTTGAAGAATTAGACGATGATTCTACAGGTATATTGAATTTATAATTTTACCAAAATCAGGTTCCCTTGTCGGTAATATAAAATACATAAAATCATATTTACAGATCAAACAGCTGACACATCTGTCAACCAGATTAAACATTCCAATACAGAGACAAATTTTTCCGGTGAATTTATTACCTTGGAAGTCGAAAACGCTGATGGCATCCGCGTCTGCACTATTCCGTGTAGAAATATGGTATTCGATAATTCGTTGCTTTCTGAAACTACAATACCAACGACAGATGGGGCAGCGGGTAGCACTGATTTGGCTTCTTGTACGAGCACAATTCCGGCGTCTTTTCCCGATTTACGTTCCGATCAGAAAGTGATCGACAATGATTCAGAAAAAGAGAAAATATCGTCGAATGAAAATCAAAAATTACTTTCTGACTCTCAGCCTGAACCATCGATTGTTCATTCTGATTCACAGCTCGATACATCGCAAAAAGATACAGATCAAGAAAATTCCGTTGAGAATGAAGAAACTCCACTCGTTGAAAACGAAATTAAATCTCTCGAATGTCCGGAAAATTCAGCCGAAACTCCGAAAGATGATTTTAATCGTGCCTTGGTTTCGCAGTCCAAACCGGAGGTCGATTCGAACGATAATATTGGCTCAAAAACCCAACCTGATAGACAAATTTCCTCTTTTTCACATTTACGACGTTCGAAAAAGTAAGTTCATGTTTCCAAAAATTATAAAGTATTCTTCCATTACTTTTTTGTTTCAAATACAAAGTCTGATGATTAATTCGAATCAGTTTTCTCTTCAACCGAAATAAATTTCTAAAAATTCGCAAAATTTACAATTTCCTACGATTAATTTGATTTTTTTCGCAGACGTTTATGGGAATGTTCAATTTGCGATCAAAGATTCAACCGTTCCGAAATTCTGACCAAACACATCATGAAAATTCACGGCACAGACAGATCGACGTTGAAATGCATTTCTCAGCAGATCAAATCATTGCTTAAAATTAATTTGAAGAAGAAACGAAATATGAAACGCAAATCATCGAACTCTTCAGTTGAATCCGTGGTCAATCAAAAACAATCTCATGATCAAGAAAAAAATACCGAATCTACGTCGATAAATTATACAGTCACCGCCGATAAAAATAATCAAGCTGGCACGAAAACCGATGATTCGAAATCTATCGAAGAAAAAAAACCTGTTGAAAGTTCGACGATTGATAAATCTGAAGAAAGTCCTGAGTCGGCAGACGGTGTCACGATAAAAGATGAACATTCTTGTCCTCTTTGTCCAAAATTGAAACAGTAAGTTATTCTTGAAATTTTGCGTAACATCGAATCATAATTTTTTTGTATGTTTTTTTTCTTCATATAAAATCAAGGATGTGGTGAAGAGTGAAGGTAAAATATTGTCAAAGTACGATTTTTTGTTAATTTTCAAGATGAATTGAAGAAATCAATTAGAAAAATATTAAGCTATCGATACAAAATTCTGATTCTTAATTACTCTCTGTAGGTCCTCTGAAGTTGGAATGACCTTCCGCGGTATGAAATGACTCCAAAATTTTGATAATTCTTTCCCCTCAAAAAAATTATTTATTCCATAAAATGAGTTTTACGAAGGTATGAGGAGAGGAAGCTTAATAAGAAATGAGAGCTACTCTTTATCAGCTTAGAGGTATCACTGGATCACTGCACGTTTGTAAAAAAAATATATAAAAGTTTACGGACACCCGGGGCACAAAATTTTTAAAAAATAATGTTGGAAATTTGAATAAAAATTCTTTCTGTCAGCATCTATTGAAAGTTTTAACCATCAGATTTATTTACAGATCGAAACGAGGAAGACCCAAATCAAAAAAGTGAGTATTTTCGGAAACGTAACAAGTAGGTACTTTTTTTTACTGAAATAAGTACATATGTAATCGACTATGCCTAAATTTCATGATAAAATTTTATTAAATTCGAATTCAATTTACTTAAATTTCTGTCTCATTTATATTCCAGAACCAAACAGAAAACTTCCGAAGCTAATAAAATCCTGAAGAGAGATTCAGCCGAGCAAAAAACTTTCGAAATTGATAAAATCCTGAAGAGAAATTCTAAAATGACTTTAAGAAGAAAATCTAACCGTTACAATTTTAGGCAGCTGCATTGAAAAAGTTTTCAATTTTATTTAAAAAAAAAAGAGGTAACAAAACGAAGTATGTAGGTATCGAAATGAAAATTTTTATTCGCTACCTATCTAAGCATAAAAATCCATTCAATTTTCAGGTTGCATATGGACTTGGTTTGAATATTGAAAATTTCTCCTATGGTTCGACACCGTAATCTTCCGAGGAAATAATTTTTACCATTATCTTGTAGTTATCATGTTTTGTTTGTGTTGTCGGCATGTCGTAGAAGCATTTGTCCGTACGTGCAGGGTTCCCAGTTAATTTTCGTTTGGAATTAGAGTAATTTTTTATGTTTTATTTCGGTGAATGCAGAAATCGTGATTTTGTAAAAGCATGTTCGTAGCAGGTGTAAAATTCCTAGTTCACTTTTGTTTAGAATTAAGAATTGTTTTTATATTTTATTTCGGTGAGTGCAGAAATTGTGATTTTTTTTTCGTAGACGCATTGTTCGTACGTGATACAATAATTATGTGTAGAATTTCTAGTTCATTTTTGTTTAGAATTAGATTGTTTTTTTTATTTTATTTCGACGAATGTAAAACCTATCAATAAATCAAATGCTTGTTTTCAGCTCTTTTGTATGCAGCATTGTTCATTTATTATTTTTATTAGAGCTTGAAAATTTACGGTATTTTTTCTGCTTCTAGAAGTCGACGCCATAATTTCTATTTTTCTGAATTTCGGTGCTATCAACTGAGTTGATTTATTAATAAAATTCAAATAAGCACATACATGCAAGAAAGTACTTACCTGTTACAGGCTACATTTCTGTAATGAAGCCAACACGGAATTATAATTTCTTCAGCTTTAAGTAATTTCATCAAGTCAAACACATTGACTTACCATGAATTTTACCATTTTTTTTGGTACCAAAGTTCGAATTTTTAGACTTAAATTTTGAAATATGTTCAGTTGATGGGTTTTTAACTTTTCAAAAAAATGTAAAAAATCTCCTATCTCCCTCCAAAAAAAACAACGTAAAATATTTTTAAAAATGACCTGTCCACGTTTTTATCATTTTTTGAAATTGGTATCTAAAAAATTATGTTTTTCTTTTAACACATCCTGAAATGAAGCAAAACTGCCACTGGAAATCCATTCTCCGGATTCGAATACCTCTTTTAAGTCACCTGGCTCATAACCGGTCAATTTTTTCCTCCAAAACATGGTAAGAGGTTTGGTCTATCACTATACATTTGTAGTCGATTAATTGAAGTAAGTACCTACGTAACATGGTAAATTTTATACGTATGCTAAATATTTTTCAATAACGAAGCAGCGAAATGGCTGAAACCGACCGAAATGGTTCTAGAAAATACATTATAAAAAATTCTACACAGAAATTTAGCTATTAGATGTATTTTTATTTCATTTACAGGCAGGTATGATTTTCAAATAAACGCAATTTCGATAGTAATGAGTTTATTGGCTTGCAAATGTCAATAAATCGTGTAAAAATATTTCACTTCATGTTCCTAGCAGTCAAATTTAAGCTGTAAATTTAACTGCTTGTAAAAACCTCAACAAATACGTAGAAAATGATGAATATTATTTCGTAGCATAACGAAACCTTCAAAGATACGCGATAGGCAACTTGAATAACGAAAAATAATGAGAAGGTTCACTATACTTACCAATTATTTCTGTGTACGAATTACAGATCATGTGAAAGCATTAATTTTCAATTTTTAATGTGTTTTAAGTTGTCTACCGTAAATTCGTAATATTTGTAGGAGATATTTGAGTAATGAATTACCAAATGATGTTAGATGTAAAATTAATCGTATTCTATGACGAAAGGACTTTTCGGTAAAAAGAATCAATTAGATATTATTCTGTGTTGAAGATCAATTATTTTTATTGCAGAAATCGTCATTTTCAAGATAAAATTTTTTATATCACCGAGACATTAGAAAATTTTGATCAATTTGTATAGGTATGTGTTGTTGATTTAAGCTTTTCTTTACTTCATTGTCTTCATTGAACACTACACTCGACGGTTCTGTTTCTAATCTAGGTAGGTACTCCAATATTTTTAATTACGAATATATAACTTTCTCAAAAATTCTAAAGACTCATTTCGAGTTTTATGAAATACTTGATCTCATGTAAATCTTTTGAGAACAATTTTTCAAAAATTACATAAAATAAAACACTGACCAAGTGATCTGGTATGAAATATTAATGTATATTTTTCAAGTAAGTTCGTACTTTGTACTTTACTTACCTTTTTCCGGATCTGATTTTGAAATACCTACTTACTTATCACAATGAAAATTTTCCAAGATGACATTTTCCTCGCATGATGATGATGATGATGATACACAAAATGAATGAATTTTACTGGCGAGGGTATTTTTACAATCAGTCTACACTCTACACCGATTGAACCGAAATTTAGTTCAATGAAAGAGCATAACAATAAAATTTCTGAATCAAAATTTGAGCTCTTTTGAGTTTTTCATTTTTGATAAATTTTACCTGAAACAGCCCATTGATTTATTGATTTTTTATGAAAATGGTACTTAAATAAAACATTGGATAAGGTTTTTCCAAAATCGACTTTGGTCCAAACCACTGCGATCATTTTGAAATTCACGATGAGGTTTCACATACAGTTTGAATTTTCTCCAAAAAACAATCCCCAAATCCATAAATTCCACGCAAGCCCCTGTAATATTTTGGACACAAGGAGGTAAAACATCCATCATTTTGTTGAGAAATAAATTACACACATACATGTGCTGAGTTCGAGCGCAGCGAGGAAAATTTTTTGCGAAAAAATACCTACGTCTAAAAATGAAAATTCATCATTTTACCACTTTCAAAATTTTCAAAACGTGATCAATAATTTCAAATTCTTTCCATTCCTTCCGTTTTTTTTCAACATCGTAGTCAAGAGCATCCATCACGACTCATGCCATTCCTTTTCTATCGGAGCATATTAAATTGTACGTTGTTAAGAAATTATGATTTTAAATGAATTATGTAAAAAGAACGTGGTAAAATTACCTCCAGGGTATGAGGAAAACACTTCTTTGAATTTATAATTTAGTGGACAAAGACGTGAATTTTTTTACACCTTCATCGAAATTTAAAAAAAATGGCTTGAGTACATATAAAAAAAAATTAGTTGAGCAATGTAACAATTTGACCTCAGCAGAATGAGGGTAAAATTTCTTCAAAAATTTACAGCAAAATAAGCAAAAAACACAATTTTCTGAAAGAAGGGTACATCCATTGTTTGGATTTTTAAAAAATTTCAAGAAATTTTAAAAATTCTCCGATATTTTTGGGCTATTAAAAGTTCCTCGACTTTTCCGAATTTTCCAGAAACTGAGCATCCTGTATACACAATAGTTCATTTCGAGGAGTAATATTCACTACATTACAGGTATTTATTACTTACTTGGCAAATTATTCGTTAGGTCCTTGTCTCACAATACTGATACGACGAGTCTTTTGAATATTGCAACAAAAAACGATTTTACGCTTCAACATAGCTTGCAAAGCCTTTATAAATTCGTCGGTTTGATAAATAACAATTTGCAGAAATATCATAAAATTAAACATTTTTAAACCCAAAATAAATTAAACAAATTTTTCGAAAAATTAAATCACAAATTTTTCTTATATTTTTTGATTTGCCAAACATCAGTTTTCAAAGGAAACACGAAATTCAAAAAATTCTCCGAAATCAAAATAAATAAAGTCAATTTCGAATTTCTTTTCTCATGAATTTCAAAAAATAGTTGCAAAAATTGCTTACCCATCAAAAAGGTACAATATCAGCAATTGTATTTTGAAATGAAAAAATAATAGACTCGAATTCTTCATTTTATTTTACAAAAATAATATAACAATCACAGACGTTTGAATCAACAAACACACGAATATTAATTTCTATCAAATAAAAAATAGGTAAATTTTAAAATACTTTTCTTCTTCTAAAAAAAAAAAGTCAATTAATACCTATTTTAATAATTTATACACATATACACAAATAATACATACAAAATAACGACCGAAATCGATATATAATATTATGCAGATCGTAGGTACAAAATTTCATCAGTGTCTAAATCAAACGTAAAATTTTACATAGAAATTCGTACAGACCAAATAGGTAGATAGTAGATACGTAGATTACGTACCTAACGTTGTACAAACTGGTTTAAATTGTACCTATGTATACCTAATGAAGCCATAAATACTAAATAGATCCAAAAGATGAATAGGCAATTAAAAAAGAGAGGACTAATCATTACACAGTTGTTTTTATGCGTTATATCGAGTGATTCGTATGATCGATTTTTCATTCCCCCCCCCCCCCCATCTACCTCATTCAAGAAACAAAAATTCATTTATTTTTTTCACTTTCGCCTTCAAGAAACTTCAACTCTCAATGATCCAGAAAAATTATATAAACGAGACTACCGTCGCGAGCGAAATCGCCTAAATGATTAAATAAAGGATACTCTAGATTATTACAGATGAACCAAATTATGCAGAGGTCGAATGTTTTCACAAGAGAGACTTGGATAAAATAGATGTACAGACTAAAGACAGAATTTATATATTTAAAAAAGTTATTAAAATATACCAGAGATGGCGAATGAGACAAGAAGTTTGCCAATTTGCCAGACTGGAAGTCAGAAACCCAGAGATCGAAATGACCAAATCAGGCTTCATCCGGTTCCCTGCTCCAACGGGGCCTCCCTTCTTCGAGAGCCGATATACAATAATTCGTGAAACCGGTTTTCATCGTCTGATCGAGATTTTACTTTTATTGAAAAACAATCAAAATATTCCAAATTACAAATACTCGAAGATGTTCAGCACTGAATTCAAGATCGTTCCTGGTGAACTACAGTTTTAAGTAAGAAACCTTTCTAACAGGAAGAATACTTCGTTCGTTGTATCATCGTAAAAGAAGAGTCACTGAAGAAATACGATATGAACCGAGTATGGAAAATGAGTTGTTTGTAATTGATTCGCGACTAATGAACATCAATACAAAATTCAATCTCCCGTATCGATTGGTGATGTATGCGCTGCAAGACAGTATGGGTGAACAAGAAGTAATTTGCGAGTCCCGTACTTTATGAGAAAATTTTCAACGCTGCTATTGACGGCTCGATTACAAGTGGCTCCATCTATCCGATGTTGTTGCAACTACGTGCCGCTGAGGTGATACAATCATATAAAATACATTGGCTTATATGGGAGGAATAAAGTTTTTCGAATTTTTAAGAAAAACGGTGGGTCTACGTAAAATTTACCCATAATAAGAATTGAAGGTGATGAAATTTCCTATCGATTGGTGCAAAAAGTTTTGAATTTTGTTCAATAATAAACATTTTATGGGCATTTCTTTTTATTCGTTTTTTGCTCACGTCAGATTTAAATTAAAATAACTCAAAATTGAGATCGACAACACCAATTTTTCATTGCAGTAAGTTGTAGAGAATTTTATCCTCTTTCCAATGATGTATTGACGAGCTTAATCGCGTTAATATTCCAGCCGCTATTCACGTTTTAATGCGTTGAAACAGTTATCTTCATATTTGAAAACATCTGATTAGCTGATCCGTTATTTTCAAAAATGATGAATTTGTTTCAATGCATTAAACCGTGAATAGCGGCTGGAATATTAACGCGATTAAGCTCGTCGATACATCATTGGAAAGAGGATAAAATTCTCTACAACTTACTGCAATAAAAAATTGGTGTTGTCGATCTCGATTTTGAGTTATTTTAATTCAAAGTTGACATGAGCAAAAAACAAATTAAAAGAAATGTCCATAAAATGTTTATTTTTGAATGAAATTCAAAACTTTTTGCATCAATCGATAGGAAATTTTGTCGCCTTTAATTCTTCTCATGGGCACATTTCACAAAAACCCACCGTTTTCGATAAAAATCCGAAAAACCTCCTTTCTCCCATATAAGCCAATGTATTCTATCACCCCAGCGACTTTAGCGCTCCCCGTGAGCGTCGAGTTGTCAATTAGTCGACACCATACTCAAGATCAAGTCAAATGAGCCACAGATCCTCATTCTCCTTTCAATGGTCTCACAATTTTCAAAGGAGCATTGATGAAAATGAATGTATCCTTGTGTTATTGATCATTAAAAATATTATTTTTCATGTTCCAAAATAATTTTAGGGAAACTGATACTTTTAAAAGATGACCCAGACCCTGGATCAAGAAAGCTGTTATTTCATAAAGGTAGGTATACTAAGGTATGCAGTATTATTATCAGAACTCGAACTTTGCCAAGAACAAATTATTCATTAAAAAAAAACAACCCTCAGGCATTGAACATGCTGTCAACATTCAAAACCATTCTAAATCGAGTACAACGATAGTTTTTCAATATTTCTCGCATTTTTGTCCTATCGATAGATGAATAATTTTTATTCGAATTTCGGCGTTTGCTTGGTCAAGTTGAATTAATTTTGGTTCGTCGTATTTTACGTGATTTATCCAGTTGTGTTACCGGTGGTTGTGCTGTGGAATATCTAACCCTTTTGTAGAATTTTGTTTCCTTATCAAACGAAAAATATAAGGTATTTGTTATGCTCGGTTATGAAATAAACTTAGGTCCCTATTTCTAATTATTGTGTCCTCATTTTGGGGTGAAAACGAAATAAAACATTACGAATTTTGAGAATTTTTTCAAAAGAAATCTTACCTTAATAATGGATTTTATTTTGAAATTTCGGGATGGCATGGCGCTGGCGTAGCTCTATAATTATTAATTAATAAAATAAATCAACGGAATTTAAAATTCTGCATGATCAAAGAAGCTGCACCCAATGATTGAAATGAGGAAGCTGAAAAATGATTTTTCTCCCCCTTTTCATCTTGAATTCTTAGAATTGCAATCATTCCCCCCCTCACATATCGTGGTATTTGAAATTGATTTCTTTCCATATTCTTCAACACTTATTCGACATAATATTCGTTTAATTGTTACATGTTACACACTTCAAATATTCCTCCGATTTTCTCGTTTGATTTCAACTTTGTCGTGAATTGCAATTTCAAACAAAAGAAGTTTTAACTTCAATTTTATGAACATTTTTCCAAGTTTTTTTAAAAATTTAAATTTGAAATAGTAGGGATATGTATCGGTATTTCATCATATCGTTTCGTACTTGATGCAAAATTTCATAGATCCTGAGAATTAAAAAGTTGGATGAAAGTAAGAGTGTATTTTTGAAAAAATGATTTGTAATGAGATTTCATGATTTTCTGTAACCGTTGAATTCGTCAACTAGCCTATTTTTACCCTAATGTTTTCAGTTAGAACCGTTACAATTCATCTAAAATTAATCTGCCAGAAGTGCAATTTAAAGTTTTCCTTTTCTTTGAATGTTTCAAATTTTCTTTTTTCGATGCACATTTTATCAATATTGCGGTACCCTATCAGTTAACGAAAATTTTTGCTTTCACAAACATTTCTAAATGCTGAAAATTTTCCCAAACAATTTTTGAACTCTGAACTTTTTCTCCGATTGTTTTTCAAGATCTAGAAATTTTGCTCAATTTTTTTCTTTGTATCTTTGTTTTCCAGCTATAAATTATTAATTTTTTTCAACTTCTGGCATTGTTCTTAGAAAACAAAATTACATCGTATTATATTTTTATTTAATTAGAACCACACATTTTCTCGTAAATTGTTCTCATTTTTTTCAACATATAAATTTTTTCCACACGATTTTTTCTCTAAATTTTTTCCTATCCCTTTTTCAGCTTTAAAATTTTTGTTCAACATTTTCATTTTTCCTGAGAATCTAAAATGTGAATGTTTACCTATTCTTATTCATTTTTTATGGTGTGCCAGAATCTAATCTTCTCAGCATCAGATAAAAAAATCGTGTATCTTTAGTGTTAAATTTTTTTTGGAATTCGGTGTGATCGTTTTGTGAACTAAAATTATTTAGACGGCGTTTCCAAAAATCGAACCAGACATGACCCCCTGCTGTTTTTTGACAGGTGAACAATAGGTCCGTAGGTATAGCTCCTCTCTAATTTCTTATCGTGTATGAATAACGATGATGCAGCGGAAAAATCGTCGTTGTTGGGAGGATATCGTCATTCTATTTTACAAATACTCCTTTTTTCACGTTTTTCCCCAGTTGATAAAAAATTTAAAAAAATGAAAGTTCTCCCTGAAACATTTCAATCCATAAGAATCATAACGACGATATCAAGAGAATCCAGTTTTCAATTTTCATTTCTGTTTTTGTCTCGAAAAGGCCTTTAGAAAAAGTTTTTCCTTTTTGAAAGACCTTGAAAAATTGCGATGATGAAAAATGGGTACCAAACTGATGACGATATTTTTGAGTTATCTGCGTTCACATTTTACACCATAGTATACCATTTTTGATGATGAAAAAGCTCGATTTTTTCAAAATATTTTTGAGCATGAAATGATTTTAGAGTTCAGTGTTCAGTGATGATCGATAAAATTTATCGATGGATGTGAAATTTTTACTAGGTCATCGTTCTGAGGTCTGGGCATCACATCTTGAGTATCAGTGGCGTAGCAAGGCAATGTTCATCGGGAGAGTATAAAATTTGTACGCCCCTCCCAAAATCGTTGCAACAAGACATGATTAAATTTCAGAATGCCTACTTCATAATGAAGTATTTTAGGCAAAAAATGGCAGTAAAAATATTCGATGTTTTTTAAATAAGAAAAATTAATGAGGTTTGAATCGTCTGTAATGCCCCTCTTCACCTTCTTCAAAAAAACAAAACAAAAAAAATTGGGGTGGACACAGCCCCCATGTAGGCTTAGTTACTCTACTTCAATCTGATAGCTGTGTTCACACCAATTTTTTTTGTTTTGTTTTCATTTATTTTTTATTTTTTGGCATTACAAATTTTTTGCGGAGTGCTTAATGACTGAAGTACTCAATTTGGATCTCAGGGCGGATTTTACTATGATATCAAACCATTTTTTTATCGAAATATTTATTCATGGCAGCAATCTCGTTTGTGTTTCTGTCGGGAGGGGCGGGGACTACTTCTTTTTTTTGGAGAATTTTTCGGGGATAGGTGATTCTGGAACAACACGACACCAGGATCCAAACACTATGAGTAAAATTTATTTTGTTCTTTTGTCACAGGTATATGAGACTGAGATCATGAATGGAATCAATTTGGTGTGTTTGTTACAATTCATGATCATGTTGTCATGCGGATGCGGAGAAGGAGAAGAGTCAGATTTTGATCTCCACCTAGATGAATCGGGTATTCCCACAGTTTCAGGTAGAGGGTATAAAGTTATACCCTTCTCTTCTAAAATAAGGCAGCTGTATAAGGTGACCAATGACTTAGCCAAAAAGTGTATCAATGACAATTTTAAAAATAGCCGTTGTGAAAATATTGACCATATACATACAACAGTTTTAAAACTGGCTGCAAACATCTTTTAATGGAGGTTTGTGATTTTTGACAGTTTAATAATACATTTCTGTTTTCATACAGAAGTGAAGAAACCAGTGCCTTTCAACGTCGATGTGTTCAAATCAACGAACATGATGAAAATCATTAAATTTTTATTCAACATAGAAAACAACGTGATATCGAAGGTAAACATTTTTGCAGCGGAGGACATTATCCTCCTTCAGTTTTTTCAAAGAGGTTTGGTGGCCTAAGATTCTAAAAAGCTGACGATTTTTCGCGCTCGGTCATGGAAAATTTAACAAAAAAAATAGTAAGTTCAAGTGCCTTTTTAGAGGGCAGTGATGTCATAACGGAATTTTTTTTTCGTTACGTTATTTCGTTACGTTACAAATTTCTCAATAACGTTATTAGTTCCAGTATGTGTAACGGAAAAATGTTGTAACGCAATTATTCGGAAATAACGTTATTTCCATTTTTTCGTTACCGTTATTTCGTTACGTTATTCCGTTACAGGCAAAAATTCAAAAATATTATGCCCCCGTAGCTCCCCCCTTTTTTAGGAACTGCAAAACACAAAATCGGTTGTTTTTTTATGTCTGACTTTTTTTCATTTTTTAAAGTAATTTTGGTGAACTTGAACTCTTGACAAATTATTTTCAAACGTTGTCGATCGTTATGTCGTTATTTTATTTCATGATTCTTTCATTTCTTTTCAAAGTTTTTCATGAAATAATTGAAACACCTACTAGATATGGATTTAGATTTCATTTAGATTATAAAAAAAAAAAACCTGGAAAATTTGCCTTGAAATCTGATGTGAGACGTGAGAGTGAGATGGAGGGCCGGAGGGGTTGTCAATTTAAATTTTTTTAAAGACGATTTTCACCTGAAAATTTTTTTAAAAATTTCATCAACTACATATTTTTCATATGCAGCACTAAAAAAAAATAACGAAAAAAGTAACGAAAAAATAACGTAATTTTTTCGTTATTCGTTACGTTACATTTTTGAAATATATTGTAACGTTATTATTTCGTTACAAGCAAAATTCAGTTACCGTTATTTTTTTCGTTACGTGTAACGCAAAAAATTCCGTTATTTTCGTTATTTCGTTACGTTACGTTATTCGTTATGACATCACTGTTAGAGGGCGGCACAATAATTGTTCGTGAAATTGTATTAAACAAAGGTTAGTTTTATTTACTCCATTTTTATATTTAATTTTTTAAGGCTAACATTATTCCTCAATTTGTTTTATAGTTATAATTTTTATCTTAAATTTATTTAGATTAATTTTATGATGAGATTTATCAAGTTTATTGCATTTCTTTTATTTAATTTCATTTTCACGGAATACTTATCCGGAATTTTTAATCTATAATTTCAGAGTGTTTTTGGTGAATTTTTTTTCAACTATGAGTGAATATTTCATGGATTCATCTTCCAGTCAAATTGATCAATTGTTGGAAGAATGGAATTTGGAGCCAGTAGTAAATCCAGAAAATCCTCCTATAGAAGAACAGCTACCCATCCTGGTAACTGCTCAGACTTTGCATATGGCTCCAGAAAATGCTCAAGACGGTTATACGGAGGCAAAACTTGATAAATATCACTGCCTATGTATAACATAACCGATCCACGTAAATAATCGATCGAACCTAGCGGTGGGTGAACCACTTGTAAACCCAGGGATCCAGTTATACCTGACGGGTATAAACCTACCCAAAATGGGAACATGATTTTGGTGTCGTTTCCAAATTTACCTCAGCCGTCAGCTGGGAAAACAAATATCGTCGAAGTCACTAGCGAAGATGAGTCGTAAATTCTTCTCACTTTTTTATTATTAGATTTTAAAATATGTGTCCTTATGAGAGAAATTCACCACACCAACGCTCCAACGTCCATTAAACAAATTTCAACAAACGTCATAAAAATTGTATCCAATATCAAAGTAGAAACTGAATCTTCGGATAATATAATCAAATCGTGGACATTCCAAGTACCTAATTGTAGTAGTAGCTTAACGAAATAATATTACGTCTAATCGAATTTCAAAGTATTCTCTATTTTGTAAGAATAAATTGAATTTTCTCTAAAATTTGAAAAAATTACTTACATTTTTTTCTTTGCAATGAAATATTTCAAGATTGCATTTTTCTTTCATTTTATAATTTATTTTATTATTTAATTTTATAATATTAATTATTATAAATTTTTTAATTAATTTATAGAAAATGTGAAATATTATTCAATTAAATTTTATTTTTTTATTTAAATAATTTTTTCGGATGGAAATAATGAAATTGATCGGCTGTTTAGTCCCACTTCTTGTTCATCTCATAATCCTGAATTTGCCTGGAGTAGAGAACTCTGTTGTTTAGTTAGTTCGGGATAACAGTTCTTCTTATTAATTAGTTTTTTTTTATTTCGTAATTCGCGTTTCGTTATTTGTTTAAGTACGTTGCTGCTAATACTTAATAATGCATAAGGTTTCCGTACTTGCTTTGAGTTTCCCATTAACGTTTTGTTGTTTCCGCTGCGTAGTAGGTATCGGACAAAATAACGATATCAACGTCAACGAAAAACGATTATAATTACGACCTTAACACGTATTTTGAGACTAACGACTCACATAACGACGTCTATTTCGAAAAAGAAGTGTTATCGTCGTCTGAATACGCAATTATGACATTGTCCACGATGTTACCTTTACGCCGTAAATAGTTGGATTACGAAATGTTAATAATATTGCTTGATTTTAGGTAAGTATTTAATTTTTTTTTTTAAATCTGAATTACTTAAATTAGAAAAAAAAAAATTGTTTTTTTTGTAAACAATTGATACCTACCTACCCATTATTTGTTTTTTTTGTTGCTTATTAGGATCTGTAAATTACCAGTTAATCAGTTGTATTGAGCGCATAATTCAAAAATATAATGGGGTAGCAAAAACAACTACTGTCAAAATTAAGGAAAACAAAACTTCTAACAATCCTGAACAGCACATGAAAAATGCCATTGAAGAAATAATCGAAGATTTAGTTGTAAAAGAAAGCAGACCTACTGATAAAATAGGACTTACAATTTCCAATCATAACAATGATAGACCAATATTTGTCAACTTCAGACCAGTTTCTCAAATAACATCCAACATTATCTTGAATGAACTTGAGAAAGTTATTCAGAGTAACCATTAGTTTATGGGTCTTGAGCAGTTTAAAATCAATCTAACCAAGGTTGAGATGCCTCAAGGAAGGGGTAGAGGAAATCAATTTTTCCTTTTACCATTTGATGAATTCTGTGAAAGGAAAACTAGCATACTAGTGGCTAGGAATAATGATAATCTTGGTCTTCCTCGCGCCTTGGTTTTAAGCAGAGCATTCTTGAATAAAGATCAGGATCCAAAGCATTATAGAGCTATGTCCAGGAGGGTAAAAGAATTTGCAGAAACATTATGTGAGAAGAAACCATAATTGATTACGAGACCAAAACTTTTCTGGCGGCAAGCAGCAGGCTCACCTTGTGCTGCTGTATCGAGGTGCCTTTGCAGGTGGCAAATTCGATCTCCATCTCTGGATCTGAGGACTTCCCAGGTGTTGAAACCTAAAAGTTGGCCTTTCCCAAGATGGAAGACGAACTCATCCATGAAACGAATTAGGGAGACTTACCATTTGATTGTTGGAAAGAACATCCCTAAAGCTGAAGTATTTGACCACATAGTTCATGGCACTAAGCAAATTTATCCAGACATTAATACTAAAATTGGGCCTCATGGCAGTTATCCTAAGTTTTTGTTACAAGAAATTGAGAACTATTTGTTAAAACAGGACGCCAGAGCCTGAGAACAGCAATTAAAGACATGGCATAAAAATGTATTCTATAATAATAAATGTGATTTACAGAGCCGAGTTAGTAGGATCGATATTGAAACATATTCTGTGTTGTTTCATTGACCTTGGAGTGCGGATATACAACACCATTTTAAAATACCAATATAATCGGAAAATTAAAGTAGATGGTACTAATGAAAGTTCATTGAAGAATACAAGTACAGACACACCTCCAAAATCCACAACACTACAGGTCAACTTTAATTTGCTATTGACCAATCCCCCGAAATCCCATATGTATTACAGCAGAGTTACTCGTGCCTATTCCACAGGGCGTATTATGAGTACAATCCGAAAATTCCATTTAAACAAAGACCTCAACTTGCCAAAATGCCAAAACGCACAGTTTACATTCCATCAATAAACAAAAAACCTGAACATGAAAAAATGTGATGATAAATAGGTAAATGATGTAGCTGCTGTACATCATTTGCCTATTTTTCATCGCATTTTTTCATGTTCAGGGATGTATTCAGTTAGGGGTTGAAATTATGTATAACACAAATTGAAATTATGTATAACACAAATTGAAATTATGTACTACACAATTTCGAATCATCAACAAGTGCAAATTCGTTCATTTAAATTCAGAAATTACTGGTTAGCAGTTTCTTTGTCCTTTGATGGCTTTGATTCCTTATGAAATGGCCATTTAATTTTAGTAAGGTGGAAAAATTATCGATCAAAATTGGTCAGGAATGAATGTTTATACATAATTTCAATTTGTGCATACATAATATCAAACCCAAACTGAATACATCCCAGATTTGGAATGTAAATTGTGTGTTTCAGCATTATGACAAGTTGAGGCCATTGCTGAAATGAAATTTTCAGATTGCAATTCGCCGAACTGTGCTTTTTTTTCAACTGAAAAATTCATCAGAGTCTGAACTCGTATAATTTATCTAAATTCAAGTATCACTTTAGTTGATACCTACATTCGGTCAAAAAAGTAGAAAAAACGACTCATTTTAGAAAACATTTATTGGTAAAAGGGTTCAATTTTGTTACCACATTAAAAATAGTGCGGTATTGATGCCTTTTACCTACATTAATTTGGAACATGAAGACACGGTCGCTGCTTTTTGTCAGTTCAATGTGTATTATGATAGACATATTCGGGCTAATTTAAGTTTTAATATTAGAACTCCTCTCATGAGATCGCTACTATTGGATTTTGTAATTAATTTAATTACATCATTCGTGTAAAAAATCTGTCACATAGTCTTTTCTAGCTGCAAATGCTATACGCATTATGACAATGACTGTAAATGAACTCCAAAAATCATCCGTCCAACCTTTGAAGAAGGATCTGCTGAGGAATATGTGGTAGTCCCCTCTTGCTCATAATTCAATTCACTAGGCTTGAGTGAATTAAATTGGATGGGTTTGGCGGACTTACTCCCCAAATTTGTAAGTCTATCCAAAATTCCTTAAAATCAAATTTTTTTGGTTTCCCATATAATTAAAAGATATAAGGAGGTTGATAACTGCAAGTACCCAGGGATCCAGTTATACCTAAATGAAAATAGTTTTCAAACCTCATTACTAAAAAGATTCTACAATTTTTTTGAAAAAGAAGGGATGGATAAATTTGAAAATTTCAAAAAAACTGTGAAAACTTTCAAAGTTGACGGGTATAAACCTACCCAAAATGGGAACATAATTTTGGTGTCGTTTCCAAATTTACCTCAGCCATTAGCAGGGAAAACAAATATCGTCAAAGTCACAAGCGAAGATGAGTCGTAAATTCTTCTTACTTTTTAATTATTAGATTTTAAAATATGTGTCCTTATGAGAGAAATTCACCACACCAACGCTCCAACGTCCATTGAACAAATTTCAAAGAACGTCATAAAAATTGTATCCAATATCAAAGTAGAAACTGAATCTTCAGATAATATAATCAAATCGTGGACATTCCAAGTACCTAATTGTAGTAGTAGCTTAACGGAAAAATATTACGTCTAATCGAATTTCGAAGTATTCTCTATTTTGTAAGAATAAACTGAATTTTCTCTAAAATTTGAAAAAATTACTTACATTTTTTTCTTTGCAATGAATGTGTTTTTTCTTGGTTTTTTTCGCAGCACATTTTAGCCGTAGGAGTAGTTTTAATAGGAAACATAGCGACAGATAATGTGGCAGTGTCAATTGGGTACAATACAGATCCGGAATTGCAGGAATACGAAGCCCAGTCCAAAATGGTCCCCATTGCAGAATACCACCACGAATTAGGAAACATGATCAATGAAGCGGCCGTAACATATGACCCCCATCAACCGGGAGACTCCAGACTACATAGTAGTATATCGTTACTGCCACAACACAATAGATATGGAAAGATTGGAAAATGAAATTTCATCTATCACACAACACACCCAGCTACCACTAATATTCACTATCATAACTCCATTTCCTGTCCCAAATCCGGATGCATTTATGTAAGCATGAAACTTGTGAGACTTACTAGGCGGGCCTCACCAAAGACGAAGACATTCCTATACAGCAATTGGCAACATTAACAGCAAAACTAACATACTTTTTACCGCCCAATCCACATATATATTAATAATATTTTATTTATTCATTTTTATGGTTTTTTCTGTATGTAAATTTTTTGAAAATTTTTCAATTTTCAAGTCATAATATTGTACGAGTAATTTTAAATGATTAAAAAATTATATCGAGCATTTTTAAAAATCAACTTTTCTGCTTTTTTTTCATTGCTTTAATGAGGTTTTTTTATATCACTGTACATCACTTCAAGAAGGTAGGTAAACGCAAAGGCAAGCAATAGAAGACAGGCAGAAAATAGAAGAAAAAAATCGTGTAGCTCAAGAAGCAAGTCATCGAGAACATGATCGACAATTAAGATAAAGAGAATTGCAACGCCGCGAAAGATTTCATACAGAGGTCTACAAGGAAAACAAAATTTCTAAAAAAATTAATTACTAAAAAATCATGACTTTTTGGAATGGAAAGAAATTCCGTGAATTTATCAAGCACTTCACTTTCAGAAGGTAGGTTTTCTGTTTTGGTGCCCACTAAACTTTAGTTTAACACTTTTCATTTTTAATTTTTTAGACAAAAAAATTTAAAGAACTTATTCGTTCAAACACAAACTTTACGCCACAGAGCCACGGGACACTAACACCAATAACACCATTTATTTGACAACTAAACGAAATACTAATGAATGAATGGCTGCTAAAATTTTGTTGTCTGTTATCTTGAGTTTGAAAAAAATCTGAGACATATCTAATCGCTATCGAAAACTATTTCAAGAAAAATGAGTCATATACCTACATATATCTGCGGTTACGGCCTAGTGATCAGTATTCCATTTCCGCTGAATGGCTAGACACTGATCAATGTTTAGGTTAAAAGATTGATGATCTATAAAGTCCCAAAAAATAATTTCTAGAAATTCATTCTTCCTCTCTACTCCTTCTCGGAAATATATATTCGAGTCGATAAGTAGTTGAAATAAAGCATACAGAAAAAAATCAAAGAATTTCAAAAAAAAAAAATTTGGTTGGCGTTGGCGCCCCAAAATGCTAGCGCCCTACGCTTCAGCCTACTCGGTGTAATGGATAATACGTCACTGCTCTTTGCATGTATGATTTCACAATGTTCAAATGGTTGAGTGAAATTAAATTAAGAAATTATGAAATTGTTCAATGCAATCATGTTTGGACTTTGCCCAAATCTGTCGATTAATATTCCTGATTGGTTTTATAGGAAAAGAAAGACGAGATCAAGAAGATAACGCCAGTGCTCTCAATAAGGAAAAAAATTGAGATTTATGAGTGTCTGTTTGCACTAGAATTGTGGGATCCAGACTCTAAGTTCAACCACAGTATCATAAGGTCTACTAATCAGTTGATGGATTTTCATGAAGCCAAATGGTTCATTATTACCAGTAAAGTGGATGATCCCAGAGTAGTATTTATTGCCAATGCAAATATATCGCGATCAGTATTTTGTCGTACCAGTGAAAACATTCAAAGTGGATGGGTTTAAACCAACCCAAAATGGAAACATGATTTTGGTGTTGTTTCCAAATTTACCTCAGTCATCAGCGGGGAAAACAAATATCGTCCAAGTCACCAGCGAAGATGAGTCGTAAATTCTTCGTTACTTTTTTTATTATTAAATTTTTAAAAAACACAGGTAAAATTTGAAAAAAAGTACTCACATTTTTTCCTTGCAATAAATGTGTTTTTTCTTTGTTTTTTTGCAGCACGTCTTAGCAGTAGGGGTTGTTATTATTGGAAACATCGCCACAGATAATGTCTCGTTGTCAATCGCATATAATACAGATCCAGAGTTATAGAATTATGAATGTCAATCGCAAATGGTCCCCATCACCGAATACCAGCATGCTTTGGGAAATATGATAAACGAAGCCGCGGTCACTTACGACAGCATAAACAGAGAAACGCCGGACTATATTGTGATATATTGGTATTGTCATAATACCATCAATATGTGGAGATTGGATAACAAAATGTCATCTTTTGCCCAACATACCCAACTGCCGCTTGTATTCACCACAGTAACTCCATTTCCGGTACCAAATCCCAATGCATTTGTGTAAGTATGAAACTTTAATTTTTTTGAAAAAAAATACCAATTAATTTTTTGAAAAAATGTACTAATTAATTTTATTTTATTTTATTTTATTTTATTTTAGGTTTTTGTTCGAGCTAGGTGGGGCTCATTATGCTGGCCTCTCCAATGATCCAGAAATTTCCATTTAACTTTTAGCATCGTTAACAGCTAAACTCACATTCATGGTACCACTGGATCCACTTGTATTTTAATATTGTATATAAATTTTTTAAAAATGTTAACTTGTAATTTTAATAATATTTTAATCAATCATTTTAATAGTTTTTTTTTGCTGTGTGTAAATTATTTAAAAAATTTTCAATTATATTGTATCATCATATTGAGGTTTTTTATATCATTGGTAAATAGGTAAGGTAATTTACAAAATAAACGAGAAAAACAAATTTTTGGACAAAATCAAATACTAAAAAATTACGTTTTTTTTTTTAATGAAAAAAATCCAATAATTAATCACACACTTCGAAAAGGTAGGTAAACGCGGAAGGTATTTACTAATAAACGATTTCATACAGAGGTCCGTAAAAAAAAAACGAAATTAAAAAAAAAAGAAGTTATGATTTTTTTGAATAGAAAAATTTCCGCGATTTTCTTCGAACACTTCACTTTCAGAAGTTACGACTTCTCGAACTTGACTAAATTTAAATTTGGTGGAAAAAAACATGGTTAATGGTGTTCCATTATCTCTAGCAGCTGCTCTAAACATGCCGCGGTCAGGTCACCGATAATATGTAGATACAATGTATCTACATTATACAACTTATAACTGGTACCAATTAAAAAATTCAACGGAGATGGACGGACTGGTTTATCAAACCAGGTAGCACTAATTACCCACATAAATTATCTACTTTGATGGAGTCATTCCTTGATATGGCGAGAATATACCCAAGTCGCCCAGTGGTTAGCACTTTTCATGAAAATACCTAATGTAAAAATATAACAAGGTCAATGGTAGTGACTGCGTGCTCGATAAGGTACCCACTACACACACCTGCGATAACTTTGTACCCAAGTCGCCCACTGGTTAGAACATTTAGCTGTACCTAAGTCGCCCAGTGGTTAGAACATTTCGCGAAAAACTAAGTCCAACATTTTCATATAAACTATTGCCTAAAGAAATATTAAACCTTAATAAATAATTTAATGATGTATTTTAAAGTTTTTTTAAGGGTGGCCGTCATTGAAAAAAAAGGTGGCCGTCATTACACAAATCAGGTTTTGGGGTGGCCACCGCCATACCACGAACGGGGTATGTTTGCAGAAAAAAAATTGCAACTTTTTTTCATATTGTTTTTTCGGGCTGATTTTTAAGCCAATTTATAGAGAAGGGATGCAGCTACCATTTGAGCCATTCACCGCAAAAAAAATTGATATGGGGCTAAGCTATGGGTTTTCAAAGTCGAAAAATTTTCTTAACGTGGCCGCCATTGGTGAATGACGGTAACATATATTTCTTTTTTAAGCGATTTTTTGATGCTAATTCTCCTGGGTTATAAACCAACTCCTGATCTTACGCTTTCCCTCGATCCAGAAGATATGGAAGCAATCGAAAACTCGTTGAGTGCTGGGTGTTCTAATTGTGCTGCATCTTCGAAATACTCCATAAAATATTCTACTGATTTAGTAATGACAAGAAAAAAACGTACCTATTAAATTCATTTTTAATCATTAACTTCGTTATTACTTACAACTAATTCGATTTGCTAATTATTTGGTGCAACATCATTAAATTTTTATGCATAAAAAATTTAAAATTACTTGAATTGTCCGGTTTTGCAATAAAAATCTTTTTCCCACTTCATTAAAAATTAATTGGGATAGGTATCACTTTGAAAAGCGCATACGTTAGTTAATTCGCATCTCAAGTATAAAACATTGTGCTACAAATTTTGAATTTTGAAAGTGGAATCATGTACAATCAAAGTGAAAAAACAAATGATTGCAGTTACATAGCAAAAATTTTCCATACTGAATAGATGCGTAGATGTCTATTGAAGAACATACAGCCTAGCATGATGGAATTTGTTTCTCATTTGGATGAGATTCCGTGATTTACATGAAAAAAACCCAAATTCCAAAATTTGAAGAGGATTTCGTAATTGATTATATCTTTAGGACAGCCGGATATCTCTATGAAGGTAAGAGAAAATTTGTATAAGGGTAAATTGTTTATTCCAATTAATATTTAAAAATTGAAATCAGAGTTGAAGGGTAATCAAGGCAATTTCGAGAATGAGGTAATTGATCGCACTAAACAGTTTATCAAAGAATGTGTGGATTACAATTTGGAATCTTGTAAATTCCAAAATTACAATAATTATTTTCTGTATGGAATTGAAAGCAAGGACATCGCCACTTGCATTGAAGAAAACTTGTACTTGAGCAGACAAAATCTCAAAGTTTGGTTTCTAGACAGGGGGTGGGGAAAATTTGTCGTTTTTTGAAATTTTTGAATAAATTAATGAATTATAAGTTATGACGACCACTCAGATACCAGGAACATATGTGAAATTTTTCTTACCCAGATAACTTCAATAATATTTTAGGAGTATATACTGTTTGTACAAGTACTCTTCAGAGTTTCACATTCCACAAAACAATTGACAAAACATTTTTTCTGTGATAACGTTTTTAGGAATATTTCTTACCGCCTCATTTCTCACTACTCATCAGTTCCTACCTCAATATAAAACAATTGCTCATCTTCGGTAGAATGGTATTTTTTATTATGCCTGAGCAAAAACTTCTTCAATCTAAATTCCATCTTGCACTTGTCACAATTGAACGGTTTCGCCTGAGTATGAATAGTCGAATGATCTCTCAAATACTTGAACAAGCCAAACTTCTTACCACACACGTGACAACTGAACTGCTTAGATTCGTGACATTGCTTAACATGAACGATCAAATCAGAATTAAAGTTGTACCTCTTGCCGCAATAAGAACATGCAAATTCACGCAAATTTTTTTCAGAGATAAGATGAGTATTCAAGGAGTGCTTACTAGTATACGATTTATTGCAGTACTCGCATTTGTAGGGTTTCAAACCAGAATGCATTCTCATATGTAGAAACAACGTTCTCCTGTAGAATAACTTTTTGCCACAGATATTACAAGGGTATTCAGCAGCATGAATGCCACCTAATTTGATCTGTTTCTGCCATCTTATCAAGATCACTTTACGATACTCATTCAGATTATGTTTGCTTTTAATATGACTCTTGAGATCTTCATTCAGGGTAAACTTCTCATCACACAGTTCACAGCTCAACTCGGTCAACTGATGCTGTTTGTAGCGTTCTTCAGTGGTAAACCTCCGGCCACAGATTTCACAAGGATACACAACCGCTGGATTGGAATCATCCTCATCATTGACAGCTTCTCTATATTGGGTCAATGTATGAACTAAGTTGACATGTTGCTTAAGCAAATCATTGGATGTGAACATTTCTTCGCAAAGTACACATATCACCTCCCTCAGCAAATGCTGACGCAGGAGGACCTTGGAAGTATATGATTTGTTGCATAAATCACATGAGAATGGTTTTTCAGCATCGTGAGAGGAACGTTTATGCAAAATTAATTTTTTCTTATCCATAAACTGTTCGGAGCAGATATCACATTGCAAATTCTGCAAGCCTTTTTTACTTTTAGCATGGAATCTGATGTGCTTATTCAAGTAACATTTTTTGACAAACTTTCTGCCACAGATTTCACAAACATAATCTTTCATTCCGAGCTTGATCATCATGTGATCTCTAATGGCACTCTTGAATTTAAAACTTTTGCCGCACAAATCACAAACAAAAGGTTTTTCTTCCGTATGGACCACCATGTGTCTTTCTAGATTGCTGTCCTTGACAATTTTACCACAAACGAAGCACATACTAGTCTGAGCCTCCACCAGATGTTCTTGTTCTGCATTAGACATGGTGATATTGTGACTCTGTTTCATATGTTCTTTAAGATCACCAGCTTGATGAAACGTTTCTTCACATTGATTGCATTTAATCAAGATGCATCTATTTTCGCAATGATACCGATACCCGTCTTTTGATTTGAAATCTTTATTGCACTGGTTACAATGGAAAACTTCTTTGGGCTTTCTGTGCTTTTCTTTGTGCGACCTAAAGGCCAATTTTGTTTTAAATTGGCAATCGCATTCGTTACAACGATAGACACGACTTTGGTGCACTTTCAAATGACGACAGAAACTGCGACGTTGACTGAAAGATTTAGTGCATTTGCTGCATTGGAATATTTTACCCACAGATTGAGGTTTGTCAGCTTCACCCAGAAATTCTTCGATGTACTCCGAATAGACTGCATTTTCCAAGCAATCGGCATGTGTCTGGTAATGTTTCGTGAATAAGGTCATCATAGGTCGACAAATGAAATCACATTTATCACACTGCATATATTTGATGTTATTTGAATGCCGACGTAGGAAGCCTTCGAATTCTGGTGGTATTTGAGGATCACGAAGACGTGTCTTGGCAGTAGGACTAGTCTCCTTAGGCAATGAGGAGTTATCTTGTTGAAATCGTTTAGACCCTGAATCAGGGCAAAAATGTGGTTCGATGATCTCAGTATTTTCTTCTTCCGATTCATTGTTTGATAGAGTTGAATTACATGCGGTGTACCTATAAGGATGAAAATTGTGTTATTTCCAAGTTGGTGAACGAGATCAAAGAAAAGGACAAAATATGCATTAAGAACTTGGTTATTTTGAGTTTGAAGCGAGTTGTGCTTGTGATATCAGAAATATGTAGGTATTTGCATGAATTTTCAACGGAGTTGTCTACGACATGGTAATATTGTCTCACTACAGCACAAAACTGTATATGCTGGACAAAAAAGTGTCAAGCTGAGATCCAGGTCAAAATTGGGCATTGCATTGCTGGTGGTATCCTGATACCTAAAAACTTGATATACACGTAAAGAAAGGTGAGATCCAAAACCGGATCTCACCTTTCCAAAACGGATCTCATCTTGCCAGTATTTTTGGATAATTATATATATAATATGGACCTACGTATCCTCGACATCACCATATATTGACAGTACTTTTTCGTCACCATGCTTTAAAATGCCTCCGGAGGTGTACACATCTCAAATTTATAACCAGCATAGTTTTAATAAGTTTTAATAGTGTTCCTACGTTTCCACTACTTGATTTGCATGTATCAAGTTTATACAAAAAAAATGATGAAGACGGTAGCAATTTGTCACCGAACATGAACGTATCTCTTCCGTCACCCTTACGTATACAATAATATATTGTCTATTCGTCTTGGTCACCTGCTGCATTACCAAATGGAGCGGCGACACCCAGACGCTTTTCGAGTCTACAGACGGTACAGACCACACGCTCGAGAAGAAAAAACAGGTAAAAACCGGGATAAGAAAAGGAAAGTCACATGGACCAGTGACCAAATTAAGCTAGTGAAAAATCATTTCAAAAATCATATCAAGAATAAAATTCCACCGAAAAAACATAAAGTCGTAGAACTCATGGAGCGCCACCCATCAGTTTATTCAAATTTGGATTGGGTAAAAATAAAAGCCTATGTGTATCTACAACGAGTACCGCGATCGTTAGCATTTTTTCAGTGAAATATTTTTCTTCATTTTGATAAACTTGCGCGACTTACACGATCGTTAATATTTTTCTTGATTCTTCTATCCTTATTTTCAATCAAATTTTAAGAATTACCTCTCTTCATTCTTAATCAAAGTTTTGTGATGAATATTACATAAGAATTTTGAAAAATTCGCGTGATTGTTCGCACTTTATCAATGAAATATTTTTCTTTATTTTTAATTGAATTTTTGTGATGTAGGTATAAGTTGTGGTTTAATTAATTGATTTTTTTTTTGTGATGAAGCATTGTTCAGATAATTTGCAAAAAATTTGGACAGATGTTGATGAATTGTGTTCTCACCATTATAAAAAGTATTTGGAGAAATTACATGTCATTGAATCACCATGTGTTAGTCTGGGCGAACGATTCGTGTTGCTCACATGGAAGAACTGAGTCGCTCGCGCAGACAGTGCAGTTTTCAATCAGCCCATTTAGTTATACGTTACCCACATGCAATCCAATTCACCTGGAGCTGGAGCATACCCTCAACTATGGCGTTTACCGGTTTACGTTAGTTTAATCTATCAATATTTTTAGGTCGTGCAGTTGGAACATCCCTGGATAACGATTCCAGGACCCCAAAACCACAAAGAACAAATCACACAAGATTAGATTTCACATCAACGAAATCTCCTGCGACCCAACAGTGATAATTGCTACAGACTTCCGCAGATTGGAGACGTTGCCTCAGTGATTGATTTCAGTGTAATTTATAATGAAACAAAATCATTTTAATGACATTAATTGACTCGTAACTTTACTTTTATTTTTATGCAATAACAATCTGACTTCGGTATAGGGCCATCCTGTCGGTACGACATGCTATGCAGGATTCGTAAACGCGAAAAAATCCGCCAAAATTCACGCGGAAGCGCGTACACCATTCTCAAACGCGTTCAAAACCTCTTAAAATTAAAATTCTCCTATACTGAGGAAATCACGTGAAATCGCGCGTTATATGTGAAAAAATCCACGATCGTGCTGCAAAATACACTATGAACACAATTTTTTGGTTCAGGGCTAGTATTACCAAACAGCCGGTTACATTACCGGCCTGTTAAAACGTTAACCGGCCAATCTTGGTCGGTTATTAACAAATTAACATGTGTCATCAGCGCCATGGAGGCGCAGCGCCGGGCGGAGATTAAGGTATACCATCTCAACAACAAGGTGAAGGCGCTGGAAGCAGAGGTCCAACGCCTCCAAAACCAACGATTCGACGACCTCGACAACATCATCGTGGAACCGCTGGACCAGAGGCTGCAGCAAGAGGGAGTGGACTTCCTCCCAGAGCCGATGGAACAACCTGGACCCTCGTACCAACCCCCGCCGCCGCCGCAGGATCCAACGACACGTAATACACCAACATGTAATCTGTTTACGATTAACCTCAATCCTGTCGACTACAGTCGTTAGGTCCATCAACCAGTTATATCCGTTAGAATTTCCTACTGTAGAGTCTCATGTTCAAGTGCCAAAGTCTAGCAGAGACTTCGCTGACAAAGTCGCTCCTATAGCTCCTCCAAAACATACTCGTAGGAAACGTCGTAAGTCGGTCTATTTTCTAATTTTTATATTATTTTTTTTAAAGGCGAGAGTAAATGTCTCTTCTCTCTTGGCTCTTGCTTTTTGGCGCTCTCACACATCTTGAATTCGGCTCCAAAGTCTTGACGTCATAGTCACTTGTTTCACCGATATTACCCAACCTACGATTAAAAATGCCCCTATACCTCTGAAACCAAAGAAAGTGAAAGACATCATTTCAATTTATTTTCACTTCAGGTTTATCATACATTCAAGTTTACCCAGTTTTATGCAATCAATTTCTAACATTTGTTTTATTTTATTATTGTATTTATAATTTTTCATTTATATATTTTAATAATTATTCTCTCTTGTTTAAAATTCAATTGTGTAAATAAACAAACAACAATTCAATAATTTGAATAATTAAATTGCTTTTCAATTAATTAGAGGAATGTAACATAATTTGCACTAATTTGTTTGGCAATTTTCCTTGAAATTTTTGTTCAAAGATGCTGAGCATGTTTATACGATGTTTCAGTCAATGGGTTGATTTTCAGAAACGATAAGTACTGAATTATTTAAAATGAAACAATTTGAAAATCTACACTCACCGCCCAAAGATCATGATGATTACTCTGAACGACAGGAAAGGTTGAGGCGGACAGAAGAAGAAAGACAAACCCATTTAGAAAAATGTGAAAAATATCTGAGGGAAAAAGCAGACAGGAACCAGGTAACTTCATCTCTTTAGAAATTCCAATTCCACTGCACCTTCTCTTCATTTTTACTGACGATTTTTTTCATTTTTTCAAATGAGTCAGAAACTTTAGAATCAGAATCTGAAAGTGGAGCGAGAAGTTCCATGAGGAAAAATTGTATAATAATCTCTAATATTTCGTACTTTGTATTTCGAAAAATAAATTTTATTGTATTAGCATTTTTATCCATTCATATTCCGGTGTCACAGCATATGTGACACCTTGCTGGGTGTTGGTAGACGGCCGTCGCACATGTTGTGACAGTGGGTTAAAACGGGGGCTGGAGCATTATTTCGGCCATATAACACATTGTATGTACCATCTATGCACACTCCAATTGACCCAAAAATGCAAAAAAAAAAGTTGGTCTATGGGGTACCCCATTGAAATTTTTGATGGGAGTGAGGTGAGTAGTTGAGTGATGTACAGCTAATTATTGAAGGCGACTCGCCTTTTTGAATTAATTTAATCTTGAATCACGTTGCGCAAATTGTAGAATAATTCATTATTTGTGCAAATTCGGTCACTCAAGATACAACTGATAACAAAATTCGAAATTTTTATTTTCATCACTCTCCAGTTTCCCTCTTTCAGATGGTGATAAGACGCGAAAAAGATTTGAATACTGAACGACCGAAATGACTTGAACGGTCCGGATAGTTTTTAGTGGAATTGATGAAATTTTACAATTATTTGAAGTTGTAAAAATTTCTGAGAAAACTTAGAAAGGAAAAATTTAAGGAACTTTAACGTTAAACTTGTTCAATTCGATAATTCTATATTTTTCACAAAATAAAATTTTAAAATGAGGCAAGAAGTGTAAAAAAAAAACAACAGAAAAAGTGAAAAAAATACAAATTCCAAAATTTTAGTCAGATGATCAACAGAACCGACTCGCGGATCACGATTCGTGAGCCGAATCGGTTTTTCAACAATCCGTTATAGATTTCGCGGATTTTGAACCTTAAATTGAGGGAAAAAATTCATAGAAAGTATGAGGCGTTAACAGATTATCAATAGGTACCCAGGTATGCGAGGACGAATCTTTTTCGAGAATTTATTATAAAAACAGCAAAAAAGAAACGCATTTTCAAATCACTTCTTCTAAATTTTTAAAAAATCCAAAAGTTTTTACGATTTTTTCAAATTTTTAAAAAATAGACACAATGACACGAAATGTTTTTTTTTTTTCAAAAAAAAATAAATTGAAAAGTTTTTGAAAATTTCAATGGTGATTGCTACTAAGTCTTCCAGAAAGATCTATTTTTCGCTTTAAAATACCCAATTACCAGAAATGGAGGGAAGGTTTGTAATTTAAAAATGATTTATGTCAATTTATGAGCCCAAGCGAAACGAGGGCAATTTAAAAAAAAATGTGTGCAAAAAGCTGAATTTTTTAAAAAAAATTTGCGACTTTTGATGATTTTGGATCAATTATGACTTTTTTGCTACTTTAGCGACCAAAATTTCAATCCGCGATTTTTTTGCGACTTTCGCGACCGGTAGACATTCTGCAAATATTAGCAATTCATTTTGGCAGACGAGTCTCAAAACTTGAAAAATGAGAATATTTCACTGCAAAAGCACAAAAACAGAGCTTTAGAAGAACCGAAAGGACTCCTTTGACACTCTGTTCCAAAACAATATATTGATGAAACGAATTCCAGAAATCAAAAAAACCAACAAAATAACCAATCTATTTTCTAAACCCGTATAAAAAATAAAAACTACCCCAGTGCAAACGTATCTTCGACCACCACGATTAAAATTTTTCTAATAATCAAGAGGATATTCGTACCGTACACACAAATAATTTATTCGACATTTTTCATCGAGAAAGAAAAAACAAAATACAATCGAGGGTTCTTCGCTATCGTCCTACTCTTTTTTAATCGCCTTACCGCATCTTTTCTGATGCTTCGCCAAATACCTCCTCAACTTGAACGAATTTCCGCATTTACAATTAAAAGGTCTAACGTCCGAATGGACGGATAAATGATCTCGACAACGTTTCTTGGTTGGGAAATCTTTACCGCAGTAATCGCACACGAATTCCTTCGCACCGTGATTCATAATCGAATGTTCTTTCAATCCCATCCACCAATTATACCTTTTGCCGCATATTTCGCAAACATACTTGCGCATATTGAGTTCAGCGTATAAATGATTCTTCATACCTTGTTTGGTGGCGAACTTCTTACCGCATAATTCGCATTCGAACAATTTACGACGCTGTTTACCATCCTCCGAAGTCGAATCTTCCATCTTGGGGGGTTTTTTATCATCGCACGATATCCTCTGATGGTACTCGAGTAATTTCTCCAATTCGTCGGAGGTAGCTTTATTGGTGGCTGGTGAATTGGCGTTATCTTCGTTGACGTTATTTAAATTATGGACAGTTTGCAGATGCAGTTTGATGATCCATTTCTCGGTAAACTTCTTGTCGCAATATTCGCATTGGTATTCTTCCAGGTGATCTTTGTGAGCTTGTCTTTTATGCGATTTCACTAGCCATTTCCGAGCATACTTTTTATCGCAGATATCGCATTTGTACTGCATTGGATTCTTGCCTTTGTGTGAATTACGCTGATGCTCTTTGACTTTCCACTCCTCGGCGTACTTTTTGCCGCAGATTTCGCATTGGTATCCTTCGAATTTACCTTCGCACATCATATGGAATCGCATGTGTTTATTCAGGTACGCCTGGATGACGAATTTCTTGCCGCAGATTTCGCAAACGTAGTCTTTCATGCCGATCTCGATCATAATATGTTCCCGCAGGGACCACTTGATTCGGAACGATTTACCGCACAGGTCGCAAATATAGGGTTTGTCTTCGGAATGCAGATTCATATGACGAGACAGAGCATTCTCGGTGACCACTTTGCCACAAATTGGGCAAACGCTGCTGATCTGCTCCTTCTTCGATACCGGCTCCGGCTCGACCACCGAGATATCTTCTTCGATTTCGTGCACCTTTTTGAGATGATCTTGCAGGACAGATTTGACGAGAAACATATCGCCGCAGATTTCGCATTTGTACTCGACGCAGACGTTGGTACGATGATGATTATATCCAGACTTCGTTTTGAATGTTTTTCCGCACATATTGCAGACCAGCACGAGTACCTGGGACGCGTGAGTTTTCTTATGAACCTTCAATTCGAACTTGGTTTTATAGATGAGTCCGCAAATAGAGCAGGAGAATACTCTGGCTCGATGGACACGCTGATGAGTATGCAGGGCTCGTTCCGTGTTAAACTTGGCATTACACAGATCGCAATTGAACTGGTCCGGTGTTTCCATGGTTTCGGAGGTCTCGTTCATCTGCTGCAACAATCTGATATCCGGTTTTTCGTCGATATCGGTATCGTCGAAATGGGTTCTGTAGTGTTTTTCGAAAATATGCGCCAAAGGTCTACATATAAATTGGCATTTATCGCATTGCATATACTTGATGCCGGTTTTATTATACTGCACGACGAATTTCTCGTATTCGTCGGGTAAAACTTTATTATTTTCTCTTGACTCACCGCCGTCGCCGGTTTCGTCCTCCACCTGCATCACCTCCACCTTGATCAAGCTCTCGTCGATTTTATCCGCGCATAATTCGAATTCGTCATGTAGTGATATTTCTTCCGGATCGGCGGAATTTACGGACATCTGGCTCGATACTATATTGTGGGACGGATCGCGACCGGCGACGGTTTCGGCCGGATCGGTATTTCGAGGTTGCGCTACCGAATCGTTAATGCAATCTGTCCTTCGGACGGTAGCGCAAGTTTGGTCGTCGAGCACATCGTCGATGACTTGATACCTACAAATAGTAGAATCGCCGTTATAATCGTGCCTGTATTTGTCAACGGTGAGTCAAAAGTATTTAAAGGAGGATGGTTACTATTTCGCAATTTATACGATTTTATTGAAGATTATAACCCTCCAGGGTGTCTAACAAAATCTCAAACCACAAAAGGACCTTGGAAGGATTTTCAGAATGACATTTTCAAAATTAATATTGTACACACACCCTCCCCCCCCCCCCATCCCTCGCAAAAATTCGAAGTCATTTTAGAAAGAAGATTTTTTCTGTTTCAAAATATTAAGATGGAAGAGAAGAGTTTTTACCATAATTTCGAAAAAATAAATGAATAAATTCACTCAGCCTAAGCGAAGAGAGAGCGAAAAATTTTGAAAAAAAGAGCATCCAAAATCTAAAAATTTCTTCATTACGTAAAATTTGTGCTTTTTTCCGTGTTTTGTTTAGACTTTCAAAAAAAACAATATCTATGGACTCGTTTCTGTTTTCCATCCAAAAAATCAAAACATTTTTGAAAATTTCAATCGAGATCGTTACGAGTCCTTTGATAAATGAGGACAATTTTTTCACTCAAAAATATTGATTGTAAAGGCTGGGAAAGGGTGAAGTTTCATACAATCGTTTTGAAAATAAAATTGTGTAAGTGTACTGAGCCATGACTGAGCCCATAGGTGGAGATGGAATGTTACTTTTTTTTGGGGAGGAGGAGAGGTGGTTGAACCCCAGGTAGAAAAGAAACTCGAATCAAAAATGTTGATTTTTGATCCTTAAAAAAAATTCCAACCCTTACCATTTTGTTATTTTAATTTGAACTTTTATTTAAATATGAAGAATCAATGGAATAAAATGGTTCATATCATACTCACCATCATTTTGAGGATGATTTGTGAAAATGGATTTTGAAAAAAAAAAAAGGAATCCAAAAGATCAATTTTTCATTTTTTAAAATCAATATTTTAGTATCAGGGTGTCTATAGGTCGCGATAACGTCACGAATTTCGATTTTTATCGTTGAATTCGCGAAACAGTTCCGAAATTGACCTAAAATTAATCAAAAGTCGCGAATTTTGTCCAAACTTCTCGAATTTTCTTCTTTTTATACATATGTACAATACAAAAATTTAAAAACAACTCAGATTTGAAATGATTTTCGTGTAATAAATCTTCTTTTTTTTTGGAGGAGTGGGCAAATTGAGAAAATTAAGAGACTGATACCATGAGAAAACATCGCGAAAAAGTCACGAATTTAGATTTTTAAAAATCTGCAAATACCCCGAGTATTGATTGAAATGGAGGTAAAATCTTTAAACCTCCTACTTTTAGAGCGAAGCGAGGGAAAATATTTGAAAATCTGACGATTTTTTTGAACGAAAATCATTCGCATCTCAATGGTTTGTTGTACGAAAAAAATTCATTATTTTGGTGTAGAACTTTCGTGATTTCTATGGTTTTTTAGTAGCTTGAAAAAAGGTATTAATTACAAAATATTGATAGTTTATCTCTTGAAAATTAAGGATTCGCGAATTTTTTCAAGTGAAACAACTACAAAGAAATAATTTGGGATGGCTAATTCAACATTTTTTTTTGGGGGGGGGGGGGGGGTTGAGGCCCCCATGCCTCCTCTATCTCTGTCCATAACTGAGCCCGAGAGAAGCGAGGGCGAAATTTTTTGGATAAAAGAGCATTTAAAAGTTGAACTTTTTTCAGGCATCCATACAATCTTTCATCATCTTAAACGAAGTTGCCACTAGCGACATTTAAATATTAGCGATTCATTTTAGCTTTTGGCTGGTAATTTGAAATGGAAAGGACTTTTTATTCAATATAAAGACTTCGGAAAGGACCCTTTAGCCAATATTAGGACTGGGAGGATTTGTTAGACACCCTGTAATTTCAATTTTGAAAAATTTAAACGTGTTGTGGCGTTTATTTAGAAGCGACATGAATATAGTATCAATGGAGTTGGAAGAATTATAGCCATAGCTTAGTATTCTGTCTGTGTATAGCAAAAGCGATCACTGCTCATTTCATCTGCTCATCTGTGTGATACAACCCTGTCAGAAAAATGATATTCGATGTATACTCTTACCCCATTACACAACCGATTTAACAAATCCTCTTTTTTTTTTTTTTTTTTGCCACATCATTGTATCTAACGGATTTTTTTTCGGAACTGTATTAATTGTGTGAGAGATATACGAAATGCTTCGAAGTGAACGAAGCACATCGACGTTAAATACCATTTTGTAAAAGATCTATATGATAAAGGCATTATTCGATTAGAGTATGTTTCGACTAAGTTACAACAAGCCGATGTATTCACGAAGGCATTATTTTGTCAATTATTTGAAAAATTTCGTGATATGTTTCCTGTGAAGAAGTAACTGTTCGATGTTCTTTTCATTAGGGCCGTTTTCACTAGCTTGTAAAAAAGCAAATTTAAACATAATGTACAGCGACAACATGTAGAAAAACGATGAAAAAATAAAACGAAAAAAACAAGCAAGGTCCAGGGGACCTGGCAACAGGGTTCCCGGAGGTATGCTATGCTATGTTTTTCTTCTCAACATTATGTAAATATGTAATAATTATAATTTTTCAATCGCGCAAGAGCGAAAAACAAAACCTTCATAATTATTATTCTTTTATTCTTAATTCAGGATTTCAGGAAGGACAGATTTTTCGGCTTGATTAATTGTTGAAGGAAAATGGAAATATTCTTATTCCGTGCTTTGTGCTTCTGACTTGAAAAATCATACTTAGAAAATTTAATTTTTAACTTTCAAGTTTTTATTTTAATTTTTAACACAGATTCGGCAATCGGCATCGGCACAATGGCACATTCGAATTAAAATTAAAAACTGGTTGTAAAAAGTTCGCTTTATACCTCACCAGATTGCGTCGTTGTTGATGCTCGAAAAACTTGCATATGGGTACAGTCTAATTTGCGGTGGTTTTTTGAAAAATTTTACAATTCTTCAAGTTTTCTCACAATTTTTGTCAAATTATGATTTTTTAATTCGTAACAATTAATGAGGTGAAAATAAAACATTATCTCCAATTTAAATTACTGACGCCAATGAAAAAACAGAACTTCAAATTTTTTCATCACAAATAATGCTGTACCCAGATGCAAGTTTCTAAAAATGAAAGTGATTTTAATAGGGTTCCACGGCCTCCGGAGGCCGGGAACCCTAAAAATAAAAATAATTATTATGTTGCCAACCTTTGAACTGAAAAATTATCTCACTGTTTTTAGTTCGGGGATTATCAACCATGACGATGACGACAAAGAAACAACGAATTAATAATAGAAAATGGTCCCACTGGGATTTCGAAGGTCCAACCACACCAGTCACACCACAACCACATGGGACCCAACAATGATATGATCGCGGAGGCGCAGATAAAACATGACTTTAGACGATGACGACTAAGAAACAAAGAATTAATAACAGAAAATGGTCCCACTGGGATTTCGAAGGTCCAACCACACCAGTCACACCACAACCACATGGGACCCAACAATGATATGATCGCGGAGGCGCAGATAAAACATGACTTTAAATTGACCATTTCGCGCTCACGTGAGCGCTAGTGTAGCTGAGGTGATAGAATCAAATAAAATACATTAGCTCTTATGGGAGGAATGGAATTCAGTTTTTCGGCCAAACTGGGGCCCATGCTAATGGACCCAAATTTCGATATATTATTTCCGGAAGAAGCCGCAATATTAGAAGAATGGCGGCAGGTGATTGTAGGACTGTTGCTAAGTAGAATTAATGAGGCGACAAGTGTGTCAATCAGATCTATGATTCATGGTACCTGAATAGGAAGAATTATTACACGAAGAGGGTAAATGATGAGAAAACAGAAAAGCACCATTTACTGTCTTAATTGGGAATCTAGGTTGTTAGCTCCGAGATGGATTCTAAGTTCATTTTGTCGTTTTTAAGGAGGATAAGTGAGACAGAACATGAGCTTCCCGAGCATCTGTATGTAGTAGTAAAAGATGGCGGATGCTATTTAGAAGACCAATTCATCAAAGGTGGGACTTGCGTAGTACATCAAAATCGGATAAATGAAGAAAAAAATACCATTCGGTAACCATTTAAAAAGAATGGCGCAAACATTTAGCAGTTTCAACTAGATTTGGTGACTGAACCATTTCTCCCTCACATCCCTCTAGAAGTAAAATATGCCTAATTATATAAAGAGCTGGTATGGATGGAGTATATTATTGAAAATATATAAAAGCTTCAGTTAGTATATTAAATTTATACAGTTTATTTTTTCATTATATTAAATTGGTACCATGGTGTTGTAGAAAATAAGTTTTTCTACACCTTATAAATGGTGAGCTAGAATTAGAAGCAAAGCAGGTTTCAACTTTCAAGCCATTACCTAGTGAAACATTCAGATTCTGATAATATCTGGCGTGATCATGCCCAGTATCTGGGAACCCCACTGTCTAATTTCCGACCTTGAGGCGAAGGCAACAGTATTTTTGTCACGGAAAGTCAATTTTCAAATATGGACTGGGGATGGCTGCAGTAATGCTTTGAATGGTAAAAATAAGCTAAGGATTTTGTAACTCAAAATTTATATTTTTATAAAGTAATGAGGTAATTTCTGAAAGATTAAAAATTGATACAAAAAATTATAGTGGTTTTACCTATACAAGATAGTTGACTAAAAATGCAGAACAATTCAGTTCCCACCTAAACAACAAAACAACTTTGCTAGTTGGGGAAATTTAATTGGAGTTGATGGTGTACGAAGTACGATGCATGGCTTCTTCCAATAATAGCCATGGCATATGCATGAGCAGGTATGTAGTATTTCAAGAGTCAATTTTTGATAAGATTTTATGAATGTTTCAAGGTTTATGCTATTGCTTTGGCATAGCACAAGTTCGCAGTCACCACATTAAAAATGAAGAAAAAATTCCTTCGCCGCGAGAGTGAGAAGATTTCAGTTACAGCAGCCCACGGTACAGATTCTGGCAGTACCGATGAGCTATCAATTTTATGGATTTTGGAAATAATGATTGGTAAAATTTAGAAATAAATTTATACTTAGTTGAATTGAATAGTGAATTATATACCATAGATAAATTTTTAAAATGCTATTTAATTTTGTATTTTTTTCAATTTTTTATGCCACTTGAAAGTTAATTTTTTAGTTACTCATCTTACTGATAGGGTTCTCGATACGATCACGTCAAGCAATCCTCACGATTTAATGGGTGAATTACAAGAACGATATGAAAGGCGAAATGCAGCAGCTATAGTAGCAGCACGAACAAAGCTCACAAGTATTAAATTGGCTAACTACGATACTGCCGAAGATTACTGTGATGCCATAAGCTCTCTGGTCAACCACCTTAAAGTTGAAACTGAACTTGCCCAGTTATCTTGTAAATGCCTTTCTTCAATTACTACGGCAGATTTTGTTCCGGATGAAGATGGTGTTCCTTACAGCCGAATATTTTTTAGGAGACATGGTTTGCATTAGTACCTGATTGCAGTAAATAATATACCACAGCTCAGTAATACGCAGCACTCATCTCTAGACATAGCCTCCTCAAATGTACCATATTAGCATTAGGTTACTGAAAAATGTACATAGGATTTTGATGCAACACATCCAGTTTGCTGAATAAATTAATTTTTTTGGGAAAAACCATTTTCAAGTGTTTCGTGTAGATTAGGTGGTAAAACTTAGTATAGAGAATTTTCATAAGCACAAAAAACTGAGATTGGATTCAAATTCTGTAGCTGTTGCATCAAGGCAATTAATGTCGAAACAATACCACAAATTTTCTAGAACTTTTTTCTAATTCACTTTCAATTTTGAAATGTAGAATTAATTTTCAAGTAAAATTTTTTTGATTAAAATAATAATTAGAAAGTATTAGGTGGCATAGTTAGAGAATATCAATTTCGAGGCATTAATGAAATCTTCGGATTCTGATGGATGCCTGATGCGATCGTGCCCCGTCCCAACCCCCTTCCACTGAAGATGCATCAAATTAAGTAAATTCAAAAGATTTATAGGACATGAAAAGAACCCTGCCATAGGACATCCAATAATTCCATGAAGCCTTACTTCAAAGCAATCGCGCTTAGAACTTCTTGTTTTCTTAATTTTTTATTGTTATTTGTTTTATTGAGTAGGTCAAATTAAAATTGACTTCGATTTTTGAAATTTTCATTTTCAGAATCACAAAAAAAATCATGTATGAATAAGCTCCTCAGGAGCATGGCCATTATGGGATAATCAAATGACCGAAACCTTACCAGCGAGGAATATTCAAGTGACAGAAACCAGATATTTTTCATCAAAATATTTTCATGGAATTTTTTTTTCTTGTACCTACATTTTTCCAATACCTCATTGAAACATTTTTTCCGAACAAAAAACTTGAAATGTTCAATTCAATTTGCCATGAATTTACTTTTTTTGACTTACGAGTTTCATCACGAAGGCGACGATATAACACTTTTCAAAAACGTGGATCTCAACTTTCAGCTCCGGCAAGCTGGCATTTGATTATTTTTCATAAAATTAATCTAAAAGACGCATCGATCCGAAAATTTCATCGTAAAAATTATACATCAATGAAACATAAAAATGGTGATACTCAAAATCATTTCTTTCTTGAATCGAACTATTCAACTGCCCTTCAAAAAAGTACCTTCATCGACCTCTGCCAATGGCAATCAATAATTATACAAGTAAAAAATTTCCTTTGAGAGTGAAAATAGCTAAAATAAAGACATCTTGATTCATTCAAATTACAAACTTATCATTGCGAAATTCAAAACAGTCTTAAGCCAATCAAATTCATCGGAAAATGACTTCACGGATTTATATAAAAAAATTTGCAACAACGAAGTCGTCGCCTTCAACTCTAAAATTCCCATAGATCTCTTATTTGTTTCAAATCGACCACACGATCACTCGATGACGAATATAAAAAACATGCCTATTCCTCATTCAATACCTTTGCCCCTTCAAGGGCAAACAATAATACCCATAAAATAAAAAATTTATCAACCTTCGATATGACCCCAAAATTCACACGATTCCCTCGATTGTTTAGAATAAAAATTCCTTCAAAGAAAAACGAACCCCTATTCTGAAAATCGCAACGGAATCACACGATTCGATCGTACCTAGTACATCCTCTACTTTGTAAATACCGATTCATACCCTTAGCTTTCTTTTTTCACTATCGATTTACATTTTTTCTTATGCTTACTCAGGTATCTATTTAATTTAAACGACAATCCGCATTCGCAATAGAACGGTTTATCTTCCGAATGCAACGAAACGTGATCTCTGAATCGTTTCCTCGTCGGGAAATCCTTACCGCAGAACACACACGAATACTCTTTTTCGCCATGATTCGTAATAATATGCTCTTTCAAATGCGAATAATAATTATACCGTTTATCGCAGAACTCGCACTCGTGATTACGTAAATTCAGCTCCGCGTAGAAATGATTTTTCATCGCCTGTTTCCTGGCGAATTTTTTGTGACAAATTTTACACTCGAACGGTTTCTGGACCTTGACGTCGGACGAAAATTTACCATCTGTTTCATCCAGACACGATTCGTCGATCCGGATTCGCGCTCGTTTGGCTCCCGGCTGCTGATTCTCATCTTCGTCGTCGTCGTCGTGCTCTTTGTAGACGTGATTACGCAGATGATCGTCGCAAGGATACACTCGTTGGCAAAGTTTACACGTTTTATCGGCGGACATGTGACTTTCGAGGCCCTCGCTGGTCCGGAACTCTCTGCTGCAGAAATCGCATTTGAACGAATCTGGTTTGCCAACTTTACGATGGCTCATCAAATGATTACTTAGGCTGGACTTGGAATGGAATACTTTGCCGCAATCTTCGCATTCGTATTTCGTCTCACTCAGGCAATTAGCGGCGATCTCATGGTCACGTAGTTGAGCTTTACTGGAGAACTGACTACCGCATCCGGAACAAATATGAAGAACGTCTTTGTTATCTTGAGATTTAGTCTGCAAAATATCCTCAACTTTGATCGATTGGGGTATTCGGTCGAAAGATCCGATATGCGAGGTGATATGCTCCTTAAGAGCAATATTCGATTCGAACTGGTCGCCGCACAGTTCACAGGTGACATTCTGAACGGCGTGCCGATGAGTGCAGTCTTCCTGCAGATGATCGCTGCGTCCGCATATCTTGCAGTATCTCTTTTTGACGCCACTTTTATGAGTACTCCTTTGATGCGCCCTTATGAGCCACTTCTCTTGGAACTTTTTACCGCAAACTTCGCATTTGTATTCTTTGAATTCTTCGCCATTGTGTTCCTCGGCCTTGTGCCTCCGCACCATCCACCTTTCGGCGAAATCTTTACCGCAAATGTCGCATTTACAAGACGAAAATCGTCCTCCTTTGTGGACGGATCGCTGATGTACTCCTAGGCGCCACTTTTCCGGAAACTTTTTGCCACATTTTTCGCAAGGGAATCCCTGGAATTCGCCGTTGTTTAGCTGATGGTATCGTACGTGCTTGTTGAGGTAACCTTGCTTGAGGAACTTCATTCCGCAGATATCGCAAACGTAGTTTTTCATTCCCATCTCGATCATGATGTGATCCTGGAGCGAATGCTTTCGTTTGAACGATTTGCCACACAAGTCGCAAGTGAACGGTTTGTCTTCGGAATGCAGAACCATATGACGAGGTAGCACAGCCTGGGTAACGACCTTGTCGCAAATCGGGCAAACGCTCATGACGGTTTCGTTATCGTTGGCCGGAATGGAAATGGATGAGGTGTTTTCAGCTCCGGTACCGAGATCAGATACCAATGAGGTGGATTTCTTCACTTCGTCGTGTACAGTCCGCATATGCTCCAGTAGCACCGAATGCACCAAGAATTTCTCGTCGCAAACGTAACATTTATATTGAATGCAGATCTTCTGCTGATGATACGCGAAGCCTTTTTTGGTCTTGAAATATTTCTTACATATTTCGCAATAAATAAGCGTGTTACGGGCCAATGTACGCATATGGCGTTTTTTGTGCTTTTTCAGCTGCTCCGGGGTACGAAAGGTGCTATTACAGACGCCGCACGTGAATATTTTCTTATTATGATTTAAAACATGATTAATCATACTTTTCTTCTTGCAATATACCTTGTTGCACAACGCGCACTGGTATTTTTCGTCGGGCAGCGTTTTCATGGCGGTTAAATTGACATCTTCGTCGCACAAAGCCGACGCCGGCGTCATTTTATCGGCTAAGCAAGAGACGGAATCGTCGGCGCTATCGATACCCCCCGATTCGTTGATGTATTGATCGTCATCTTTAGATTCGATTTTTATATTATTGCAACAAGCTTCGCAAACGTACTGGTTGTCTATTAGCTGACCACTAAACGAGGTATTTGAACATATGGCGCAATTAAGAATCATACCGGTATCTAGTTCGGTGCAATCGGGATCCTCGTCTCCTAACGGACACGGTGAATTGTTCGAGACTGCTTGTAGTTCGTCTAGTAAGTGAGCGGCGGCTGATGTCGGAGGCAGCGTACTATTTTCAGTGCAATCTGCGTCGACAATGCCGGTTTCGTCGCCGTCGGCGACGTCGTCTTCGACTTTACCGTCGTAATCGTCATCGCCGATTACGATATCAGCGGTATTTTCGATTCCATTGTTATACCTACAAATACCAACGGTAGACGTTATTTATACTTTAAGAGTGTATCGAACTGTGAGTTTGGCGATTTGAGAGAATTTCGGAAGGGTTCGGGTATTAAAATAAGACGTATGTAGCGATATAGGTGAAATAAGTCGGAATAAAAAATGATCGAGACGATTTTGGTCGTAGCTCTACGATACGAATCGGTTCGAAATAATGAAAAGGGATGGAAATTCACGATTTTCTGGCAGTACAGATGAAGATATTTCATATTTGTATTTTTTCCCCCATTTCATGAATTGATTTGATCAGTTATAATCATTTTACTCGATCTATTTTCAAAATTAAAATCTCACAATTTTTTTCCAATGTGTCAAACAGAATTTTCTGATTAAATTGCAGGAATTTTTCAGAATCTCTGTATGTTCTAAACTAAATAAGTATTTCACCCCCCCCCCCCTCCAGTTCTTCACTACAACAAAAAATTTACCAAGCAAAAATTGAAATTTCATTCATTGTTTATACACCTACTGAAATTGTCGAACAAATTTTTCAGAACAATAAAGTAGTCACCGCTGCTTTAAAAAATTTTTTTCCTGATTGTTCAAGGAGGGGGAGAGAGATGTTCATTTTTTTTAGTTTTTTATAAGTAAATACTTTGGCAGGGGCCATTTAAACAAGAGTTCGGCTTATGACAAAATAGGCAATTTGCTTTAAAGTATTCAAACTTTCAGGAAGGGGGGGGGGAGAGGGTGTCATACAATTTCTGAAAGTATGATCGAAACGAGGATGGAATTTTTTGCCAAGTTCGAAAGCGAAGATTTCGCAAATTTAATAAATTAATTTAATTCCAAATAAAAATCGAAATATTGAATCTACTGAATTTTAGAGGGGAAAAAATTCTTTTTTCAACAGGTGGTTTTTTAAAAAAATTCCACAGCATAACTTCAAAGCGTACAAATTCGAAAATTTTTCAAAGATGAAATTTCTATCAATAAGTTCTGAAAAAATTATGACAAAAAAATACCCAGCAAAAACTACAGGGCTTGTTGGATCAAGATCAAATATGACCATTTTCAATTTTCAGTACCGCTGGGTCGATTAAAGAACTAATTTCATTTTTTACAACATCTGCTGGACACCCCTACCCTAATCATTATTCAAAACTTTATTATCAAGGATTAATATTTTTAGAAAATAAAGTGTCTGTTAAAAGTTAAAATTCAACAGTTGAATTTTTCGATTTGCTTTTTGATCTCCTTGAATTTCTCAACTTTAATGCCCAACATACACACATAAATAAAATCTGAGCTGGTGGTATTCTTTCAACTTCAAGTTATCAAAGATTGTAAAATTTTCATTTTTTTCCTCGTTTCAAACGGAAAACATGCAAGTTTACTTACACAAATTTCTCGATTTTTTAAATACTTCTCTCGATCAACTTCGAAGATCTCAGCATTTTTACGCTAGCTCTCTATCTAATGAGACATTTGAAGAACAATACTGATGAATTTAAATTCCTTAAGACTCAACAAAGGTTAAAATTATTAGAAAATATCCCACGTGATATGAAAAATGAAAAAATTCTCAAACTTCTATCGATTTTTTTCATATTTTAATGATAATGAAATCTTATAGACTGATTTCAGACTGATTAAAAAATAAGATGAAGGTTATGTTTTAATAAAATTGATAAAATAATATAATTCGCTTTCATTTCAAATTTCAATCACTAAAATACAATATTCATCACGTTTATCTGTGTCTCTGAACCAAAATAACTACCCAAAATTTAATCTACAAAAAAATTTAACCATCTCGGGTACAACAAAGAAAAAAAGTGCGAAGAGTTTCACCAAAAAAATTACCAGAAAATATTTCGAAATTAATCCATGCTTTTTCGTACAAGTCAATTCAACGCGATGCCTTCTCTACTTTCATTAGATTTTAAAATTATTAATTAATAAAATATCATTATTTGAATCATTTTTCATTTTTTTTTTACATTTATATTTATTGATTAAATAAAAAAATATAAAATGTCTAAACAAATCAATTTTTATCAACATTTTTTCAAAAAACTTCATTTTTGTACGAAGCAGGAACGTATTTTTTCAAATCTAATCAAAATAGAAATATTTTTCAGTTTTTTTTTTTTTTTTTTTTTTTTTTTACTACCACCTCTTTACTCATTTTCATAAATAAGGACATAAAAAAGATACATTATTTTTACCATTTTATAATTTTTTGTAGAAGAAAACTGTATAAAATATTTAGTGAAAAACAAATAACGAAACTACTCAAAAGTAACCCATAAAATGACCAAACTTGTTCCCCTAAAAAAAAAATAAAAAAAAAACCACTATAAATTTGTAATATTTTTTCATCATTTGTGTTCTACAATAAGAAATTAAACAAAGAAATAATTTCCACCACACTTTATTCAATTTGGTTCATTTAGACCGGTTTAGAAAATACGAGATTTTACCTAAAACTGATAAATCAACCTTGTATTCATTTCAATAAGAAAAAAAAAAGAAAAGAAAACACACGATCATTCATTCAAACCTCTAAACCAGAATAATCATTCCACTTTTCATCAAAAAAAGTGAAATAGTTTTATCCATCATTCCGATTATTCAAAATTTTCTCCTTTTTCCAATCCATCACACATCATCATTATTGATACGAAGGGTACAACGTTGTCCTGACTATTTTTTGTTTATTTTTAGATTGTACTGTTTATCAGCTTATCACAGAGATAAGAAGGAATTTTGAAAGCAATGCAATAATTCTTCACAAATTTTCCACGGAAAAAAAAAAAAAAAATCAGTCAAGATATTCCACATATAGATATTATACATTGTTCATAATTTTCAACCTTCAAACATTATAAAATATCATTCTCGATCACGATTCTTCGAAAAAACAGATGATATGGTAAAAAACGAAACATTAAAAAAAATCATAGAAAATCAAAAATACAGGCATTTGCCATACATCATACATAACAATGCCTACAAAGAAAGTTGAAACATTTCAGTTACACAAGTAGTATCGTTTGCGCGTAAGTTGAGTACGATTCGTAAAACGTCTCTTTAGTTTCTGCTCATGCATCTTAACAATTACTAGATTATTCCCATTTCACCAGGTAAATATAATTCAACAGGCATTCGAATAATTATCGATTCCAATACAGTTCTTAGATAAGAGTATAAAACCGAATAGTACGAGCAATCAACGTAGGTGTTTCTTTCAACGTATAAGACCGTCTTTATTAGCCTAACACATTGTTTTGTAACCACATAATCCAGAAACATTGGTGTGGGGTATCGAATATTCTATAACAAAACAAAACGAAAAACTTACTCTGGGTGGTCAGTAGATAACTGGTTACTGGTTTTCGATTCGACAGCATCATTCGAGTAACTTATATCTTCTATCGTGTTATCGAACGTTTGAAAATTACCGGTAACAGGAAACGTATCGCTGAACTTGATGTTGGTAATATCCAACTCGTTGGTAACAACTTGATCGTTGAAAAAATCGTAGTTATCGCCTTCGACGCCGACTTCGATTACTTCTATATCGGTATTTATATTGTCGTTATTCATATCGTTGGATTTTTTCTAAGGTTATACAAAACAAATTAGAAATTACACAGAAATAACTTCAACATTACGTGTATATGTACTAACCTTAACTTCTTTAGTCAAACTGAATTTCTCGATAATCTGAAGATATTTTTCATTAACATGGACACAATTTATGTAAAACTGGTTCCACGATTCGACGGAAGTTAAACAATTTCTACATATTCTTTGAGGTAAAATATCGTCTCGACAAATCTAATGAGAAAAAACGTGTGATGAATAACACTCGCAGCATAGTCGTACGATTATGATTTGAAAACAAACTTACTTTAAATTCGTCTCTGAAGTAGATATTGATAACGTCGTCGTAATGTTGCTGATGTACGTCGTCAAAAATAAGCGCGGAAGCGTCTTTTAAGTTTCCACACAAACGACAAAGATCATTCAATTGGGTCAAATCGTGTTCGTCGGATAAAATCGAATCAACGGAAATCATATTGTGCGTGATAGTCATCCGCTGAAAATAACGTATTCAGATATTATTACAATATAGCGTGTGTTTATGATGAACGGTTATTTTAAATTAACGAGGTGTAGCATTACATGATGAAATTTAAAGAGGAAAATCGAGATTGCACGTACCTGTGGGCTGGTCAAGCGAAACACAGCATTTGTACAATAAAACTAAATTAACGTCATAAATTTAGTAAAATAAGAATTAAAATCCTTCTAAAAGAATTCAAAATAGCGGTGAACAACAAATCGAATATTTTTCGAAGTTCAAACAGAAAATAATACGAATTCACGATTCCAAATGGCGACGTTTACGAAAGATGCCTCAGTTGCCTCGCGAACACCAAGGAAAAAGAAAGCAAGGCCCAACAATGTCATGTGATTCATTTTCCGCGTCGTGATTGGTCCAAATCGTTGGTAGGCTATTAAGTAGGTTACATTCAACCAATAAAAAATGACCTACTTATCAGGTGTAGGTTGAATTTTTTAAATAAATTAATTTTTTTTTTTTGAACCATCCAAATCCAATCTTCCAATCCACTTTAGTTTTATAATTTCAATTTTATTTTTTTCTAACGTTTTTTAAAACACTGAATAATTTTTTTTTATCAAAATCGAGTAAATTAGTGATATTTTTTGAAAAATGGTAGATCTCTTCACCAAGGACCAAAGAACAAAGACAAGGATAGTTCATCTTCATCAATTCAATAATCAATATTCTAATTATTTTCAGTTCGTAAGATAATAATTTCTTAATTTCGCACCAATTACGTATACTCTTCAATTACATAATGTATTAAAAACACTTCGAAAAATAATACATGAAGCTTATTTCAACGAATATTGAGAATTCCAAATAAAATAATCTATCAACATAGGATGACAACAATTGTGCAAACCGAAAGCGTTTTTGTTTTTGAAAATCAACATAAAAATCATCATTTTTGCATATTATTAACGTTATTTTACTTGAATTGTATCTAGACTTGAATCAACCAAGGAAACATACTTACAATTACAACGAAAAATAATTCTACCTTATAAAACTAAAACGTAAAACATTATAAAATTGTTCAATTCGCATAAAAAAATTTTAAAAAATTCAACTGTTGAAATAACCAACTACGTGCGTATTAATAATATTATTTCAGAATAAATGTGTAAAATGAACAGATACCTAACATAATTATAATTTTCAGCACATCAATTTTCCACTTTTATTCAGTCTTTGTATTCTTCTCGAAACAAAGAGTTTTAGAATGCTTTCGCAGGCAATTCAACTGCGAAGTTCTGAAACTGCAGAATTCGCAACTAAACACTTTTTGATCCCTGGTATGAGCTTGATGGGCATGTTTTTTTAAATGCCACGCTTGAGTGAAAATTTTTTCACAAGCTGAGCAAGTCCAAAAGCTGGAAAAAATTTTACAAACCAAAAATTTAGTCTTCTGTTAGACTTTAAAATTAATTCAAAGGCGAATCGTTATATTACTCTTGTCCTGGAAAAATTTTCTCTTTTGGGAGGCTCAAATCTTCGTCTTTATGTATGGTTTTCACGTGTTTATCATAAATTTTCGTTGTTGAGAAATACTCCTTACATTCGCCGTTTTTGTAAGGGCATGGTAAATAGTCTGGATACGGATTCGGATGATTTTCCAAAATGTGCAGATCAAGATCTGATTTTTTCAAATATTGTTGCTTATCCTGGCGGTTTTCTTTCTCGCATATTACACATTTCCTGGGATGAAAAAAATCACATTGACAAGTAACGATCATTGAGGTACACGTGAACGTATAATTTCATAGGCTAACATACTCTTCCTTATGTATTGATATGTGAGATGCAAAAGAAGATTTTGATTGGGTAATGAATCCGCACGTTGGGCAAGTCCAAGTTCTTCCATCACCGACGTGAATATTATTTAAATGTCGACTTAGTGCTCTCGGAGAGTTGAATTTTTCACTGCACATTTTACAAATGTGCGTCCTGGTCAGAAAACCAGATCTAGAATTTTTTTAAAATGTAAAATATATTATTTAAAGCATTTGTTTTGCGAATGGGTAGCATGGTTTAAGAAATTTTAATCACAAATTTAAACCATAGGTAGGTACCATATTATTACTACGCTTACTTCTTCTTTTTCTGAACTATTATGGATTTTTTTGAGGCATTTTTAGAGACTTTTGAAGCTGTTTTCGAAGAACTTGGGCTGGATATAATGTTTTGCAAATGTGGCTCGGATACCAATGATAAAGATGAACGAGGTTTTTTAATTTTTTCACGGCTCTTGAGATCATACTCTTCAGGTTTAACCATCGCTAGCTTCTTTCGTTTTCTGAGAATTAAAACCAAAATTTTAATAGGTAGGTATGCATCGCCTGCTCGTAAAATTAAGATGGTAAGTAGGTAAGTACAAGTCGAAAAAATTTCAAAATTACCTCTTACCTAAGTTTATTTTCATTTTGAAGAATTTCATTCGAAATGCCAACAGGCGAAAGCAGAACAATTGGGGATTTCATTTCAGAACTAGTTGTAACTGATTTTATACCATTTGAAGTTGAAAAATTGAGTTTACTTTGTACATGAAAAGTTTCTGGACGAATATCAATTGATTTATGTGAATCCAAACCAATTAAACTTTGACTATCTGGATTTAGAGGAGTCTCACTACCTTGCACGCGAGCTGCTGAAATAGATTCTTCCCGCTTGTTAGAATTTAAATGAGCCAAATTTTGCGTTTTCGAAGTAGAGGCAATCTCTTCGTTACCTATTGGACGATCCATTGAAACCAAATCAGTTTGCTGCTCAGAATCTGCACGATTATTAGACTTTTCCTCCAGTTCAACTTCATTTTCCAAATTGGAATTTTTTAAACCAAGACCAAAGCTGTCTGAAATCAAATCGCCGTCATCATCTTCCACATAAACCTCTTCCGACGAAATGTAAATATCATCAACAGGTCTCATCGACTTCGAACTATCTTCAGTTTCGTCTTCATAATCGATCACAACTACTTCGCTGACTTCATCGTTCGAATCACTCAAAATTTTATTATCTCGACCGAAAATTTTTGATGGAAATCCTATAATTTTCCTGGATATTAAATTCGTGCGAGAAGTTTTCTCACGAAGTATTTCTGAAGCACTCCGATTATTTTGCGATTGAATTGGAATCGGATCAGACACATTTTTAGGCGAACCAATCGTTTTACGAGTAGAAATTGTAGAAGGAAATTTCGGGATTGTTTTAGTCGTTTTTGTCTTAGGTCTTGCTCGATTAGGTTGAGAAGGCGAATTATTTGCGAATGATGGGATGCCTTGATCACGATTTTCCGATGAAGTGATCGTTACTCTGGTTTCATCGACTGACGTCAAAATATTTGAAATTGTGGTCTGTTCATCGTACTCGTGAGCTATTCTGATGAAAGATGATTTATTTCGTTGAATTTGATCAATTACTTTACAATCCGCTTGTAGTGTTTTACGTAATTCATTCAAAGTATGGCTCAAAATTTCTTTTTCACAGGTAGAATAATAGAGTTGGTTTTTGATCGTCGTCAACTCAGTCTCGAGCGATTCAATTTTTTTATTAGCTTTACGAAGTTTTTCATTCACTGATAACCAATTCGTACGAAATGAGTCCACTTGACTCAGCACCACACTAAAATCAAAATGAATAATATCGAATAAGTGGATAAGTATTAAAATTAAAAAGAATTTTTTTTTGCAAAAAAAAAAATATATATCGAGATTACTCGAATACTGGAAAATTGTAATTGGCATTTGGCATTTCCAAAAATATAAAATAAAGTGCTTGCAAATAGTAATTTGAATTGCCCCTGCAATATTCGGGATAGGCAAAACATACGAGATATTATTGTATACAATCTGTTACGCAGATGTTGCGTATAATGAGATAGATTAACCAAAATAACCCCTCCCTACCCTCCTCCTCCTCCTCCTTCTTCGCCGATAAATGAATCATTAGTTCAAAAGATATTTACATCACTATTTCTTATCAACAAAACTCGTATTTTTTTAAAAAAAAAATCAATCATCAACGCAAAATTTTTTCTAAAATTTGGCACAATTCTCAAATTAATTCACGCCTACTATCAAATCTATAAAAATTTATTATCACCTACTTGATAAACCATCGTCTAAAATCAACTTTTTATAGTTACTTAATTAAAAATATAGCTTACTTTGTTTGTTCATCGTGAAGCTCCATGACAGTATTAATATCGGTTATTGAAGTAACCGAAAATTCAGGCAATTCCAGAACCCTGAACTCTAAAAAAAAAGTAATTCGTGTACTCGTTAAATTGTTTTCAATACATGAACGTGTGTTGCACAGGGCACAACCGACTCTACCGAGCGATAACGATAATGGCGGCGAGGAACCAGCTTCGACATATGTTCACAGATAACTGCTAAAAGAATCCAATATTTGTTTTTAAACGGCGATCAAATGTGCGTTGAATAAGTACTACAAACGTATTTTGTATTTCAGCCTAAAGCTGGAAGATATGAGATCCAAAGTGTTGGTATTTTTTCGATGAAACGCAAGCAGTTCCTTATACTCCCACTTAAAAAAAACTGTAGGCCATTTTGTAGCATAGAAAAAATAATCAGCTTATTGCGATATGGTTGAAGTTTTTTAGTTTTTACATTATAGCGGTGTATACCTACAGGGTGTTCAAACATTATAGTTTGGTTAGACTAAAGTAATAAAAGTAGGTATAGTTATGAAATTTCCAAGAAATCTATCTATGAATTAATTACCTAAATCAAATTTTTTAATCAAATTAATAGAAGTAGGTAAATGAATTGAAAAAAAGTATAATGATTTTTTTTCAACAGAATCGATTCGAAGAACATATCTGCATCTGGCAATTATCTTCTAATCACCCTGTAGAATTGTCGTTAAAATATAGGTAGATAGATTTCCGGCACGGTACCTAGAACCTACCTACGTGCCATTTATTTTACGTACCATATTAAAAAGCTTATCCCCACTCAATAACTAATAAGAACAGATAAGTGAATAGACTCTAAACTTATTTAATTTTATCTTATTTATTTAAGAAAAGAAGTACAATAGATCCCACATTCATCCCATTTATTTTTGACTAAGCTAAAATGAAGAATAGAAAACACGTCAGAGAGACCGAGTACTACATTCGAACAATTTAGTGACGTACACAACATAAATCTAATTTATTCATTTCAATGTTTACTTGAAACGAAAGCGAAGGAATGAGAGGGACGAAAAATAAACGAATTATTTAAATAGGTATAAGTATCAAGACCAACAGGTGTCTGATTAGTGATTCTTCATTAATTAATAAAATTCAAACCAAGTGAGTGGTCACCACTAACTAAAAGAAAGCTAAAAAAAATTGTTACTTTGAAAAAATTTGGATAAATTACGCATAATCTTAATCATGAGAAAGCGTTTACTGGCGCCAGTTTGAAAAAATAAGACACTTGAAGTATACGAAAATTTTTTATTTTCAAGTTCATTTTCATAGTGCAAAAAATACATGTGCCCATATGACGCAGTACTCACTCAGCTTAATTGTACCTCATAGTGTAAGTACAAATTCATGCGAGGTAAATTGCCAATTCCAATTCTGACCTTTATTTTTTGCCCTGACCTTTGAATTCGAAGGTGGAGGGTCAAAACCATAGACATTGGAAGCTTTTTTTTGGAAGGGTACAAAATAAGTACCAAGACTTCGAATAGCAGAAGGATTTCGGGGGAAAGGGCAAAAATAAAATAATTCGTTTAATTGTAATTTAGTTAATGTACGAGCAAAGCGAGGGCAAACCTTAGAAGAAAAAATTGAGTTTTTCATGCTCAAAAAAGCATTTTTTTTTTCATGTTTTAATGCTTTGAAAAGTCTACCCGATACGATGGGGGGAGACAAATGATGCTTTGTATCCCCATCCAGATTTAGGGAGGGGTACAATGTACCCTTTGTACCCCACTTTTTCCAATGTCAGAATTGAAATCAGTAACCTTGAATACCCACATTTCGGCACCCATATCAGAATTTCAAGTTTTGATATCCTCTCCTTTCTGAGGCTCAGATGTGGTCAGAACCGAAATTTTTAAAAAACGTGATCATCTACTTCAGATTTCCTTATGGGTACTGAAAGTTTTAGAATTTTTTCTCTCAAACTCCAGTCAGAGGTCAGAGTAATTTTTGACCAATTATTTTTTCAAACTGACTCATTGCGGAACATCGTATTGCTGATTTTATGCATTTGGAAGGCGAAAAACGTAGAAAATTTACCCAAAAAATCTTCGGAGAATTCACTTTTAATGATATGGATACCAATTCTGAAAATAAAATCGATTTAGCAAACGAATCGGAAGAAATTGGTTAATCGAACGATTTTCCAACTCACTTGTTCACTTTGTAAAGAAAGGATAGGTAGTAGGTAGGGTAGGGTACGGGCATACGATTGAAATACGATGAAAGTGAAGGATTGAGCTACTTACTAATATTTTCTTTGAAAATCAGCTCCGATTTTCAGGGGTTCTAAACATTTAGGTATATTTTTCATGCGTTGTGCTTTTACAGGTATTTTGTAAAAAATGAATAAAATTGAAAAAAAATCGCCAAATGTAAACTTTTTCCTAAATTAGATCAAATTTTCGTATTTTTCAGGGCAATGAGGTAATTTTGAAACTTCAAAAAATTCAAGACATAATCCAGAATTTTTAGTAAGTAAGAAGTTTTATTCTGATGTAGGTATTGTAGGTATATCTACTTTCGATTTAGCTCTATTTCGACTCAAAATAATTCATGAGTTAACATCGTTTTTGACGAATATGCGACACATTTGCAAATTTCGCCAGTTATTTCAGTTGTAGAAGATTCCAATAAAATAGAATTAGAGTGGTCTTGTTTCAAATATTTTTTGGTATCAGATGAACGGGCAAAAACTTTATCGCAGAAAAATACAACGCCATGATCTGTAAAATTTTTATTCTCAAAATTCGATTTACACATTGCAAAGGTACTTATTAGATAGATAACACATTAGGGGTAGGTACCTACTTTTCACAAACAAAATAATTTTTCAATGAGCTGTTTGATTCTTTATTTTGATGCCATCTGTTTATGTGGAAGCGTAGTCCTTCCGCGTGTTTGAAATGTCTTACACAATTTTCTTTCACGTACGGGCAACGATTATACGTAGGATATGGCTCGGGATGATTTTCCAGGATATGTTGATCGAGTTCACGAAAAGTATAGAATCGCGGCACTTGACCCATTTGAAGATTGTTACGATTTTCTATCTTACATATTAAACATTTTCTGTAAATAAGAATAAAATTCGTGATCAATTTTAAAATTACTAAAAAATATGCTACGTAGGTACTTATTTCCTATAGTTTTTGATTGAAATGAAAAATGGATGTGAATTTCGGATTCTACGCGAAATTTTAACCTTTTTTGATAGGTCGCACGGGTATTTTTTGAAAAGCCGGAAAATTAAAGTTTGGGGTGGGGGAACTCACAAAATCTACTTGCCGCGATAACTCATCCTTGTGCAGGTATTTTTCAACTTTTTTTTCGAATTTCGATTCAAAATAACCTTAGCTAATGTAATTGGCAAGAATCTCTTGGTTACTGGTCGTACTTGCTCGTGCAGGGGCATATAACTGTTAAAATTAGTCAAAAATGCATAAAAACTGCGATAGAATCCTTTTGTGCAAAGTCTCAGTGAAAAAAATTACATATGTGGTAGTTTTGAATTTTTTGGTTGCGACCCCGTACCCAAAAACACCCATTTGAGGCTCCAGCCCCCCATTGTGCAGGTCTGACATGTCGAAATCAGGTTTTTTGGGATGTCTTAGGTCGCAGGTCCTATCTACATTCCCTCATATACATTTTTCGGTTGGCAAAAAATTTTAGTAAAATCGATTTCTAACGTACTTTTTGCCTCTTGGATTGCCAACTACTTAGGCAGTATTTCAGTCATTTTATTTTGGAATTTGACAGATACTTTTTCACTGATCTTTCAGTCAAAAATCACTGATTTATCACCAATTTTTCAATTCCTAATTAGTCATAAAAAATCAAAAAATTTATGACTGAAAGATCAGTGGAAAACGATTGATTTAAATTTAAACCCCTTCCCCTTTTCTGACGTTTATGCCACGTGGTGTCAAGGACGACTTTTCTTTGTGAGGTAGACTAAAATATTGAAAGCTGAAGAAATGAATTTCTTTTAAATTAAAAATTCAATTGCTCTATAAAACGCTATGTAGGCAAGTATTTCGCAAAATATAATCCTCAGGCTTTCTGGAGAAATTTAAAGGTGAAAGGTGATATAATTACAACACATATTTAAATAAGAACTTCTTCATTTCTGGTACCTATAGGTAATGAAAACTGAAAAGTACCTAGGTAGAAAATTATTTTTTTTTACAATGGCTTCAATTTAGAAGTTCAAGAAAAATCAAAGTACCTAAGTATTTTATTTCCACTATGTTTTGGTTTTGAGTTCAACAATTGGATCGATAAATTATTCGGTTGATTGGTTTGAAGTGTTTGAACATTCTACTCGAATTCTCGCATATTGTTTTTCCTATTAAAATTTTTATATTGTTAAAAATTAGGTAGGTACTTCTACTTACTTCACAAATTTCAAAATATTTTGATAATTTATTTTCAATTTACTTAACTTTCAAATGAAACGTTCATCTTAAATTTAAAATTCTATTGAAAAATCAATTTGAATAGGTCAAGTACTTACTTCAGTTTATTCTCATCAACTACTCTAAAACCAAACGGAACAAATTATTTTCAAATTCGTTCAATTTCTTGAAATGTTTTTTGCCCTAAGACACATTTTTAAGCTAATAATTTTTTGTTCCACGCCAAGATCCACAATTATTACGTACAGCAGTTTGAAATTTTCATTCAACGTTTTTGGCTAACATATAGGTAAGTAAAAAAATTCCAAAAAAATCATAAATTTGTCTTTTATTTTCCCCGTGCATTACAAAAATCTAAAGAACGTAGATTCCTTTATGAAGAGCAGGAATTTCCAAGGTAGAAATCATAATATTTGGCGAATGGAGGGGGGACATGGAAAGCTATCAAATTTTTTGGCCTCCCAAACAAACCACAAAGATATTTCCGAACTTACCTATCTATCATAAATTCTGAATTTTCTGAATTATAAAAAAATGAATGCCAATAAACATCGTCGTAGTAATGCCATCTCTTTGAATATAAATTGTGTGAAAATGTTTCTCAAAAAATTTGTAGTTTTTTACCATAAGAAAATTATATATTTTTTGAAGCCATCATTTCGATAATTTGTGGGTAGGTACTAGGTATGTACTTTGACCAAAAATTTGATCGTACCTAATCATGTAGAAGGAAAATTTTCCAATCATGCAATATGATTGGATTTAATTTTATGTAAAAGAAATGTACCTATAGAGATATGCAATATTGTGCGACGTATTTTCAGCGGAGAGAAACTGAAAAAAAAATATATATATATATATATGGAGTAAAAAATCTCACAGAAGCTCCAAGATTCTAGAAAGTGATCAATTTCTGAGAACAGAAAAAGGAATTGATAAAAAATAGGTAGGTATATTTGTGCAGGGTATCTAACTCTCTGCTGAAAAAGTGTAAAAAAAATTAAAATTTTTGTTAAGTATTTTTTAAAGGTTAATAGCGAATATGACACGTACCTACCTAATTTAAAAATTCATTTCTAGTACTTAATTATAAATAAACCAACCATCAGAAATGGGCATTTGTGCAGTTTCAAAAAAGTAACTCAACTTCTATCGTTATAAATTCTCAATTCTAGTCAATTCAGCCAAAATCAGGAACAGATCAAAAAAATTCGTTTGCTTTCCCTTCTCGTTATTACTGCTGTTGAATACCTTCTGCTAAATTATTACTTTCCATAACGAGTTCTTTTGCCTATCAGATATCGATATGCAGGTATATGTAATGTACCTAGCTACCTACTACCGGGTGTGTGGTTAGTGGTTACAAAAACGGGCCATACGTACGATAAGTAATTTTATTGAGTAAATTAGGTACAGCAGCATTTTAAATCGTAGATTATCGTCGTTAAGATTATTTTAAACATTTAACGCGGTGCAATTTGTCGAATAAAATCATTAATATAGGTACTTAATGCCTTACATTTGAAGGCAATTAAATCAGTCTTTTATCGAGCGACTAACACTTTTTTAAAGAAAGAAGTTCAACATGATGAGAATTAAATTTGGACAAATTACCGAATCAAGTATCCATACTCACTTTTTATATTCGGAAGTATTTTTTTCAGCACGTGATCTTTTTTTTGAAGACTGAGATCTTTCAGGCTTCAAATTTAAACTTTTCGGATCAGGAGAAGTACATTCATCATTCGTCGACGAATTTCTTTTTCTAAAAATTGAAATAAGGTCATTTCGTGAAGTAAATTAGGTAGATATAATAGGTAAGTACTATAGTATAGGTACCTGCCTTAAATTATAACGTAAAGATGAATGCTGTTCTTGTGATGGCATTTCAACATCTTCAATTTCAACTTTCATATTACTCAACTTCAACCTGAAACAAAATAATTTTTTTCATGAAACTAAAAAGTAAAAACTGATTTCACAATTGAAATGATTAGGAAATTAGCTGAATTAGGTAGGTATACTAATGCATGTACATATACTTACATTATGTTGAAATTGGAATCATCAGCAGCAGATTTTGATGATGAAGTAGGAACATTTTCAGACGCAGTTGGCTGATTGCATATTTCTTGTTTAATCGACCTGATGTTTTCGATGACACAAATACCATTTTTGCCACCGCCTAGCAAAGAATTATTGCTCCCATTTTGATAATTTGGCGATTTCGAAGTAGAGTTTATTCTGGTTTCTGCTTCACTTTGAAACGAGGAATTTGATGAGGATTCAAGTATAGAAGATGGAAGTTCGTTAACATTGCAGGAGAATAAATGAGGAAATTCATTAAATTTGTAACTGATTCCAGGACAACTTTGCGTCAAAAACGCTGCAAAATCTGGCAAAATTATTCTACACTCGAGGAACTTCGATGCAGCAAGGTTATGAATTTTTTCTGATGGAGTATTGCTGTGTGAATGTGTCGATGTTGAGATTGAAGATGATTGAATCACTGAGACTTCTGAATCCTCGATGAAAATTTCTTCGTTTTTTACATCGGATACATCTTCTAATGAGGGTGATTTTGAGGTTTCATCATAGTTCACTAAAGATGATTTGTCGTCACAAAAATTACTTGTTTCGATGCCTGGTGGATTATTGTTTTGGAGGTCTTCGTTTCGGATTGGAATATCGTGAATGGTATTGACAATATGTTAAGATAGGAAAGGTAGCTAGCCTCTATCTTAAGCAACACTTTAGTCCGAATAGTTCACGAAATAAAACACATTAATCGTGGGACGATTGCTTGTATTGACACGAAATATTAAACAAATTAACGAAATAACACATGGGTGGAATTAGAATCTAATTTCACCACGAAATGACAAATTAACAGAACAAGCACTTTAACTCGGGGTTTCGGTTACGCCTCTTTTACCTATCGTAACCGTGGCAGAACTATCACCGGCACATTTACGTACAGACACTGAATCTAACTTCGGTACCTGGATTCCAAGTACCGGCTCGGGACTATGTTTTACGTCGCACCATACAGTGCAGCCACGTAACCTAAGGAGAAGGCGAGTAGGCCAAGTTTACCCATAACACTTGCCCCCTCGAGCTTCACGGAAGGCAAGCCGACCGCTAACTTAAGGGAAGGACGAGCGTTATGAGCCAACCTGAACCTACCCCCCAACCCCTGCCCCTTCGTCCTTGACTTAGGGTAGTGGCCGCCCTGGATGGAGCACGTCACCTAGTCCCAAGACGGGTGCTTGAGGTATAGGTATTGGGAAAATGAACCATTTTCCCTCACTTTCCTCTATTTACCCAAGTAGGTAGATGAAAATACCTATTTCGAACACCAGCAGGCTTTCAAGATGATGATTCATCATCTTGAGTAAAATATAGGTCCCTAACTAAGGTAAAGATGGACTATCTAAGATTACCATCCGTTACGAGCGAACATCGAATTCTACAAGAAGTAGGTTCGCTTAGCACCGATTCAGTACGTTACGTAACGGATAGCTAGCACACGGTTGGTCGATCTTTTAAACGAAATTTATTTCTACACACTCTAATCAAATTGATCGACTTAAAAGGCGTTTTTTTTTTTTTAACAAAAAATAAAAAGAATAGAAATTTACGTTACTTTGGACACATGTGCTTTGAAAATTTAAAATTTTGAGCCAACAGTGCACGAATCAGTGATTCACTGATTCGATGCACATTGGGAGGTCCGAAAATGAAAAATATTCTGTTAAAATGTCATTTCGCAGTAAGAACCAGACCTAATCCCACCATGCGAGACAACAAACAAATTCAAAAATGTCAATAGTAAAAGAAAATTAAAAAAATAAAAAAAAATAAAAATGAAAACAAAAATTATAGGAGAACCCACGAAAAATCAAAATTCTTAAAAATAAACAATCAAACGAAAATGCAAGTATACGATGCAGCGCATCAACGAGTAAATATCAAAAATTAAAATTAAAAAAAAAATGACTTCGATACGAAGTAGACGTCAAGAAAACATAAAAATAAAAATATTGCAGCAAAGGTACAAAAAAAATAAAAATAAAAGCTGCTTAAACACACAAAAGGAACGAAAATTATTTTTTCAATAGATGTGTATTCCACATCTATTTACGTCGAACACATATATAGAACACATAGAAAATAATAAAAATAGAAAATATGACTTTGAGCGTATCTTCTCGCTCAGAAAAACGAATAAAAGAATAAAAAAGATAAAAAAAAAAATTTTTCAAAAAATAGTGAGCGTTGATAATGCTCACTGATTTTTACGAGTACTTATATACTAGTGCAATCTTAAAACTAAAATTATTTACAGAGAGCAGCGCTCTTTTCGACGACTCCGGGAATTTCCTCGACGATTCGACGAATAGACAAATCCGTGGCTTTTTCTCGACGTATAATTTACGGAGATGGTGACGTAATCGGGTACAAGTAATACAAAGTATGCATGTTTACAGGTATACAACGAATATAATACATTACATAAAGTGAAAAATATGCAAGAAAATGAATACGATATAGATGAATGAGAAATACTCATTCATGATGGAAAGATGAAATTGATGGATTCGATCGAATAGGAAATTCCTATTCAATATCGAATTTTACTCGATTGATTCATTGATCAATGCGTATTTTTTATTGCTGTTGGAAAAATGCAATATTAGGTACATGTATTTTAGAATTTCTAAAATATTATTCGAATGTAATGTGTAATTGTATTACCTGATTGTGACGTATTACTTTTTTCGACGAATTCGGAGTTTGGACGATTTGATACGCTGATTGGTTTTTCGTTTTGATAATTCATCAGCACGAATCACCCATCGTATCGTCGTCGTTCGGTTTTTTAGGCTCATCGCCTGGCACAGTCTCCATGAATTCTGGTGCCGGAATTTCCGGCGGTTCCATCGGTTCCGGCTGGTTTCCAGTCGGTTGCGATGGTTGCTGGTTAGACATTTCGACGTCGTTGGATTCCAACGACGTATTCGTGGTGTCTACGGTCATTTCGGCCGTAGATTCGGTTTGTTCCGGTGCCAGTTCTTGCATCGCCGATTCATTTTCGGTAGTCGATGTGTCAACTTCCTGTCGTGGTATTTCCACTTCGGGTTGTTGAACCTGATCGATTTCTGCGGCGGTTGATGTGGATGCACGATTATTTACCGGCATCTCCACGTCAGCATCGGCGAACTGTTCGCCTTTCGATACTGGCCCTTGAGGCGAGATTGGTCGGCGTTGCGCGGCTCCGATTTGAGGTACCTGATTATTCACCAGGTTCTCATTTTCGGGTGTTGGGACCGGCCACATTGGAGGTCCAATGTGAAGCGGTCTGTCGCCGGTAAAGTAATCTGGTCGCTCTCGATCGGTAATGATGCGTGTCATCATTTTGTACATCGTTTTAGTATACGACATCGGGTACGTCGCTGCTTGCGCGGTTACCTCCGGCTCCGGGAGTCCAGGAAATTGGTTAAAGTCTACGATAGTAAACGACCAATTCGGTTCAAAGTTGATCCAACTTCGAATTTCGTTGTTGAATTCTTTCCTCGCTTCAGGTAAATTACCTTTTTCGGGGAGAAGAACAACAATCAATTCCTGAAGGCCGTAGCGACGCATCATTTCGATAAGATACCTCATTTCATCGAGAGCTTCTCGAAGATATTGTGGCTGATTGAATATGTCACGAGTATCGCTTCCTCCCGCCGAGAGAATTACTCTCGGTGGGCAGGTTTGCGACGTGTGGATCGGCTGATGTATATTAATAATATACATTTCACCGCCGTACCAATACGGATTCCTGAATTCCGCCTGGCGCCGTTTGATCATCGCTTGCAACATGAGGTAGATGAAGCCGTCCCCCATCCACACCCATGTTGCGGTTGTGAGCACGGGGTCCGTGCCGAATACGGCTACTGGCATCTCAGCGACTGTTTGGAGTGTTGGGAGTAGCGGACCATAGTGCCACGGCACCGGACCGTAAACCACACGTGGAACAGGGAGTCCCTGTTCGAATTGTGGCTGGGGTTCCGGCGGCGCCGGAATATAATCCGGGAACCTCCGGATCCATTCCCTCTGCTGCGGAGTCAATGTGAAGTTGTAGTAGGGAGAGCGGATAGCTGGACGTTCCGGTATTCCCGGCGCGTTCACAACGTTTGCAGCCGGACGATTCATCGGCTGCGGAGCTCCTAACACTCCCGGCGGCTTCCGCGGGAGGTCGACCTTTGGCAGTTTGGCCTTTTGCGAATACGTCGGCTTGTTTTTTGTAAATTCGGCGTCTTTTCGAATTGGGTCCGGAACTGCTGATCCAGCAGTGTCCGAGTGACGCAACGGGGATTCCCCGGGCATCCTCCAATTTATTTTCTTCGGCGCCTTTTGCGCCGTTCGCATCAAGGCCTGGTCGATAGCTTTCTTCATTTCCGCCTCGGTCACGTACTGTTTCGGCTTCGAGGAATTCTCGTTGCTTTTCGGGTTCTTAGATGATGATTTCTTGTTCGATTTTTTGTAAAAATCGGCGTATTTCGTCGACTTTTTCGCGGCTTCAGTGTAACTTCCGGCGGTTCCCGCCGAAGTACCGGCTGAAGTTCCTGCAGACGGTCCGGCTGAAGATCCGGCTGCGGTTTCCGCAGAGGGTCCAGCCGTGTCGTCATTCGTAGCATTCAAAATCGAATTAATGTACCTAGCCGCTGCCTCAGCGCTCTGGTTTTTCGCTACTCGGAATTGAACGATGCTAAAATTTGGGTTCGACGATGCCAGCGCGGTAACCAATTCATCGTCAGCGTCTTGTTGTTGGGTTCCAGCAACGTTGGCGTTGGCTTGTGAGTTGGTTGGCGTCGCAGGTTCGGAGAATCTCCGTTCCATTGACGTAATTTCCGCGTTTAGGCGCTGCCACCCGGCGATTGGATGGGAAATTCTCATCGAATCGACGTGGATCAGTTCACCGCAGATTCGGCAGTGAAAGTGGCCCTGGCGGTAGTACGATGCCGGCCGAAGATCCGGCTGCTGCACCCGCTGACGGTGTTCGATATCCATTGCGCTTCTCGCGCAATGTCCGTGGTAGGGGTGCATGCAACTAAGTCCGAAGTGTATAGGCGGCGGCGGATCCGTTGCGCTCGACGTGGGGTCCACGTGAGCGGCCATGTTTTGGCAGCAAAAGCTGCACAAGTACACCGGAACTTGGGCCATGTCCTGTGAAACATGGAGTACATCTCTATTAGAGTACAGATATACAATTGTGGCCTCGATTTCCGGTCCCGGATATTCCGGCACCGGAGGTCGAATAAATTGGCGAATGACATGGCACTCGGGAGTGCACTCTTCGTCTGACGACCATTCGTGATGATACGTGGGTTCCTGTGCACTTTTTTCACAATTTTTTGGTGATATTGGTTCAATATCATCTCCCACTACGACGGAAATGTTCCCGATTAGCGGCATTTCGCAATCGGGTTCAGATACGTTGTCGTACTGAGGTTGAAGTATGACCGTTTCAGCCACGGAGGGTTCCTCCGTGGTGTACGTGTATCGAACATTCTCATTTGCTGGACCAGCAAATCGCAATTCTTCGTTAGTGCCCACAGGAGCCCACGTATATTTTTGGTCTTCTGTGGAGTTGTCATCTAAACGTGACACATACAGTCGTGTTATAATTTCATTTTTATTTTCGAAAATCGAGAGAAATTCCGTTTCAAGTACCGTGAATGGACACGGCGGCTTTTCAGATTGATTCAACCTGTCCGCCGTGACCACCTTGTCTGGGATAGTTTCCCATTCGTCAACATTTGTACTCGATGTTACTTCGTCGGGTTCCGACGTAATATCATCGAATTTGTTTTTTAAATGTTCGTCTAGAACCTGCAGTATATCGTCTTCTAGGTTGGGAATTTCTGAATCGACGATTGAGAAATCCCTACCTTCGGATCCAAACGATGGGGAACCAGGAGAGGAGGGGTTCGGAGAATTTACCGAATCCTTTTTCTCCTGTTCGTAATCGTTTTCGTTGTCCATGGTACACTGCAATCAAACACGGTACCGAAGAAAATCAAACGTCTGAATTTTGAATCAAGATCGAAAGGGAAAGAAGAATAAAAGAATAGGCTGCGTATTACGCAGACCGTCTCCCGAGTGCAAACTACAAAGCAGATGGTAATAAGCGATAAGCGATAGCAACATGCAAAAATAATCTACAGCGTAACGTACGCACGAACGATCGTTCGTATGGAATTATACAGTGCATACGCGCACACGCGTTGTTGTTGTTGCTGCTATTCAAATCGTGTACTCGGCAACGTTGTTTGATCGGCGTGCGCTGGAACGTTGGGTTCCGCAGCTGCCAGGCTTACCAACCGTACGTTGATAATTTATCAACGTGCAATGATTTTCTTGTATGAAATTGTTCATTTCATCTATACGTTGCTATTTTTTCGAGTACACGGTATATTTATGCGATTTGAATATGAATATAATTACTTCGGTTACGATTTGTATTGAAAATGTCAATATTTCATCGTAATCGAACGTAATTATACTACGTCGCTGTGTATTTTCTTGCCCCATGTAGGTATTCATAGTGCAAGAAAATTCCATCGCATTTTCACAAAACGAACCGTTTTGGAAACTACGACGTCACTGATACCAGTGTACACAGTTTTCTATTCGCTACGAGTACTATATCGAAAATGCATTTACGTTCAGTGTATAGCTGTGTAATTCACACAGTACGCACCGAATTTCAAAATTACATACACATATTATGGTATGGATGGAAAATATAAGCACAGCGGTAGCGAAATATATACAAATCACACACATAACACGAATACATGGGTTGCGATTTCGGTAACCTTATCTTACGGCGCCAATGCGTCATTTAATTTAGAAAATTCGAAGAAATTCTCGAATTTCGGCTCACCACCTTCACATAATTATTCATTATGTGGTTGTTATTAATATTTGAGCCTCGAAATTGTAATTTTATGAAGCTAGCATTTAAAATTCCAGCGAAAGGTTCCCGCTCCCATACCGTGTATTTTACACCATATGGTCGCGGTTCGCTTTGCCGGTGACATTTGAATCAAAATGTCTGGTGTTTTTCTCACTCGAATGAAATACATTCGAATGTACACGTACTTTGAATCAGAGTAGTGTAATCTAGCTTGCTTCAATAATCTTTTCAACACGTGTGCGATGTGATCCACATCGCACCAGTATTTGTTAATCGAATTATGGTTTTCCGAAATCGCATTAATATGTACAATGCATTTATAAGAACTAAGCATAGTAATATTATAATATTGAGTAACTTACGGATAGTCAGATCGGGAAATAATGTGGTAACGGAAATCGGTATAGCGAAAACGATTAATTTCACGAAAGTTTTTCGGAAATTACATTTAAAACGCGATAAAATATACACGGAACAGTCGAGTGACACGAAATAATACTAAATTTTGTATAGTTCATACAAAATTCATCAAAAAATACCGCATGGCACGAAACTTTATAGAAAACAATACGTACAGTCGGACGAACATAGACAAAATGATGCAACAAGTTCGGTTGAAGCGAGCGCGTCGTGCGGCGTGCTACGAAACAGTGTTACCATTCCGTTCGGCGTTACATGTGTTGACGAATTTGAAATTTCTCAAATTGATTCAATTTGAAAAAATTCAAATTTCGTCTTCACTTTCCGACTCGCTGTCGTACAACTTTGCTAAGTATTGTTTTTCCGAGTACGAAAGAAAATTCACCATTGCTAATTGTAATGGTTTCTTTTTCTTTCGTGTACTTCGGCGAACCTGCGGTTCTGTCGCTCTGACGTCGTCGGTTGGTTTCGTTGTGACGTCAACCGACGGTTTCGGTGTACGTTTCGTGACGTCAGTCGCAGGTAGTTTACCTGTGACGTCAGTCGTTGGTGATTTTTTTGTTTTGATGACGTCTGGCGGTGATTTACCGTTTTTGATGTCATCTGACGGTATCGGGGTGGTTTTTTCCTTGTCGTTAGTCGGGGTTGCCGGCGGTACTTGCTTTTTTCTATTCGAAAGGTAAGTTTTCGCGGCTTCCTCGACTTTTTCATATCGACTCGGTTTTACCACCGCTTTTTTGATGTTGTCTGCGAGTTTGTTGAGTTCCTCAGGAGTTTTTAATTTACTCAACTTCTTCGAAGTTGTTGTAAATTTTTTCTCCTTTGGTTCTCGCGGCCGCAGCGTCATCGGCGATGTATTAATCGGAGTTTCCGATTTTTTCTTCGCTGCGTCAGCATTTTGCTTCGCTCGGCGAGCTGCTCGCTCGTCGTGAAGTTTTTTGGCCGCTGCGCTCGCAATTTGTTCGGCAGTTATTTTTACCGGACGTTTAAATTGGGCAGAAGAAATTTCCTTTCCAATTTTTTCGTGCGCATGTAAATACTCATAAATGCGATCTTCTAATTTCTGATTATTCAGCTGGGATTGCAAACAGGCTTCCTGTTTGAGTTCCTCTTGCTGAGTAACAGAAAGAAATAGTGAAATTTGTCTGACGTTGACGGTTTTTCCAACGTCGTCGTCCAGTGATTCCACTATTTTGTAACAGTTATGAGTCATTTTCTTGGCGATGAAATATGGTCCGAGTTTTTTCGGTAATAATTTTACGGAAATACCGTAATGTGCTGCCGACTGTTTATGCTCAGTCAGCAGAACCATATCTCCCTCGCGCAAGAAAGGTGGGTCAAGATTATTTTTATTGTGCAAGTATTCGTTATGAATACGTTGCTGTTGGCGTCTTTCTCGAATATATGTCTCGATTACTTCACGCTGATTCATATCGTCGATTTTAATATTTCTTAGCTCGGAAGTGTATACACTTTTCTTAGCTAAGCGGTCGGCGTACGAGTTCGCGTAATCGTCACCGTGTGCTTTTACGTGGTAAAGTTTGAAATTTTCAAACTTTTTTATCCACGTTTCGAGTTCCAAAAAGAGTTCTTTATGGACTACGTCATGACGTTTTGCATTTTTCCAATTGTTGGCTTTCCAATTTTGGATATGCTCGTTCATGGCGTTTGTGACGTACAACGAATCAGTGAACATTTTCACTTTTCGTATATTATTGTAATCGAGAATTTCGAGGGCTTTCTTTATTGCGATGATTTCGGCGAGATTATTCGAGTTAGGAAATTCCTTAATCGAAATTCTTTCAGATACATTTTTGTCCGATTCGGGCGAAAAACATATCCCTATTCCGGCGACGGCATTTGTGTCGCCGTTGCGGGAACAGGCTCCGTCTGCTGTGACTCTGATGTATCCATCAGTGTCGTGCAGAAAATCATCGGGTTTATCCGGGTCGTCGGGGTTCCAATTCAACTTGTTTTTCATCAGGTATTCTGATGTCACCGAGGCCGGTTCGTTTTTCGTTAGAGTTTCGAGAAGTACTTTCAACTCGTGTCGAAAATTGAATACATTCGTGTCGGTCGGAATATCTTTCGATAATTCGTTCGGAATGCCCCAGGCCTCGTTTGGTGTGAAGTTGAATGGCGTCGGAGTGTTATTTATCTCAAGTTCGATTTCGTGAATGTATTGATGCCATCCGTAGTGATTTCCGCTCGGATTGTATCGTTCATTCACTTTGACCCTGAGCTTGTCTCCGATTGTACGCATCGTACGTTCAACCAACGACGACTGCGGATTATACGTTGTAGTGTGTCGGACGTCAATTCCATAAGATGATAGCATGTGGTTCCATGCATCGCTTGTGAACTGAGATCCGTTGTCGGTTAAGATCTTGTTTATTTTCACTTGATGGCTCATTATGTCTTTGACAACTGATTCCATCGAGTTACAAACAGTCTTTTTGTTGATATTGGGAATTGGTCGGAGCCAACATCTCCCCGTGAATACGTCCTTGGCTACCATCAAATACCGTACTCCGGATTTGGGGCCAACTGGACCGAACAGATCGACAGAAAGTACATCTCCCATGCTATACGCTTCTACTTGAGCATACTCAAGTATCTTTCTGGGAGAGTAGCTTTTATTTACCTTACATACGATACACTGGTTGCAGATCGATCGAATGTATTTCATGGCGTTTGTATAGAAATACAAGCGTTTGAAAATTAATTCGAGCTTAGCCGCGCCAGGGTGGCCGTACGTATCGTGTAAATAGTCGACTGTGTCGAAAAATAATTCACGGGGTAGGACCGGCACTGTCGTTCCATTGTCGTAAGTTCGCATGAGAACGTCTCTTCCCAGATTATCCGGTACGAGCGCGAACTTTTTCTTTTGGCGATCTTGCTTGGCCTTCGCTTTCGAATTCTCAGCGTGTTTTCCATTGAGAATTTCTTTGATGCGAATACAAGCGACGTCGTCTTCTTGGAACAACGCAATGTCGTCGAGATTTGCCATCAAATCTCCTGTCATTGATCCGACAAATTCGACACAATACGGCTCGAGATTCGTCCATTGCAACGATCGGAGTTCTAACTCGATCGAGCAGAGGGTGATCTCGGGCGCATTGATTTTGTAGAGATATTTTCTCGACGGTTTAATGTCATATTCGAGATCGAAACTATTCAGTTCAGTTATCCACCCCGCGGCTTTGCGGTGTGTCTGAACGATAGATTCGAATTTCTTTACGACCGGCTTCAAATCAGATCGTACATGAATTTTCGATCCGTGGAGCCAGGATTGCATTTTGTGAACAGTCGTCACAAGTGTTTGCATTTCCTTGTCCAGGAGCGTATAATTCTTCTGATGAGGCCGGAATGTGTAGCTCGAAAACATAACTACGCATTCTTGGTCGTCGACAATTTGGTAGAGAACCGAATTCATGGCGTCGTCTGATACCATGGTGTCCAGGTACAGATCCAACTCTGGATTCAAAGGTTTTAATTTAAAATCTTTGACGTATTCTTTTTCGAGTTGTTCGAACGCCTCTTTTTGTTCGGGTCCCCACACGCAGGTTTCTTTGCCGGCTACAACGAGTTTGTGGATCGGGGCGAGTATCTGTTGGTAGTTGGGTATGAATCGCTGATATAAACCAGTGAGTCCTACCAACGTTTGAACATGTTTCACCTTCGTTAAGGCAAATTCGCCTTTTTTGTTGGTGTGTTTCTGTTTGAATTCCGTGAATTTACGGATTTTCTCACTCTGTTTTCCGATCGTTTCGTTGGCCAGTTTGAAACCGAGGTGATTTGTTTCTTTTTTAAACAAATCTGTTTTCGTCGGATTGAGTTTCAATCCGTACTGTCGTAGTAGTGTTAAGACCTTAATCAGGCGCTCTTTCACCTGCTTGAAGGTCTTCGCCGCAATCAAGATATCATCAACGAACGTTTGTACGCCTTCCATGTCGAGCGGTATTACGTCATTCATTACTTCAATGAATTCCGCAGATGCTATTTTTATGCCGTATGGCATTCGATTAAATTCGAAAACCTGGCCTTCGACCTGGAATGCGGTGAATTGTCGTGAACGAGCGCTTAAGATTAGTTGCCAGAATCCGGCGACAAAATCAAGGGTGCAGAACCATTCTCCTTTTGCATCGTTGAGTATGGTTTCGATACTCCGAGGCTCAGTGAGAACACGCTCCAACCACTTGTTCAGTTCGTCGGCGTTCAGACACAATCTCAATTCCCCGTTCTTTTTCACCACGGGCGCAAGCGTGTTGATGTATTTCGATTTTGACGGTCGAATTATTTTTAGCGCCAACATTACTTTAATTGTTTTCCGAATGAGGAGTTTGAGTTTTTTAGAGGGGCGATATTTCTCGCCTCTCCATTTGCCCCATTTCTCCTCTTTCTCGATGAATTTGAAATCCACTTCTCGCGGACTTCCGTCATCGTTTTTTCCATTGAATTGCCCTGGATAACGACTAAAGCAATCCGAAAACGTGACGAGCTCATCGTATGCTTCGTCCGCTTCCGCCTGAGTGATGTGTCCCCCTTGGACCGCTTCGTTTAGATCCTTTCGCAATTTCACTCGAAATTGTTCGGGACCGAAATCTCTGTCTTCTGGATCCAAGGGGAGCCAATTTAATTTTTGCGTACGTTGTTTCGTAACATGAATCGTCTCATGTTCGTACGTCTTTGGCACTGACACTTTCAGGATATCGGCTCCGTCGTAGGAGCCCGCTGGCATGAAATATAATTTTGTTTTATGCGGTCGTCCGTGCGGTTTGCACCATGCGTAGCCTTGCTGCTGATTCAGCTCAATGCCCAACACCTTCATGGATAATCTACCCACAATGATGATGTTCGCAGTGGTTTCTAGCACATAGAACGGCATAATCATCGGAATATCGAGAAAATGCATCGCAATTAACACGATATTCTGCATCGAGTCAACTAATTTGCCATCGGCTAATTTTAGTTTGACTTTTCGTGTCAGCGGCACGTACATAATGTGGTGGGGGTGCTCTCGCGTTATCTTGTCTACCAAGGAATGCGAGATCACGTTCGGAAGTGCCCCTGTGTCCATTTGTACGGCCTTCATCATTTTGTCGCCAATTTCGAATTCGACCATGCAGGTGGGATCTTCGATGGCTTCGGTGACAATTTGCGCACGGATTATCGGGTCGAGATCTTTTACAGATATTTTCGCATTTTCGATCGGATCAACGATCCGAGCGTCTGCGCCCGATTCGTACGCGGTGACGAATCCTTCGGACATTTCCGTTTGGGATTTTTCGTCAGCGGTTTTGTACGCGTTCCGTTGTCTTACGGTTTTCCGTTTCGCAAATCGTACCGTTAATTTGTCTACGTCCTCGGGATCGATCGCTTTCATTTTGTAGCGAGGGAGCGGTCGTTCATCCTCACTCGAACTCGAGCTCGAACTCGATTCCGAGTAGGGGTTGTGCACCTTTCGCCTGCGATGATCATCTTTTGGACGTTCTTGCGATTTATCGAATCCTTCGTCGTCTGTTTCAGGCGGCGATTCGGATTTTTTAGTGCCAGGCGGAGCCATTTTGGTTTCCGGTCGGAAAGAGTAGAATTGCTCGTGTTTTACTCGCCGTTCTGCTCTTATTTTTCCGTTCGGATCTGGCTGATAGAAATCTTTGTCATCGTGACGTATCGTCAGTCCACCAGAATTCGTTCGTTTCCTGGCACTTTTCTCGTGTGTCTGTTTCTCGAGCAGCATTGCCTGGGCTACTTCAGCGCAGGTCGCTTTCGAGATGAAATACTTTTTCATGGTGTCGGAGAAATGGAATTTGTCCATTCTCGGGATGAGATTGTAATTCGAGTCCACAGCTGGACGGGTATACGATCTGTCCATGAAATTTTTAACATGTTCGATTTCCACGTAGCAGTGGGCCGGTGCGTGCCACACAGAAATACGGTCGTCTTGTGTCAGACGAGAGTACATTCTTCTGTATTGTATGTACCGATATTTGCCCACTGGCTTTTCGTTTTTAAGGCGAGGCTTTACGAATGGGAATATGAGAATAATTTCCTCAAATCCTTTTTTGCAGAGACAATCAACGACTGCTCTGAGTTCTTTGTCGAGTACTTCGAATGGTTTTTTGGAATAATTCAATTCCATAGTACCCGCGCCAAGTATCGCCTTTGTTTTCGTGAATTCGACATGTTCGATCTCTTTTAGCAAATCGAGAAACGAAATTTGGTGTTTTAAATACGACGGCAGCGGGCCCATGTCCGCTGCTTGTCGTTTTAGGAAATGGGGAATTCCATCTCCTATAAATTCGTATTCTCCGAAATGTTTTTCGAGAAAGTTGGGCTCAAGATTGTAACTAGAGCGTGGCCCTTCAGACTCTAGTTTTCCTCGTTTTCCGAAACCTGTTCGGTTTCCGATTGAACGGGAGTCGAATCTATAAGCGAGGTTGGCACTCCTGAATCGGCGTCCGATTCCGAAAGTTGTTCTTCCTTTTCGGAATAGTGACTTTCGTCTTCCGTGTCAACCTGTTGTACGGGTACGGTTTTTTGTTTTTGATCCTGGAAACTCACTTTTTTGAAGATAGGTTTCTTATCTTCTTGAGTGTTTTGTTTCGTCGGATTACCCGTACTCTTTTTCGTTTGTTTAAAATTTTTCTGGGTGTTTTTACCCATATTTTGAAAAGGTCTCGGATTTACATCCTTTTTCTTTTCGGCGTACTGGTTCCTGTTGTACGAATTTGAACGAGTGCGATCTTTATCCTCGTCCAAACATTCGCACACGGCATCGGTTACCACTTCCTCGCGATCCCGTTGAACTTCCCATAATCTATTCATGAAGGTCTCGTAGTTTACTCGAGTTTCCTTCGGGAATAAGTCCTTCATTGATTTCGGCATTTTGTTATACGTCATTTGTATAACACGCTTATTTTCAAGATTCGGGATATGTGCGAGGGTGCGATGCCATTGTAGGAACTGGTTCGCCATACTCCGTTTGTGTGGAGCTCTGATGATTAATTTTTGGAAAGTGGCAAGCGCCATTTCCTGTTCACCAGTGCTCCAGAATTCGATATAGAATTCTTCGAGTAGGTCCTTGTAATTATCTTTATCGAGGCGTTCGTTCACCCAATCATCATTGACTCTTATCAACGATAAGACGAGGCCACATTTCTGATGTTCGGTCATATCGACCTCTTTAATGTAGGCTTCGAATCGTCTGATGAATTCGTGTGGGTGTCGAATCATCGATTGATCAAAGATAATTTTACGCTTTTCGAAGGCTTTGATCGAGAGGTCCGTTTTCATCATACGGCGATCCCTCCGGTAATAGCCACCTCCACAGCTGCCCCTTGCGGCCCGATACTCGTCGTTGAGGTCCTGGTTAGATTCCATGGCTTCGAGTTTCTCGGCCAACGTGAGTGTCGCAGTTTCGGTTATGTTCAACCGATACTCGTACTCTTCGCGATTCTGGGCCACTGTGGCTTCGAGGTCGCTCAAGCGTGCCCCGTGTTCCTGTTTCACAGATTCGAGGGCCGCTTTCTGTTCTTGTTCGACTTTGTTTATTTTTTCAGTGTTTCGCTGAACAAATTCGGCAAGTTTTTGAGCGTTTGTGGCGTTGCCTTCAATCATGATACGGTGATCCCGTAACGTGCGTTTGGCTTGAATTATGTGGTCAGAATTATCTTGATAATTCTTCGTCTGCGATTCCATCGTTCGTTCGATGTGACATAATCGCTGGTGGTCCGCCGTTCGCTCCTTTTCGATCCATTTTTGCAATTTATTGATATTTTCAATAGTTTGCACACGAGTTGGATTCGGCGGTAGGAGGGGAGGCGGTGGGTGTACGTGTCTGTAGTTGTACCCATTTGTGGTTTTGGGTACCGCTACTGTTCCGCTACCTACGGTCGTCATAGTCGTGATCGAGTTATTTTCGGTGGCGTGTACGCTCACCAAAACCAATTGAGCTCCGGGAGTTCCATCGGAATTTTCCGATGGGTTCCGTTTTGAGCTCGTGCTGGTAGTCGAAGGAGATACCGGTATCGGTACTCCTGGTTGGGTTACGGGGGGCGTTTGGGTTATCGATGGTATCGATGCCCCTTGCCCCTTGTTTGAATCGACAGAGGCGTCGGAATTTTCCGATGCCCCTTGTGGTTTAATTGACATATCCGATATTTGAGGGCTTGGGTTCGAATCATTATTCGGTATCATGGTCCGGTCATTAGGATCGGAGTCAGTGGCCTCTTCGTAACCGAGCTCGGAATTCGGTTCTGGTTCGTTATGGTGTATAACGTCGTCCCCTTCGGTGTCTCCTATTGGGGAATCCTCAATGGTTACCACCGAAGGTGTGTCGCAGCGGGGTAGTCCCTGCTGTGTGGAGGTACCCTGAGTCGATCCTAACGTGTCTTGATCATTACCCTGTATTTCGCACACGCGATCATCTGATACTGGGAATCCAGTCGTCAGATTTTCGTCTGTGTGTTGATTCAAAATTTGGGAATCGGGGTTATGTATTTCGTTACCCTGATTTCCGGAATTTTGCCTTAGGGTAGCTGATCCGGCACTCGGTTCACCGGAAAATTGGGCTTGAGTTTGGTTATCAGAATCAGTTTCTGATTCTTGATTCGAATCCAACCCGTTTTCCGGTTTGCCGTTTTGCGATTTTGGTTTTCTAGTGCGCGGTCGCCTTCGGTTGGCATTTGCGACCCTAGAAATTAAATCACGTGCCTTGGTAGCCGATGACCTTGGTCCGGTTACCTCGTCAGTATCGGGTATCTGTCTGATTTCATTTGTTCCGAGTTCGTCACTCGACATGATTTATTTTTATTGAAATCAATAAGAATAAAAATGACAGATAATAGGACGATATTAGGTAGCGAATTTATCACCTTCTCTAGGTGGAGAATAATTTATTTAATTATTCGCGACTGGAAAAACGTGATATTAAAAGACACAGTACAGAAATATTTATTATTACAATAGATAAAAATTATGCAGTGGGCAAATTGCTCACTGTAAATTCTAGCGTAATAATTAAATTAAATTGATGCGGCGAATTGTCCGCGTCAATATTTCTAAATAGGGTGCGCGAAATAGGCGCGTAAAAATACAGCCGTTTATTGCAGCACGAAGTGTCAACGTTGCAACGGAATCCGGTGCGGCGTGATGGACTGTGCGGGTGCTGTCTAATGGTGCGGGGGAAGCGTAGGTTACGTTTCAACCGCGCCGACAACGTTCTCGGCTCGTTTCACCAACGAGCTCGAATGCTGCTCTGTGATTGGCTGAAACAAAAATCGGATGATGCAATTCGCACCAAAACGATGTAATGCAGTCAAATTTAGGCTAAATTTGCCAAATTCAAGGAGAAATTTTCGTCAGAATTAACTGACGATATTCTCAACTCGAATTAATTGACAAATTAATCAATTTAGTGAATTTCACTGAATTTATTATTCCGATCCGGAGATGCGATTCGCGTCAACGTGTTCGGAATTTGACACAGCCAGTAAAATTTTTGCTATTTTGAAGAGAAATTTTCGACAGGTAGCCTGGCGATATTCTCAATTCAAAATATATTAGCAAAATAGACACTATAATAATTAGATTCAGTGGAATTCACTGTCTAATTTGCGATATCGGCTGATGCGATCGCGTCAGTCGAAATACTAAACTAGATGAATTGAGGAGAAATTCTTGGCAAATTGTCAATATTCTCTACTCAAATTCGCACACAATAAAAAAATAAAAAGCTTAAAAATAAAATCACTAGGTTTTGTTTCAGTATTAACTGAAACTGGCTTAGGGTAAAGCCACGAGGTATTATTTCAATACCTCGAAAATTTACTTTATTTGCTAAAAAAGTAATAAAAAACTTACGGATACGAAATCCTAGGGTGGAAAGGTTCAGATGCAGGTGATCAATCTGCTTTTAAACCACACGTCCGGGGCGCCAATGTTAAGATAGGAAAGGTAGCTAGCCTCTATCTTAAGCAACACTTTAGTCCGAATAGTTCACGAAATAAAACACATTAATCGTGGGACGATTGCTTGTATTGACACGAAATATTAAACAAATTAACGAAATAACACATGGGTGGAATTAGAATCTAATTTCACCACGAAATGACAAATTAACAGAACAAGCACTTTAACTCGGGGTTTCGGTTACGCCTCTTTTACCTATCGTAACCGTGGCAGAACTATCACCGGCACATTTACGTACAGACACTGAATCTAACTTCGGTACCTGGATTCCAAGTACCGGCTCGGGACTATGTTTTACGTCGCACCATACAGTGCAGCCACGTAACCTAAGGAGAAGGCGAGTAGGCCAAGTTTACCCATAACAAATATAATTTTTGAAAGATGAGTCCTTGCCACCGAGAACATTACCGGTTTCGACTTTTTGTGAATTGTCCCTTTGAAGGATGCCAGTTATGATTGAAATAATGTGATTGGTATTACTTTCGATATCGTTTTTCAGGGATGATTTGTCGTCAATTGAATCACCAATTTCGATGTCTGGTGGAATATTATTTTGATTAGGTTCAATATTATTTTTGAGAGATGATTCATCATTGCTTGAATCACTAATTTTGATGGCTGATGCATTATTTTTCTGATGGTCGTCATCTACGATTGAAATATTGTGAATGGCATTCTTATCAATATCATTTTTAAGAAACGATCCGTTGCCAGTGAGAGATTCGTCAATTTCGAGGTCTGATGTATTATTTTTCTGATGGCGGTCAGTTAAGATTGAAATACTGTGATTGGTATTTCCTTCGATATCATTTTTGAGAGATGATCTATTGCCAGTGGAATCATCAATTTCGATGACTGGTGGATTATCATTTTGATTGGGTTCAATATTATTTTTGAGAGATGATTCATCATTGCTTGAATCACTAATTTTGATGGCTGATGCATTATTTTTCTGATGGTCGTCATCTACGATTGAAATATTGTGAAGGGCATTCTTCTCAATATCATTTTTAAGAGACGATCCGTTGCCAGTGAGAGATTCGCCAATTTTGAGGTCTGATGTATTATTTTTCTGATGGCGGTCAGTTAAGATTGAAATACTGTGATTGGTATTGCCTTCGATATCATTTTTGAGAGATGATCTATTGCCAGTGGAATCATCAATTTCGATGACTGGTGGATTTTCATTTTGATTGGGTTCAATATTATGTTTGAGAGATGATCCATTGCCAGTATAAGAATCACTGATTTCCATACCTGATGCATTATTTTTCTTATGGTTTTCATCTACGATTGTAAAATTGTGAATAGCATTGTCATCAATGTCATTTCTAAGAGATGATCCATTGCTAGGGTGAGATTCTTCAATTTCGACGTCTAATGCATTATTTTTCTGATGGTCGTCATTCACGATTGAAATATTATGAATGGTATTGTCAACAATATCATTTTTCAGAGATGATCCATCACAAATTAAAGAAGCGCCGATTTCGATGTCTGATAGAACATTATTTTGATAATGATTATTTTCGATCGGAATACAGTGACTGGTATTACCAACATCATTTATAAGAGGCGAATCATTGCCACTGAGAGAAGTGCCAATTTCGATTCCTGGTGGATCATTATTCTGATGGTCGTCATTTTCAATAGAAAAATATGGAATGGTATTGCTCTCAGAAACATTTTTGATAGATGAGTCATTGCCTTTGAGGGAATCCCCAATTTCAATGTTTAGTGAATCAACATTTTGATGGTCCGCATTTACGATTAAAAAATAGTGAATGGTATTGTCAACTACATAATTTTCGCCGAGGCTTGATTCATTGCCACTGAGAGAATCACCAATTTCAATAATTGGAAGCTCAACATTTACGATGGGAACATTATTACAAACAGTATTGAAATCAATTTCATTGTTCAAAACGTGTTGTTGTTGTCCATTAATGACTGAATTATCGTTTGTTGATGAAGATGATGGAACGTAGTTATGATTAGACGATGATTTATCGACGGCAACATTTACCCTGTTAACGTTTTCACCAATTTTATGTTTTTTTCTGATCGGAGTGTCTTCTTTAAGTACTTCTTTATACAAGGAGTTGATTGCTTGGGAGAGAGCGTATCTTTCGTTATCGATAACCGAGTGTTTTGCTTTGTATTTTGCGACCGTCCTTTCCAGTTCTGATATTTTGCCTTTAGTTTTTTCCAAAGATGATTTCAGCGCATCGCGTTCTTCTCTTAGTTTTTCGTATCTCGAATGGAACAAACGAATTGGACCAATGATATGGTCAACGCTGAAAAATGAAAATAGGTACCTATTACATATTGGATTGTTATATGTATTATAATATTCAAAGGGTTGGATTAAATGGAAGAAGAAAGAAAAGAGAAACGAAATGTTTCAACCTCAAAATGGTGCCAATTTTGAGCAGTGCCATCTTCGTACGAATCTATAGTCACCCTATGGTTATGGATCTCTCCTTAAAAAAGTGTTATTTGATAGTGAGTTTCTACACCTCCCGGAGAATCAGGCCTGTCCAGAGGGGGAAGGGGTGATTCCTCCGACCCAAGAATTTTGGAGAACTATAGGGGCCTGCGAGGGCCCTTCAGAACTAAAAAATATTCTTCAGTTCTTTAAAAGTTGTCAAAAATCCAATATTTTCTAAAAATTCAAAAGTTATGAAAATCAAGTTTAGAAATTAGGTATTCAGTGACTGTGTAGACCAAAAACTTCAATTCAATTCTTCGAAAAAATCATCATTTTTTATAACTTTTTAAATTCAAAAAAAGTGAAGTGTAGAAGGTATGAAATATTGATTTTGCAAAAAAAAAAAAGGGTATTTTTTGGTCTACTTAGCCACAAAACGATATCTAAATTGAGTCGACTCAAAAATCAAAATTTTCAGTTTTGACCCCCCCCTCCAATTTTTACCCGGAGCCCGGATTTTCTCACGGCCCTGCCCTGAATCATTATTATTAAAATTGGATATCCTTTAGGTGCATGCTATCAAAGAGAGCCTCCTTTGAACGATTTTTTCTGAGACGGAGGCACTTTTAAAGAAATCTTGGAGCCGAAACTCAAGGCGGAGGGATTTGAATAGAAAATCTCGTTGTTGGAGCTGGAGCCAAAGAGAGAAGGATCCCTAGAATGCCTGGGACGGGCAAAAATCCAGAGAGCTCCCTCCGAAGCCGGAGGAACTTTTTTAAAATCCTGGAGACAGAATGTGGCCGTAGCCGGAACTAGAACTCCTCCCACTGGATCTCTGGGGAAGAGAGGCCAAAAAAAGGAAAGGATTTTTCAAAGGCCAAGATGGGCTTTTAATGAGCACTCCTCATCAACATCTTTAACAGAGCTTTCTTCACAAAATACCAAACTCAAGTTCTGCAAGGATTTCCTCATATGTTACTGCGTACGATTTCAAAGGGAATTTCTTCACATGACATCATTTAAACAACATTATGACACAATACTCTTGAAAGGATTACTTTTTCCCTCTCTAGGTACTATAAGAGATTTAAAAGTTTCATATCGCAATTTTTTTAATGTAGGTACCTACTTCTACTTATCAAAATTTAAATTGCTCAGACGTTTCAAAAAATACTAATTTTTTTCTGTTCATCTAAGTAGAATAAATTTTTAAATAAGTAAATTTTCATGCCAGCGATGTCATTTACATTTTATTAATTCATGCAATTTTCAACATTTCAGTTGGCAGCCCTGCTGCATAAAAGTTTCAAAAAAATCAACTTAAATTCATTTTAAGTGGGTAACCAAAAAAAAATTCGGTTTACTTTTTACGTCACTGAATAAACAACATTGAAAGTTAAAAAGATAGTGGCCTTTGAATAAAAATACCGATATGGTAACACTGCCATGAAAACTGTTTTTAAAAATTCCATCCAAACAATTTTTGACGATCAAAATAATTTGGTGCAATAATGGGGTACCTCAAATCATAGTGCCCAAATTCGCAGTTGCCACTTTTCTTCTCCCTTCCCGTTGGGAAGGCAAAAAACGGTAGGTACCTATCTAATTTTAATGAATTTTATGGTTAGGTGATGATTTAAGGAAATGAAGGAACTCAAATCATGCCTACTTTTTTGCAGGATGACTAAGGTTCCCAGCAGATGGCACCACCTAACAAAGGCAAAACACAACTATTTTGAAAAATATATCCCATTGGGGCCCTTTTTGCTCCTTTTGGCTTCGTGCTATGAGCTCAACATTTTTCAAGAGGTCTTCCTTCTATAAAACTATCTCAATATCTATTGTAAAAATTCAAAATATATTTGGGATATTCAAGTGAAACAATTTTGAAATTATTCAAATGGTAGCAGGCTACGTTATACCCATTTGAAATATACCAAAACCAATAAAAATATTTGTGTAAATCTACAATATACCTACATATAGAACGTCTCTTCGAAATTACTTTTACCCCTTCCACATAAGCCAAATTTCAATTAAAGGTCATATTTATTTATTTAGGATGAGATTGCGTTTACATATGATATAAATAGTTCAATAAAATAAAAATGTAATTTTTGAAAGAACGTCGTTACGATTTTTCTCAGCAACGAGTTTTTTTATGTAGATACTTGAAGATCGAGAAAGAAAAATCTATGAACTTGTTCAACCATGAACCTCGGCACATGAGCTTTTTTTCCCTCAAAAATTTCGTTAATTCGTAGGTACCTATACAATAGACAATGATGAGTTAAAATTCTACATACCCAAATTTGGCCGCAGGATCTCCTGGATCCATCTTATATCACTCGTATCACATTCATATGCACTCAATATGACAAAAGCATTTACGAAAAAATTCTCAACGAACACAGTCCAAAATAACTCTTACAAAAGCGTATCACTGGCAGTTCACATATTTTTACTTTAGTTGCCCGTCATTTGGTTGAGAACACATGCACCCGTGGAGATTACGATAACTACATACAAGTAAATCAATGGACGAGTTCGAACGTTCGCTGACGGAGAAACTCCGAAGATCGCAGCCGTTTCTAAGAATTTTTTTTTACTCGTTTTGAATAATGAAAAGATTGGAACTACCTACATTTGAGCAAATCGAAATTAAAATAAAATCTTTCATTTTTTTCTTTCAAATGATAAACGTGTGATAGGTAGCTATTTGTTACTTACTTCTCTTACACAACTCTATTCAAACCCCCTCCTATGGTAAGGTACTATCTATAGGGTGATAGTAAAGAAACAAGGCCAAATAAAGCGGATACAAACGTGACTAGCAAATGGTTCGTGGCTGCGGTTGTGCGGATCACACAATGGTGTTTCAAAGGCTTTTTTTGTAGGTATTTTTCTGTTTGAAAAAAATACGCGAGTTGAGAAACATGTAGAAATGAAAAATAATCTGTCAGTCCGAAGCTAATTTTATTTTTTAAGAAATAAATTATTAGATGCGGAAGTTTTCCTAATTGTTTTTTTAAAACTATTTTTAGAAACAGAATTTACAAACAATCTTCGCACAATAATGAATGTCACATACTTACATGAGATATAAAAATGTTAAAGTTTGATGAGAAAGAGGCAAAATGTTTCGTCTAATTTCCTGAAGTTGAATTCAAGAAAACGACGCCATAAAAGTAAGGTCAAAACCTCAAATCGACTTGGTAAAAGTTTCATCTCTCACTGACTTCACCTTTATTCTCCCCGCAGTGATACTTAAAATCTAAATCGTTTAAAAAATTTGAGAAAGATTGGAAGGAATAAATGAATTTAGGTAAAAATGATCTTAGGTAATTATTTTTTCCACCTCGAAACACCATTAGGTCAATTTTTAAGGTGCCCTTTGAAAAATAATTTCAATAAAATTTTGGTAATTGAATCTGTAACTTTCAACCTCCTGGTAAAGTATAAAACATTGTAGGTACTTTATTTCAAGGTCAGTATTTTAAGGGAAAAAATAAACACGAACAAAAAATGTTTTTGTGATGACAAAGGTTTTTAGCAGGTGCCACCTTCCAAAAGTGGCAAACAATCACGTCTCTTTAAAAATAACTTCATTTTGAGGCTCTTCAGCTTCGTCTCTCTTTGAGCTGGGGCAAAAGTTCAAAAAATTTTCAGTAGGTACCTTGATACCTATGCACATGTTCTTTTAAATAAAAATTATTTGTTGTTATAGGTAAACTTGGCTGCACTTCGCCGTTACCTAGTTGTATGGCAACACTGTGTGTCCATAGTATGATGAAGCCGCGAGCCGGTACTTGGATCTACCGAGTACCGCGAATGCAGTAGTAGTAATCTGGTGATACAAGAGTACGATACTCAGAGTCTCAGGCTACGAGCATTGCTCGTACCCAAAGTTAAAGTGGTTATTTCGGTTAATGTGACTATTCTATCAATTTGCAGTGCATAATGATATATGTTTATTAATTATGTACATTCTTTTCGTGTAATTTGTGTGTCGTTAAATACAGTTTGTTATTTATATGACTATTTCGTTAATTCGTTGTCGTATATGACGTAAAACATCATATAGGATTTCAACCCAGTAAAAGAGGAGGTCAGTAGTTACGGCCTTTAATCTTTTACATTGGCGCCCCGGCGTGTGGTGAGTTTTTGGGGACCTGATCACCCCCAGCTTAACCCATGGTAAGTGTTTTTACACTTTATTGCTTCAGCTAACGTGTCTCTTCTTTTTGGGAAAAATATCTTCTGATATTTTTTCCCCTTGCTCCGCTAACGTGTCTATTACAGAAATATCCTTTGATATTTCTTCCTTTTTCCTATTCTAATCCGAAATTTCAATTTCCATTAGAACCCCCCCCCCCCTGCTTTAGCCATAAGTTAACTAATTTTAAGATTTTAATTTTAGGCGCATCTTTCTTTACTTAAGAAAGACGAAATCGTACGGTGCAGCGCATCGGCTGATTTCGACCTTGGAATTCCATTCCAAGCATCCCTCGGACACAGTTCGAGACCACCAACGAGAACGCGGTTGAAACGAGCGCACTGCGCCCACCCACCCGCCCTCATCTCAGCAAAAGCGTGGCAACAAAGCACTGCACTCGCATTGCAACCTGCCGTTCAGCGAACGCATTCTTTTTCTACAGCGGAAATCCAGCGTACCTGGCCAGTACACTGTTGAAAGTACCATAGGGATCGAGCCGCGTATGCTCATCTGGCAACCGCGAAGCACCGTTATCTGCTCACGCGCCACGCATGCTAATAGTATAGTATACTTATTATCTTGATATTTATGTTCAGTCGTAAATAATCACTGATTATTTATCACTGCGTTATACGTGTATAATTAATTTTATTTTTTTTCACAGCAAAAATAAATTATTCGACTAGAATAATTTTATTTTCAACTACTTTTGCAAAACTTTGGCAAAAAATCCATATACACACTTAATTATTGAAGTTCAATAAATACATTTGTCCTAATACTATCCAAAATCCTGAAAATGTCCGATATTGATCTTGCTCCTGATGAAATTCGTGTTGTACCAGTCACTGACGATACAGCCGAAGCATCAATAAGCTCTCGCACTCGCAGAGCTACCAGTAATGCACTTTCGACCCCAGCAACTGTTATAATTAACAGAACTAAACCCAAAAAAGGAAATAGAACTCGAAAACGTAATTCTACTGGAACTGACAATAATCTAGATGAAACACTGGTGCCGACAGATCGTAATAACGATTTATTACCTGAACTTCAGGCAATAAATAACGATCCAAACATGGAAAATCAGATTCCTGAGCCACAGGAAAACGAGGTTCGATCTCACGAACCAAATAACGAATTCGAAAATCTCAATCCTGAAGATCAAGAATTTGAGAATCGACTTTTGAACTTAGATTTTCCGGAACCTCCGGCACAAATACAAAATAATTCACCAGAGGTGAATAACAAATCACGTAATCAACAACAATCGAATAAAACCCCTCTTTCTGACGATCAGCCACTGTCTGATCAAGAGAAAGAATCATCAAAAGTGACCATTGAGGACGGATCCTTGTCAGATACCGAAGGTGATAGTAGAATTCACCACAACGATGACCTTGAGTCAGATGAATCAGGAATCGAAGATCGAGTATCGACAGCATCCGATTCGGACAATAACGAGAACGATCTCGAAAATAATGGCGGACAAGGGGCACAGGCTCCGACTCCGGCGCCATTCGAATACAATGGATCACGTCCCGGATCGGTAATGAGTCAAGCACAAGGCTTTCGACCAGTACCTCAGTCTTACACAAACCAACGTACGAATTCGTCACAGTCAACGAATTCACAGCCAACTCATCAAATAGTACCTGTTAGCGTACATGCGCAGGTATATCACAATACGTCGCTGATAACAAGGGGCACGCTTCCCCTATCTAAAACACATATTCAATATCCTCTAGTTCCAACCGAGACCTCCGGTGGGGGCCAGATGGTAGGAAACTTGGCACCGCCGAGTAGAAAGCACATTGTGCACTTGCAACAATGGCTTGAAAAAGAGAAAGCGAAAAACGAGGTACGCTTTCACAACATTGAGGAGACCTTGGACGAACAAAAGAAGATAAATCGTGAACAATCCGAGACTTCTAAAAACGTCCAGCGCATCGTGAACGATCACCATGCGCAAATCAACAATAACAGCGACACGATTGTAAAACTCACTGATTTTGTTAAACGTCATGCCCAAAAAACTGAGGAAGATTTCAGCAAACAAGCTGAAGAGATAAAAATCGTAAACGATGTCAATGTCGCACGTTTCGAAGCTATCGAAAAAGACATCGACATCAAAGATAAAAACATGCAGTTTCGCATGAACCTACAAGAGGAAACTAGCCACAGGCTAGTCGATAAGGTCGATGCAATCGAACAAGAAATTGAAACAAATTTGCATCAAAGAATATTTGAGCAGGTACGCGCTGTGACCGCCCAAAATAACCATACGAGAGGAAGAGGAGGCGATTCTCGCACAGGCAGACGCCGATCTCTAAAAATAGATACATCGTACGAATATTTCAAACAAAAAGGCATTCGTTTAACAGAAGAAACGAGACATAAACCCATGGACTTTATTAGAGCCTTCGAAGATCATATCGAAGAACTGGATATGACTGACCATCAAAAGATAAACCTCTGTTTGACACTGATCAAACTCTCCCCAGAATGGGTGAAAGAAAGAGCGAAAGAACGTAACTGGGAACTTTTCCTAGCGAAGTTCAAGGTACAATTTTGGAGTATCGGTGCGCAAGAGGCGTCACTCGCATATTTCCAAAAAACCGACTTCGAAGCAGAAGATATGCGCGACTTGTGCGATAAATTTCTGAACTGGTTCGATACGTTAGAAGATATGAGAAACTTTGATGAGGAACGAATAATACAAATGATGTATAATAAAATGCCTCAACCGATGAAAGACAAATTTCTACCCGCACATCGCGCAAACCTTGATGCATTTAAATCAAGGATGGTAGAATTAACGGCATACAATGAGGAAGTCAATGAAGACACCGTCTGTCATTTTCGAAATAAGAGAACGCAGGCAGCAAAAACTACAAAACAAGAAGTTGCACCTCGCACTTCAAACCAATATCCTCAATTTTCGCCGAAACAACAAACTCAAAACTATAACCAAAATCGAAACTATAACAACAATAATTCGTCTAAGAATTATCAAACTCAAAACAAAACTCAAAACAATAACCAAAATCGTCCGAATCAAAATCGATCTCTGAATAACAACCCCCCGAAGCAGCCCGCTCCGGAAGGTTATAAAAACACGAAGCGAACGGACGAACCGAACTCGATTCTAAAGAAAGTTCACTTCAACGACGAGAGATCGCGCACACCGCCGATCAACAACATCGAGACAGAAACCGTACAAGACGAGTACGAAGATAATAACGAAAGCAGCGAGAACTGCAACGATGAACTTCATCAAACTGTCACGATTGAAGATGCGTCGGAAAACGAGGAGTGCTAGAGTCGAGTGGGCCACACTCTAGTGGAAATATCGAGCCCGAATATTTTGAAAAATACTTTTCCGAATATGAGTTTATCGGTGACGGCATTCCACATTTTCTAAAACGCGATGCGGTAGGAAACAAACCGCTACCATCGTATCTGCGTCATCAAATTTCGTTCGGCGACTTGCTCGAAGAAATTAAATACGTAGACTTTGACAAAAAGAAAGCGGTCGTAGGTTTAGGCACACTAGAGCTAAATTACTCTAGAAAACCTTTTGAAACGCTAGACAAAGAACTGCGAGCAGTAGTTAATTGTCTATGCGAAAAAGGTTTCGAAGAAATAATCATTTGTTTCCCAGTGATAAAACCTAGACTCGAAAACGAAAAAGCCGTACGTAAATATCGATACGTACAATTCAGACGTATGTTTTCTCGTCTCACTCAAGATGATCGTATATCGATATGGCACCAACCTGCGCACTGTTACGCAGAAATGGTATGGGAAAATAACTACCTGGGTAGACGCATCGCGCGCCCAGCACACGACTCAAATGACAATATGGTCATGCGAATGGACAAGTTCCATTATTCCGATACCACAAAAAAATATTTCCTGTCTAATCGCACCTGCGAAGAAGCTGCAAATGCGCTTCTACGCGAAAAACAAATACAGGAATCGAGACCGAGAAAACGCACTGCGTCAGGCAGGCTAAAAATCAGGAATGATGATCCAGATTTTTATAAACCCGATCCCAATGGAGCTCTTAAAAAGGAACGAAAAGAGAAACACGAAAAGTTCTATGAAACTTTCACTCTTCGTCCTGAAAAACCAATGGCTCCACCCGGAATGTCAACTGCGAATTTCCCTTCTTTCACTGCAAAGAATGAAGGATTTGATAAATCCCAGGAAATTCCAGAAAACGATTCACGACGTCGTCAAGTTCATAATTCTGATTCAGAATCAAGCTCCTCCTCCTCAAGCGACGAAGCTTCGGAGGAAGAGTTACCTGAGCCAGCACCCTTATCTAAAGGGCGCAATGGAATTAAACCGATTGAACCGGAAGACGTCGCGAAATTGAACGTCAAATTTCCACGTCGCCGCACGAAGCGAGCGAAAACGGAAATACCGATTACGACTAATAAAAATCAGACGGACACGTCTGATGGATTCGTCACAGCGTGCGAATCTGTACCCTTGGACTATGACGTCAAAATGATTGATCCAGTCGAAAACGCGAAAATCTCCGTTAAAGACTTGGATCCAATCATTTTACAACAAATTGTCACCGAGACGTCGGAAGATCCAACGTGCGTCATAGAAATGGAATTTGGCGACAAAATGATGCATTCGGTGCAAATGGACACAGGGGCACTGCCCAATGTCATTTCGCACTCACTGGTTGAAGAAATCACCATAAAACACCCGCATCATATTATGTACGTGCCGCTGGCGCGTCCGATAAAAATGAAATTAGCGGACGGCAAATTGGTTGATTCGATGTCGAATATCGTCTTGATAGCCATGCACTTCATGGATATTCCGATGATTATGCCGTTTTACGTACTTGAAACAACGGCAAGAATCGTAATCGTAGGTCGATTATCGATGAAAATTCTCGGCATCGAATTAAATCAACAAGATGGTTATGCATGGTGCAAACCAAAAGGCCGCGTTCAAAAGGCAAAAATACCCTTTTTGCCTAGCCATGCATTCCAAGGGGCAGATTTATACCATATGGATATTCTAAAAATAGGTGTTCCTAAACAATACGAACACGAATCTATCCACGTGACGAAAGAGCGCACAAAGAGGCTTGACTGGTTGCCGTTAGATCCCGAAGATCGGGATTATGGTCCTCAACAATTTCGAGAGAAATTGAGAAAAGACCTTAACGAGGCGGTCAAAGGCGGATGGATCACTCAGCGAGAAGCTGATGATGCATACGACGAATTAGTAACATTCGAAGACTGCTTCAGTAGATATCCTGGTGCGTACACAGGAAATCGAAAGCCAGTAGATTTCAAATTTAATACTGAGCAAGAGAAATGGGGCACTTGGAGAGGTGAGAAGTACCGCCCCTCCAAGAAGCTCAAATTACTAATTCGTAAAACGATCAAGACGATGCTTGCACTCAAGATTATTCGACCATCGAAATCCACGTACATAAATACTCTTGCACCCGTCGTTAAGAAAAACGGCGAATTGAGGCTGTGTCTCAATGCCGACGAACTCAATAAATTACTTGAACGCGTGCTTACGGAACCAAGATGTATTGAAACCATTATCAATGAAGCTCAAGGAGAATGGTTCAGTACTCTTGATTTCGTAGCCGGTTTTTGGCAACGTTTGCTATCAGCCCGTTCACGTCAATTTACTGCGTTCCAAGTTGACGGGCAAGTGTACGAATTCAATAGAATGCCCTACGGTTTGAAAATTGCATCGGCTGAATTCATCGAGATGATGAATGAAGTAATCCCGATTGGAACCGAAGGCGTTCAAACATTCGTCGATGATATCTTGATAGCAGCAAAAACATTCCAAGAAATGAAAGATCGCTTGAAAATGGTACTAACACTGTTACGTACACACGGATTGAAGCTCAATCCGACAAAAACAGATTTATTCAAACGAGAAACTAAACACTTAGGTTTTAAACTTGCCAAAGACACTATTGGCAAGCAAAGCGAGAAAATTCAAAAATTCACTGAATTTAAGAAAAAGCATACGAATGCGAAAGGCGAATTTTCACTCACGAAAGTGAAACACGTCCAAACGTTGGTAGGCTTAACTGGTTTGTATCAGCGATTCATTCCAAACTACCAACAAATTCTCGCTCCAATACACCGACTAGTGACTCGAACAAAGAAAATTGCGTCTGGGGTCCAGAACAAGCGGAAGCTTTCAAACAACTCGAGGCCGAGTATGTGAAAGATTTTAAATTACGACCGCTAAATCCAGAATTGGATTTATATCTGGAAACTCACACGAGTGATGACGCAATGAACTCTGTTCTATACCAGATAGTAGAGGGGCAAGAATGTGTTGTGATGTTTTCCAGCTATTCTTTTCGCCCTCATCAGAAAAAATACACGATCTTAGACCGTGAAATGCAAAACTTGGTGACGACTATTCACAAGATGCAATCATGGTTACATGGCTCAAAAATCCATGTACGCTCAGATTTACGACCGGTGGTACGTAAATTTGAAACGATCGTGCAAACTCACCGAAAAGCTGCAGGATGGATAACTGAACTTAACAGTTACGACCTGGAGTACGACATAAAAACTCCGAAACGTTATTTACAAAAGCTCAACGCGCCGGAGATAACGCTATGCACAATCGACGTAGCGTTACGATCTCTCGACTGGACAGCTGTCGAACCCTACGCTGTAGAGTTCGTCGGCGCAATGACAGGTGATTTATTATCCAACTTGGATGATATTTCACAATTCCAAAAAGATGACGAGGCTTGCCAAAAAATCACCGAAATTTTGGTCGGAACTACCGCCGAAAATTCGAAAGCAAGGGCAAAACAAGAACGTCATAAAAAGAAATTTGCACTCATTCCTGATCAACAGGGAAGAGACGTACTGATGAGAACGTACGAAAACGGTAACACTGTTCCCGTTTTACCACGCGAATTATTCTTCGACACGGTAGACTACCTGCACGACACCTACGGACATCCAGGTGCCGCCAAACTCGAAAATATTTTCAAACGTTTGTATTTCTATACGAACGCGATGAAATATATACGTACAATATGCAACCAGTGTATTGTATGTAAAGTCAATAAAAATTATTCACCACGAAAAATTTTAGAATATGCACAAGTTGAAGCATATTCGATGGGAGATGTACTCTCAGTTGACTTGTTTGGACCCTGTGGCCCGAAGTCCGGGCCCAGATACCTGCTGGTAGTCAAGGACGTTTTTACTGGAAAATGCTGGCTACGTCCACTTCATAATATCTACAATAAGACGATAAACCCAGCGATGGAAGCGATTATCAAAGATATTATGAGTTTTCAAGTAAAAATCAACAAAGTGATTACGGACAACGGATCACAGTTCACGAGCGATTCGTGGACCAATCTGTTGAATAAATACCACATAGACGTACGTCACACTACAACGTATAATCCACAAAGCTCCTTGGTGGAGAGATCGATGCGAATTATCACTGATAAGCTCAGGGTAAAGGTCAATGACCGATACAACCCCAACGCAAGTCACTACGGATGGCACCAGTACATCCACGAGACCGAACTCGAGATGAACAACACCCAGACCCCATTTCAATTCACTCCAAATGAGGCCTGGGGCATATCCAACGAACTTTCGAAGGATATACCGACAAAAACCAACGAGTTCAACTTTCGTCACGAGTTAAAAGCACTGCTTGAAACCCTGACCAAAAACGAACCAGCGTCGGTAACGTCAGAATATTTAATGCAAAATAAATTGAAATGGGATCCCGACTCGGGAGATCCAGACGATTTTTTGCATGATGACGATGGATTCATCAGAGTGACTGCGGATGGGGCATGTTCCCATAATGGACTAGACAAAGCTATCGCAGGCATCGGTATATGTTTTTCTCCGGACACCGAGAAAAATGTATCGGAGAGAATTTCGGTGGAGAACTACTCCAATTCGAATAATCTCGCCGAAGTCGTAGCGATACAAAAAGCACTCGAAATATTACGTTTCAACGAGGTGAAAAAAGTGAAACTTTTCACCGATTCACAATACGTTGCAAACGCGATGAACGAGTACATACCGAACTGGAAACAAAATAATTGGAAAAATGCAAAACGACACGACGTCGTACACAAGGATTTTTTCCTTGCAATTGAATCACTGATTCAATCATTTGACAGTTTCCAATTACACCACGTAAAAGCACATGGCGACGACTACGCAAATGCGTACGCCGATCGTCTAGCAAAAAAGTCAGTATATACGTCGGAACTCAAGAAGGTAAAAATCGATTCACTTACGCAGCGCGAAGTAATCGAAACCTTCATACGAGAAAAACGTATGCAGCAGCGTATGCATGCCGAGTATATACACAACAAAAACAATCTCGATCCACCCATATTGCACAAAGGCGATATGATATTGCTCACTGAGCATAAACACTCCGATCGTGGATATGGAATATCGGAAAAACTTTTACCTAAAAAGTTAGGACCGTATTTCATTGCTCGTAAAATGACCCACAATTGTTATAAAATCGTCGAATCTATCGACGATACAATTGGAAAGACGGTCAACGTACGTCAGATAGCACTGTTTCTGACGACACAACAACAAGAAGAGTTAAAACAGCACGCATGTTTTAAATCAAAACTAAACGAGCAAAGTATTGAAGATAAAATTTACAAATATCTTCACGACCACGAACGAATAGGACGAGATTGTACACCAGCACAATTTCGGAGACCTGTAAAAATAACAGCGGAGCAGATCGCCCGCGAAGCTGCTAAGAAATTACACAACGAGCGAGAAGCTCGTCGTAATGAACAAGCAGCGAACAAAACCAAAGAAAAATCTGCACCGCAGACAAATACTTCAACGATGACATTACGTTCGCAGCAAAACAATATTACGGATACTTCACAGAAGTTACGTAAGATTAAATCGCCGAACGAACTAAATACTCTCACTGAGAATATTAAAAAAGCAATAAAAAATCCAGAACGATACGCTCAAGTTGAAACGGCGGCGAAATCATATCTCGCACAGCGAAATAAGAAACAAGCCGTAGATCAACCTATTTCTGGAAGTATAGGTAACCTACCTAATACCAAAATTCCAGGAACCGATAAGAATAACATCGACGAAAATTTCGGCGACGAACCGAAAACATCGGCCAGCACCAGCGGCCAGAACACACCATCTCCACCACGCAGTGATGCAAAACCTCAAGCTGAGGAAATCACTTTACGCAGAAGCAAACGCAAAAAGAAAAAACCATTGCCGGTGGCGATGATTGATTTTTTGACATTACCAGAAAAAATATATTTATCTAGAATATATAATAAGTCTGACAATGAATTAATTACCTCCGATAATGAAACATCAGATGAAGAATTTGCACTTGCAAATTCAGACTGAAGCGAGATGAAACCCGGAACCCACTATTTTCACTGGAAAATGTGGTAACCCTGCGTCTCCCCTACGTTACGTAGATTGAACGCAAAGGCGACTGGTTTCATCTACGCAAATCATTCCATCTTCATCGAACCGATCGATATGTTTTAAATGTATGTTGTGAGTAAGATTTGCTTTGAATATTGCGCGGTAATATTAATATTCGCTTTATTTTGATTAATTAATTCGTAAATCTCGTTATTCTACACGCACTTGCGTCAACGAAAGCCCGTAAGTACAACAAAAACATAGATCTAATTATCACATAAGCACAAGCTTCGATTTTTCAAAAGTATTTTCTTTCTTTTTCACGTTGCCATGCTTTGTCGTTATAATCACGAAGTGGGTAATACTTTTACCCACAGTTTGATTGTGGAAATCATAATGCGGTACATTGTGATAATTCCAAACACACCGGCGGAATTGCCAATGATAAATTTCACTCGCACTGTCGAGTGGAAAAATCACTTGCAATTCGGTTCGGAAATGATATATTGGAGATATGTGTACGAAATACATATCCAACATCCAAATCCTTGAACTTTCAGGAAAATACGATACTTTGCGATCGAGTCAAAATCGATTATAACGAACAAACATAATTTCAACGTGAAATATTTTTGATATGATGCAACATGTGCAATCAGTAAAATCGCAGCTTGCAATTACATTTAGATATTTTTCTTAGTAAATATTATGCATGTGTGTGATATTTGCATGAAAATTCACGAACGATGTGAAATAATATGTTTATTAAATGTGTATTTTAAGAATCACGATCGACGTGATAATGATTTAACCAGATAGAATTTCCATGATCTGCATGAAAAACGAAATCGCTGGAGTATACGAAGGATAATTACGATCAACGTAAAAAATCCAATCGTATACATTTTCTTTCGAAGAACTCATTATCAAATAATGATTCCAATAAATACGCTTATTAGTTATTAAGAATTTTCATATTTTCAATGCACGCAATTGACTTTCGAGTACATTCTCGATCTACGAGAATACATTACGACGAAGTAACGTAAAGTTCTAACTAATCCTATACAAAACATGAAGAACTTCTTCATTTTAGCCCTCAACCTTATTTTTGTATGGATTCTTGGAAACGTGACAATGAACACTGTTCATTCCAACGAGCCCGTACTCGAAACTCGTAGTCTTTTGTCTTCGTATAGTTTTATTACCCTGTACACGAACCAAATGCGTAGTATTTCTTCACTGAAGAAACCGGGTGAATATTTTTCAACCGACACGTCGCAACAGCAGTATTGGAACAATACGGCGACGTCCAAACGGATAATTTTTTTTTCTTCTTCTTCATTCTTTTCTTTCATTTTTTTACAAATGTTAAATATGTTTCATCCTAGTCCCTAAGTTAGTTTATTTCTTCTGTGAGTATGCATTATTCTTTCCTTTTTCGTAAATTCTTTCACTGAAAAGAATACGAAATCCAGTCGAACGTCAGCTTCATCTTTTAAATGTTGGCACCACTGCTTCCTGCGTCTGCGTTGCAGACTGTCGCCAGTACCGGCCGCCCGTATTCAATACGGTTTGAATTCGGATATTTTTAGCTGTTGGATATCACGATTGAAAACAGGCTATTGTATACGATTTCGCCATCGGTTTGTCGAAGCATGTTATCGCTTATCGCTATGATTTCAGATCAACTGGGAACTATGTGTGTGTGTGCGTGTATTACTGATACACGAACATAATTCGATTGCATTCTTTTTTACAGACAGATGAATCAGCCGGACGACGAGGATTCGATGGCTTCGAATCTTCGATTGCTCGACGAGTCAGCACCACTGCTCGATCGATTAATCGAAGCGGCGAAATTCGACAGCTACGGTATGGCGGCACTGCCCGATACCGTAGCCTCCAATGTTAGTATAAGTCTTCCACTGGATTATCAATTAAATTTTAGAAAAAGAAAATTAAGGCGTCTGCACTGCAGAATACCTAGAAAGAAACGAATTCGACGAAATAGCGACGCTGTCGACACAATTCATCGAAATATTTTTGCCACACACTACGATCCAAGTACTAGAATATGGCGTAGTATAATTTGGCAGAATAATGATCTCTCGGCGTTCTTCACTGAAGAACAAAATTCTGCTGCATCGTCGGTGGCGATACAACAGAACAACGTCGACGAACCCGCGTCGACCGATGTTGATTCGATTATGTCAAATAACAATGATAGTACATACGAAGTGTTCGACCTGAACATGATCCAGTTGGCACTGCCGACAACCCCACCACCGGCACCCATACACGACGAGCTGTATGGGTACCAAATAAACGATCCAACATTGCACGTGCATGATATGTCACAGTATGCGACACCCGAAGAAACCTTTTCGACCGACATTGCACTACGCAATTGTTACGGGAGCGCACAGCTCGACTCCCGCACGATGACGACCGATTGTCATCTAGGCTCGACAATTATTTGCTCACGACGAGTAAATTACTAGATTTTAGTAAATAATTTGCATGGCTAAAATTTTCACGAGAAGTGAAAAAAACTAATCTCGTATATATTTAATCATATGTTACAGGAAATGGCGCTCGTTCCACTAGTCCTGTGTAGCCGATGCAGGATGAATTTGGCCGACCCACCGAGGAGGCCAAATCAACCGTTTAATCCATTACCTATCGAACTTCGATATAGGTATGGACCATGCGGACACCCATTCCACCCGGAATGTGTGATCGAAGCTCTTCAGGCCGAAGAGCAAGAGATGCGGCTCGAACATCCGCCGCGGCCAAGAGCATCGTACCACCCGGGATCCTTCCACTGTACAAGGCCCGGATGTGTACACCTGATAAATCCCACGACAATGACCGAAGTACGACCATTGTTCGGGACATACGCATTAAGGGCAGAAGCTCCTGCTGCACCTGCAGCAGCGAATGCCAACGAACAAGCTGAACTTCGCAACTGCCGCGAAGAGCGCACTGCGCTAACAGCGGAAAGAGACACCCTACGTGAACAATGCACTGCTTTGATCACGGAGAGGGATTCGCTCATTTCACAGTATAATGAGCTAGAGGCTGATAGAACTGCCTGTCAGAACACGATCTCGCGACAGGGAGCAATCATCAGCGACCTCCAAAGGGTGTTCACCTTATCGAACGACCGTTTCGACTACGGCCGTTTCACCCGAGCACGTGCACTGGGTGATAACGGCCTAAGCCTCCTCTTAGCAGAGCTAAGAACTCCGGTACGTCCGAACGAACATCCATTAGATCCGTTAGGCGACTCACCAGTTGCACTCGGCAACGACTTATACTCGAACCCAATACCATGTTCAAGCAGCGCTCGTAACGAACGGGAATTCCCGCCACTGCCGGATCCATCGAAAAAACCGAATAAGCCTTGCATCAAAACGCAGATGGATGAATCCATCCGCAAGGCAGCTGCCGGAGGAATACCGAAGCAAGCACTGTCGGCTGCGGTCAAACAGGCAGAGCAAGGAATGTTGCAAAAGCACATTCAGTGGAAAAAACCGAACGCCGATCTACAGCGTACATCGGTAGTAGCTCCGCCAACGCAGCACAACGCTGCGTTTAAGCAAAATCAACCGACATACAAAACAGGCCATCCAAAGCCGCCCGCACCGCGGACGCCTCAGAATGCGCCTCCATCTCGAGCAATGACGCCATTGCAACAGAAGGAACGGAAAACGGCGAAACGATCGCCAAACAATCCGTTCCCACCAATTCCACCCGCACCGCGGATGTATGGATTACCGAAACCGGTAATCGCAAACCGAGAAGCACCACGATGGTACGGACCATTGCGACCGACGGATCAAGAACTGAACCATTTTCGCATTGCAGAATGGAACAGATATCCGGTACTGATAATGGGATCATTTGTAGTCATCGGTGATGGCTACATTTGGTTAATGCCACGCTCACTGCTGCGTGGCGATACAAAGAATTTAATTGATTCTCATTTTTGGTACGGTCCGCAGTTACGATTATTCCAGCAAGCTGCACCAATTGCAAATGAACGAGCACTGCCGTTCAGAATTGTCACATCAATTGGAGGTGCGGATACCAACACAAACAATAATAGTGAAGACGATTGGCCAGCACTCCAAAACGAATTCCTCGAAATGATCAGACGATGGCGAGAGCTTGGACTACAAGAACTTGTCATCGTATTACAACCGGTCATCGAGGGAACACCTGATATTCGTATACAATTTAATCAATTCATTATGGAGCGGCGACAGTTCGAACCAAACTGGTCTTACACTGTAATTGACTTTAACCAGTTTCCCGGTCGCCAAGCACATGAAGCGACTCAAAATGAAGAACGAACTACGTTCCCATTCAGAGTCGGAAAAATTCTACACAATGAATTGTACGACATTCTAAATGGAGCACAGCGTCCATACGTATACGGCGATAGATCATTGACCGGACCAAATCCACCATCGGTACGGGGACAAGCCGAGCAAATACCTGCACAGCAGGTACAAGCAGAGCAAGTTCCTCAGCAACCGCAACAAGTGGTGCAACAAGCACCACCGCAAGCGGTTCCGGTGGTAAATGTACCAACGACGTCTGCACAGGCGACGTCATCAAATGTAATCGCACAACCAGCGCAGGTTGAAAATGCTGCACAGCAGCAACAATCGGACGCTGAGATGAAGGAAACGGCAGAGCCCACCGACGATGGAATGGGTGATGCCGATTCGCCTTCAAACGTTGCGCCGACTGACCAACTTGGTCAGCCGTCGCAAGGTAAAAATTTCGTGTCATATATTCTGCACGACATGGCAGAATTATCACGAAATAGCCTGTCTCCGATACACGAAGTATCGGAGCAACCAATTGATAATATTGTCAATTTGGGAGGCGATGACGCTGAAATGGAGCCGGTGGCTCCAGGCAACGAAATGCTTCCGCCGGAGATTCCACCTGCACAAGCGATGGAACAACAGACGGAAGAGCAGCAAGATGCTGCTACTGAAGAAAGTAGCATGGAAGATGAATAAATCTCTTCTAGAATCTCGATCTACGAGATTCACTTTCTTCGATAAATAATTTTCGCACTGCGAAAATAATTATAGATATATTTCAACTTTCTTAAAAATATTATATGTACTAATCATGTTTTATCTTTCATGCATTTATTACACTGTAAAAAACTGCACTTATCAGTGCAACAAAACGTACTTGTCATACAACCGCACCATCGCCGTTTGCCGACTACGTATTCGTTGAAAGATAAAAAGCGCCGACACTGTCACACGAAGGACATCGATTAGATTTAAGAAAGTAAAAAATATTATTAAGATTGCCATATCAATATAAGAACTTCGTAAAAACCGTATTCGATGACTACGAATACATTTTTAATTATTTTTAAGAAATTTTTCTCGTAACATGCATTTATTTTCTTGTATCTTTTTATGTGATATCATGTGCCATAAAAATTAATCTAGTTCAATATCATTTTACCAACTATTCGCACTGCGACGTTGATATTGTCATATGCATTTTTATTTTGTTCGTTCGATGCTGTAAATTTAAATTTTCAAAATTATGCACTGCAAAATTTTCTTTATTTTTTTTCTCTATCTTTTTATCTATTTGTTCCATTATCATGTTGTTCTATTGTTTGTAAATAATTTTTTTTATTTTTTTTAAGAAAACAGTCAATTTTTATTTTTTAAGTTTCGATTTTAAAACGACAACACGAACGACGTCGATGCCGTCCAGATGTCAGTAATTTTAAGAATGCAATTTTTATTTTCTATATACTCATTGTCGTTAATTTTGCATATTTTACATGTTGCATTTAGTTGTCGTACGTCACGTTGCATAACTTATGCAAAAACCGAAATTTTTCGGCCCTTTCGTGTGCATTACGCTCTCAGCACTGCTGAACGTAATGCACCGAACTCAAAATTTAACCACACTCTTCCTTAAGAAGCATTAACTTTTCTCAAAAAATTAGTGACGTCGAGATGATCTCCGTCCAAAGGCATACTGCTCGTAGCCTATCCTTTGTTACTAAGTACCCAGTACTGCGGGGTGCTAGCGACGAGTTCGCTTACGTAACAGATGGTAGTCTAAGATAGTCCATCTTTGTCGGGGAGAAGGGAAGAAGGTATTCTCACTCGATTTCGAATCGTGATGGATTATCGTTATCCTCACTGCAGTGGTAACTTTTGGTATTGAAGATAGGTAATAAGTGCACTGACCTTATATCCGATTCTTCAAGCACCCGCTTGCAGCTTCGTGGCTAGGCTTCACACCGTGTTGCCGCTCCCCTCAAGGTAAGAACGAAGGGGCAGGTAGGGTGCGGTGCAGGTCAAGTTGGCTTATGGCACTCGTCTTCCCTTCGGTTAGCTGTGCTCGCCACAGTGAAGCCGGAGGGGGCAAATGTTATAGGTAAACTTGGCTGCACTTCGCCGTTACCTAGTTGTATGGCAACACTGTGTGTCCATAGTATGATGAAGCCGCGAGCCGGTACTTGGATCTACCGAGTACCGCGAATGCAGTAGTAGTAATCTGGTGATACAAGAGTACGATACTCAGAGTCTCAGGCTACGAGCATTGCTCGTACCCAAAGTTAAAGTGGTTATTTCGGTTAATGTGACTATTCTATCAATTTGCAGTGCATAATGATATATGTTTATTAATTATGTACATTCTTTTCGTGTAATTTGTGTGTCGTTAAATACAGTTTGTTATTTATATGACTATTTCGTTAATTCGTTGTCGTATATGACGTAAAACATCATATAGGATTTCAACCCAGTAAAAGAGGAGGTCAGTAGTTACGGCCTTTAATCTTTTACATTGTTTCAAATTTTTTTGAAAGAGAATTTTTCTCCTTAAATTTAAAATGTGGGGAATAAGGTACAAGGTACTCTGTAACTCTTTTATTTTCTTTATCAATAGTACCCATTTTTGTATTCAGTTAGATAAATAAAAAAAAACATTCATTTTCTAGGACACCTTACAAATATAAATCATTTATTGTTTAAAAAATTATTTTACTCTTGGTACATCAATATAAAGTACAAAGTCAAATATATACTTATTCTACAAATGCAATTAATCAAAGTTTTTTTTTTTGGAAAGAAAAAAATTTCACCTGATGGCATCTTTTTATGCCTCTAAATTCTTGACTACGCAGGTGCTGTACTGACGAAGACGATTAAGTCATCAGGAAACGAGTTCAAGAAGGTTTTCAAATCCAAAATATGACTATTGCACGATGCTTGAATTATTCATTCCTTTCAACATTTTATTCAGACTAAGGTTACAAGACGAAAGATAAGTAGGTACCTAATCAATAGATTATTTATTCATTACCAAACCTAAAAATATATGAGAGACATGATTAAGTATTGTATAATTCACATTGTACTTTGTACCTAATGCTTACAATTTACTCGTAAACCTCTTAACAATAGGACCGGATGGCTTGATCAGACTTCAATTTCCTCGATAATCAATTTTTATATATTAAATCACAAATTGTTGATACTTTTGGGTTCTCGAGAAGGGTTTTCTTGCTCACCAATTTTATGACGTTTTAATCTATGAATGACCATCGTTTTTGGCGAATTCGCAACATAATCGCAAAGTTTGCAAGGTATTTTGGTTGTAGAAGGTTTTTTCACCATAGAAGAGTGAACTCGTTTCACATTGTTTTTGAAATCGGAAACACAAGGCTTTGACTGTGACCTGAGAAAATTACAATAATTGTAAAATCCGAAAAATAGATCAAATTATAAAAAATCGTAAGGTACATACTTTTCCTCGGGAACACAATTTTCCGGCGGACTGTTTGATTTTTTACTTTGATGGGCCATATTTATATGCCAGCGTAAGTGTTCCTTGAATTTGAAATGTCTTATGCAATTTTCTTTCACGTGAGGACAACGGTAATACTCGGGAAGTGGGTTGGGATGATTTTTCATAATATGCCGATCAAGTTCAAGATTACTCATGAATAATGGTGCTTGACTATTCGGATTTTTTCTTTTACATATAATACATGTTCTGCAATGCAAAGAATACAATTTTTACGTAATAAATTTCGTAACTATCCAAATAAATTGAGGTTATCTAAATGAAATTTGACGATTTATTGGAATGCTTTGGATAAATATTTTCAACCCCTCCTCCCCGCAAATTGAACTTATTAGAGTTGAATAACTCGAATTTAACAAAAATTGACGAATAGGTGCCATCATTCATTTTTTAAGAGGGTCTTCCCACAAAAAAGGCCCTCAAAGTAATGCTAGCCTTGAAAAAAATTATCACTTTTGAGTAGTAGGTGCTTGAATGTGGTACCCGCCATCTCTCCAAAAAAATTAATCGGAATTTTTTGCTGTTTCAATGATTTAGATTTCGTAAAAATCGAGAAACCTTCAATCTTCAGACGTTCAGACCTGCAACTTTTCAAATCATTTTGTTACCTATTTATATTTCAAGGTCAATGGAAGGTGGCTTAAAAACTTGGACCACACTTTTTCTTGGAGGGGGAGGAGCTTTATAATTTTATCCGAAGTGTGATCTGTTTTTCACACCTCTTTTCCTCTAAGTCTGGGGATCATTCATTTACCATTGCCTATTAAACATAATATTGCTCAAAGAGCAAAACATAATGTAGGTAAGTAGGCATTAAAAAAATATTCAATTATAGGTACGAGAGATTCGAACAGATAAAGCAAGTCCAAGGCAAGTCATAATACGAAAAAATAAGTCTGTAAGTAAGTAGGTGTAATACATACGTTTTGAGCCTTTGGGTATTTTTTGTAAACAAACTTTCAATCAAAGGATGAGATTTTGTAGTATTCAATGCAGGAGTTCCACCTATGCTCAAATAGTTACCACTGCTAGCATCAGCATCAAGTTTTCTCGGTCTGAAAATAAAATTAAACAGTTTTAATGAGTGAGTAAGATTTCAAGTTCATCACAGATATGAAAATTTATTTCAATTTTCAGGAAAGTTTTTGGAAAATTTCTAAAAACATAGAAAATTTTAAAGCAAATGCGATTTTCAAAAAGATGGATTTTTAATAAAATTGATAAAAAGTAGACTCAAATGCCTGCTTCTGCAATCGAAATATCTCTCATTTTCAGCCATTTTGATAGGTATGTCTGGGAAAAATTTGATTTTTCAACAATTTTCAAATTTTAAGAAAAAACTTTCGTTGAAAAATGTCAAAATAATTTTTTTTAAACCAGAAAGATTTTTCCAACATTTTTTAGCTCCCAATGGGATACACCTAATTAAATTACAACAAAAAAAATATGCGGAGTGTTCATAGGTGCACCCAAGGGGTGGGCTCAGGGGGCTTGAGCCCCCCCCCCCCCCCCTTAAGCTCGGAGAAAAGATTTTTCTATTTCAAAAATATAAAAAAGTGCATTTTTATGTTTTTCAAACAATATTTTTTCAAAAAATTTTCGACCTCGCTTCGCTCGGGCAATATTTTAATCCTTTCATATACAAAATTTAATCATTTTTGACCAATTTTTGAGTCATAAATCACCAATTCTTCAAAAAATTCTCAATTTGTGAGAAAAAATTTATGATTTTTGACTGAAAGATCAGTGAAAAATGATTATTTAAAAATTTGACCCCCCCCACCTCTCCTGATCTTTCTCTAATTCTCAGTCCCTCCCTTAATTAATTTCTGGGTGCGCCCATGGGAGTGTTCAAAAAGAATTGGAAATTAGCAGGGGTTTTTCGAAACTTCATTTGTGAGGTTTTATTTCAATTCATTTTTAAGGTTATAATTCTACTCTAAATCTGAAAGACTTTTAATGATGAAGTTGAAAATAAAATTAGGAAAATTTCGACAATATTAAAGCCGGTATCGAAATCTACGTTCATTCACTCATCTTGGCTCAATTTTTAGAATTTTTCAAACCCCTAACCCAAAAGTTGATCTTTCAGGGTGAGAACACGAGTCAAAATGAAAAATTATTTGGCGAAAATTTTTCAAGTTTTGGTAAAACTGTGACCGCCACTTCGTAAACATTTTTTAACATGATTTTTTTGAGCTTTTTTTTCTTTTTTTTGTTTGTTGTGCTCTGCATTTAATTATTCTCAATTCACTGGTTCCAAAAAAAAAACTCAAAGAAAAATTAGGTTTAAGTACATTATATAAAAATTTTGAATAATGAGATTCTACTAACGCGAAAACTATTTCCTCTCGTTGTGTCTCCAAAAATTCGAGTACCAGTGTAGCAATATTTTACCCTTTTTCAAACTTATTCGCATTTTGACTTTTGAGTTGGTTCTTCTTCACAGAATTGGAAAACTTTCAAAACATCGTTTCTAATCTAAAAAGCTTGAAATCTCATTTCTCTATCAAGTTTTTTTTTTTTTGAAAATTTAAAATTGAGATAACGAACAAATATTCCATGATGTAAAATATGTGAGTCTGGGCTCAGAACCCATCCAGAGGTGTCAAAAATTAGTTTTCGAGTCTTGGACCTTTCATGAAGGATAGAATCAGAGATGAGCCTCAAATCAAAAATCAATTTTTTACACCTAAGTAAAAGTGGCTTCTTTTTCTATATCTAGGCTCATATACGTAGGTACCAATACATTTTTTTTATCCACCAATGTTCAAATCAGAAGTGAACAAGGAAATCTAAAGTAGATAAACTAGATTGTTCACTGATTAAAAAATATTCGTCTCTGACAACTGTGAGTTTACCAGCTTTCATAACTATAGACAACATGTGTTGCAGTGGGTTTAAAAATTGACTATAATTTCGATCACTCTCTTTCCTCAACTCTAGAATTGTGTCAAAGAAAATCCTCTTGCTTTCAATGTTCTAGATTAATTTTCACCTGCCTAAGTAGGTACCTAGGTCAATAAGTATTTTGTTACCTACTAAAGAGAAATATGCTGATACCAAATTGTATGGTACCTATTGTCCTTGAATTTATAAATCCGCTTTTAAATAGGTACCTACATAAATAAACAACAAAAAATTGAACACAGGTTGATTAGAAACTTACTTTTTAAATTCGCAGATTATCTTGTCACCACATGACTTGTCTTTTGTAGAATTAAAATCCGTAGAATCTGAACTTAAATCTTCATCAGAAGAATTTTTGCGATTTTTCAACAATTTTCTTTCTCTGTAAAATTATAATTCAAATGAATTAGCCAGCTAGGTAGGTAGGTTATATGCATTGAGCAACGAACCTATTTACTTTTGTACCAAAAAGTGCTCTCAATATTTTGTGCAAAAAGAAGTCCGAAGATTTACCTCTTACCTCAAATTATAACGCAAAGGAATTTCGTTTTGGAGACTTTTTTTATCAACGTTACCACCTAACTTAACGTTTTCTTCAAATTCAGCTGAGAATTTACAACTACTAAAAGTTCCTTTCATTTTGTACAATTTTGCTCTGAAAGTAGGTAAATTGGTGTTTTCCATGAAATTGGAAATTCATTTCGCCAAAAAATTATACCTACATTATCCACAAAATTGCCTTTATCGATAAATAGGTAGGTAAATACTTACAATGCGTTGAAACTAGGAGCACCAGCAGCTTGCGACTCATTTCCAGAACTATTCTTTTCTTGCTGAATCGATTCCACTCTTTTCGATCCAAAAATACCATTTTTGTCACCGTTTGGAGAAGAATTGACCATATTTTGATCATTCGGCGAGTACGAAGTACAAACAATTTCATTTCCAGTCTCACTTTGAAACGAGAACTTTGACGAGGTCGCAATTACAGAAGATGGACGTTCATCAAGATCCCAGGGAAATAAATCGGTTAATTTACTGTGCTCGTAATTAAAACCAGGACGCCAATTCGACATAGACGATAGGAAATCTGGTAAAGTTAATTCGCAATCGTCAATCGCTGGTTTAATCAGATTCACACTTCCTTTTGAGAGTGTATTGGTGTGTGATTGTACAGATGCTGAAATTGATGTTGACTGAATAGTTGAAAGTTTTGAAAATTCCGGCGAATTTTGTTTTTTCTCTTTTTCAAGCGATGTTTCTTGCAATAAGGAAGATTTCAACACGTCATCAAACACCCCTAAAGATAAATCATTGCCGATCAGGAAATTACCATTGTTGATGGCAGGTTGATTGTATTGATGATCATTTTCGATCGAAGCGAGCCGACTGGAAGGAATATCAATTTCAAGGTCACGTTCTGGCTCATCGCTGATTGAACCGGTAAATGAAGGTGAAGATTTTGTGCCATCATTATTGTCGGATAGTGAATTATCAATAGCTACATTCAACCGGTCAACGTTTTCTTCAATTTTATCAATTTTTTTCGAAAGATTGTCTTCTGCTGCGATTTCTTCTTGTAAGGCTTTGAGTACATGAGAGAGAATATATTTTTCGTTTTCAATCAGCGCGTCCTTTGCTTTGTATTTTGTAATTGAGGCCTCCAATTCGGAGATTTTGCCGTTGGCTTCTTCTAAACATAATCTGAGCGTATCGCGTTCCTCTTTCAACTCTTCCCATTTTGAATGAAATGAACGGATTTGACCGATGAGTTCGCTAAAACTGAAAAAAAATCAAATAGGTAATTAATCAGAAGTTTGGGCGACTCAAAAATTAATTGAGTAGTGGGAGACTGAGAGGGGGGGGGGTCAAATTTTAGATCAGTGAAGAATCATTAATTTTTAATGAAACTTATTTCACTGATTCTCAAAGGCTATAATTTAGAGAGTTGAGGGTGAAAATTTAAAAAAAGCTGTTTGAAGAAAGAAAAATCAAGAAAAATGCACTTTTTCATCTTTTGGTAATAAAAAAACATCTTTTCAGAACTTAAAAGAGGTGGAGGCACGAGCTCTTTAAGCCCTTTAATTGCCCTCTGGATGCACTTTTGAACCATTGGATCATTTTAATACTTGAAGAAATAAGGAAGAATGAGAAAAGCTGGTAAGTAGGTACCCTCATGGATTCTATCAAAAACGAAAAAAATCCAACTTTCTGGCATCTTGTTTGGAGTTAAATTTATTTTTTTTTTTGAAAAATGCAATTCAAGACCACAGCTTATTACATTTGCATACAATATCACACTAAATATAGGTATTCAAGTAGGCAAACTAAAAAAAAAATCGTTAAAAACTTCTTCATCAACATTTTACGCTCTGCTGGTTAGAAAAATGGAAACTGCTATGAATTATTCTCTCATTAAAAAATGCTATTCATACAACAAAAAAAGAACTTTGTTAGTTTGACTCACCTGAATTCGTCTGCTGAATTCATCTCTTTTAAATCACTCATATCGCCTTAGAAATGTAAAATAATGATCAAAAATTCATCCACGATAACAATTTTTAGCTCTCGCAGTAAAAAAATTAACAAAAGGATAAAATCAAGCTTCGCTTCAGCTTTACATCGGTACAGGTAATTCGGTCTAGCACACCTACCAACCCTCGCCACAAAATCACACCTACGCTGGAGAATACGATAATAAAATCGATTTAAAAAAAGGTGATCACTGACCCAGAAACTCGTCCCAGGGGACAAGAATTATGGACACACTGAGAAACTCTCACTTCCTAAGACTGCATGAAAAATTAGACGTAGAAAACGTTAAATTGTTCTCCCAATGGAAAACGTGAGATGGTCCCCTACTCTATTCGCCCCACTACTCCATGCAACTGATCCCCTCCACTAGATACTTAGGTATGTTTTTGTTTCGTAGCAAAAATTCTTTGAAATCTGTAGAGTGTTGGATGGAGACCGTTAGATTGTCATCGAACTAAGTTTTAGAATAAGAAAGGCCAACTGTATAAATAATGAGAATACAACGAGTCTAGTATGAATTGTTGTTTACAGTTAATTATGTGATTCCAGAAATTTTTCTGGTGACTTAGTCGAAGAGGGATACCTAAAATTGGCTTTCATAATATTGTAGGTATTTATTTCTCAAGTGTGAAATCACGAAATCAGAAATACTCTGATTCGTAGAATTGTATGAAATTGAAAAATAATAAAAGTTGATTCTAAAAATGAAAAAGGCTAATGAGAAAATACCAGAACTATGGGTAGACGGGTAAGCACAAAATATTTTATGATGTGCACAACTTCAATAAATAATCCAGGTGAGATTATTTTCAGTTGAATGATTATCAATGATCATGTTACCTATACCTATTTATTCGAATTTTTCTTTTGGACACTACCGGTAAACATTTTGCTTTTTTTCAAAAATTGAATGGGAGGGGGTAGTAATATATAATGATGGAAAATTTCCAACGATGATGTTTGCCTACTGGTGAAAAGTGATTTTTATCAAGAACTGCCTACCTATTGAAAAAACAGATGAAGGTCGAAAATGAGTTCTAACAATTTTTTTGGGTAAACTTTTTTTTATTGTTTTATGTATCTGTTATTTTTCAAATTTTTTAACAAAATACCTACCTATAGGTGATCAGATTTTAAGAGCCAGTCACAAGTGAGAAGAGTACCTAAGAATTTAGTCAGAAAGTGACATTTTTTCAGGACATTATGAAATCTATGCCAACATACTTACCTACTTAAATTTTTTTGCTACTTCCAATCAATTTTTTTTAATGACAAGATTACCTGGTAAGGCCGCATTTTATTTGTAAAAATTGCACAAACTCTCTTTTTATAATTTTTTGCTCAGTTTTGAAACCGAAAGAGCTACTTACATATGTAGTGGAAAAATTATTCAATAATTCTGCCTGATAAGCTATGATGTTAGATTTTTTTGAATTCTAAATTTTTACAAGTTGTTTGTTTTTAATGAAATTTGGCTCCTTCAATTTCGACCTCGGGCAATAAATTAGCAAAACGAAATTCATCCAGTTTTCAAACCATCGTCATTAATTTCCACGATTGAATTTTCTCAGAATTTAATTTAGTACCTAGGTATTTCAGAATATTCTGATCTTTTCAATTTAATGTTCAGACAGAAAATAGCCAGAAAAAATGTGTTCAATTTCTGAGGCGAATACTTATTCTACCTACTTACTTATTCTTATCAAATGAATCTAGAATCCTACAACGGTAGATGGCATTTTGTCTTTTTATTTTTGGAGATTAAAAAACACATGTTCATCCAACTTTTCATTTCTACGCACTAGGAAACTTAATGAACCATTCTTAATCCTTAAAAATAACACCGCCTCCGCATAAGATCTGGAAAATCAACGTTTGGCAACATTGCAAGTGCATTTGTGTACATAGTCGATGTTCTCAAAATTACACTATTATGATAATCCGTTTTTCTTTATTAGTTATGGTAATTAGTACCTAATTATAGAAAAAGTTGAGAGGTCACATGAATGTTTGAGATGTGAATAATGATCTAGAAATTTTTCATTCTTCACAAGCTGGGGTTTCTCAACAACTCTAGCTCCAGACAATCAAAAGTAATAAAATTTCAAACTGTTGAGATTTTATAATTTCTAATTGGTTGGAGCTAGGTTTTTTGAAAAAAATTCAACTTATTGAAGAGGGTGAAAAGTATAGATAATTTTTCATTTATCTCAAACAACTACCTACGTGTTCACTCAGTGCACTATTTTGATTTGAAATTGAAATGCGATTTTTGTAATTTTTTAAACTTTGAGATTTGATAACTTTTGACCAGTTATTAGAGCTAGAATTTTGAAACAAAAACGAGGTTGTAGAGGGTAAAAAGTATAGGTACCTATTTAATTTCATTTCTTAAACGCTCATGTATCCAATATAGGTTTTGAATAGAAAAACTGAGCAAAATGAATTATTTCTCGTACTTAAAATTTAGGTAATGTAAAAATCGACCTATTTTCAAATTGGCGACTCCGACCTCATGTCATTTGCCTCAGAACAAAAATACTTTCAGTGAAAAAAACGTCTAGCTGCCTACTGCCAATTTTTAATTTGAGTCTTTCACTTAAAATTCACAGTTGAAATGTTTCAGATAAACTAGTCGTGTCCCTAGGTTTGCTTGGCCAAAATAAAAAAAGTTCCAGTTTTCTCATCTCCGGTACCTATTTGCAGGAGAAAATCCCAATTTTTTGATAGGTATTCAAGATGGGCAAACACGACGAATAATTTTTTTTTGACTGGAGTCAACTATTAAGCCAAGATTTTCGCTTAAGAAAAACACATCTCAGATTTGAAAACAAAAAAAAAAAAAATAGTTTCCCTGGATTATTTGAAGTTGTGCACATCACAAAATATTCTGTACTTGATACCTGTCTGACTAAAGTTCTGGTATTTTCTCATTAGCACTTTTTATCAGATAGGAATTAGCTTTTTATTATTTTTTAATTTCGTGCAGTTCTACGAATCAGAGTATATCGGTTTCCTGGGGGTTTCACAATTGAGGAATAAATACCAACAACAGTTTGAGAGTTATAATTTCATTCTTCTTTCTAAACCACCGGAAACATTTCTGGAATCGCATAATTAACTATTAATGGGACTTCTGCGTCTACCAGATGGAAATGAGCTTGATATTTTAAGAGATGACGAGACTAGGAGTTCTCAAATGTGACTTTTGAAATAAAATGAAGCATTTTACCATTTTTGATAGGGTCTCCTGTGTGGTAGAGGTACTTAATCCTCCTCCCTCATGAAAATATGTAACCTGAGCTTGTAATCTACCTACGCTATTAAAATTCAGTGATTTTCAAATTGGATACTACCTACTTATTTTCTTCACAGTATTTTTCACCTTTTGGTATGGAGAAGGAAGGGAATATTATTTTTGAAAAAAAAAGAAAAATGTTTACTGAATCAAAAATCAATTATTTTACTTAGCAATAGGTAGGTACTAAAAGATATTTGATTATTTGGTCGAGATTTCAAATTTTTTCCAAATATTAATTTCAAATTGCTTTTTCAAACATCTCATTACCAATCGAAAAAAATTTTTCAGACAGTATAATGAATTTTTGTTGGAAAATGTTCATCACTTAGAAAGTTGGAGATGAAATTTTTTTTTTTAAACTGATTCTTCAAGGTTATCAAGCGACCAATTTCAATATGGTAGATAAGAATTTAAAATTCTTTATGCGTTATGTCATTTTTCAACCTTCTTTGTGTAGAACAACAAATGGAACCTATTTAATTTCAAGGTCAATAGATCCGAAATGCCTACGAACTGAAAATGTATGCGTGAATAAAGGTAAAGGAGTGACAAAAATACAACGCTGGTGGCACTAACCAAACAGTGGAGAACCCCTGTATTAGATTTTTTTCACAAGTTTTATTATCTTCAGAACGTCTAGCTCTCTCTCTGTTCGGAACCAAGAAGCTCAAATTCTGGATTATTTCCCATTAAAAATATCTAATTTTGGTCAAAATCCAAGGTAAATTTATATTTTTCTCCATGAGTATCACCCTCTTCCATAATCTTTCTGGTAGTCTGAATAGGTAAATTATTAAAAAACTCACAGAAATCATCGGAATCATCAAAGGAACCTGTGTTTCTGAACTTTTGAAAAAAAACCGATAAGTACAGGAACAATACATACTGAATTTTGTGCCGGTGCATAACTTAATTGTTCGGTAATGCCATTTATTGTATTCCTCTAACTAACATGTTCATTGCGTAGGGGACAGTTTTCGTTTTGTTTTTCTATAAATAAACTGTCATTTTAGATAAATTAATATAGGTCCACAGCAATGGGTATTTCTACATCCAGACTTCACATCCTTGGAAATTTAAAACATATTTGTTATCTATTATGTATGCATATGCTCATCCCCACGTAATATGCTACACGTCCATATGTAAATTGTAACCAGGAACGTTTTTTTTTCTTTTTCAACCCGTTGGATTCGAATGAACGTACAATGGGTTTGAGATTATGCAAACGAGTGGTTGAAGAAAGGTTCCAATGGAACCACCTGTTCGTTTGTTTAAAATATGTACATAACTACATATCTATCAAAATTACAGAAAATATTACTCACTTGAAAAAACATCGAAGCAGTTCACTTTGGAGCGGAATTCCGTATCCATTTCTATGTATTTTTTAAAAGCACACCATTATTTTGTAGGTAAACATGGTAAACATACAATCCCGGTATTTATCAGAAAATATGTTATCTTATCAATTGGATACATTAGTTTCCGACAGTTTCTAATCTTACGATAGTTTTTTCCAACTATATTTGGATATATCCTCGTAATATTCGCTTATAGATTTCAATATCGTGAAATTTACAACTCAATGAGAATATTTTTCTTATTGCGAAGCATTTCTACGACTCAAATATCTCGACTCCTTCAAAACACCATTTCGATAACCATTTCTACACCAAAATAATTTAAATTGCCTACCAGCAGATGAAAAAGGAATAATTTCGTAACTATAAAACAATGATATTATTACTCATTTATTTTCAAGCAATCCGACGACGATGACAAAATGAATTTGAAAAAAGAAGTATAAAATAACAACACTATTAATATACAGGTACCATATCTATAAAAAAAAAACACGAACAAACATTCCAAAATCTATCCCCCTGTGTGATCAAAATAATTACAGGTGGAAAAAAAAACAAAACTTACGAACAATTTGTACTCTTAAGAATTAAATTTAAACTCATTGTTTGCTTAAAAGAAAATATAATACTGAAAAAAATGGAACTCTACGAAAATCTTATAATTAGAAAATGAAAACATGTGGCGAATTATAATTAAACTCAAATTCCAACAATTCACATAAGCTTCGCGCAGGTCGAACAGACGAAGCCAATAATAAAGTCGTGGATTCCTCATTCAAATCGTCAAGTCAGCGTATTTCGAATTCACACGATGATAAAATTCAATTACAAAAATACCTAAATATTTGTAACAGAAAACAGAAATATTTTCAAATAAAAAGTTGAAAAATAAAATGTCGATGAAGTAAATGGATTCAAAAGCTCATGCGAAGCCACTTGAATCGAACATGCAATCGATAACAATTGATGAATCGGCGTGAAATATGAATTGAATCCAAGTCAACTACATATTTCAAGATTCGTGTCTCACGTATTCATTTCATAACGTTCCAATTTTCGAATAAAAAGATGTATCAAAATCCCAGCTCGTTTTAGACCATTTTTGCAACGACGTGGCTAAAAATTTATTCATTTTTGACGACGAAATGTTTTGGAGAAATAGGTATATTCAAGTTATGAACAATTTAAACACAACCCATAATCTACCTAATGAAAAAAAAAAAAAAAACAAGACATGAATGAAAAATGAAAATAAATATTGCAGCATGCGGTTGATTAAATTGTTCATCTTACTCATACCAATGATTAGAAAATTCTATGTCCGGATTTTCTCCCGGATGTCGTAACAGAACATGTCGACGAAATTGTTTTGACAGACTATAATGTCTCTTGCATTTGCCTCCATTATAGGGACACCTCACGTACACAGTATTTAATTTAGAATGAGTTTTCAAAATATGATCATCTAATTCGCCATAAGTTGGGAACTCAAGCACACGGAGTTTTTGCTTCTTACAAATAAGACACGATGCGCTGAGAAATAAATCAATTGAAAAAAAGGGAAAAATATAAAAAAAGAACTGAACTTGAAAAAATAATTAAACGAATCCTGCATACAACTTTTGCTTGATCTGACGTGGAACTCTGGGCGATTTTATGGCTGCGATATCTTCTATGTGCGATTTACGTCTCTTTGGTGTATTTTCCGGCGTAGATATGCGTCTTTTGCTAGTACTAGCGGAATCTTCTTGGGAAGATTTTCGGCTGAAAATTGAAATTAAATTTGAAATTGAAAGTGCACATAAATTTTTGATTCAGCGATATTCGAATTAATTAGGTACCTTTTTTTAGAATCCTGAGGAGATTGTTCGTGTTTTTCCGGAAATTCGACTCGAGACAGGCACACAATTGGGAATCGAGTCCGGAGAGATGCTAGTTCTGGATTAGAACTAGATGTATCTGGAATCGACTGTGTACCGGGGCTCTGCGATTCGTTTTCGGATTCTTCGTACAATATGTGCACGTTTCTTGAATTATTCGAACTTTCGCTATCCGTTAAACTTCTTCGTGGGGTATTTCGTAGACCAGGGAATAGTTCGGGCAGTAGATCTTCTGGTCTGGATATCTTATTTGTTGAATCAGTGTCCGCGATTGGAGCAGGAGGTAGTTCTGCGGACGAGGGTGGTAGAGTTTGCTGAGATGCGATTTCCGAAACAACCGGTGGAGGTTTTGGCTCAGCGGTGGAGCTGGGTTGTGAAACAGTTTGATTGTCACCTGTTGAAATGATATTTTCAAATTATTTTATGAGACTAAGCAATTGGTAAAATTGTTGAATATCCCATACTAAAAAAAATTGGTTCTTTACTTATGGCTTTTATTTTTTGATATTGTTATGAAATTTTTATTTTTTCCCAGAAAAACGCCAATATTGAGTTTGGAATTGAGAGAGGTTTAAAATGTTTTAAAGCAATTTTTTTTAAATCGCAGAAAATTACAGAAAATCGATTTCGAGATGTCTAACAAAAATTCAAATTACTTTTTTTTTTAGGATTTCTGCTGAACTTTCAACATGATCCTCTTTTCCCATCCTCCTTCTGAAATATTGATATTTTGCAGACTGAAAATGAACGAAACTAAAAAAAGTTCATCTTTTTAAAAAAATGATAAGAGAAAAATAATATTTGAATGTGAACGTAAAAGACTTTTTCAGAATTTTTTTTCACTTTCACCACCACTTTTGTCAATTATATAATTTGTTAGATATTTTGAAATTTTAATGTTTGATAATTTCAATAAATCAATTACGAACAGATTAATTGAGAAAGTACGAAAGCGAAATGAGGTTAAAAAAGAGAAGGTAAGTCGTCTCACAATTTTGAAAAAAAAATTCAGCCAAGTACTGAACTGTACTCTGGAATATTTTTGAAGTAATTTTAGGGCAAAATGTTAAAAGGGGCCGAAAAGGCAATGATAACTAAAATTCTAAATTATAAAGGGTCCCAAGAAAAAACTTAATTTTTAATGTTGACCAGAATGCGTCATAAATAAATTTCAGAGATCAGAAAATAATTATTGATTAAAATTGTTAAACATTTTCGAAATGAGGTCTCACCGTTTGTGAAACTTCAGTAAAACAGAATAAAAATTACAGAGTCAAAAATAGGATTTTTTCAAAATAAAAATACCATCCCCAAAATAGTCATCACTGCAAAAAAAAAAAAAATCAAAAATATATAGCGACATAGAAAATGAATCGAGTTGATGAAACAAAATCAAAGTAACAAGTTAGTTGATAAAATCAATAATTTTTGAAAAATTATGAGAAGTAAAAGAAAGAGTGATTTGAAATCGTTTTAAAGTACATACTAAGGCAGAACATCAGATTTGAAAAAAAAATTCAATTTCAAAATCGAATTTTTTCAGAACTGCATAAGCAGAGCTTTTGCAAGACAATCGAACAGTGTAAATACGAGAGTTGAAAGATCGTTTTGACATCTTTTTTTTTTAGGAAGCAATGTCCAAACTCTGAGAAAGTTTTGATTCCCATTCACTCAAGACTTTGTAATCAGACTTGGTTTGAAAATTATTGAAAAATAATAAAAAAATTTCTCATGAAGTTGGAAAAAAATTGAAAACTATACCGAAGACTTCTTGAATTCCCCCCCCCCCCCCCCCCCCTAAAAATGGGTTTTACACAAAACTGACATTTTTTCGATTTTCATCGGTTTTTTCTTAAATACCTATTATTTTTTAAAAGAAAATATTATGTTGCCAAATATGATAACTTCGAACTATAAAAAATTAGAAATCATTAGCAGCGATTTTTCCAATTTAAAAACCGTACAACCAATTTTTCTTCATTTTGAATTCGCAAGCTTTTGGAGGGGGGAGGGGGAGGGAGGTATGAAAGCGAAGAAAAATTATTATCATCATAAAATTCGAAAAAAAATTAACATGTAAATCGTAAAATTTTAAGGCTGAGTAAGGAGGGATAAGGGTTATGAAAGTGAAATTTTTACCAAAACTTATCAATTTTGATACCTCAATCAATAATTCTGAAAAATTTGTAATTTTGATTCATCCTTTTTTCTATTTCCATCTCATTTTTTCAAGATCATGAGAAAAAACTCTTGAATACTCGTAATTGTCTTGGAAAAAAATTTAAAAATTTAAAAATTCTGAGTACAACCTCACACTTTCTTGGATCTTTTTTTAAAAATATATATAAGTATATTGAAATAGCATCAAGAAATTAAGAATATGGATTTAGAAAAACAAAAAGTATCATTTGAATAAATATTTCACTCAATAGCGTCCAAGTTTGAAAATTTGGATGACCTATTTTTCAGATTTAGAGTAAGAATAATCCGAGAAAATTATTTTGAGCCTTGAAATTTTGCTACATTCGAAAGTAGAAAATAGATTAATATTTTACAAGCAGTTATCATGGGTTTGTGAAATAATTTGACACATCTTCATGTACTTACTCTCATCCCAATAAAAAAATTATGATCTGTAATCGACCTATACTCATCATTACCTCTTGAAGCATCGTCAGCTTCGCGTTGAGTTTCTTGAGCTCGAGATACCAATAGAGAAGATCGGTTTAGATGAACATCTCGTTCTTTATTACCTATGGAGGAAAAATTAATTTCATTAGATGAAATTTATTCATTTCAGATCAAAGTAAATCTTTTGCCATTATACCCGATGCTGAATTGGCCAAAATTTTCGATGGAGTTTTAGGTGAAAAAACGATGGAAGGAGAACCAGGCCTCGGACTCAGATTACGTTGGTGCTTGCTCGGTGTAATAACAGACATAATTTGACTATTCTGAGCTCCGGCGATCGCTGCCGGACGATTACCATCTTCTTTAGGTTCTGAAACGTCTTTTAATTATTATTGGATCAATTCCAATTATAAAATCATGATAATAATTACCATTAGTAGAACCAGGCTTAGCTGTAGGTTGATTTTTCGCTGTTGCAGCTACAGGAGAAATGGAACTTCGACGCAAGTTACGAGTATCTCCGGTAGGAGAAGCTGAGCTGATCGTTTGATTACTTGGTATACGAATCCTCAGCGGAGAAACGCGTCTTGTTTCTTTGGTAGCTACCAAAACATTAAAAATTATCAATACATTGCTAAATGTACTACTAAACAGACAAGTAACGAAAATTGGAATGATTACCATCCGTCGAGGCAGGCTTAGCTTTCGATTGGTCATCCGACGTTACACTGATCGAAGAAGCAGAATCTTTTTTAGAATTGGCTAGGATTGCTGGTTCCATTGCAAGTTTTCGATTATTTTCTTCTTTATCTACAAAAAAAACCACACAATAATTTTAGATTAGTTGAAATTGACAAAATACATTCAAAATATGTACAAAGAGAATTAAAATAGGTACCTAACCTACCTTTACTACTTGAAGCTCCTGTTACTACAAGAATCGAACGAAGAGGACTTTGGCGATCTGTATGATTATCTGATCTCGCCATAAGTATACTTTTCGGTTGTATCGGCCTGTTTTGTAAACCTCCCAAGGAAGGAGAAGGTGAGCGATTATCAACCAAGCCTGTGAAAAATCAATCAAGTATTATAGCTTCATTATAAATTCACCAGTAATTGGAATCATATAATTGAGTACCTTCAGTCGATACCGAACCAACTGAGGATATGTTATTAGATGGCACAAGAATTGTAGGAGTTGAGCTGCGCAGAGGATCAGGACTATCCCTTTTCGGCGAAACGACGGTATTCGTTTGATTTGATTTCAAATTTGCAGCGACCGGGGAGGATCGTTTTTCTCTTTCAATGTCAACTGTAAATTCATAAAATTTGATATTAATTTCAAAGCGAGTCAGCAGATGATCAAATCAATTATAATAATTACCAGATGAAGATATGGGCGTAGCGAAAGAAACTGAAGGAATCGGACTTCGTCGAAGATTACGATTATCCTTTGGCGACTGAACTGAAACTGGTTGATTCGGTTGCACTGCTGGTATATTGATATTCGAAGCAGGAGAGGATTGGGTAATTTTTCCTTTATCTGTAGAAATAAAAATGCACTAGTTCAGAATAAATACTTACATGATTGTGCTCAAGAGACGAAACAATAAGAAAGATTCACGAGGAAGATCGTTTCAATTTTTTTTTTCGAAAATTGAGATAGAGGATAGTTAAGAAACTGGGTTTAGATTTCACTTTATTGAACTTCACTTTACACCTCCTCCCCTCAAAATTTAATGAAGCTCAAAAAAATTATTTTTTTGATTTTGAAAAGAAAAATTTTCAATTTATGAATATTTACACCCCAAAAAACCGTTGAAATAATTTTTTATTAGGTATCATCCTGGAGTCGATGAAAATTATCACTTTATAGATACTTATTTTCAATTTTTTCAAGTCACTATGGTATTTCAATTTTTCTCTATCTTAAAAAATCAAAAAAATTGTGAATTTTTTTCCGGAATAATATCACTTTAAATAGTTTAATCTACGAAAACTATCAACGTCAAAAAATTTCAGAGGGGGAGGGGGATAAAGGTCGAAAATTAACGTCGATCATTTTTATAAGGTAAAATATTCATACAAAATATTAAATCAAGAAACATAGATAAAAACCATTTTTTGTCAATTTTTTAAATGAATATTGAAAAAAAAAAAATTAAAAAAATGTTATTTTCAAGAATCTTTGATAAATAGGCTGAGGATAATAAGTAGGTCTAGGTACCAAAGTGTCAATGATATTTTTGAGCAAAAATATTTGTAATAAAATCATTTTTGAAAAAAAAAAATCAAAAAATGCCTTCTTCAATTATCAAAAACAAGTATTCAGATGTTAAAGCTCATAGGAAACAAAGTGAAGTCAGAAGTAAAATTTTTAATTTCAAGTTTAGATGTAACGTCTTAGCTACCTCCACTGGTCATAAATCAGTAATTTTAACATTGTTAAAAATTGATAAGATTTTTGTAGAAAATTAAATTTACCAACATTTAGGTCAAAAGAATAAATTTCAACTCTGTAAATCACAAAAATTTGTCAAATTTTTTCTCAAGTGTTTACGAAATTATACACACACTTGAATTTTGTAAAGGAAAAACATGAATTAAAAATTCATGAATTTGAAATTTTTTCGTATTCGTATGAAGTCAGATTTTGAGGAAGGAAGAAATGAAACAGGAAGTATTCGTCTCCAAAAGGTTGAAAATGGTGGCTGGTAAAATTTCAAAAAAAGGAACACCTTGTTTCTGAAATATTTTCATTAAAAAATTTTCACTCCCTTGAATTTGCAAAAAACTGTAAGGTACGCTTTAAAAAATTCAATTTTCCAAAAACTAAGTATTATTAAATTTTCAAAATTTGTCAACAATCTTTCCAATTCCAAAAAATTTGGTATCAAATTTTCCATTTTAAAAAATATTCGTCGGTTGATATGTCATTTTCACCCCCCCCCCCCCTCCCCTTCAAAAGTTTCTGATCAAGTTTTATCTTTAACGCAATCATTTTACACGCTGATAGAAGTATGAATAAATATACGAAATTATAATTCACCTTCCACGGAGGCTGGTTTCTCTTTAAACAGATTCTCCAACGAAATAACTTTTGGTGACATGGAAATAGTGTTGCTCAAATCACGTTCATCTTTTCTTGGCGAAACTCTAGCACCTGACCGAGTTCTTGAAACATTTTCAATTGAAGTAGGAGAAGAAAGATTACTACCTCTGCCACCTGCTGAAAAAATCACCGAAAAAAACTTCAAATACTCAATATTTCAGCGAGGAAAATTCAACGAATACTCACCCGTCGAGGCAGCATCACTTCCTGATTGGTGACCATCTTCATCTTCGCTTACCTCAGATGACTGAATCGATTTATTGATGAAGCCCAAAGCATTCGTAATCCTTTCTGGAATCTTTTTGTATTCTTCAAGACGTTTATTGAGCTTCGAATTTTTAATAACCTCCTGTTTAAGCTTTGTTTCAAGTTTCGAGTTACTTTCGGAGACAAGACTGAGTTTGTTTTTAATCTCTTTCAGCTCGGTTTTGGCTTCATTTAGAGAGACCTCTAAATCGGCATTTTTATTTAAAACGATGTTCAACGTTGATCCGGAATCGGTCAACTCTTTCTGTAAATCTTCATGTCGTTTTTTTAAACTGCTCAGCTGTTTTTGAAATTCCGTCACTTGTTTCTGTAATTCTTCATTTTTTTGATTCGTTGCTGTTAGCTCGCTACGTAGACTATCACTTTTCTCAGTCGATGAGATTAAATTATTTCTGAGTGTTTGACTCTCTTCGCGTTCTTTGGTCGACGTAATTTGAAGCTTTTCGTATTTATCCTTTAAAAGTTGGTAATCTTGAGATGCTTTTGCAACCAATTTATCCACAGCTTCGTTTACCGATGTCCTAAAATGGAAAAATAAAATTCAGCGGTTAGAATACCGTTAAGGAAGAGTGTAAACAATATAACAATGCTGTTTGAAATATAACGACGCGTTTAACTGACAATGGTATAAACAATATATTTTAACACTTACTTTAGACTCTCGATGGAATCCATTGAAAGATTTTTTAAACCCTTGGTACGCTCGTTGATCGTTGATAAGTTAAAATACCGCTTCGAAACCTTAATTAAATTTACAAAATATATTTCAGATTTTAACAAGCGTCACGTTTGCTCACTTTCCGTTTGTTTGTTATCATTCAATTCAATTCAAATCGTTGTTCCACTTGAGTGATGGTTGTGCACTGCGTAGTGCGCATTAACACGAGCGACGTTTCATTCTGGCATAAACGTGAAAGCAAAAATTCTCTCGAAATGCTTTGCTAGAAGCAGAAATATAAAAAATCTACTTACATTATACCCAAGAACATACGTACAATGAATGATACAATTATTATCTGTTCGATACAATTATTATCTGTTCGTGTGGTGAAGTACCTACTTAATACAATTATGTAACTTCCTAGTTCTTACCTTCTGCTTTTCTGGTCTACAGAAACACAATAAGGGTATTTACATTCAACCAGTGTTGACAAGGATGGAAACACATTTGAAAAATTTATAGAAGTAGTGTCCGATGAGTTGTATCTTCAAAACTGAAGGCGTAAAAATGCAGGTATTCTGTAAGAAATTGCCGTAAAATATGTGTAATTATTCTTCAAAACTGAAATGAGTATCAGTATCAGGATGAACACGGAGTAAAAAAACTTGGTTCAGATTTTGATGAAAAATTGTCAAATAATTTGCGAGGGGGAAAACTTTTCAAAAAATTTAGCTTTCTAGTTTAAAAAAGTAAAAATGGAAAAAATCCGAGCTATGAGACCTGATACCATTTTTCAATAATAATAAAAAAAAACGATAAAAAAGAGAACGCTGAATGAATTTTGGTCTGATGAATTTCTAATCTTTACTGAAACTATTAAGCCACGAGTTATCTAATTATCTAATCTAAGTTGAGAGATAACATTGGAAAATTATTTTGAATGATTCATAGCCTCTTCATTCCTCTTGTCAGACAAAAAAAAACAAATTTTAAAGTGGGATAAAATTTATCATGTTGTGTTGCACAGAATCGAATTTTGAAAAAGAAGAAATTTATGTTTCTTATGACCAAATCACTAATTAATCTTGTTTTTAAAACGTTTCATCATAAGTGTTCGGACGAGATGTGCATAGCACTTTCCTCCTCCACCCGCCGCTTCCCAGACACCCTCACATTCCTTAACCATCCGGTTCTCCGTTCTCTCGCGCCTGCATCAGCTTTCTCTTCTCCTTTCGTTTTCCTGCACCCTGGGTCGTCCATCTCTCACCCTAAACGCTGATATTGAGATGATGAACCTAGAAAAGAGGTTATCGAGGAAAATAAATTTATTGTTTTTTTATTTTTATTTTTTTTCGTTCTATGAACCTTCCTCGACAACGTGGAACAAATTTAAAAAATCGATTGATTGTTTACGCGATCGCACCTCTTTCTTTCTTTCTCTCAATTCCTCTCATCTAGACAATAGGTGCACCCAGAAATTAAGGGGAACTGAGAATTCGAGAAAAAATTGGTGGGAGGGAGGGAACAAATTCCAACTAGTACTTCATACTTTTTCACTGATTTTTTTATCCAAAATTATTGATTTTTTCCGACCAATTGGAAAGTGATTTCTGACTAAAATATTAGTGAAAAATCAATAAAAATAATGCCCGAACGAAGCAAGGGGGAATTTTTTTTAAAAAACACTGAAGAGCAAAAAATGCGCTTTTTTGAATTTTTTCGACGTAAAATTCTCCTTCCCGAACTCTAGGGAGGGGCATTCGGCCCTCCAGAGTGCGCTTATAGCCTTTGCCTTTATCAATTTTTAATAGCATCCGGCAACAATCGCAATGAATTTCTCAGTTGTGGTATCTTCAAAACTGAAGGCGTAAAAATGCAGGTATTCTGTAAGAAATTGCCGCAAAATATGTGTAATTATTTTTCAAAACCGGAAGGAGTTTCAGGATGAACACGGAGTAAAAAAACTTGGTTCGGATTTTGATGAAAATTTCAACTTCTTCACCAAGGTCGAAGATGACTCATAAAACGTATTAAAGGTGTCAATTTATTCAAACGTAATTCATCAAAAAAGTTCAAATTTTGTTTCCTTTATACCCCTCCATACTTATTAAAATAAAATTACTTGAATATTTTTCTGATTTTTTCATGTCATACAAATTTTCAATTTTAAATTCTTCGACATCGGCATTGCATTCTTTGAACAATACAACACCGGCTTCTACCTTCAAAGAGATCTACATCTGAATCTGTAGCTAATGATACCCTACGCTTTTGCGAATAAGATGCAAAGGATTCTAAGAATTGAAGAAAAAAAAAATCGAAAATTAATTCATTCGAATGTGAATTGTTTTCTCAATAAATTCAATCATTGTGAATTTCTCTTCTTCAACTTGAAATTTCTCCATCGCGATATTTTTGATTCGTTTTTCAACAGGTGTTTGTTCCTAAATTGCACCAAGTTTAAACAGGGTGTCCACTATATCTTAGAAGTAATTTTCCCTGACTTTTCCAGGTTTTCCAGACCAATTTTTAGAAATTTTCCAGACCTTTTAATCATGTTATTCCTGAAGAATGGAAGAGGGGGCGATTTTTTCGTGTGTGCAACAATTTTTTTTCAAAAATCATAACCTCTAACGATATTATTCGATGTTCTCTTTTCTAGCCACAAAAACAACCTAATTCAATTTTGGAAATTTTTCGACGTCACCTCTCTCCCTCCTCTTCTCTTGCAATTCGGTACAAAAATTTGAGACCCTGATTTTATAACGGAAAAAACATAAGAAAAAGTTTCAAATGAAAAGCAATCTCAAAATTCAAAATTGTAATTCTCTTCAAAATTTACCCCCCATCCCCCCAAAAAAACCACATACCTTAAATTTATAAATTCTAATAAAGACTTTCTTTTCGGCTTGGAAAAGTAAATAATATATTGACGAGGAGTAAAAAAAAACATTTTGATGAAAAAACAACTGTGCTGAGCCCGAGCGAAGCGAAGGCCAAGATTTTTGCAAAAGAAGACCTTTAAAAGTTGAAAATTCATCACTCCGCGTCCTAGTTTAATTTCCCATGATGTGACCGGAATAAAGTATAAATTCTCTTGTTTCCTTCTCTTCTTTTTCGAAATCGTGATCAGGGGCATTATGGTACTCTGTTTTCATTACATTTCATAAAAAAAAAGTACGAGAAAATATCCCCGAGCGTAGCGAGTAGGTAGATTTTTTTGAAAATTCGATAATTCAACAGACAAGAACATGCATTTAAATATCAAATTTTTTTGGGCGATAACTCTGATCAACAACAAGTAATGATGAATACAAAAATGGTGAAATAATTTGCCCCGAGCAGAGTGAGGGGAAATTTTTCTTTGAAAAAATGTTAATAAAATGAGCTCAGAAACTCCAGAAAATTGTTTTTTTTTCTGGATTTTTACAAATTCCAGCGGAAATGCCGAAAATTTCAAAATTCCCTGACTTTTCCCGGTTTTCCAGAGAATGGACACACTGTTCAAGTACCCTTCTCCAAAGTTATCACAATTTTGAAGTAAAACCTTGATTTTCAATTTTTAAAAAAATCAGTTTGAGCATCTGAAATCCTCACTATGGAGGTTCAGAACACGATTTTTCAAAAAATCAAAATCCTGTTTCAATTTGGGGCGGACTTTTCACTAATGATTTCTCTATTTGAAGCAATCACGAAAATCTAAAAAGTGGCGAATTGGAATTTGACAAAAGGTTCAATTTTCCATCTGAAATAATAACAGTTATGAGGCTTTTTACAGCCATGCATACTAAACAAAATACCTAAGTAAAAAAAAAAAAGAAGTACAAAACTGGAAAAATTTATTGAAATAAATTTCTATTTTTCACAGTACAATAACAGTCAAAACATTAAACGTACTTTATGAAAAAAAAAACACATTGACGTAATTTTTCGAAATTGCAGACGTTTTACACCTGCAGATTAATTTTCAACACACTAGAGATTAGAGACTTATCAATATAGAAATATAGGAAAACAAAATCTGGTAGACACCAATGAAATGTTTCCATCCTCAATAAAAACTGAGGAAGGAAAAAAAATACAAATATTAAACAAAATAGGTATAAACTAAAATGACTGAAAAATGAAAAAAAAATCATGTCCAATTTAATTTTACGAAATACATTAGTTTATCGATGTATCTAATGGTAGAAAAGCACTAAATATTTCAAATTCGATAAAGAACATTTTTCAATTTTAACAGAAACAATAGCAGAGCAACCGATTCTCCATTTCGAATCACGTAGAAAAAATGAAAATATCAAATCGCTGATATCTTTTACAAAATCGTAATCCCTCAAATTGAAAACGTTACTTATTCCTCACACCAGTACATATATCCAAATGCACTCTCAAATATCTCACGGTTTTAAACAACCCACCACATTTCTCACAACAGAACATCTTAATCGGGTCGTGAGTTTTCTCATGCTCATTGAGATCTCTCTCATATGCAAACTCTTTATCACACAAATTACACTTGAACTGCCTCAAACGATGATGCTTTTTAATATGAGCCGTTAAATGCGAACTGGTATTATACCTTTTACCACAATCCGAACAAATATACGTTCTTAGATTGATCTCAGACAACATATGAGCCCTGAACGAGGCTCGAAAAACATACGATTTGCCACAAAACTGGCACACGAACGGTTTATGGTTCAAATGGGTTCTGAAATGCTGCCTGAGGTAGCCCTTTTTCCGGCATTTTTTGCCACATAACTTACAACCGAACAAATCGCCGTTGTTGACAACAAGAGAAAAATCAGTACCGAAAGTATTCCTTTCAATTATTTTGTTGCACGAGCGGAAATGTTTCTTGAGCAGCACAGTAGTTGAAAATGGACGATCGCAGATATAACATTCGTAAGGCGTTAGATTGAATTCTTGGACGATATGGGTTCGAAGGGACATCTTCGAATCGAATTTTTCATTACATTTGGCACATTCGTAATTGATTGGTTCTTGGACTGAAGCGTCGGTTTGTGGAACGAATTTAATCTGGATTTTAGGCACATCTGCGTTGGTATCTTGCTGATCGAGTTGTAAACTCTGTTCAGGCTGGATTGTTGTCTCAACTTTGACGAGGTTAATTTTCTGATCGGATTGGTGGCTCGATTCAGGCTGGATTTTCACCTCGTCCTCGGTAGCCTTGATTTGCTTCTTGGCACACTCGAAAAAATGATTATTCAGAGTAACTTTATCCTTGAAACGTGCATCACACCAACCACACGAGTACTTCAGTTGAGAATGGTTACTCATATGGGTCTTCAGGTTGCCAAAGTGAACGAACTTTTTTCCGCATTGATCGCACATCAATGTTTTACCTTTTTTATGCAGATGTTCGTGTTCACGAGCTTGATACTCGTATCGGAACGCCTTCAGGCAAACTCCACAGCGGAACTGTTTCGGACCATGGATACGCTGCATATGGCCCTTGGCTGCTACCTCCGTGGAAAATGCTTTTAGACACATCGGACAGCAAAATTTACCATTTTTCATCTCGATCTCCAAAGATTTATCGGTTTGAGCCAGTTTAACGCTGTGTTCGAGATAATGCTTGACAAATACGTTACGTGAAATACAAGACATTGGGCAGCGATCGCATCGATATGCTCGGACGCCTTTTACCAGTTTACTGAATTTCTTCAACGGATCCTTCGATCTTCTAGAAAACTGGTACAAATCGGCACCCGGGTGTTCGGTTTTGTAATGATGAGAGAACACATCGGGGCAAGCGTCGCAAGAGAACTCACACAAATCGCAGACAAAGTAACTTTGTTTATTTTCGTCGGTAACTAAATAGTTTTTGAAGGCTTCCGATACCGGTATCGATTTTTCCGCTTTCGAATAGCACGCGTAACACATTCCGCGATTTTGGGAACTTTGTATTTTACTTTTTAGAAATACCGAGCCACATCCTTTGCATTTTGTGGTGCCGGCGGCACCGCCTAATCCTTTATCGACTGAAGGAGGTACCAGCGGCGACGAAGAAGCCTTAGGTTCAGCAGTCGGAACCGTACTGACGTCTTTTTCGATCACATCCGCATCCGTATCGACGAATACGTAATGTCCGGTAACACACCTAGAAAAACAACGCCTATTGTAATGAAGGAATTAACGTAAAAGGAATTACGGTTAATGGGATAGCGAGATGTCTGTTTTTTTCGTATTGAGACAATATCGAATTGGGAAAAAAATCATTAACAAGTCTCTTTTAAATATTTAACAAGGGTAGAGCAAGTGAGTAGAGCAGACGACTGCATGTTTAGATTTTTCGCCCCAGGCGTAACATGGTGCGGTTTTTTTCGCTCTCTTCTCAAGATGAATGTTTTTAATTTTCTCAACATTTTTCCAACTTTCATTTTTTTTTCTAAATTCTATATTCCAAATCCCAAATTTTTTCCAAAATTTATTACGACTCATTTTTTTTTTCTAAAATTGATTCGAACTCAAATTTTTTCTAAAACTAATTTAGACTTGATCTTTTCAAAATTTAATAAGACTCAAGTTTTTTTTTTGAAAATTTATTCGTCAATTTTACAAAATTACAAATTTAAAAGAAAATTGAATTGAAAAACCGTTTAGAAAAAAATGGGAGTTGATATTTTGTCGGAAAAAATTGAAGCTGGAAAAAAATTTAAGTTGATAGATAATTTGATCAAGCTGAGAAAAAATTATGTTAAAATTGAAAATTCGTTTGAAAAAAATTTGAATTGAAAATTTGTTTTAAAATTCAAGTTGAAACAAATTTATAAGCAAAAATTTTTAGTCGGAATACTTCGGAATAAAAACTGGAGGTTGGAATAAAATGTACAAAAAAGTTTAGGAGTTGGAAAAATGTTGAGAAAATTCGTTGAAAAACGACAAAAATGGACTTGATTTTTTTTTCTAGAAATTGAGATGTACGGATGAAAAAAAAGTGAACCGCATGGACAGAAATTGTCCTTCGCACGAAACTCGCGCGGGAAAGCGAAAAAAACAAAAACCGCTACTGGAAAAAATCTAGACAATCGTGCCAAACGTAGAGTACTAAAAAAGAAAAAAGGTGTAAGAGTAAATATGGCCCGACCTCCCTTCTATGAGATCTGATAACCCTGTGGCGGTTGGTAGAGGGTAAGTAGTGATGTATCTTCGGATACATTGTTACATCAGTATTCTCTGTAACACGACTTGATCAAGTTTGTAGGGTACTCGAGGTGAATTATAGGCCAGCCTAGGGCGATTGAGTCAACTTCGGTTAGATTCACTTATAGTTCTAAAGTATTTCGCGTATGTCAATGTGGTTGTAGTGATAAAGTAATTCGTTTTGTCAATGTAATTGTGTTATAAGAGTATCCGATCGTGTTCAAAAAGTCTCGTGAATATATTTCTTATAACGAATGTGTCTTGTATTAATTACTGAGCAAAAGGTGTTGAGTTTGTTACCGCGACGCGTTTCGATATAAGACATCCGGAGGAGGTAATTGTACAAGAGTATGTTAGATCGAGGGGGCGCGAGTATTTGGAGTTTGCCACTACCAGTACATCAAGCCTAATCATAATACGAGAGAGGTGGTCGTGGAGAGATACCCCTGAGTGCACTTAAAGGGGGTTAGAGTTCCACCATCTCACTGTGTACGTTCCTAATTCTTGCAGTCAACGTCTCTAATACCCCCAAACCCTAACAAAGGGGGTAAAATATTACTTGGCTGCCACACTTGTTTAGAGTTTACATTTTTTCGCTCATCAATTTAAATCTAATATACTTATTTATTTAGAAGTATTAATTACTTGAATTAATTTAAAAGATTAAATAGGAAAAATTTGAAATTTTCAAACAAGCATTTTATTAAAGATCTAGGGTTTGTTCCATGCAAAAAAGGTTGTTTCACAGACTATCATACGAATTGAAGTGAATTCGTGCTCAATTTTTCATTTTTTGAAATAAATTTATATCCGATTTTTCACGTTTTGTATGTCTCTGAGCGCATGATGTCCCATATTTGGGACCAATCCTGTTTTGGCAATTTGGAGGGGCTGTTTTGTAAAAGGATTTTTTAAATTATTTTTCTGGGGTTATGGAGGGGGTAAACTACCCAAAAAAAAATTTCCATAAAAATCTGGCAAATCATGCATTTAAGGGTTAATTTTTAATCTGGAATTTACATTTTTTTGTGAATTCCTGGCTGTTGTGGAAGAAATCAGACCTGAATAATAAATTTACTCTGGCGGAATTTAAATAAGTTGCCATCGTTTTGTGCAAAACAGGGGCAAGAACCCCCACCAGGGGCCGGCCGAGGGGAAGACCTACAAGCAGTTTACCCAGTGATTGCAGAATAAACCATAATCATCACCTTCCAGTGAAGACTGATGAACAGCAGAAATGCAGGGGAAAAGACTGCAAACTTAAAAGTTGTTTTAAATGTCTCAAATGTAACATTTTTTTATGTATTAAAAATGAAAATTGTTTTATCAAATTCCATACTTTTCAAGTAAAAAATGTATATCGATTTCTATACGTTTTTTATGTATGAAAAAAAAAATATATTGAAAATTTTGTTTCTCATTTGTGTGGAGTGTCATATTTAACATCTAATTATTTTCATCCCTTAGACATAGTAATTTCACCCCTTGAACTTTTTGATTATTTTCCCCATGTTTTAAACGCTAAAAAGAACCTATAAAAAAAGTTTCACGTATTTTTATAACTTTGTGCAGTGAAGGGTTAAGGCATTATATCAATACCTCACACAATGTTTTGCTATAATACAAGTATACATTCGAGCACAAAAATGACTCATTTCAGATTATTATTTGGTCATAAAGCATACATTCCTTCTTCTCCAACTTTAGAACCAGATTTCACACCTACAGTAGCGTGCAAATTAATGTGGACACGCACTTTTTTCGCATCTACGGTCGCGACTTCAAACACTCGTAACTTCGGCAAAAATGAACCGTTTGGGCTCGTATTGGTCTCATTCGATTCGTTAGACTCTCTGCTACAAAATGAGACCGGAACGAGCCCGAAACGTCCATTTTGACCGGAGCTACGAGAGTATAAGTTGAAAAAAACGTGAAAATGAGGAGTTTTACGAAAATTCGCGCAATTTTGAACCAAAATAAAATCGAGCGGTCGTTTTTACCTAGTTTTGTAGCAGACAGTCTGACGAATCGAATGAGACCAATACGAGCCCAAACCGTTCATTTGTATCAGTTTGACCCGCGTCGCAAGTTGCGGTAAAATAGTGCAATTAATGTGGACATGCTGTTTTTTGGCGCATTATGAAGTTGTAACTTTAAAACCTTCGTAACTTCGGTAAAAATGAACGATTTTAGCTCGTTCTGGTCTTATTTTATAGCAGACAGTCCAATGAATTGAATGAGACCAATACGAGCTAAAATCGTTCATTTTTACCGAAGTTACGAAGGTTTTAAAGTTACAACTTCATAATGCGCCAAAAAACAGCATGTCCACATTAATTGCACTATTTTACCGCAACTTGCGACGCGTGTCAAACTGATACAAATGAACGGTTTGGGCTCGTATTGGTCTCATTCGATTCGTCAGACTGTCTACTACAAAACTAGGTAAAAACGACCGCTCGATTTTATTTTCGTTCAAAACTGCGCGAATTTTCGTAAAACTCCTCATTTTCACGTTTTTTTCAACTTATACTCTCGTAGCTCCGGTCAAAATGGACGTTCCGGGCTCGTTCCGGTCTCATTTTGTAGCAGAGAGTCTAACAAATCGAATGAGACCAATACGAGCCCAAACGGTTCATTTTTGCCGAAGTTACGAGTGTTTGAAGTCGCGACCGTAGATGCGAAAAAAGTGCGTGTCCACATTAATTTGCACGCTACTGTACTTACTATACCTACAACGACCAACTCAGAGGATTGCCAGTGGCTACTTCAGCAGCTTCTGAAAGGGATAATCTAAATCTAATTCGGAAGTTGCTGAACAATCTGTGGACCTAGAGAAACCGAATTCTCTCTATAAAAGGATAGTGGGTCCAAAATTCCCGGCGGAAGTAATTAAAGAGGTCATCAAGGAACTTATACAGACTGAGCGACAGGAGTACTCCTTGGGTCAGTTCCTGGAGGCGCTCAGTTTTTCAGTGACTTGATTTTCTCTAGTTCATCAGTCAAATTAGACATTTTTGACTGATTTGAATCCATAGAGTTGGAATGGAAAGTGGTTGACCTCGGTTATAATTCAGTAAAACAATCGTTGAAAGTCATCATCATCTGTATTCGTACATATAAGCGATCACTAAAATGAATGATGGATCATGCTGAACTTGTACAGTTGCACCTCCGAATTTGCGAAGAGCAATCCAAGCAAATGAGAAGGTTGTGACTAGTGATGTACAAATTCGCGAAAAATCTTTTTGCGAGAATATTCTCGAGAATATTCGCGAATATTCGGGAATATTCTCGCATATTCTCATGCAAGACTCATATAAATACACAGCCTTCATACAATTTTGAAAAAATGATCAATGATCATGATGAAAAAAAGTCTGCAAAAAGATCGATATATTAAATAAGTAACATTTTATAGAAGAAAATCAGACATCTGATCCAATACCAGTAATAACCTCGTTAATACCAGTATTTTGATATGCCACAAGCTATTTGAAATTTTTGGTTTTGAGAGAATATTCTCTTGAGCCTCGAGAATATTCGCGAATATTCGCGAATATTCTCAGATTCTGCGAGTGAGAATATTCTCCTTGACATCACTAGTTGTGACCGGACCTCGGAATTTCAGCATGATTATTTCCGCACCTTGATCGATCAATGCCTTGTAGCAAAGAGGGCGCATGTTGAGAACCCCTTCAATTTTGGCAAATAGTGTAACGATCTAAACACAATGAAACTGATGACGTGATGAGAAAACTATGGTAGCAAATGATTCCATTATCCGTGGAATTTGTCATTTACCCCTCAATACAACTGTAAGTGACAAAAAGGTGAGTAATTGACCAGAAGGATAAAAGGGATGTAATGTTTTTGACTACAAAGCACAGGCCGAACTTCAGCTCAGTCAAATCAAAATGTTACAAAGACAGTACACCAGTTCTCAAGCCCACAGCATTCGCAGAGTACAATGACGCTAAAACATATACCAATGTGAGCGACCAGATCAAATTGTATGGTTCAGCTACTCGACATCGATCGTATTTTGATTTTTGAGTATTTTATCATTTTTTTTTTAAAGAATGTATTTTTTATTGGAGGTTTTTTCAATCAGGGTAACATTTATAATGTTTGACGCTGTGTGTGCTATATAGCACACGCGGTCAATGACCCTTGGTATTGAGGGAGGATAAAAAAAAACATGTTGAGGGTATCAGAACACCATGGCACGGAAAGTGTTAATACTTTCTTCTCTTTTACTTTTTCAGTGTACCTGATGGTACCGATCTGCTGGTGTGGAGTGGGTTCGGATTACCCCAGAAGTTACCCCAAATTATGGTCAATCATCTACTTCTAGTTCAACTCCTTTGAGCACTGATCCTTAGAATAATTGTAAAATAATGAACAAAAAAAGAATAATTTGTGTATTTGGGTATGTGTACCTTACTCAAAAGTCAAAAATTATTATTATTTTATTTTCTAGAGATTGATGATGAAATGAAAATAAATGATTCTAGTTTAAAGTTCTTTGTTATTATTTTGTACAGGGTGAGGCAGCTTAATGTTACATAATGGTAACACTGCTACTCAGCTACGAGTGGGGCTAGCGAGTTGGTAAAAAGGTTTTCTGGTAGCCAAAGATATGCCATTTCAGTATTCGAGATGCATTCAGACTGTCTTAACTGTGCGGACGAGATGAAGTGGACCGACTCGCACCGAGCGTTTTGTGTGAAAACGTGGTTTGAAACTCGCGTGGTAGTAATGGTGCAACGTAAATTTTGAACCCGTTTCGGGGTGGGAAGGCATGGAGATGTTCCCTCTCGTGTCAGTATACTTCGTTGGATATCTAAATTCGAGAATACGGCCAGCTGTCAACGTTCAACCACTCCCCACTGCCCTCGATATGTGCGAACTCTGTCTAACATCGAACGAGTTAAAAACGTGATTGAAATCAGCCCACAGACGTCGGCGCGTAAACATTCCTTATGATTGAACATATCAAACCGTTCTGTGCGACGAATTCTCGCTGAAGATTTAGGATTTCATCCGTATAAACTTCAGATGGCTCAGGAATTAAAACTGGCGGATTACACGAGTCGAAAAACATTTGCGAAAGAAATGTTGGCGCTCTTAAAAGATTTACATACGGTGTTGAATGACTTACTCTTCACAGACGAAGCCCATTTCCACCTTTCTGGCTTTGTTAATCGCCAGAACATGAGGTACTGGGCACCTGAAAACCCTAGAGAAATCATAGAGGCACCGTTACCCAGTCCGAAGGTCATGGTGTGGTGAGGTGTTGGAATTAACGGCGGCATAATTGGTCCTTTTTTTTTTGAAGACGACGACGGCAAAACTGTGACTGTAAATGCGAACCGATACATCAAAATGCTGAAAGAATTTCTCAGGCCTGCTCTCAGACCCAAAAAAATACTTTGTCACACTTATTTCCAGCAAGATGAGGCCACTTCTCACACGTGCAATAAAACAATGCAGGTTCTTGAGCAGATGTTTGGCCAAAAATTCATCTCCAAAAACGGCTTTCTTTTGTGGCCTGGGAGGTCACCAGATCTCAATGCCTGTGATTTTTTTTTATGGGGACACCTTAAACAAAAGGTCTTCGCTACCAAAGTCTGTGATTTGGAGGAATTGAAGCAAAGAATCCGAAATGAGTGCGCCGCGATCTCAAAGGACATGATCGAGAACGTTTTGAAAAGTTTCCAAAAACGACTAAATTTTGTTAAAGGTAGTGGTAAACATTGTTTAGATGTAATTTTTAAGACGAAATAAACGATTTTGAAATGGCCAGCCTTCCTCTATCCAGCCATGTATTTGTCATCTTTTTTCGACTTGGTATGTTGACGCAGCAGTGTTACCATTATGTAAACTTTAAGCTGCCTCACCCTGTATTTTCAATTATTTTCAATTTTTGTAATGGTGTCTTGACTTTGAAATTATGAATATTTATATTATTTTTTTTGGATCTTCTGTATCACGTTAAGTTAGGTTAGGATTCATTTCTATCCCTGTGTGAGGTTAGTGTGAAGGATGGGTTGCTTGTGGATACTCATTAAATGTGTCCCAAAGTGACCCATATACTACGCATGTTTGGTTCTCCACCATAATTGCTCATTTTTTATTTGTTGATTTTGAATCATTCTGGATCATTTTGTTACAGGCAAAAACAGTATGGATTTATTCAATTTCACTCATGAGTAAGATCCAACTTGTTTTGGGGGTCAAAATATCCATTACAAATGAGCACAAAAAATTTACCTAAAAATGCATTTCAGGGACATGCTAGCCTAAGAATCTTATGTTTTGTGGTTTTATGAGCCTAACAATTCTTTTTTGTTCTGTGCTTCTTTAGGCTTTTTTTTTTTTTGAAGAAAATGGATGTGGTTCCAAAGGTGAGTACTGACATAATTTTATCCAGTTTACTTTCGCCTTTGGCCAATACTGCCATCTCAAAAGAAGTCCCAACAAATTCTAATAATTGCAGTCAATGTTTTAATAATTGTTTCTTAGTTCGCGCGATTAGTGATTGCACCCGCGGGCATAGCAATGAAGATGTTGATACTTATTATAATGCGGATCTTGGGGAAGTAGAATTAAACCCCACTGGTAAAACTAGTCGTTCAAAAAGGTATCACCCAAGAGAAGCCTATCCTCTTCACTCTTGTGATCGACCTACTAAAATACAGATGGAATAGAACCACTTCATCATTTTTTCTGGTGCAGGACACCAAAGTCCTACCACACTATTTTCAAACTTTTCAACTTCTAGTTCTACTAAATTCATTTCTAATTTTACCAAATTATTGTCCTACCTACAAAATACTTGCATGTGCATGCTAATTAAATCCTATAAGGATAATATAATATCAAAACCCTACATATTTACCTAATTTTCTAAGAAGGTTTACATAAAAGACCTGTAAGGACGAGCTTAAAAGCCAAAATCTACTCCAAGTTCAAAGCCATACTTCTATACATTTATTTTAATGATATGAATTTCTTTCATTACTTAAGCATGAAATTTTGGCTGTAAGACTTTAGTAATATGCTTAAACATGTTTATTTCTAGTAGTTCACAATTATGCATGTGTATTTAGAAATGATAGGGACATGCACACACATAATGAGAACACGATTCTATTCTAGATGAAATTTTTGCAAGTGGTTACCCAATTTATTTGGGCAGTGCTCACATATATCTCGACACCAGTCACCCAGATGTTGACTAGCGCCCCACACCAGGTGGACCCTCATCCTGCTTCACACAGTCGAGGTTGCGGTCATATTAGAATGGTGCCAAGACGAATTCCATTTGGTCTGTGTAGCGGTGTCAATACCATACAGTCACCGAGACCAACAACATATCTCAATGACATCGACCTAAACGCAGAGTTTCATCAGCTTGATTTGTCTCAGGATGACATTGAGGAGATGAGCTCGGAAAGTTTTGGGCAAGGGCGCTTACCGCCAAGTTATGTATGACCACCCAGTCTTAGACATGGACACAGTGCACCTCCAAGTCCTCCAAGTTATGAACAATCCACCATCCCTCCATCCTATGATACTGCTGTAGCCCTGCCATCCTACGAGGGAAGTGAGGGTAATAGTCGAAATGTGAGAGTTACATACGAATACCATTATGAACATGACGACAAAAATGAGCAAAGTCGTTATTTTTATGGACCAGAGGATGACTGGGAGTCATACCGCTGCGACTACCTAAATTGTGTACCAAAGCCTTAGTCACTTTTCAGTTTTATGTTACAAATTTTTCTTCTCTTAATTCCTACTATTTTATTGATTACTAATTCTAGTCATTTTCTAATCAACTAACTTCGCCAACCAATGGTAATGAATGTACCGTTATGTTTATGTCTGATATATTTTTATTATGCCGACTAGTTATCGCTCGTTAATTACCGATGTCCTGTGTGTATATTGTATTCATGTAATTGTCAAAGTGTGATGCAAACTATAATTGTCTCAGTAGGAAGAAAGACTTGTACAAACAGAAGTTAACCTATGGTTAACCTTATAGTTACCCAACTACAGGTTAACCATTAACTCAGGGTTACCTCTCATTCCACTTGTACAAATTGTTGTGAATGGGTGGTTAGTTAACTGATGTCACACTCATGAAATGATTTTGTGAGTAGTGTCATGTGATCAATGTAGCCAATAGTAACAGAGAGTGATAACATAGTAGTGATGTGAATTTGCTTTTGCTTTAATTATTGTATTTCTTGATGAGTGTAATTGATTTTTTTTTTGCAATTAATTTTTAAAAAATGGGAAGGGGTGCAAATTATTCGGAAAGTGAGTCCTCAGAGCTCAACGCTTTAATTAAAGCTCGTCATCATATACTTGAATGCAGGTTATCTAATACAGTTACAAATCTGTAAGTATTGTATAGAAATGTTTTCTTATAACATATTTCTCTTTTATTCATGTACTACCTTTTTATTTTTAAAGACAAAAGCAAGAATGTTGGGTAGAGATCGCAAGGGAATTTAATGCTCTCAGCCCATCAGATGAACCCAGAACCTGGAAACAACTGAAGCAGAGGTGGTCGAATAGTAAAAAGAATGTGAAGGAGAAAGCTGCAGACATCAAAAATATCATTAAAGGTACTGGTGGTGGTGGATTTCACGTGCCAGTTCTCAATGGGGAAGATCAAGAGGTGTTAGATCTAATGGGAGATGCTGCCACTGGCCACGAAAATGATTATGATGACGATGGTGATGGAGGCGATTGTATGTGAATAATTTATTGAATAACCCTTGCTTTGTATTATAAATATCCATTATAATTTATGTATATTTTTGGTGCAGATGATGTAATTGAAGACCTAATTGCTGAAGAAGAAGCTGAAACAGAACAGCATTTAGGTACCTCTTCTCATGTTTCTAATACTGTGCCTCAAAGTGGTATACATAAAATTACTACACCTTCATAAGTGATAAATATTGAACCTCCAAAAAGTATGTTTTTTACTTGCCTATCTAGAAAATGCACTGAGTTTGAAATCAACTCATAATTTTTTTTTATAATTATGATTGCAGATCTCAACCTTGTTGCAATCAAAACAGATGCAAAGTTACCTTCCATTCAATCAAATCCTAGTACAAGTTCCCAAAGTTCGAAAAGTGATTTTCAACCTAAATGGAAAAATTACAATCCCAAGAAATTGAAGGATGGTAAATCTGCTGTTTTGCGCTCTCATCTACAGAAAGGTATTCTAATTTAAATTTTAAAATAGGTCATTGGTGAAATTTTCATTTTTGACAGTGGCTATTGACAAAACTTCGAAGTTCGTGTGTTGTGTGCAATTCATAATTGTGAGTGAAACTTATAATTGTGTGTGCAAATTTCAACTGTTCTTACCTTCATTTTCTGATTATAATGTAAGTTACGTAATTTTTAGAATATCAAACTGCATGTTTGCATGTATTTAAAAAATATAGTTTTCTAATTCAAGCTCAATTAATTCTTTTTTCAAAGTACATTTCTCCTGGGCTAATAGTGAGTGAATTGCTTTCTAGTGAAGAGTTTTGAAAAGAGTTGAAAAAAAGCTCTCATCGAAGCAAACACCCACCCAACAAATTTTACAATTATAATTCTCAATCACAATGAACCATCCGTCCTTCAAGTAACACATCAACAAAATGTGGCATGCTCGAGTTCATATAATAATCATTACGAAAGTCTTACTCGAAAAAGCAAATCAAAAAACATTGCTCATTAATAATGTAATTCCTAATTTAATCAACTTCTAGATTCTAGATTAACGGAATACAATTTTGCAAATTCCTATTAATCACCCAAGATTTAAATAACATTTTTCAAAATTAAATAATTTTTTCATTTTAAGGGGGGAGGGGGGAGGGTCATTTGAAAGCAATGCCTTTATTTGCATTGAAAACAGAAACAACAATTTGCCCTGCTACCCAATGTAAGTTTTACTTTTTTAAACTAATGTGTATTATGCTTCTTTTCAAGATCTACGTTTTCCATCATCCGTAATAATCACAGCACACGTTCCTATTGATTGCGATGTGATGATATTGTCGAACTCGTTTTTAAAACTCAATGTCATTGAGTAAGTTCTTTTCAAATATATTTATGGGAATATTACGCTGTAGGTAGGGTACCGGCTATTTCACGACACCACTGAATACGTATCAGAACCGAAATGAAAACGTTTTCAGCAAAATACGATTATCGCGAAATCTCAGTCAATACATAAATGACAAAATTAACATTTGTATCAAATTGGTCTTCTCCGCTTCGACATACGCATCAACTCGACCGGAGCAGCCCGAGAGAATTTTTTTTTTTATTATTGAATCGAAATTATTCGTACGGCTTGTCGAAAGATGTTGTTATATGTATTCGCGTATTTTTTCTCATGGATAAACATCGAAGTAGTAATGGGGAAAACTCCGATGAGCACTTCCATTCGCATATCCGAGCCCCATATACTCAGTGCCAGTCAAAATACTAATATTACCTACTTCGAGTTCAATTAAATTCAATAGTTTTTTTTTTTTAGTTCAATTGCAAAGTCTGTGCAAATTTCCCTCCTCTGTCCTTCGACTATTCCAATTCCCCCTTCGCTTCAAAATACTCGTCGATATGTTTCGTTTCATCGATCAAATTCGACAGGAAGAAATTGAAAAATGCGTTTTCGTGCATTGATGTTGAGCATTTAATCGTTTACATAATGAATGTTTTCGTCTTACTCATAGCATTTTGTAAATTGAATTTTCATTTCCACGAAAATTTTCAGTTTGTATTAATAAAATACTCTACTTCGTCATTTTTGCTTGTTAATTTGTAATTTTTTTGGTAGTATGTCCGGTATTTATTTGGAGTATGCCTATGAGTTTGAAATATGTTCATTTCAAAAGTATTATGTCCAAAGCAAGTCTAAAGTAAAATTCGTTTTGAAAATTATTCATAAGTAGCTGTGATTTCAAAAAGGAACAGAAAACTTTGAAGAATGAGGTGTGTACATTACCCCCATCCACATACTTATTTTGTCGATAACTCGAAAACTTGATTTGGTGACATACTATACTTTTTCGCGGAGTAGAAGAGATATCATGCTCATTATTTATCAGAAATATTTTGAGAAAACAAATAAAAAACTGTTTTTATGATGATTTGTAAAAGTTATGAGCATCAAAAGTTGAAAATTGAATTTTGGCCAAAAAATGTTTCGATCTTAAATATCTTACCTACTTTGGGGATAACTAGGGAGAAAATGTTTCGTACAAAAAATGATCGTTTTTTTTGTACAGATTGAAAACTTATAAAATTCACTCAATTTTGGCAGAAATGTAACGTCGCGCCATTTGAAAAAATTAAGATAAAATGAAAAATTATTCTTTTTGCTTTGAAATTTAAAATAATCAAGTGACTATCAATAGGGTTGGTGCAAAAAAAATAGATTTGGCTGAAATTGAAATATGTTATAGAATACATAATTATAACTTCAATAGAACAAACCGCATCCAAATCGGTCCATTAGGACCGAAGATATTGACCATTGAATTCTGCAGTTTGAGCGGGTCGCGAAAAAAAATCGCAACGCGCGTTACATCGTTGTGACGTCAGTTCCTCGGATTAAAACGGGAACGAAACAGCTGTCGCGTTAAATTACATTATGATTTTTCGATAATTTAATACTTGATCGTGATTTTTTGTTAATTTTTCAATACATACTTTATAATTTATTTTACCATGGTTAAAGAATATTAAAAAATGTATCAGTTGAAGTTATTTAAAACTATACAAGAGTCAAAATTCACAGGATGTTGGCCATTTTCATAGAGATTTTTTTAATATCAATTCAAACCAGAAATGAAGTTGGGTTTTCAAATTTCGTTCTTTTTTTTTGTTATGAAAAAACCATAGTATTTTCATCTTAACCCTTGAAAGGGCGTGGGGGGGGGGGGGGTAAACCTTGTAATTTTCAAGGAGTACCTATTTTAGGAATGGATCAAAAGAAAAATTTTCATGTCGTTGTGAATTTGTTTTTTGAACAATTACTTCGTTTTTGCTCTTGAATGCTTTGGCAATTGACAAATTATTACATTTTTTTCCAAGTCTAGTTTGTTTTAAGATGTTTTCCAACTTAGAAATTGTTTTTACCTCAACATTACGTCATTTCTTTCAATTTTTATTATTCCACATTTTCTCATACTTGGAGATTTTTTCCTTCTAAAAAGTCACTAAATGGGAATGAAGTCAAAAAAAATGTAATAATTTGTCAATTGCCAAAGCATTCAAGAGCAAAAACGAAGTAATTGTTCAAAAAGCAAATTCACAACGACATGAAAAATTTTCTTTCGATCCATTCTTAAAATAGACTCTTTTTGCCTCAACATTACGTCGCGTCATTTTTTTTTCAATTTTTATTATTCCACATTTTCTCATCCTTGGAGATTTTTTTTCTTCTAAAAAGTCACAAAATGGCAATGAAGTCAGGATCACCAATCAAAACCGATCGTATAAAAGCTTAGTTTGAACTTTTGAAGTTACATTTTAAAACCTAAAAGTTTGTGGAATTCGGTACCTAAATCTTTTGTCATAGATAACAAATAGTATTAGAAAAATAAAAATATCAAAAAATGTACCAAAGTTCATAATTTTTGAAAATTCAGATTTGGATAGACATTATTAAATTGGATTTTTGAAAATTTTTAATAAAAAAGTTTTTCTATAACTCGATCATTAATAAAAAAAATATTTTTTGCAAAAATTTCCTTCTTTTTTCATGATTAATTACTGGTAATCTTGCCTTCATTGCCATTTAGTGATTTTTAATTTTAAAACCGAATAATATAATTGTAAAAAATATCCCCAAATATTAATGGATTCGCAAGCTTCATAAATTGTCTTTCAGTTGGTTTTACATTTTTTTAAAATAACTTTTTTGAGTTTTTTTTTTCATATTTTTAAATTTTAACTTGAAAGTTTTTAAAGTTTTCGATATTACATCAATTTTCTTTGAAACCGCGCAAACCGATTCACCCCAAGTTAAATCTATTTGGAAATCAGAACTTCCAACGTTGTTAATTTGCCAAAAAATTAAAACATATAAAAATTATTAGAGCCCCCCTCCCTTTATGGAAGGTTAAAATGGAAATTTTGGTTGTTAATTTATTTTATCATATCATTGAAAAAAAAAACTGTAAAAAAAATCAGCAAAATCGAAACGTCCAATTTCAAAATCAACGAAAAATTGAAATAGCGCATTGAAATCCATTATGTTTGCGACGCTGATACGAGGAACTGACGTCACAGGGCATAATTTCGTTGAGGCGTTCGTTTTTCGAACGAGTTCAAAAATCGGAACTTTAAAAATTTTTTTCTCGGGTTCTACTCAACCGATTTGAGTGCGGTTTGCTTTATTCAATTTATAATGGTGTCTTTTATAACATATTATCAATTTCAGCCAAAACTAATTTTTTTGCACCAACCCTATTTTTTTAAAAATATTCAGCAATTGCCTAAGTCTCTATCAACTGAACCAGTATGTCGCCCTCAGTGATGGTGTTACGGAGGTACGAGGTATAAGGAATTTATTAAAAGGACTTAGGTTTGCTGTGTTGACAGCTCAGCAGCTATTGCGATTGCTTCAACGAGTGAAACAAGACGTACGAGACATATCGATATTTCATATCATACCATATGCAATAAGATTACTTTAGTGAAAGTAAAGTCGAATGAGAATATCGCCGATCTGTTTACGAAGCCGTTGAATGGAGAAAAAATACGTTTTTTGACGAAAAATATTTCAAGTTACCTTGTAACGTTTAGATAACCTACGTTTTAGTTTGTGCGAACATAATGTATTCGAGTTCTTATTTTTTTATAATTTCATAGATTTCGTTTTTTTACGCTTTCTACGACGTTGTTGGTCTTTTGAATTCATAGCATAAATTATGAAAACATATTTTTTCAAATAGTGTGATTAAAATAAACACAGTTTCAACATGACGAAAGAAAATGTAGAAAATGTTACATTCTGAATGTCACCGCGTATCACAAATTTTTTACTCAAGCGCCCAGGACGCTATTGACAATAATCACCGTTATATGTATAACGAAAAAATCAATTTCAATTCATCTCATACTGAAAGCATCATCGTTTGACCACCTCACATCATCACTGATCAATCTCAAGGTAAACTCAGAGACCGACTCATTTGAATGTTAATAACAAAAATAGATATGGAATCGCAATTTGAAGATTTTGACGAATGAAATTCACAACCGGAATACGAATAATAGTGCTTTCCTACCGTTACATTCGAGCAGTACAGAATACATCACAGACAAGTAAACATCACAAATATTTCCAATCAAAGCTACACTTACTCCACATTACTTTCAGCCAATTTACTACAGAATTTGTCTTCGTAAACCAGAATATTTTTTTCGAGATCAGGAGAAACATCTTCGGTGTGTAATTCAATAACGTCAAAATCGATTTTACTTTCCGGTTGATTGCTCTGTAACAATGGACACGTTGGTTTGAAACAAGGAGAAAAATATTAAGCAATGTTTTTAATAAAGGAATATACCTGCGGTGTGTTCGGTTCAAATTTGAATTTATCGGTAACGGACGATAATGCTTGATTAACTTCAACACAAGAGTTATAGAAACAATGCCATGAAATAACGAAGTTTGCACAATCGCTGCATAATTTCAATGGTAACGTATCGGTCTTGGAAACCTTTGAGAAATTTAAAGATTAGAAATGAATCGATGTTAAGAACGTGCATAAAACATAAAGTTGAAATTACTTGAATATCTTGAAAATGAAAATTTATGATGTCATGATAGCTTGTACGATACGATTCGTCGAATATAGATATAGATGGAGATTTCAAACAACCACACAGTCGACATAATTCGGAAAAGCTGATGGCGTCATGCACTCCTTTCAAAATGGTTTGAACTGAGATCATCGTGTCGAAATGAAACTGAAGAACTGAACTAAGAAACTATCACTGGAAATTATTCACGATCATTTGACTTCATTGCCGACAAGCGGACAATCATTGTAGAAATTTCGATGAAAATTAACATTAAATTAAGTAACAACATTACATTACTCATACACCACCACAAAATTAACAAAATGAGAGATGAGAAACAAATTACAAAATAATAACGGTTTGAGGAGTTTGAGGACGAAGACGATCACACTTTTTTCGTCTTTTCAATTTCAATACTAACTTTTGATTTTTTAGATAGAGTTTTCTTTTCCATGTCCACCATTCCACCATTATTTGTCACGTGAATGAATTCCACCAATCACTGATCTTTATTTTGCTTTAATTGGATTAAAAAATGTGATTGGTTAATATTTTACCGCGAAATGCATTTTTTTGCTCTGTTCAGTTTTTGTGTGTGAGCAGTCTATGAAATTATCAGTATTCTAATCACTAATCGTAATACGATACAAACTAGAAACAAACATAATGCTAAATTAATTTGAATCATTTAATATTATGTTCAACATTTTGAAACTAAAATTTTGTATGACGAGCAAGAATAAGAACCCCGGCTGTTGAGTACTAAGAAAACCATGTTTCTAATTTTGTGAGTTTGAAGCCGTCAACACTTCCAATATTTTTATTTCATCAATTTCATCTCCGGATTTTCGGTGCGTAAATGTTGCTATATGTATCGTATCTTCACCATTTTTACATTTAATTATTTCAATTCAAGAAAATATTTATTTGCAGTAGAATAGTGAAGAAATTTTTCATCTATTGTACAACCTGAAATCAACATCAACGGCATTCAGTCTCATAAATCGAAAATGAGAAAAAATATTGATAAGCTTTGTCGAATTTGTGGTAAAGCCGAAGCTCAACTCATACCCATATTCAGTGACGATGGTCTCGTGCATAATTTACCCGTTAAAATAGAAAAACATTTATTTTCCATCCAAGTAAGTTTTTCTAAATATTCCGGTATTTTTTCAAATGAGATCAGAGATTGAAACTTTTCATCTTGTAGGTCACTGAAACAGATAAACTTCCACAAAACGTTTGTTACCAGTGTACCTCAAGTTTGATAATATGGAATGATTTGTTTGAACTCAGTATCAAAACAGACCAAAACTTGAAAAGCGAGTTGAAAAAATCTGAAGTGACACCATCTGTTGATTTTATCAACCGTAATATTACGGTGAAAAAAACACCTGTAAATAATTCAAACATGTGCTTGAAAAGTTTCAGTTGGTACTTTCTAATGCAGAATTTTTAATACTTGTAGAAGAGAAAATCTGATCCCATAGAGAAAAAAATTGGTAAAGATGAAATAGACGAATCAGTCACAGCTGAAATATTCAAAGAAATTCAAGACTTCGATCGTTTTTTGAATCAATCGCCAACATCATCGATTGCATCGGTTTGTTGATAAATCAATTCTTTTTCTTCATACGTGCCATTCTTAATTTCGGCAATTTGCAGGATGGTGATCATGATTTATCAGAAGATTCTTTCGCTGATGATCTATCAAAAAACGACCCGACGTTAGATGTCAGTTCTGTACAAGGATTCCGGACTAAAATTGAAATGAAACAGAAAAACGCTATGGGGAGTAATACTGTCGGTGTTTCTAAATCTCTTTCTAATCGGAATTCTCGCGCCAATAACTCAAAAAAACCGGAAGAGGCTTCTATGAAACTCACCGATGTTGATTGTTCCGATGCGCAAACTTCCGAAGCATCGAATTCTATCATTGAAGAATGTACTGTGAAAGATGCACAACAAGCAGAAATAATTCAAGCCATTGCTGCTCTGTCGGGTATGATTGATGATATTAAAACAATTGATGCGGAATCTCGCGAGCCTTCTTCGTTAGTTCAGAATGCAAATGAAGAAAATGCTGAGTGAGTTCGAATTGCTTTCTATTCAACTCAATTTTGATTTAAAATTGTTTCAATAATGATTTAAAATTATACATATTACAGTTCTGCTAATGATTCGGCTGTATTGAAGAAAAAACGCGGACCTAGGCCCAAAGATCCCTCCATCAACAATCTTGATCGACGGGTATGTCATATCTGCGGTAAATTTTTCAAAGGAGAGGATACCATGAAAATCCACCTTAAAACAGTTCACTCGACAGAACGACCTCACGTGTGTAGTATTTGTAACACAGCTTTCAAACGTAAAGATCACTTGGACTGTCATGTGAAATATAAACATGGAAATAATTCCTATCCGAAACGTCCTCCCAAAGAAGGATCGACGTCATCTCAAAAACGGCTCTGCGTTCATTGTGGTAAAATTTTATCATCTTCTCAAACCCTCAAAGAACACATCAACAGTTTCCATTCGGGAAATCGGCCTTATAATTGCGAACAATGTAATCTCTCCTTCAGCAGATATTCAACTTTTTACCATCATACGGTTGTTCGTAATCACAAAGTTGCCACATTTTCTAAAACCTGTGACATTTGTGGGCTGGATTTTCAAAGCGAAGCGTTCTATTTCAAACATATGTGGAAACATCCGGAAAATGTATTCTGCGAAATGTGTAATATTACTTTTGATAATAACGATTTATTCCGTAACCATATCGAAACGTCTCACGAAGAAGAGAAAAGTTTCCAGTGTAGCTCTTGTGGTAAACGATTCGGCTCCAAGAATAGTCTCAAGTTGCATTTGAGAGTTCATAGTGGTGAAAAACCTTACGAATGTCAGTATTGTTCGTGGAAATTCCATAAAAAAGGTCAATTAGTTGTCCATATCTATCGGCATACCGGCGAAAGACCTCACGTTTGTGATATCTGCGGTCGTGGTTTCAAGCAAAAAGGTGATATGAGAAAGCATAAAGCTGGTCATGTTATGCAGCTTAAAAAAACTGGAAGTAGTACTACTTGATTGAATTTATTTTTAGTAAATTTTAAATTGCAATGTTATTTTTATGAAGTCAATACTTACTTAATGTAGTATGGTAACGTAAGTTTAGTGTTATGCATTGTATTGTACAGACCGATTGAGTTGTTGAAGTTCAATTTTCTATTCGATTTTTTTGTGAATCTGTGGTTTTATTTTGAGAACAAAATGATTACCTTAATTTTTATTTATTTCTCAATGTCTGAATGCTCAATTACTCGCATGCTCAGCTCAATCTATTGTCTAATTATGCCTAATTTTCTCATTTAAAAATAATTTTTTAAAAAAATTATAAAATTATTAGTTTGGATAGCTCGGATTGGTTATGTATTGTGAACCTTCCTCAATCTTGATATCAGTTGTTGTCAGGTGTAAACAAAAATATTTTGAAGTTCATTTCAATTTCCTGGTTTTTCCTCGAGTTTTTCGAATATTTTCACATTTTCAGAAAATGAGAACTGATTCTACGATCAATCCAAAATAGAAAAATGCTTACTTGTGTAATTCCAGGTTGTAGTTCTTCTTCCAAAAATTGTCGTTTAAGTTTTTTCGAAATTCCTGTGAAATCGGAAGTGCGTCAGAAATGGATCGAAGTGATAAATAATTTGAGTGAGTTTTTTTTTCTCCAATTTTTAAGATATTTTTCTCTTCATTTCCTGTGATTATTCATCGATGTGAGCTTAATATTGTTCAGAACAAGAGAAAGGCGAATCTTTGTGGATTCCTCGTGATCGAGATGCAGTTTGCTCGAAACATTTCACCGTTCAAGAGTTTAAAAACGATGCCAAGAAGAAAACTCTCAAAGATGATGTTTTACCTTCAGTTTTTTCTGATTATCCCGAGATTCTGGCTCCGGTTTATTTGAAATTGAAACCTATTGATTACGGTTGTATTATCGTATTTTACGATTGGCTGTACCTTCTAATGGTTATTTTTTATCCTACTTATTAAATTTTTAGATGGAAGCGAAAATATCAACGTTTCAAAGAAAATCTGTCGTCTATGTGGTTTTAGTGATAGCCAGTTGATAGATATATTTGGTGAAGAAGGAATGGAGCATAATATTCCCAATCTAATTCAAATGTATTTACCGATAGACGTATGTTTTCTTGGGATCTCAAATTTCGCCGAAGTATTCCATTCATTCTAATTACTTCAACTTTTTACAGATTAACAGAGAAAGTGCTTTTACGAAAACAATGTGTTACGTGTGCGTTTCCGCTTTACTCGCTTGGAATGAAGTTTATCAACAAACACTCCGGGTGGATCGAAAATTGAATTCGTTTCTCAGTTCCAGTCATGTTGTAGATGATCAAATTATAATTGATAATGAAGAAGAACCTAAAGATTCATATAATATTAATGTATCATCGAATGAGAACGAATTTTTTGATGTTACCGAAAATAATTCAACTTCGCGGATCAGTGCTTCCATCAATAGCGAAGTAACTTGAACCACTTTTTTCCCAATTATTAGAAATTCAAATTATGAAATTTTTATATTTTTTCAATTTAAAGAATTCCAACTATGGCTATCCTTTGAATTTTTTGGTTTTGAAAGAAGAAAAAGAAAATTCTATTGTCAACATTATTTCAGATTCAGAAATTATAGACGATTTGGCGCAGAAGACTTCATATAAGTTGGTATTTCATGTTCATAACTTTTTAGAGATACTTCGATCATGAAAGAAAAAAAAATAACAGAACTAAATCAGTTATAATATTGTATCTCGTCTATTTCAGACCCTCTGATCAAACTGGTCCAGAATCCGAAGAACCTACCACTATAAAAAAAACCTTCAACTACACCATTGCTCATCTCTACCAATGTAACACTTGCAAACACATTAGTCGTACCATGCTAGATTTCAGAATACACCGCGCTAGCCATAGAACAGTAAAAAGCTACACCTGTAGTATTTGCAATACGACTTTCAACCTGAAAAAAGTCATGGAAACTCACATCCGCGAGAAACACTCTAATAGAAGACTTCGTAAACCAGAATTACCAAATAAAGCTTGTTTTCACTGTGGACGCGAGTTCACTGTCCGAGCTTCGCTCAATGTCCATATTCATAAACAGCATTGGGACGGTAAACATTATGTTTGCGACGTTTGCGAAGTAAAATTCTTAACCGAAGCTGAATTTCGATCTCACATTCAGGAAGCCAGTCATAGGACTGACGGATGTACAATGAAACAATGTGTCGATTGCGGTTTGGAATTTGAGAGTAGATTTCGTTACGGAAAACATATTGCAACGAAGCATGGATCAGGGTTGAAATGTTTAGTTTGTGGTATAATGATGAAAAATTTTCAAGAGCTGCAAGATCACGAGGGTTTACATCCACAACTAAGACCCCATAAATGCGATCAGTGTGGTAAAAAGTTCAAAAGACTTGGCGATCGTAATCAACATCAAAAACTTCATTCTGGAGAACGTCCCTTTATTTGTGAAATCTGTGGTAAGAATTTCAATCGGAAACATAACATGCATTTGCACCGTCGATCACATTTCGGTGAAAAACCATTCAGCTGTACCGTTTGTGAATTGTCATTTTCTCGTATGGGAGATTTACGTAAACATAAACAGACTCATTATTTGAAAAATTCTCTCAATAACAACAAGGAACAAAAATGATGAATTAACCAATGATATTTTTGAAGTGTGTGATGTTGGAATGGTGTAAAGTACCCAACGTTAACCTAAGAATTATTTTTGTTCTACTTTTCCATAACGTTTCTGCGGGTACTATAGACGTACATGTTACCTGCCTTGAATTTTTCGAGATATAACAGTGAATTTTCTCCGTCACTCAATTTCACGAAGTGCCTTGCGATTGCGATAGATGTATTTGTTTATGAAGATAATTTTACGATCAAGTATTCTGTAATTTTGAGACTGAATTTTAAGTTTTGAAGTTCAAAACTTCCCAGTTTCATTATTTGCTGAATTTTTCTGGTGAAAACGACTCGATTTTATTTTGTTTACAACTTGTTACCTTGGGATTTCATTGTAACACAATTTTGTTTTTATTTTTGAAATAAATGAATGAGTAATCACAAAGTCATTTTAATTCAATTTTTTTCCGTTGCATTAATAAATTCATATTTTAGTAGTAAATAAAGAAACAGCGAAATTCATAATTAAATTTGCTTTCTAATATGAGTAGCTTTATGCTTTCGCATATCTCCGCTCTGTTTAAACCCTTTATTACAAATTGAACACACGTAAGGTCGTTCGCCAGTATGAACAAGAATATGAGTCGACAAGTATTTTTTCTTCAAGAACTTCAACGAACAATGTGGACACTGGTAGCGTTTCTCTCCGGTATGAATAACTAAATGACAATTCAGCAAAGCCTTGTTTTTGAATTTTTTAGCACATACTGCACATTCGAACGGTTTCATTTCAGGATGTTCCGATTCAACGTGTTCTTTCAATAAAGCTGCTTCTTCAAAATTCAATTCGCACATCGAGCATGATAAAGTATTCATATGCTTCAGTTTGTGCTTTTTGTAAAAATGTTCTTTCTTGAACTCTAATCCGCAATATTCGCAATATTTATGGAACGATTCTTCTGGTTTCGGAGCGTTACATTTTTTAGGATTGGAGCTATCGCATTCACCTGATACACGATGTTTATCGTAAGTTAATTTACGACAAAAAGTGGAGTGACATTTATCACATTCGTAAAGGGCTTTTTTCGTGTGTATACTGCTGATGTGCTCTTCCAACGAACGAGCTGATAGTAAAACTTTTCCGCAATAATCGCATAATCGTGGTACGTGTTTTTTTACATAGACTCGTTGACGTTGATGAACTACTTTGATGTGAATGGTTAAATTATGATTACGATTGAAACTTGAACTGCATTGGTGACATTTGAAAGGCCGTTCGTCTGAGTGTACTGTTTTCAAATGCCTTCGAAGGGATTCTGGGTACTTAAAGATTTTACCGCAAATGTGGCACATTCGACGTAGATTCAAAGTCGGAATACGCCTGCGTCTGCGACGTCGAGCGGCGAGAAGTTCTCGGCTGAAATAAATATTAATCAATAAGATTAGTTCATTTGAAATGAGAAATCAAAAACTTCATTACTCTCGCACGATTAAAATAAAATTATTAATGAATTACTTTTTCATTTTGGACAATTCCGGTGATCTTGAAACAATTTCAATATCACTTTTTTGTGTTATTTCCTCTTTAATTTGAATGCTTACAACTTCTTCCTTTTTGACTGGTTTTAATTCGTTTTCTTCGCAATCATCTTCAAAGCTTTGTGCTTTACTGTCCAATTGCTCTACATCGACAGGTACGATTTTTTCTTCCATTTCGATTTCTTCGGACATCACATCTGGTACACTTTCGTCAGTTTTTTCCTCGGGAAATATGTCAAAATTATCAGTTTCGTCGGGCTCCTCGGTTACCTCGACTATTTCTATCTCCCCCACCGAATCGTCTTCGTAATCGAAATCATCATCGTCCAGGTTTTCGTAACATGGTACCTCCATCGCTTCGATGTCCGCGTCTACAGAAATGGACGCATTTTTTTCTGGGACTTCTTTAGCGATTACGACAGGCTATAAAAATAATGACGAATAAGACAATCGAAATTTAATTTCCAAACATAAACACAAGATGGGTATACTGAACTGGAACTTCTGTCAATTTTTTCACTATAGATTGAAATCTTTTGTTAACAGCGTTACACGTCTTGAAAAATTGGTACCACGTTACTAAGCTGGTTTCACAACGAGAACATATATTCAAAGGCAAAATGTCGTCCTTTTGTATCTGTTGAAAAAAATTCAAATCATATAATCTGAGCTATTAAACACTCCTAAAAAATCTGAATGAGATACCTTAATATCTGGAAAATGATTGCTAATAAGTTCATGATAATTATATTGACCCTGCTCAAATATGGGTTTCATACGATTACTATAGGAGCCACATAAACGACACAATTCATCCAACTGGAAAATATTTTTATTCGGTAACGATTCACTCAAATGCTCCATTTGACCAATACCATGTTCTTGACTGTCGACTAAAAAGAAATTAAACAATCTTTCAGAACATTCCATTGAATATTAAAAGATTTAGAAACTTACGTGTTGATCTAATATCAGATGCATATTCAGAATCAACTGAGATGATTCTACTTTGAGAACTTTCTCCGGCTAGAAAAATACAAAGAAACAATTACAAAAAATGGAAATTAAATATCGCGACTGAAGTTTAAAAAATAGCTTACTAGATGTTTTAGAATCATCCGAATGCTTTGAATTCGATGTTATCAATAATCTGGGAACACCTAGAAAATTTAATTCATCAAGATAGTGCTGTAACGAAGGAAATTTCGAAATTTCATTACTGACCTAAGTACGATATTATGAATCCATTATTAACCCCGTTTGAATCACTTTTACCCAAATTCTCCTTATTTTCTTTACTAAGAGATGATGCCATTGTCTCTGAACTCTTACGTTTACGCGCAATATTCGGCGATTCGTCGCTGATTTTAGTATTCGGTGTCAGATTTAGCGTAGGTATAACTATAAAATACAGAATAAGTAACAAAGTCGAAATTAAACGAACATAGAAACCAACTCAATTTTACCATCAGGTTTGAGATTTCGTTTCGGGGGTAAATTCATTAACTCGGCCTTCAAATCACGATGGAAATCAGTCAGCGTAAAATGTTCGGAACAAATATAACTAGTATCTGCGGAAAATGCATCTTCTCTACGACATGCAGATATCCATTTGGCTCGTATCTCAGTTGTTTTAGGGAACGGAAAATACTTCACTGATTTTTCGTTGATTCGCGTCCTAGGGTTGTGATTTCGACAAGCTGAAACCGCGCATCGAAATCCCATACTTCATAATCTTCAGAATCGTAATACTTATTGCCTGTTATCGAAAAAATTGAATTTGATATTACTTTCGGTTATCAATTTGAAGGAAGATACGCATAGCTGAGTGTGACAATGGCGTACCTTCTACAAAATAAGAATGAAATAATTTACCTGTTGGATTAAACCAGTAGTGAATAATCTGTCAGGCCGGAGAGGATTAGTATTATCAGTATTTATTTTTGTCTGGAAAATCAAAATAAACAATTTCAAAAGATTCTACTTTTCAAAAAATTTGAATTTTTACACATAAAAGCAAAAGGACAGGATGTACATCAAGGCATGGGGCTTGGGCTGAAAGCCTTGACGTCACAATCACATGATTACGGTTTGTTTATAAATGATGTGATCAAAACTAAAAGACCTTATGCGCAGCTTATTCACGAATACTTAAGGTCCTTTGTTTCAGGCGAGATCATCAGGAAAAATGATCTTTTCGTTTTTTTTCAAATAACCGTTAAACTTTTGAGCATAAAATTGACTTTTTTGCATGAAATATTCTATTCTTTTATCGCTTTTATAATTTTTTTTAAATTTTAAATTGAATATTTTGCTGTATAACGAAAAAATTCAATTTTTCACAGAACAAAACTGAAAAGAGAAACATTTCATCAAGAGGTGAATATCAAGTTATATTTTCATTGGTCAGGTTTTTCTGACGTCAATAAAATTATGATTGATAATTGGTCAAGTCAAAAATAATCACGTGAATCTGGTCATTGGTTTCCGATTCTTCTAACCAACCATCTGTGAATGTTTGTAAGACCTTCAATTTTCTAAACAACGGAAAACAACGTACATCGGTACATCGCATTCGTATGCGTCGCCATTGATGTCATTTTTAAGTAAAGTAAATAATTAATAATTCATTTCATCTAATGTTGGCATTGATATTAACACTATTTTCAAATTTCAAACGTAAACTTTAATTACTTATTTAGCATCAATGCTGCGTGATTTACGTTGTGAATAGAATCGCGAATTATCAACTCAAATTCTCCACCAGCCAGGTACGAATTATCCACTCATTCTTCCCAAAATCATGTGCCCAATGTATTGATGACTTTATCCAGATTACGAAAAATCTATGGAAAAAGTATCATCAAAAATAGAATTAATCTCTTCGTGATAATAATTTATGACAAATGTTGTTAAACTTCACTTTTCAACCAAAATTGTTATGTTGCCGCGATATGTCAACGGATTTTTTGATTACAGCTAGTCGTCCGTCCTCACCGAAGTACCAAAGATGATTTCGGTCGATTCAATTTTATCAGATTTACACGATTTGAGCAAACTAGAAGATCTTTGCAGATTGTGTGGTAAAACTCAACCAACGATTGTTCCTATCTTCGACGAAACTCATCGTTACAATTACTATAAAATTATTCTTCAACATTTCAAGGATGAAATTCAAGTATGATTTATCATATGTATTTGCATTGAATTTAATTCCCTTACTAATCCGTAACTTTCCAATAGGTATCCAAAGCTGACATTCTACCTTTAAAAATGTGCTCAAAGTGCTTAAAATCAATGATGTCGTGGCACGAATTCTACCTCGATTGCTTAAAAGTCGAAAAGAAATTCAAACGACTCATGGACAAGTTCAGCTTAAACCATGATTCAAATGTAAGTACCTCCGCTGTAAAATTTCTCGTTACTGTTCTCTCGATACTTAAGAACTACTCTTGTTTATAGAAACCGACGTCAACGGTTGGGAATGATGTTGAAGTAATCGAAGTCAGCGTTGATTGTGATAATTTAGATTTCTACAATGAAACCACTAATGTGTTTGATATATCCAATATCAACATCAAAGAATCCTCATCCCTCGCCAATACCGATGATTTTACTGACTTTCATGATGTCGAAGATATTAATGATTCCGATGCCGAGAATAAAACCTCTGATAATTCTCTTAATCATTCCGAGTGAGTATTTTCATCATGTTTAACGTATTAATCTTTTTTTCTTTTTCAAGTGTTACAAGCATTGATTAGGGTTACCGCATGTCGAGTGGTCTTTCTGCGTTTTTAGAAAATTATTATCGTTTCCTCAAATGTAAAACTTGAGATTTTTTTGATGAATAGTTTCATCAATGTTTGATTGATGTGTCCCGTTTGAAGGAATACTATCTTCGTTGAATTTAAGGTTTACATATTTTTTTTAATGTAACGTAACGAAACTACGGGCTTGGTTGAATTATTTTTTGTAGTGGAATAGATTTTTGAAATGAAGGATCATTGAATCGTTAAAGTTGTACGTGTTGGGTGATTCGAGTTTCATTTTGAAGGATTAACCACTTTTATAACTTCCTTTGTTTTCTTCTATCCATCTTTCTGTGTGTGTTTTTTTTTATCTAATTACTGTTCACATTTTAAATTGTTAAATGAGTGATTATAAAATGATTCCTTGCCGATCATTTCAGATCAGTGAAGGAATATATGTTTTTTTTTTTGAATGATTCAATAAGTCATCGATTTGTAACTGTAATCGTAATAATTCAATCGATAGATTATTCGAATTGTGTGCGATTTTTCGAATTTATTCGTAAACTTGAAGTGTATTTATCGTATATTAAACTCCCCTCGGATACACTGATTTTAATACCATCTGGGCTTCGCAAATGGATGATCTGGGCGCTCGATATCGTAGAGAAATGCTAGAATACTCTGTTCGAATTCAACCTGTAATCACGTATAAGCAGAAGGCAAACGTGATAATTTCGAACATAGATACTCGAACATCCTCGTAATTTAGAATCACAACGTGTTTGTAACACGAATTATCGTATTTCTTTTTGCAGACCGGCCGGCGGCGACCAAACTGCACCGTTGCCCATACAACAAAAACCTAAAAAAAAAAAGTCCACCGTATGTCGTATCTGCGGTAAACTATACTCGAATCGCGGTACATATTTGAACCACTTGCTGAAAGCACATTCCACTCATCATACCGCCAAAGTGGTCGCCAAGAAACCTCTATCACAACAACAGATGGACAAAATTGAAAAAGATAAACAAGAAGAACTCAAGCAACTACGATTACAATATTTGCAAAAGAAAATACGAAAGAAACCGCCTCCTCGGCCGGCCAACTCGGTACCAGATATGTGCCACAAATGTGGTAAAACCTTCAAACATCCTAGTAGTCTGAGGAATCATCTAAAATACGTCCACCCTGCCGATCCGGATGCTGTCAAACCACCTTTGAGAGCGCCCAGAATGTGCGAACTTTGTGGTAAACTCTGCAAAGGTAATAATTTCAGTAAACATATGTTAAAGCATACGAATCCTGATGCATTCACTTGTAAAGACTGCAACAAAGAATTCGCCTACGAATCAACGCTCAAAAGTCATATCAAAGTTTGTCATAACGATGCTAGGCCGTTCATTTGTACCGTATGTTCGGCTAAATTCAAAAGAGCTGATTATCTTCGAACACATTTACGTTATAAACACCAAGACGTGAAATTGGACGATATGTTTAAATGCGAGCAATGCGATATGATCTATAAAACGAAAAAGTATTACGATATTCACTTGAAAGCTCACGAAGAAGGTAATTTTCATCCATTCAAACGGAAATCTCAAAAAACAGCTGAGGTAGACGGTTCGGTCAAATTTGTTTGTAAAATATGCAACCAATCTTTCAAGAAACGAAATTACCTGCAGCTGCATGAGCACTACGTCCACGTCAAAGGGCAACCATTTTCGATCAGTGAAAACGCCGAAGGCCAATACAAATGTGATCAGTGTGATAGAAGATTCTCCTCGATGACCGGACGTAACTATCATTGTAAAACTGTCCATGGTAAAGAGTTCGATATGAATTTCAGTGCAAAATGCGAACATTGCGGATTAACGTTCCGTAACAAAGTCTTTTATGCTAGACATAGAGCTAAATTGAACAATATGCCTACCTGTTACCTGTGCTGGAAACAATTTAATTCTGATGAAGAATTAACCAAACATATCGACGTAGATCACTTCACTGATTTGCCATTTGTCTGTGACCTATGTAAATGTAGATTCGTCGCGTTGAAGAATCTCGAACATCACATTAGGACGAGACATTTGAACGATAAACCGTTCAAATGCGATATTTGTGACCATAGGACGACTAGAAAAGATGCCCTGAGGATACATATCCGAGGAACGCATTTAGGAGAAAAACCGTACGAGTGTGAAGTCTGCGGGAAACGTTTTTCTCAAAGGAATGACTGGCGGAAGCATGGAGTCAAACATGAGAAATGATATTAGGTTTTCGATGTTGTTAACTTATTCATTTTTTTTTTTTTATTGAACTGACTTTTCCTATTTTTTTTTTCTTTTTTTCTTATGTATATATTTATTGAATTTGTTTACATATTTGGTGTCGTCAATGTTCAGTCTTTTGTTCAACGTGATTTTATTAAATTTTTCTCGATTTTTGTAACGAAAGTTGGATTTTGAGGAATCATTTGTTCGTTGAATCAGACCACGTCTTACTTTTTGTCAAATATAATACGACTCGTCTATCTGTGTGTGTGTAACCATAAAAGCTGAATGAAAAAAATGCCTTAATTTTTAAAGTAAATTTATTGAATAGTTTAATTTGAGTGAACGGCTTCTGAGAAACGATCTGGTGATTTTAGTGAAAATTTCAATCCACGACACTGCCCTTACTCATGTCCATTCGGTTCAAAAATTTAATGTTTGAAAAAAAAAATCAGAAATGATATACCAGTGACAATTTTTTTCTGGCTCCGAATTTTCACCACTTTTTGAGAGTCAATTTTTTTTTTTACGTATCTTGATGCAGTAAAAAAATAGAAAAATGTTTCCTTAAAATTATGTTAGTATGAATATTTTGTCTCGTGAAGATAATCAGTGGCAATTTTCCATCACCTCTTCTCTTCTCCAGCCCTCCACCTAAGGATTTTTGTATTTTCAAAAATAACTTTTTATCTATAATTTTTTATGCTGTTTTCTTTCTGAATTTTGGTAAATTTTTGAGTATTAAAAATTGTTTGGCCATCATGTTGAAATGAAAAATATGTAAATTTAATTGTTCAAGATAAAGAACTGGAATTTGAATTACACTCCTATTTTTGTATTTTTCAAATGGATTGGAAACTGTTGTGATGGAACTTCTAAAAAATTTTGGCACTCAACTCTGAAGAAATCCCGTAATAAGAATCCAACTAAAATTTAATCCCACAAACGCGAATTACCCATATCAGTGATTTTATTTGACGACTGAAATCAGTTTTCCCAAGTTTTGTACCCAATTCAAATTGCTTTCTCTAATAGCTTGATTCTAGACCGAACCACTTTCATGACCTTGAATTTGCCTTGGAAAATTTCAAATCGTTTTGAGGGACGCAATTTTAAAATGGGCAAAAAATGATAATTTTTTTCCAAAAGTTTTCAATAAGCTTCATATTCCAGAATTTGTCAGATTTTTTCGAGTAGTGGAAGTTGGTCAAATATTCAAAAAACCATGAGAAATCGATGAAGGAACAAAAATGATTAATTACCCCGGGTTGTCCAATATTTGACCATCAAAAAATGTAGAAAAAAATTGACAAATGTGAATTACATCGAGAAATTTTGAAAAAAAAATCTGCCCGTTCCAAAATTGGGTCTTCCAGGCGATTTGAAATTATTAAAGACATCGAAGTGATTTGAAAGATCTGAAAATTTTTTGGGTACTCTCTGCTAATACTTCTACCTCCATGCCAAGTTTGAGAAAAATCTATTGAAAACTCGTGGAGATGGTATTTTAAGCTTGGAAGTCTTGTATTTTGGAATCTCAGTCCCTCAGGGGCGAGGTAAAAATTCGCATATGATGCTCCAAAATCAAATTGTACCCAGACAAATCGAATTGCATAAAAATTCTGATCTAGTTCACTAGAGGTCAGTGAAATTTGAGGAATCCTCAAAGTGATCTGAAACTTTTTAAATTTTTTTATTGTGGACATTTAACCAATGGTAATGAGTTTCAAGTTTAGAGGTATTTTGCAGGAAGAACTCAAAAATGATTCAACTTCAAGGATCCTAACTCTACTTTTCTTATGATCAATTGCACTAGAATTTTTTTGGGAAGTTCTCTCAGAATAAACAATCTTAGCAATTTGTATCAGAGTCTGGATTTTTTTTTCAATCCTTCCCTCGTGTACACTTTCTCTTCTCTTCCTCTAATTGTTTTATGATCTCATTTGTTTTTCCCACTATTTCTGAACTCTTCCATACCTGTCGAAGACGTGGGATGTTTCAGTGAGGAAAATACTGCAAATTTTTCTCTCAATATGGAATATTGAATATTTTTCATCATTTTGTGGAAATATTATCAAATAATTTTCATTCCAAGCAGATCATTCGATACAGAATTGTTCTTTTGCCGAAATAATTTGTATAAACGCTGCAATAGTTCACTAACCACGTACTTTCCGCCCATGCCCAGTTACCGCCATTCCTACGCCCAATATCGATATCGAGGAGCGATGTCTAAAACCTAGAAAATCCAAATAGCAATCTGCCACAAAGCCTTCGACTATTTAGTAAACTTAGACGCCTCGACGACGGTCCCTCATCCATGTTTTGCGAAGAAACAATTACAGCGATGAGTAACGCTTGCCTCTCTTTTTTGCAGGAGTAAAACACCGAAAATCGAAGACCCAAAGAAAAAGGATACTAATAAAAGCCAATTAGCTCTGGGCAAACGTTCGACGGCGTCTAAGGTTGACAATGATGAAAGCTGTAGTTATCCTGCTAAACGAACTAGATCCAGTGTTAAGGCGGGAATTGTCAGTGGCGGTGGCGGTGGCAGCGGCGGAATCACTTCTAAACAATCAATTCCTAGTATAAAACCAAAGTCAGTTGGTAAGAGTAAAAAATCAACCATCGTGAAGACTTCTCCTGCTAAACCGGTTGTAAAACTGGAAAAAACTAATTCGCCGAATGTTTCGATCAAACCTCCAGCTCCGGCCGCAGATCCGTCCGAAGCTTTTGAAATATTCCTAAAAGAAGATAACGACACGGAACTTTACGAAACCGAATTCAAACTAGAACAGACGGATTGGAAAAATGAAGACGACGATGGCGATGAAATCGTGAATCAAGAATGTGACATAGAGTCGGATTCTCCATCACCGGAATCGAACGGCACCAAAAACCCCGACGATACGGGAACATCTAAAGAAAAAAAGAAATTCATCCGGCCTCCGAAAATGTGTGACGTTTGTGGCAAAGTAGTCAGCGCCAAGTTATTCAAAGAGCACATGGTCATGCACAATGATCCCGAATCAATGACTTGTTCATGCTGCGGCAAACTCTTCAGCACCGTATCGACCCTAAAGAAGCATTTCATATGGACCCATACATCCTTACGACCATTTATGTGCGATCTCTGCGGCAGCACTTTCAAACGCAATGATCATCTGAAGCTGCATCGAGAGCATTTCCATGCCAACGAAAACAGCGGAGGCACAGCTGTGAAATGTGGCGTTTGCGGAGCCTCTGTCCAAACCATGGTGTCATTACAGAGCCACATGAAACGAGTACACAACCAAAAGAAAATCCTATCTTACGATAAAGATCTCAATCACAAAATACTGGCCGATAAATCATACGAATGCGGTATCTGCGGCCTGAACTTCAAACAATTCAGTTACCTCAGAATACACATTAAATTCGTCCACGAAAAAGGCCTCCCTTGGCACATAAATCAAGGCGCCAGCGGACCTTACAAATGCGAACCCTGCAATACCACCTACGCCACGCTTCAAAGTCTTCGAGAGCATAATCGAAGACGTCACGATGGAGCACCGGTCGAAAAATTCCACAAAGAATGTACACATTGCGGAATGCTCTACAGAAATCGTTTGCATTATTCCAAACATTTAGCCAAGATCTCCGGCCGACCCACCTGCTACGTTTGTTGGAACGATTTCGATACAGCTGATGACCTAAAAGTGCACATCAACTCGGATCATCTCGACGAACTACCCTTCGGATGTGAACTCTGCGGTGTACGATTCGTCTATTTGACCGAATTAAGAAATCACATGTATACTCATTCGAAAACCAAACAATTCAAATGCGATCAATGTAATCAATCTTTTGTCCGCAAGGATTTCCTTAAATCTCATAAACGCCGCCATCAAGGTATTAGAAATCATACCTGCGAAGAATGCAGCAAAAGCTTTGTCGAATTTTGTGATCTCAGGAAGCACATGCAGATACATATGAAAAATAAAATGTTTACCGCCAAAGAAGAGAAAAGTATACCTCCTAGTCGTGTAACGAGTAATATTGAAACGACTATTGTGTAAAATTTTATTTTATCGTGTTGACTGCGCAAATATTTTCTACGTCAAAACTGCGTACAAATTCGGTTGTATTTCCTGTGTTCCATCATGATTCTGTCAGTGGTGGTTTGTATATTATTTTACGAAGATTTCTTCGTACTAAATAAAGTATGTGATTTTTTTGTTATTTTTTCATTTCTACATGAGGTAGAAAATTGCATTTTTGTCGAAAATTCGTTCGGAAATGGGAAATGTAAAGATGATCGAAAGAGAATACTAAATTTCAAATTTTTTAAATCAATGCTTTTCTTAATTGTGATGCTCTGGATTCATTCCAATGGAAGTTAACGAAGTATAAAATGGTGAAACTTCGGTTGTTGCAGCTCATTTTAGAATTTTTAATGAAAAAAAAAAAAAAAAAAAAAAAAATGGAGCCGATTTGACTAGAGCAAAATAGACTTTTCATTTCTTTTCTGAACAATTTCAAGTTTTCTCTTCCTCTCCTCATTTTTAAGAAATCAACAAAAAATTTACAATTGTAATTTTATGCTCACCATCAATTTCTGCATTTTTCTGTTCGAATATTGGTTTTTATTGGTTTAAATTGAAGTTGATTGATATAAAATGTTACAATTTTCTCAAGTTCTGAATATTTTTTCGAATTACAACTAATTTTTTAAAAAAATCATTGCAGTTGGATTATTAAAATTTAGGAAAGTGCCAAATAGAAAATATAGCCCTTGAAACTGCAATCATTCAATTTAATTTTTTTCGACAATCGTTGATTAATTTTTCCAGAAACTGATTTTTTTGGAAAATTACTTTTTGAAAATCTCCTAGTTTTGCCATTATTTTTGTGGAATGTCCCCTGAGACTGAGATAGGTACATTTAGAAATTTATTTTAAGGTGCTTAAAAACTAAATAACTCTTTTTCTAATTTATTGCGATTGAATAGTCCTTTGAGTATGGTGCTTTTTATTTCTTGACGGATGAAAATAGTGAATTGATCCCTGCAGCTTTTTGTTTTTGGTTTTACTTGTGTACAGGGTGCCTAAAAATTTCAAATCTTGGTTTTTCTCAAGAGAATTTCAAAATGAATTTTTTTTTGTTTTGATTTACGGTTAGAGGAAGTATAATGCGATTCTTATGAGACGTAATTTTTTTATTAGTTACCTAATATAAAAATCGAAAAAATTATTAATTTTTTCTCTTCTGAAAATTAAATTTTCTTCTTTTCGAAGTGAAAATTTATAGATTTTTAATGCTAGCGATCTACATTTTTTTTTTGATTTCTTCCCCATATTTTCAATTTTACAAATTTTTGACCCTGATGTTCCAAGAAAATCACTTGCATAAAAAAATCGATACCAAGTTTGAAGCACAATCCTTGCACAATCTCAGTTCATATTCAAAACTCAAAAAAAAAAGAATAATTTTAATTTAAAAAAAAACAACATGAAATTGATACAAATTCTGGTGTAATTTTTCAGGGAGATAAAAAAATGGAAATAAAACGAAATTGCACTTTTTAAAAATTGTAGCGGGGTAGAGGCTCCCGGCAATTTTTTTTAAATGTATGTAGGTACTTAGACTTACCAGATTTTCAAAATTTTTTGTCCGTTGAGAAAATTCAGCTGAAACTTGAAAAAAAATAAATAATATACACAAATTGCACTTTTAATTTACAGAGATAAATATCGTCGAATAATCAATGAATGATTAATTTTTTGTTTTCACAGAATCGTAGTCGAAATCAGCGACAAAATGATGGAATCCGGTTTAGAAAACATTAAAGTAGAAGAGTCCGGTTGTATTTCCCAAGAAAGCGAAATTGTTAAAATAGAACTTATCGAACCATTCGACATACCAGTTGAACCCAAACCTGAACAAAACGAATCTATCGATACTGATTCATGTAGTCTAGTCGAATCACCATCTGTCATTTCCGAACCTACGAATTCAATCGAACCGATACCCAACGACGTAGAACCATCGAAATCCGAAACATCTTTACCATCCGATGCCGTAACTGCCAAAAAACCTCGGAAAAATAATTCCTGGAATGATATTTCTGTGCCTTTGGCTCTTAAACCCAAAAGAACGTAAGTAAATGAGAATTTTTCTCTCAAAAACATCATTTTCTTCGTATCTATAACATTTTTTGTTGATTTTGCAGACCTAGAAGAGCATCTCGTATATGCCACTTATGTGGTAAACATTACAACACCGAGAGTGGTTTTAGACATCATTTAATCATGCACCAAGATCCTTCGTATTCTTGCCACGAATGCGGCCACGTTTTCTACGAAGCTCAGAATTTAAAAAAGCATTTAGCAGCGATTCATTCCGACGAAAGGCCATTCCAGTGCCATTTATGTGGCAATAAGTACAAAAGGAAAGATGTTTTGCAGGAGCACATTAAACGAGTTCATGACGGTATTAAAAGAGTATGGAATATTGAATCGTTGAAAAAATATAGGAAAAAGCAACAGACGCAGAAAAAGTATAAGTACACGTGCCCGTACTGTAATAAAATTCTTGGAACGTAAGTTTCACTTGATCGATGGTTTTAATTTTTGTACTTCTAAAATTGGTAGGTGGATCTATTAATTTTTTTTTTTTACAGTAAAGGATATTTAAATGATCATATTAATGGAGTTCATACTAAAGAGAAGCTGTACAAATGTAACGAATGCGATATGTCATTTACCAGAAAAACTACGTTCAAGTATCATTTCAAAAGAGCTCATATTTTGAATAAAACCGTACTCGAACCAAGAGGAACTTTTTTGAAAGATTGCGAGTATTGTGGTGAGTAATAATACCCAATTTTCTACGAAAATTTGACATCAAAAAGTTCGCAGAGAAAAATTTAGTTCAAAAAATAACCCAATTATTGAATAATATATTTTTTATTTCAGGGTTACAATTCCAAATAAAAAAATACTACGATCAGCACATAACCGCAAAACACCTTCACACCTTCAAATGCACCTTTTGCGAAGGAATCTTCGATAGTAAACTTCAATTGACCGAACACGTCGACACCGTTCACGCCGATAAAATATTCCGCTGCGATCAATGCCAGAAAGGATTCGCTGAGGAACTACTTCTCAAACGGCACGTTTACATTTGTCACACCAATAGGAAACCGTACGAATGTCACGAATGCGGATACAAGGCGAATAAGAAAGCTACTTTGGCTGTTCATATACGTAGGCATACCGGAGAAAAACCCTATCAGTGTGATATGTGTCATAGAAGATTTACTCAATCCGTCGATTATCGTAAACATAGAGCGAATCATTTCAAAAAAATCTAAATCGTGTTTGGAATTTTGTTGAAAAGAATGAAACGAAGCAGGGTTCTTCAGAAATCGTGAATTTTTAGCTGGTTTTATTGCCACAGATGAATTTTCCTATTGTAAAGAATGTTTCTAGATTCGGTCTGTTTTTCCTTTTTCCTTTTTTTGATAATTGAATGGGAACAAGATTATCAGTTTTCTCTTTTTAAGTCTCTTGTGAAGAAATCGATTTTTTTTTTTTGAAATGGTGTTCGTATGGATAATTTACTTGAATTTAAAATAATATTTGCTTAATCAGATAAAAGTTTATGATGTACGCTGTGCAGATATACAGCGGTGATTTGTGTTCTATCTCAAATGTCAATAATTGATGGGTGGAGAAGTAAGAGAGGAACTGTGAGTTTAATTTGAAAAGCTTTTGAGGTTTATATGTATAAGCTTGTGAATGTGAAATGTTCTAAAAGGTCTCAATTTTTCTGTTTCAAAATTTGTTCTCAAATCCGAGGGTTTTGAAAATTGGAGAGGGTCAGCAGAGGATGTTCGTGTTATTCTTGAAAGGTTTTTGTGAAATTATGTACTTATTTTTGGGAAATTTTCTATACCTCTGATTCGTTCTGGTGGTGGAAATGGAAAGGAGAATAATGCTGCCACAAAATTTAAAAAATAACTTGATTTTACCGGACAAAATTATATTTGTTTTTCATAAAATTTTCATTTTTAAAAATTGCGGTATTTTCATGAGGGAGGAGGGGGGCGATGGTTCTGAGCACGACTTTGGAAAATTTGTAGACATTTGCCACCAAATTCTTTCATTTATTTTCAGTTTTAATCAAAATTGAAAACTTGAATCAAGTTTGCTTCAAGTCAGATCATACATTTTTGAATATGGACCTACAAAAACATTTTGAAAACGAATACCTAATATTTATGGTAGGTATTTTTTTTTTGTTTCTTTTTTTTTCCTTTAAAAAACGTTGTTGGCATTTATGAATAGATTATTCTACATTTTTGGAAAATAGTCTTAAGTAAGAATTGAGTCAGGAAGACGGTCACTATGTCTTTGTGAGGTTCAGAATTAGACACCAAACACAATTTTTTGATTTTGGCTATCCTCGTATCCTCTCTATTAACTTTTGAAAAAAAAAGGTAATCTTATTTACCGTTTTTTGGTATTGAATTCCTAGTTCCTACTTCCTACCTAGACTACCCAATGAGGATAATTTTATTCGTAGATTCTTTGGAAACCTTGTTTGATGATTGACTAGTGATCAAGTACTTTATTTTTTTAACAACTAAAAGGATGATATTTATTGTAAGATGATTCGTTAATTGAATTTGTTGCACTTATTTCACCTATTTTATCAACCGTCCGTTCGTTCCATAGATTTACGAAATTGAATGAATAGGTGAAGTATTGTATTGTATAGATTTGTGTAGTATAAATGTTTCTGAATTGATGTATTATAATCGTTCCGTCATTGCCATGCAATAAAACTCTGATATTTTATTTACTCGTTGCGTGAAGTGAACTAAATCATGAATTATGAGTAACTTCATGGTCGTTTCTTTGTAAATAAACTTGAAGAAAATCGAAAGAAAAATCAATAAGAAATTGGAAAAAAATTGTATCAATGCTATCACGAAGAAAGTTTCTATCGGCAGATTTTATTTAAAGATTTGAACGAGAAAATCCTGACGCCAAATACTTAGGCTATTAGATTCTAAAATTCTCACAAATTTTTCTCTCTTCCAACCACATCATTTTACGAATTCAAAGTCGAAAATTTGCACAAAATCAGTCACGCAAGAATCCATGAAAAGAACTATTTAATACGTAATTGTTTACAACATAATTATCTTCATCGTAATTCGAAAACAAAAATTCACCGGAGGAGGACTTCCACCTTGCACATAAAAATATATGAAAATACAAATAATTATCAAAAATACATAACAATCATATAAAATGGAACAAGTAAACAAAATAATCTCAAGCAAATAAATAATAACTTATGTGGATCATCAAAGGTGGGTCCATTTCAATTTTTCTTCGATATACATTTTATCAATCAATTATAACAATATTAATTAGTATCGGTTCACCAAGAAAACCTTGGAAGGTCAATTCTTTCGATATAAGTTGATTGTGCGTTAGTTTACCAAATAGAAGTAGATTTAAAGGAACATGAACAATGAAATTGAAACAGATAACGTTATCGCTATCTCTTCATGATAATACACTTTTAAAACTATATAAATAAATAATTATTATACATTAGGCAAAAATAATCGATTTTTAAAATAAACACAAAATATTACTAAAATAATACTGTGATGTGTAGCATACAAAATAGCTGCACTATTTCTCCTTAATTTTTTTTTACACATCTAGTTAAATGGCACCTGTTAATATAGTTGTTCGAACTGTATAGGAATGATGATGGAACTTATCTACAATGAAATGAAAATAATTTAACGGAATGTAACCGAGATCAATGATTGCTAAGCCATCACTGCGAGCTTTTTGTCACTGAAATATACCAAATTGATGAAAGTCGTTAAGATTATAGGCCGATTAGGAATTAACAAATCAACTACGCTGACATGCCTTCTGCTGTACCGTTGGTTAATATTACATCATCGGGTTTAGAATCATCGCCCCCTTTGACCTGTTCCTCGAATTTCGTAATGAAATCTTGATCGATTGATCGAAGTTCGGCGATCAATTGCTCTTTCTCTGATAAGTTCCAGTTTTCGCACCATTCTTTGAATAGCTTTATTCGGCATTGGAAGATGCTTGGCGGACGGTCTTTCAAATTAGACGCGTCTAGACTAGAAGCTAACCCGTTGATGTCGGTTTTACGATGAAACTCGTCTATCAAAACTGGTAAGAAGTCGCCGCGTTGCATGTCGCCCCATTCTTGAAACCATTGAGTGATGTACCGGATTTGGGCTGGAACCGCCGGCGTGTATGCATTACCTGATCCCATCGTTGAAACGTTTATGCATATAAATTAGTGAAAAATACGTCAGCGAAACGTGAACCGAGTAGTCTAGCGTTAAATTAATTCAACTTCCGTTTTATTTTAACAAGATAAGAAAAAAAATTAACTGATAAAGAATTGATTATCTCCGGACATCGACGTCGCAGCTAAATTTTCAATTGAATTTGCGCATAGCTTAAAATCGTGTGAATTATAAAATAGGTATAGTTGGTAGGTAAAACAAAGATGAAAAGTTGTAAAGTCAGATGTCCAAAGTCCAAGAAGAAATAATTTGTTTGTTTTTCATTTTTTTTGCCGCCGATGACGTAAAATGCTGATTTTGCAAAATTTTATGCTGAAACATACTACTTTCGTATTTTCTAAAAGATTTTAGTGTTTAGTTTTTTATTTAAATGTTTCTTTTTTCTTTATTTTCTTTCAAATGCATAGGTATTCATTTTCATTATTTTCGTTCTTTTTTATTGGGAAATCATCACTGAGAAGTGAGTAATGACAATGATTAACGACCTTTGATTTTCCATTCCATTTGTCTTAAATACCTATACCTATTGATTTTGCATTTTCAAATATTGAAGTGCTGGATTTTTTGCATCATTTTCAATCGATTGTTGGTCTATGGTGTTTCAGTAGTTTTTTTTGTTCAATCCATTTTATTTTCATTATTTTTGTGCAGTTTCAGGCCATAACCATCATGGTATTGATTTTTGAAATTACTTACCCATGCCCAATTCCTCTTTTACTACTGATTGCAAGTTCAGATAGGACCAATCGAATACTTGAAGAAAGAAAGGCTCATCTCATGCCAATTCAACTAATTTTTGAGTTTTGATCTTTCGGTTCAGCAGAGTCTTTTTGTTTTTTTCATCGTGATTTTTTAATAGGATTTGTAGGTCGAAACTGGATTTCGATGATTGTTGGAAACTGGAAATAATATATTCCCCCCCCCCACCCACCATTAAAAGTAGACACCATTTTGATAACACGATTTCTGACGAATTTTTGAAAACCCAAAGGGGTAGGATTTTTTATCAGAAAGGTTAAGAGTATTTCTGAAAAAAGTACTTTACCTTAATTCTCATCAATTTGATAAAATTTTGAGCCTTCTAACCCAAGAATTGAATTTTTCAGCCATTTTAGAAACTTCTCGAGATGATCGTCTGAAAAATCGACTCAAATTTGAATTTTTTTTTTTTTTTTTTAAGAAACTGATGAACACCTATTTCTATGAAAAATGATGATGACCTGAAATTATTCCTAATAATTATTTAAAATTCACACTATAATAGATGAAATATGTATTTAAAATTATAGGTATTGTTGTTTTTTCCATTTTTATTAAATTAACATAAACATGAAAATTGATACATGTATGTATTGGAATATACAAAACCTTAATCAAAAGTAAGTAATACCTTAGGGATTTAAAATCACACAATATCGAAGAATGTCATAAACGTAAATTTAAATTATATTAACACTTAGCAAAATTTAGGAACTAAACGTACTTAGAAAAACATTTTAACTAACGAATAAAAGTAAATTGGAAAACAATTAACATAAGTAGACAGATATAATTTTCCCTTTAAAATAAACAAACATTCATCACAAATTAATTTAGTGGTAATAAAACACTAAAATCGTATTGACTAAGTAAAATGATAAAAGAAATAAAACGACGAAATGCCTTGATTAAACACTCGAATTGTTAAAAAAAATAAATAAAACAATGAGTCACGGTCATAAACCATCCTCGAAAATAAAATACAAGAAAAATAGAAATTATTCGATAAAAATAATAAAACAAATTTATATTATTTATAGGTACCTATTTCTAAATTACGTTTTTTTTTTTTTGGTCAGTCGTGAATATTTGTCGCTCGAGAGAAATTAAATGCCAAAATTACAAATAGGTACGAGTATTGCCATCGAAGAAACAAAAATTATCTACTTAATAAAATATATGAAATAGAATAGGTAGGTAAATATAATAAATTGATAATGGACGCCCATACGAGATTTTCATTTATTTTCTTAGGTATTAGATACAGAAGAAGATTTACTGTTAAAAAACTGTCATCTAGTTATGTACGTAGGTAGGTATAAAACAGCAAAAAAAGTTCAGTGGCTTGGTTCATTTTGAGATTAAGATTTCTTCATCGCCTGAGACCTTATTAATTGACTTGTTGACTTCAAATAAATTAAGAATTACGTAGGAATGCTCGTAGTGCCACTTTTTCCGCATAGCGATAGAATTTCTTTTTTTGGAAAGGTTATGATATGTAGAAAAGTTGCAATGAAATGGTTCGATAGGTGAAAATTTATGTAAATGGTAAGTTATTGTCATTGAGACGAAGGGAAAGTAAAAATAGGATACGTTGGGAGAATAATAAACACATGTAAGCTTCGTTTACGATACGATAGATAAATTTCTGACATTACATATCATTTAACACTTTAAGCTACGTTAACACGAGAAAAAAAATATCAGAGAAGAAATTCAACAAATGGATAAAAAAAAAACATCGTATACGTACATGATTATTACTGTTCGGGATCCCTCGGTTTGGATTCCTTTCTCGATTTATATTTTCTATAATTAATCTGTATCTTGGCGGCGGCTGAATTCTGTAAGCTATGTCGTTTACGTACCAGATACCCTCGAACTCCGGCTTGTATCTTGGCGACTTTTTTCTCGATATCCGGCTGGGTGGAAAGATTGCTGGTACTGGAGCTGGCCGAATCGCGCAAATCGTTCAACGAACTCGATCTTTTGATGCTTTTCCGCACTTTGTAGCCTCTAAAGTGAGCCTGAATTTTGGTAGCAGCCGAAGCCGAGATTTGTATACTTTTTCGAGTCTTGAAACCGCGATACGTTGCTTGAATTTTGACGGCGGCTTGTTTGAGCGGATCGTCTTCGAACGTTTTCACCGCCATTCTATTACTACCCATTTGCTCGGTTGAAATTGGTTTGTCAGATGATGGCGTTTGATCTTCTGTAACGTTTGATTATAATTTTTTTGTAAATTTGCCAACATCAGCGGTACTAAGACGCATGCGTTGCTAAGCGTATATATATTCGTAGTTTACACACATCGTCAATTTAAAAGCACTTAGAGGTTGATTTATTTTTAAATCATGCTGCCGAGTGATTTACAATGAATAATTTTTGACACATTGAAATATCCAATGCTCGGAGTCGTCGTGAATTAAAAAGCCCTCGGTAATTATTTTACACTCGGAAACACGCCTCGGTTATGCCAATTGATCCATTATTGGAATGATTACGTCAACAGTGTCAATAACATTCGAACATTTGCATCTCATTCAAGAAATGTTTTCTAAGATTGACTAGGTCAATAGAAAAAATCCAAATGCCAATGCTCAAGTAAAAATATTCCGCGAGGTTAGAAAAATATTCGCTTTGAGTTAATACTACTTCGAATTAGATCTATTATTTTTACTACAATTGACGTCATCAACGAAGCGAAAATCTAAACATAGCATTTTAATTAGATTTTTTCTTTCTCTTTCGAGCGTCGTAATTCTTCGAATATTACCTGCAACCGAGTTCACTTCGCATCCAAATACCGAGTATTTTTATCTCTTTTTGATGATCAGCTTTGTATTCTATGCATAATTTACGCCACATACTAGGGCTTTGTTCGAGGAAAAAAATTCAGGCCATAAGAAAATCCTATCTATCTTATTTCAGCATTTTTTATTGTTTTCATTTTCTAACGAATCAAAAAAATCGAAAAATCATCGTGAATTATCAATGAGTTTCCTTGAATGACTCGATACTACCTTTTTTACAAGAAAACAGAAAAAGTTGCCTACCCGATGTAGGTTTTATTTCTATTCCTTGATAAATGAAAAGTGGGCAACTTGTTCGACATTCATGTCTGTTTTAGCATCAAGGCGTTCATTTATTGACCAATTCAATACCTATGCTAAGGGTGAATAAAAAAAAACATTCTATATTTTGCCCAAATTCACGAAGGTGATATTTTTCAGTCAAATTGCTTCCACCAAAAATTTCAGTCACCTAACATGAAGGAGATTGCAGCTGTGGGTTCTCAAAGTTGAAAATTTTTAACTTTTTTCTAGTTTTTTGCCTGAAATGTGTTCCAAAGTAATTTTTCAAGTTTTATATTAGGAGGCTATCGATGCATCTTGATTTTTTGCATTTCTTTGTCCCATTAGCACCTTGATTCGATATCATTTTAGACCGCTACACAAGGCACGTTTTTGTTGTTTTGAAAAAATTTGGGGTGGGGGCGTCTTAAAAGTTGTATTCAACCCTTTAAAATGACGAAATAGAACTTTTACTCTCATCTTGATTTTTACTTTTTTTTTTTGGCATTATATCTACCTAGTACCTACCTATAAACGTTTTCAAAGAAAAAAAAATTGTGAAGCCCGTAAAAACTAAAGTAAAATGTTTGTTGAATAAATGAAAGCTTAAATAATCGAGAAAAAAATTACTTGACATTTTCCATCTATTTTTCAAAAAATGAAAAAATACCTAAATACTTAAAGCGAGGGATTTTCGACTTGAAACATTGGTAAAAAAGAAAAATGGACGTAATTTACTCAAAAAAACATTCCTTTCGAGTTTTTATCGACTTGTCAACTTTTTAAAATTAAAACTTTGAAAATAAATTGAGAAGGATACGATTATTTTCATCTTTTCTATAAGTCCTTGGAGAGAAATCCTTCCTTTCTCAAAAAAATAAAACAGTGTCCCCTTTTTATCAATTTGTTGTGATTTCTCAACTATAAAATTCGAGATAGAGTTTTAGAAGTGGTATGTATCTGTCTTGTCAATGTATCAAAGGACCCAAGAAATGAGGAAAATTAAAATGCTTCAATAACCTGCTATTAAGAAAATTTTTTGGAAGCATTTTAGGCAAAAAAAATTGGGAATGGTCCTAATATGGAAAAATTTTTGGGCTTTATAATTCAACCTCCTTTAAGACGGAGAGCTAAAATTTTTGCATGGAAGAATTTTGACTCGAAAGATATACCTAATCTCGTGGTTAAAATACAGGAATTTTTTTTCAATCCACCTAATTTCGTATACAGGTAAAATAAACTGCCTTTCTGATGAATTTTGGACTCCATTGATCTAATTTATTTGAAATTTGATATTTTTTACCTCATATCAACTCGATCTCCTCGGCAATGGCAACTTAACAGCAAACATTCACAATTGCGAATAAAGCTTCAAAACAAACGCTTCAAAATACTGAAATTCCTGTACAAATTATTCAAATACGTACGTACAATTGAAACCAACAAGCTACGTAATGAAAATTTAAAATATTCATCAAATTATAAAAATAAGTAATTTTTACAGCGATGCAAGAAAAAAAAATATACAACACACAATGAAAAATGAATGATTTTCAATCCAAAGCATAAGAATATTTTCATATATTTTTAGCAGAATTCAAAATAGATAGGTAAGGTACTCACTAAAACTAATAGTAACAAAAGAAGAAAGACTTTATTTAAAATAACACAACTCAGTTCTAAAGATAAAAAAAATACTAATTAAAAAAATATTAAAAATACAGATAGTATAGGTAGGTATTTTTTGATAGAAAAAAATCAACTACTGGTTATAGGTATTTACAGATCTGAGATAACGAAGCGATAGAGAACACACACACATACGCAGAAACACAGCTAAATATTTAATTATTCGATGTGATTACCTTCAATGACTTTTTCTTGAATTGGTTCTACTTTTCCATTGACAGGTTCAGGAGCATTTTCAGGTTTTTCTACATCTTCGATAATTTTACTAGGTATAGTTGATTGTCCATTGAGGAGCGTACGATTTTCACCCAAACATATGCTTTTACGAGCTCTGTAATTGCGAAAAGTGGCTTGGATTTTGGAGGCAGCTTTATCTAAGTCGGTGTTTTCACTTTCTTCTTCAACACATTCGGATAAGGTGCAACGTAATTTAGGTAATTTGCGGATATTTTCAAAATCACCGAGTTTACTATCTAATGACATGCGTTTCTTCTGGACATTGTAATCTTTACCAGGACTGGAGTCGAGTTTCGGATCGTTTGGCTCTGATGTATTATCCTGTAATGAAATTCAAACTAAAAGTTAATTTAAAATTTTGAAAAGGAATGCAAAAAGTGCATCTTTTTCGAGTCTCAATTTTGTTCAAAAATTATGGGGAGAGGGGACAAAATATTGATACGCCATGATAACTGATTTAATTTCAAATACAAAGATTTTTTCCCAACACCAAAGGGCCAAAAAACTCAAAATTTCATTTTAAAAACACGAAAATTTTCAACAAAAATTGAATAAGTTTTGAACAAAGCAAGATGATTTTTCAAAAAATTAAAGGGTTTTCAAAACACGTAGAAAATCAATTTTATTCTAAAAAATTCAGAGAAAATTGCTGATAAAAATAGTTAGGATAATCAAAGTTTTGCAAAAACGATAAATTTTGATGGAGATGAAATATAAGTTGATTGCAAAGTTGATATAAGACATTGTTTCGAAGTGAGAAAATAAATGATTTAGAAAATTACAAAAATATAATAAATATGAGCCAATTTTGGCCTTTTTAAAAATTTGTTACTAAAATTGAATGGAAATTTTTCCAACTATTTGTCCTTTTTTAAAATTCCAGTTCAATCCAAGAAGAATTGTCACGAAGAAAATTAAAAAATTCTGGAAAATCGAACAATTTTGAACAAATCTAGAAAATCGAAAAATTTTGGAACATTTGAATTGGATTTCAACATTTACAATTTTTCATAATTGGAATCTGGTTTTGAGACAATTAATAGGTAAGCCAAAAAACTGAAAAAGTGAATTCCATCAGAGTTTCATTTTCAAATGACTAAAATAAAATGCTTGCAATAAAAAAAATAGTTTGGTACCTACCTGACTGTTACTCCTGTTATTTTTGAATTGTTTCCTAGTTAAATATCCTCGAACTCCTGCTTGGATTTTGGAGGCAGCCAATTCAGGATCAGGTAAAGTTTTTGAGTCCTTTTGAACAGCATCAGAAGATTCAGGTAACTGAACAGATTTTAATTCGTCTTCGGTTACATCAAATTGGTCCAAATTTTCTGGTAATGGAGGAAATTCTTCCAAGTCTGGAGGTTTTGGCAAATCTTCACTAACTGAATCTATGGCGGTTTTTTCTGTCTCTAATGATATGTCTTCTTGAGTTATCACAGCTCCGGATATTTCTTGAGAAGAGTTTAAACTTTCCTGCAATGACAGAAAAAATAATTTTTAATAAATGTTTTTTTTTTTTTTTTTTTTTTAAAATAAATATAAAGGAAAAAGAAAAGAATTTTTTTTTTGAAAAAAATTAAATTAGCATTTTTCTTCTACCCCCTATCCCTTTTATGACTTGAAGTGATCTGTGATCTTCAAAAATAGGTACCTACCTACTACCCTACTACTTTTATGATTTTAAAAAAATGTGGATTCATTCAGAAGAAATATAAATTAATTTTATTTAAATTTATTATTATTGTGTATTCATTAAAATTAATTTTATTAAATATTTTATTAATATAAATTGAAAAATTTATAAAGTTTATTAAAAATTATTTTTAAAATATTTATTTTAATTTTAATTTTAAAATTATTTATACAATTTATTATATATCTAAATATTATAAAATGGAGGAAAGCGAGACATGAAACTTCTCTCAACCAATAGGTGATTAACATACCTCTTGAGTTTCTGAAGATACTTGTTCCCATTCTGCTAGTCTTTTGTGAGCATCGTCTGTAGGAGGCGATGTGACTGCAGCAGCATCCGATACCTCAGGTTTTGGTAACTTGACTTCATCTTGTCCCAAGACAGAGACTGATCTGGAATCACTCTGTTCATCTAGGAACGACAAACTATCAAAATCACTGCCTTTTTCAGCCACCACAGAATCGACAGCTGAAAGTACACTAGATTCAGAGACATTATTGACTTCCTCTGCATCTTTTGGTTCAATGCTGATGGTAGTCTCAGCAGCAATTTTGGCCATAATATCTGTGGTCTTTTCAACAGCCTGTTTGCAAATATCATCCACTTCTGGAATGACATTTTCACGAACTACTTTTTTCAACCGTTTCAATTCCTCATTATCAAACACATTGTCTTCTTGATTAAGATCTAATGCAAGCAGTTTTTCATCTACAGCATCTTCCAAGTCAGGCTCTTCAGTTACAGATGGGTAATTATGGTCTTCAACTCTGTTGTAGGAGCTTTCTCCATTACTGGATATTGTATCAAAACGTTTCATACCTATGTGGTCAGTTTTACGAGAGAAATTTGCATCTAAATCAGATCCATCATCTTCAGAATCATCTCCTAAAGTATTCAGTGACGTATTGCTTATTTCTCTAGCATTTTCTTCTTTTGATGATTCACCATCATCCCTAGATTCAGCTTTACCTTCAATCAAGATGTTCATTTTTGGCAATGATTCTTCAAAACTTTCTCTCAAACTTTCTGGAGATGTTAAATCAGTAGATTCGTTTTTCATTACATCATCAGCTGATGATATTTCCAGAGTATTTTGTTCTGATTCTTCCATAGATATTTGGCCAAATGATAGTCTGTTTGGTTTATTTGGTTCATCAAAGGAATCTTTCTTCGGTGGCATTTCCCTTAGTTCATTGACCACAGAAATAATGTCACTGCTAGTGCTTTCAATTTCACTGTTACCATTAGTCTTTTCAAGTTCAAGAGTGTCTCTGTCTTCAGAATCTGTGGTGGCTGGTGAAGGTGTTTTCTTAATTTCTGGAATTACATCGATTGGTTTTGATTCTAATGCAAGAATTGGTTCATTTTGTTCTGATTTTGTTTCAGTTTGATTAGGTATTGATTCTGGAATGTCAGGGTCTTTTTTATCGAAACTTTCTTTTTTAGTTTTTTCAATGCTCTCAACTACTTTTGGAAGGTATTTCTCGGATTCCGCCAAATCTTCTGCTTTACTTGAATCATCTTTCTCCACACTTTGTTGGATTTTAATTGGTTCACTAATTTGACTTTTATCAATTTCTCCCTCTGTTGAAGATGATCTAGCTTCAATAATGGCTGTTGTAACAATACTAGTGGGACCATTTTGGGCAATTTGACTTTTTTCTGCAACTTGTTCCTCATTAAGCCTATCTTGTATAGCAGGCTCCTGTATAGGTTTGGCTTGGTCATTTTCTACTGGAATTTCTTCCTGTTTGGGTTCATTAGAGGAGGGAGGATCTTCTTGGTAACATCTTCGATAATCTACTTTTTCATTGTATTTCGCAGTTGTGCCTAAAATAGCTACAGAGCCAGTGCTGGCAGCCAAGGTTCTAACAGCAGTAGCTTCTACACAATGTAGGGATCCTTTTTCAGCATTTTCATCATCAGGCTCTTCTTCGTCATCATTGGTGGGTGAAAGCTCTTCTTGGGGTACAATGGGGACATTTTCCAGAGGCAGTTCTACATTGCTATTTTTTTGCTCAAAATTGATTATTTGACGGTCACCATCAACTGGCGAGGCTTGCGATGATCCCGCTGCAGCTGAAACAAAAATTAAAATTGAGGTCAGATTTGAAATTTATAGGAAAATTGAATTGATTACGAGTTTGGAAATAATTTATAGGAGGAGGGGTTGGTAAAAAGTTTTAAAATTGCAAATATACTTGAAATAACTTCATAAATTCTTTGATCTTGTGCATAGGTAATTGAAACTTCAATTGGTTTAAAAATAATTTAAAAATATTTATGAAACATTAGGTACAATTTTTTTTAGAGGAGATGGAAAAATGTTCTTTTTTCGAATTGAAATGAATTTTCTTTTGAATTTTTTGATTCTTAATGAAAAGTTTTTCATAGTTTTGAGAAAATGATATTAGTAGGTAGAAGAAGATACAAAAGAAGAAAAATATGCTGATGGAAATTCCAACCCACAGATTTTTTCAATTTTTCTCAATTTTTTGATTTGAAATTTAAAAAATTCTCGAATTTATGCAAAACAGAAATACATGAGATAGGGAGAATAAGGTATGAACAGGTGAGAGAAGATAATAGGGGTCTACATTCAAAGAAGTTTTAACATAAAAGATTGGTATTGTTTTCAGAAGAAAATCCATTTTTTTTTTTCAATTTATATCGTTAATTTTTTTTCTCGACAAAAATTAATTTTTCAAAAAAAATTTCAGTCGAAAAAATGAAAATTTTCAAAATTTTGGAAAATATCAATTCTAAAATTTGTTTGCCTGGAACTTTTTACTGAAAGTAAAATTTATGTAAACCGACCAAGCGAAATATCAAAATTTAAAACAAAATTAACTGCTCGGTCGAAATATCGAGACACATAATTTCAATTCTTACCCACTTCAGTTCATAAATCTTCACCCACGAAGACTATTTCAAAATCGTTATTTTTATACTCAAAGATACCTTCGAAATTCTACAAATAAGTCATCCCTATCATTCATTCATCTTTCAAACCGAACTTCTCACATCTTGGAAAAAATATAATAAGAATATACCAGCAAAAATATCCAATCAATTTCCCAAGAAAAAGTTTTCTTTTTAACGAACGTCGGTGGGTGTATAGTTGAAATTTAAATTGAAAATACAAAAACTCCAGCTTCGTCAATAACAATAAACTGCGCGCTTTTGCGAGAACAATTTAAACGTTACTCGACGAAATTTCCATACAAGAAAAAAATTTCTTCACCCATGAAAGAAAAACAAAGTAAACATCGACGAAAATTTAATCGAATGCATGAAAAAAAGCTGCTCTTCTTTTTAATCCACTATCCATATCCAAAAAGAAAAAAAAAACGTAATTTTCAATTGTAATATTTTCACTCCTCCTACGTAAAGAATATCGAAAGGTTATCCGCGTAATGTAAATATTAATCGAGCTTTAAAAATGTAAATCCCTTTATCGCATTTTGAAAACTCGAATTTTCCATCTGAAAAAATATATACCTACCTACACGTTCGGTTCGGGTAAAAAAAGAGAAGAAAATCTCATCCTATTGAAACATATCGAATGAAAAGGTTCTAAAAGTGAGAAACTTCCAGTCATTGTTCGATTGGTAAAAAGCATCAATTCGAAATGTTAATTCTTTGAAGGTAATCCCTTTGAAGTTTATCGATTTCCAAGTCGAATCAAAGCAGAACAGAACCCGAATAGGGTATAAATTTTACCAATAACTTCTCACATCTTGGAAATTCCATTTCGAAATTTTTCCCAGCAAATCTTTCAGTTTTATTGATTAGGTTCAAAACGCCGAGATTCATGAATAACTATCGTGTTTAAAATTATACCACGAGTAAAACTTTCAATTGTCAGACGTTGAAAGGTTTCAAAATAGGAGTAAAGAGAAAAGGAAGCTGCAGAAGAATGCGAAGGTTTTTTGAAAAAAAAAAAAAAAAGGTAAATTAAATTTAAACTCAGTTTCATTCTCGCATTCACCTATCGATCGGTTAAAAATAATTAAAATTTGTACAAAGGTGGAGAAATTTTGCAACACGCGACCCCGTTTACTTTTTTTTCAATTTCGATTGATTAAAATTTGAAAGGTGTTGGCAGTTCGCACCTTTGCCGGGTGTAATTTAATTTTGATAACGATAACGAGAAGGTAATTACGAAAACGAGGCAAACCTTATACATAAATGTACAAATTCAGGGCGTGTAACTTTTCGCAAAAGGTTACCGGGCTAACTGCTGTACGGAAACAAATCGATAATCCTACTCCTTGCTTCATCAACGTACACACCGGCTCTCTTTTATCTGAATAAATTTCATCCCTCTTTTTCATTTATACTAACACCCCTCGCAGACAGACTGGCACACATAATGTTCGGCTACACTGAAGTTTGTTGCCTGTTGAACTCATCATAAATATTCCGCGTGACTACATGTAAACTTTTCCCCATTGTCGAGTCTATTTTTTTTCTAGCTTTTACCCCGTCGGTTTTGTCGTCGTTTACAGCCAATTCGACGTTTTAGCTATTTTTTTCCTCCAACCATTCAATTCGCCGAAATAATGCAGACATTTTTCCCCGCACGTGTACCGTTTTCCTCGTCGTCGAATGGAATGCGTCGAGATATTTTAGAAAATCATTCATTAGGGCGATTTTTCCCTCATGAATGAGATTTACAGAGACGTGTTCCAATATGTTTATAGATACGAAAAAGTCGTGACGGGTTTTTCCTTTTTTTTTTACGTTGTCACGAGGTATCCTTTCGCCTTTTTTTTGCTCTCTTTACTTACCCTTGTAATGTCAAAAGAAGATATTTCTGTCATTTTTTCTACTTTTCAAATCACACGATAGCCAATTTTTTTATAAAAAGCGAAATAACGTCGAGTTGGTATGATATGACATCGTAAATTGGGTCGTTTTAAATTTTTTTGGTCAGATTATCGGTAAATTCAATTTGCAAATGGAAAAACCTTGCTAAAAATATATGGAATGTGGCAGAAACTTGGGAAAAGTTGAGAAAAAATTGTGGTGGAATTGGTAAATTGAACCTTCGGTGCATTCTTATTTCAAAAATGAAAACGAGCGACAAATTACATTTGATCTTTTAAATAATAAATTTGACTAAAGTCTGGAAAAAATTGAAGTTAGGAGAAAAACGAAAATTAAAAATTCTGAAAATACAAAATCAAATTTTGTCCCCTAAAAATATTTTGATTTTTTTGTTTGAAGTCATTGTAGAGGTGCAGGACCTTCGCCAGAAACACAAGAAACCGAAAATTTCGAGAATGTTGCGGTTCTTTCCCTTTTTTAATCCCGTCTGGAACCCTTTTGGCATCACTTAGAGATTAGCAGTCCAGCATATTTGAATTCAGTGCAAAAAATTTCTCAAGTACCTGATGGTTTTAGCCTTCAACCCTTTAGAAAAGAGTTCATGATGGTGGTGAACTTTATATTTTTAATAATTTTTATTTCCATTTTAGGTTATAAAATAATTAATTGAATTTCCATATGAAAATATTAATTTTTTATAATTTTTTTTTTGACTTTTGTAATTCAAACTTTATTGCGTTTAAATAAAATAGTTGTGGAAAGGAAGACTAGTGATTCTAGAAAAAGGACTTATTATTGAAATAAATTTAGGTTTTGACTCCAAATTTAGACTTTTTCAAAAAAATATTATGTGCAAAGCAGTTTTTTGATTAAGTATTTTAAAGACGAGAAACATGACAAAGCACATTAGGTATTTACGGCGAACCGGTTATGCAATTTTATTAACATCATTGAAAAGAATCGTTCAGCACATATGCAGGGGTTGAAAAATTCTACTGCAGAAATTAAACAAACGCAAGAGTACATTCTACCAACCCCTGAAACGCCAGATTAACAGTTATATTGCAGTAAAATTAGTTTTTTGCGGTGGATTTATAATTTACATTTTACAATACAAGGCATGCTATTTATAGTGACACCACGATTTCGAAGATTGATAATTCATACTTTTGGATTTACGTTTGATTCTTTGGAATTTTTTGATTCTCCAATTTTTCAGAGGAGGGAGAGGAAGAATGGGTGAGTCAAATTTATTTGCAACTCAAGGACGAAAAAAACAAGGATAATGCAAAGTTGTTTTCAGTAAAAAAAAAAATCAAATGAGACTTATGGAAATAATCGAAGTGCCAAAACTTGAGTTTGGGGCTATTTTGACCCAATTCAGACTGGAAAGAGTGGGGGGGGGGGGTCAGGTCAAGATGAAAAATTGCGGCAATATCGAGCGTGTTATCAAAATCTACGTTTTGTTGATTTCCCGAATTTTTTTCTGGGGCCATTCTCTCAAAAAATCCAATAAGGCCTCTACGAGAAATGAGAAAGATGAATCAAAATTGAGAAATTTTTCAAAACTATTGATCAAGGTATCAAAATTCATGTTTTTTCATCTCCCCCAGTTCGTTTTCAGGATCGTTTTGTAAAAGATTAAAGGCCGTAGCTACAGACCTAATCTAATAACGGGTTGAAATCCTATATGATGTTTTATGTCATATACGACTACGAATTAACGAAATAGTCATTTAAATAACAAACTGTATTTAACGACACACAAATTACACGAAGAGAACGTACATAATTAATAAAAATATATCATTATGCACTGCAAATTGATAGAAATGTCACATTAACCGAAATAACCACTTTAACTTTGGGTACGAGCAATGCTCGTAGCCTGAGACTCTGAGTATCGTACTCTAGTATCACCAGATTACTACTACTGCATTCGCGGTACTCGGTAGATCCAAGTACCGGCTCGCGGCTTCATCATACTATGGACACACAGTGTTGCCATACAACTAGGTAACGGCGAAGTGCAGCCAAGTTTACCTATAACATTTGCCCCCTCCGGCTTCACTGTGGCGAGCACAGCTAACCGAAGGGAAGACGAGTGCCATAAGCCAACTTGACCTGCACCGCACCCTACCTGCCCCTTCGTTCTTACCTTGAGGGGAGCGGCAACACGGTGTGAAGCCTAGCCAAGAAGCTGCAAGCGGGTGCTTGAAGAATCGGATATAAGGTCAGTGCACTTATTACCTATCTTCAATACCAAAAGTTATCACTACAGTGAGGATAACGATAATCCATCACGACTCGAAATCGAGTGAGAATACCTTCTTCCCTTCTCCCCGACAAAGATGGACTATCTTAGACTACCATCTGTTACGTAAGCGAACTCATCGCTAGCACCCCGCAGTACTGGGTACTTAGTAACAGAGGATAGGCTACGAGCAGTATGCCTTTGGACGGAGATCATCTCGACGTCACTAATTTTTTGAGAAAAGTTAAAGCTTCTTAAGGAAGAGTGTGGTTAAATTTTGAGTTTGGTGCATTACGTTCAGCAGTGCTGAGAGCGTAATGCACACGAAAGGGCCGAAAAATTTCGGTTTTGCATAAGTTATGCAACGTGTCATATAAAAAACGATTTAAATATGTAAAATATGTAAACAAAATCAAAAATATTCTTAACTTAATATCGTCTGGACGGCTTCGACGTCTTGTTTATGTTGTCGTTTTAAAATCGAAACTTAAAAAATAAAAATTGACTGTTTTCTTAAAAAATAAAAAATTATTTACAAACAACACAACAACATGATAATGGAACAAATAGATAAAAAGATAGAGAAAAAAATAAAAAAAAATTTTGCAGTGCATAATTTTGAAAATTTAAATTTACAGCATCGAACGAACAAAAGATAAAAATGCATATAAAAATATCAACGTCGCAGTGCGATAATTGGTAAAATGATATTAAACTAGATTAATTTTTATGGCACATAATATCACATAAAAAAAACACAAGAAAATGAATGCATGTTATGAGAAAAATTTCTTAAAAATAATTCAAAAATGTATTCGTAGTCATCGAATACAGTTTTTACGAAGTTCTTATATTGATACGGCAATCTTAATAATATTTTTTACTTTCTTAAATCTACTCGATGTTCTTCGTGTGACAGTGTCGGCGCTTTTTATCTTTCAACGAATACGTAGTCGGCAAACGGCGATGGTGCGGTTGTATGACAAGTACGTTTTGTTGCACTGATAAGTGCAGTTTTTTACAGTGTAATAAATGCATGAAAGATAAAACATGATTAGTACATGTAGTATTTTTAAGAAAGTTGAAATATGTCTATAATTATTTTCGCAGCGCGAAAATTGTTTATCGACGAAAGTGAATCTCGTAGATCGAGATTCTAGGAGAGATTTATTCATCTTCCATACTACTTTCTTCGGTGGCAGCATCTTGCTGCTCTTCCGTCTGTTGTTCCATCGCTTGTGCAGGTGGAATCTCCGGCGGAAGCATTTCGCTGCCTGGAGCCACCGGCTCCATTTCAGCGTCATCGCCTCCCAAATTGACAATATTGTCAATTGGTTGCTCCGATACTTCGTGTATCGGAGACAGGCTATTTCGTGATAATTCTGCCATGTCGTGCAGAATATATGACACGAAATTTTTACCTTGCGACGGCTGACCAAGTTGGTCAGTCGGCGCAACGTTTGAAGGCGAATCGGCATCACCCATGCCATCGTCGGTGGGTTCTGCCGGTTCCTTCATCTCAGCGTCCGGTTGTTGCTGCTGTGCAGCATTTTCAACCTGCGCCGGTTGTACGGTCGCTGTTGATGACGTCGACTGTGCAGACGTCGTCGGTACATTTACCACCGGAACCGCTTGTGGTGGTGCTTGTTGCACCACTTGTTGCGGTTGCTGCGGGACTTGCTCCGCTTGTACTTGCTGTGCAGGTATTTGCTCGGCTTGTCCCCGTACCGATGGTGGATTTGGTCCGGTCAGTGATCTATCGCCGTATACGTATGGACGCTGTGCTCCATTTAGAATGTCGTATAATTCATTGTGTAGAATTTTTCCGACTCTGAATGGGAACGTAGTTCGTTCTTCATTTTGAGTCGCTTCATGTGCTTGGCGACCGGGAAACTGGTTAAAGTCAATTACAGTGTAAGACCAGTTTGGTTCGAACTGTCGCCGCTCCATAATGAATTGATTAAATTGTATACGAATATCAGGTGTTCCATCGATGACCGGTTGTAATACGATGACAAGTTCTTGTAGTCCAAGCTCTCGCCATCGTCTGATCATTTAGAGGAATTCGTTTTGGAGTGCTGGCCAATCGTCTTCACTATTATTGTTGGTGTTGGTGTCCGCACCTCCAATTGATGTGACAATTCTGAACGGCAGTGCTCGTTCATTTGCAATTGGTGCAGCTTGCTGGAATAATCGTAACTGCGGACCGTACCAAAAATGAGAATCAATTAAATTCTTTGTATCGCCACGCAGCAGTGAGCGTGGCATTAACCAAATGTAGCCATCACCGATGACTACAAATGATCCCATTATCAGTACCGGATATCTGTTCCATTCTGCAATGCGAAAATGGTTCAGTTCTTGATCCGTCGGTCGCAACGGTCCGTACCATCGTGGTGCTTCTCGGTTTGCGATTACCGGTTTCGGTAATCCATACATCCGCGGTGCGGGTGGAATTGGTGGGAACGGATTGTTTGGCGATCGTTTCGCCGTTTTTCGTTCCTTCTGTTGCAATGGCGTCATTGCTCGAGATGGAGGCGCATTCTGAGGCGTCCGCGGTGCGGGCGGCTTTGGATGGCCTGTTTTGTATGTCGGTTGATTTTGCTTAAACGCAGCGTTGTGCTGCGTTGGCGGAGCTACTACCGATGTACGCTGTAGATCGGCGTTCGGTTTTTTCCACTGAATGTGCTTTTGCAACATTCCTTGCTCTGCCTGTTTGACCGCAGCCGACAGTGCTTGCTTCGGTATTCCTCCGGCAGCTGCCTTGCGGATGGATTCATCCATCTGCGTTTTGATGCAAGGCTTATTCGGTTTTTTCGATGGATCCGGCAGTGGCGGGAATTCCCGTTCGTTACAAGCGCTGCTTGAACATGGTATTGGGTTCGAGTATAAGTCGTTGCCGAGTGCAACTGGTGAGTCGCCTAACGGATCTAATGGATGTTCGTTCGGACGTACCGGAGTTCTTAGCTCTGCTAAGAGGAGGCTTAGGCCGTTATCACCCAGTGCACGTGCTCGGGTGAAACGGCCGTAGTCGAAACGGTCGTTCGATAAGGTGAACACCCTTTGGAGGTCGCTGATGATTGCTCCCTGTCGCGAGATCGTGTTCTGACAGGCAGTTCTATCAGCCTCTAGCTCATTATACTGTGAAATGAGCGAATCCCTCTCCGTGATCAAAGCAGTGCATTGTTCACGTAGGGTGTCTCTTTCCGCTGTTAGCGCAGTGCGCTCTTCGCGGCAGTTGCGAAGTTCAGCTTGTTCGTTGGCATTCGCTGCTGCAGGTGCAGCAGGAGCTTCTGCCCTTAATGCGTATGTCCCGAACAATGGTCGTACTTCGGTCATTGTCGTGGGATTTATCAGGTGTACACATCCGGGCCTTGTACAGTGAAAGGATCCCGGGTGGTACGATGCTCTTGGACGCGGCGGATGTTCAAGCCGCATCTCTTGCTCTTCGGCCTGAAGAGCGTCGATCACACATTCCGGGTGGAATGGGTGTCCGCATGGTCCATACCTATATCGAAGTTCGATAGGTAATGGATTAAACGGTTGATTTGGCCTCCTTGGTGGGTCGGCCAAATTCATCCTGCATCGGCTGCACAGGACTAGTGGAACGAGCGCCATTTCCTGTAACATACGATTAAATATTTGCGAGATTAGTTTTTTCACTTCTCGTGAAAAGTTTTAGTCATGCAGTCTAATTACTAAAACTAGTAATTTACTCGTCGTGAGCAAATAATTGTTGAGCCTAGATGACAATCGGTCGTCATCGTACGAGAGTCGAGCTGTGCGCTCCCGTAACAATTGCGTAGTGCAATGTCAGTCGAAAAAGATTCTTCGGGTGCCGCGTATTGCGACATATCATGCACGTGCAATGTTGGATCGTTTAATGGGTACCCATACAGCTCGTCGTGTATGGGTGCCGGTGGTGGGGTTGTTGGCAGTGCCAACTGGATCATGTTCAGGTCGAACACTTCGTCTGTACTGTCATTGTTATTTGACATAATCGAATCAACATCGGTCGACGAGGGTTCGTCGACGTTGTTCTGTTGTATCGCCGCCGACGATGCAGCAGAATTTTGTTCTTCAGTGAAGAACGCTGAGAGATCATTATTTTGCCAAATTATACTACGCCATATTCTAGTGCTTGGATCGTAGTGTGTGGCAAAAATATTTCGATGAATTGTGTCGACAGCGTCGCCATTTCGTCGAATTCGTTTCTTTCTAGGTATTCTGCAGTGCAGACGTCTTAATTTTCTTTTTCTAAAATTTAATTGATAATCCAGTGGAAGACTTATACTAACATTGGAGGCTACGGTATCAGGCAGTGCCGCCATACCGTAGCTGTCGAATTTTGCCGCTTTGATTAATCGATCGAGCAGCGGTGCTGACTCGTCGAGCAGTCGAAGATTCGAAGCCATCGAATCCTCGTCGTCCGGCTGATTCATCTGTCTGTAAAAAAGAATGCAATCGAATTATGTTCGTGTATCAGTAATACACGCACACACACACATAGTTCCCAGTTGATCTGAAATCATAGCGATAAGCGATAACATGCTTCGACAAACCGATGGCGAAATCGTATACAATAGCCTGTTTTCAATCGTGATATCCAACAGCTAAAAATATCCGAATTCAAACCGTATTGAATACGGACGGCCGGTATTGGCGACAGTCTGCAACGCAGACGCAGGAAGCAGTGGTGCCAACATTTAAAAGATGAAGCTGACGTTCGACTGGATTTCGTATTCTTTTCAGTGAAAGAATTTACGAAAAAAGGAAAGAATAATGCATACTCACAGAAGAAATAAACTAACTTAGGGACTAGGATAAAAATATTTAACATTTGTAAAAAAAATGAAAGAAAAGAATAAAGAAGAAGAAATTATCCGTATGGACGTCGCCGTATTGTTTGAATACTGCTGTTGCGACGTGTCGGTTGAAAAATATTCACCCGGTTTCTTCAGTGAAGAAATACTACGCATTTGGTTCGTGTACCGGGTAATAAAACTGTACGAAGACAAAAGACTACGAGTTTCGAGTACGGGCTCGTTGGAATGAACAGTGTTCATTGTCACGTTTCCAAGAATCCATACAAAAATAAGGTTGAGGGCTAAAATGAAGACGTTCTTCATGTTTTGTATAGGATTAGTTAGAAATTTACGTTACTTCGTCGTAACGTATTCTCGTCGATCGAGAATGTACTCGAAAGTCAATTGCATGCATTGAAAATATAAAAATTCTTAATAACTAATAAGCGTATTTATTGGAATCATTATTTGATAATGAATTCTTCGAAAGAAAATGTCTACGATTGGATTTTTTACGTTGGTCGTAATTATCCTCCTTATACTCCAGTAATTTCATTTTCATGAAGTTCATGAAAATTCAATCTGGTTACATTGTTATCACGTCGATCGTGATTCTTAAGATACACATTTAATCAACATATTATTTCACATCGTTCGTGAATTTTCATGCAAATATCACACACATGCATAATATTTATTAAAGAAAATATCTAAATGTAATTGCAAGCTGCGATTTTATTGATTGCACATGTTGCATCATATCAAAAATATTTCACGTTGAAATATGCCTGTTCGTTATAATCGATTTTGATTCGATCGAAAAGTATCGTATTTTCCTGAAAGTTCAAGGATTTGGATGTTGGATATGTATTTCGTACACATATCTCCAATATATTATTTCCGAACCGAATTGCAAGTGATTCTTCCACTCGACAGTGCGAGTGAAATTTATCACTGGTAATTCCGACGGTGTGTTTGGAATTATCACAATGTACCTCATTATGATTTCCATGATCAAGCTGTGGGTAAAAGTATTACCCACTTCGTGATTATAACGACAAAGCATGGCAACGTGAAAAAGAAAGAAAATGCTTTTGAAAAATCGAAGCTTGTGCTTATGTGATAATTAGATCTATGTTTTTGTTGTACTTACGGGCTTTCGTTGACGCAAGTGCGTGTATAATAACGAGATTTACGAATTAATTAATCAAAATAAAGCGAATATTAATATTACCGCGCAATATTCAAAGCAGATCTTACTCACAACATACATTTAAAACGTATCGGTCGGTTCGATGAAGATGGAATGATTTGCGTAGATGAAACCAGTCGCCTTTGCGTTCAATCTACGTAACGTAGGGGAGACGCAGGGTTACCACATTTTCCAGTGAAAATAGTGGGTTCCGGGTTTCATCTCGCATCAGTCTGAATTTGCAAGTGCAAATTCTTCATCTGATGTTTCATTATCGGAGGTAATTAATTCATTGTCAGAATTATTATATATTTTTGATAAATATATTTTTTCCGGTAATGTCAAAAAATCAATCATCGCCACCGGCAATGGTTTTTTCTTTTTGCGTTTGCTTCTGCGTAAAGTGATTTCCTCAGCTTGAGGTTTTGCATCACTGCGTGGTGGAGATGGTGTGTTCTGGCCGCTGGTGCTGGCCGATGTTTTCGGTTCGTCGCCGAAATTTTCGTCGATGTTATTCTTATCGTTTCCTGGAATTTTGGTATTAGGTAGGTTACCTATACTTCCAGAAATAGGTTGCTCTACGGCTTGTTTCTTATTTAGCTGTGCGAGATATGATTTCGCCGCCGTTTCAACTTGAGCGTATCGTTCTGGATTTTTTATTGCTTTTTTAATATTCTCAGTGAGAGTATTTAGTTCGTTCGGCGATTTGATCTTACGTAACTTCTGTGAAGTATCCGTAATATTGTTTTGCTGCGAACATAATGTCATCGTTGAAGTATTTGTCTGCGGTGCAGATTTTTCTTTGGTTTTGTTCGCTGCTTGTTCATTACGACGAGCTACTCGCTCGTTGTGTAATTTCTTAGCAGCTTCGCGGGCGATCTGCTCCGCTGTTATTTTTACAGGTCTGCGAAATTGTGCTGGTGTACAATCTCGTCCGATTCGTTCGTGATCATGAAGATATTTGTAAATTTTATCTTCGATACTTTGCTCGTTTAATTTTGATTTAAAACAGGCGTGCTGTTTTAATTCTTCTTGTTGTTGCGTCGTTAGAAACAGTGCTATCTGACGTACGTTGACCGTCTTTCCAATTGTATCGTCGATAGATTCGACGATTTTATAACAATTGTGGGTCATTTTACGAGCAATGAAATATGGTCCTAACTTTTTAGGTAAAAGTTTTTCCGATATTCCATATCCTTGATCGGAATGTTTATGCTCAGTGAGCAATATCATATCGCCTTTGTGCAATATGGGTGGATCGAGATTGTTTTTGTTGTGTATATACTCGGCATGCATACGCTGCTGCATACGTTTTTCTCGTATGAAGGTTTCGATTACTTCGCGCTGCGTAAGTGAATCGATTTTTACCTTCTTGAGTTCCGACGTATATACTGACTTTTTAGCTAGACGATCGGCGTACGCATTTGCGTAGTCGTCGCCATGTGCTTTTACGTGGTGTAATTGGAAACTGTCAAATGATTGAATCAGTGATTCAATTGCAAGGAAAAAATCCTTGTGTACGACGTCGTGTCGTTTTGCATTTTTCCAATTATTTTGTTTCCAGTTCGGTATGTACTCGTTCATCGCATTTGCAACGTATTGTGAATCGGTGAAAAGTTTCACTTTTTTTACCTCGTTGAAACGTAATATTTCGAGTGCTTTTTGTATCGCTACGACTTCGGCGAGATTATTCGAATTGGAGTAGTTCTCTACCAAAATTCTCTCCGATACATTTTTCTCGGAGTCCGGAGAAAAACATATACCTATGCCTGCGATAGCTTTGTCTAGTCCGTTATGGGAACATGCCCCATCCGCAGTCACTCTGATGAATCCATCGTCATCATGCAAAAAATCGTCTGGATCTCCCGAGTCGGGATCCCATTTCAATTTATTTTGCATTAAATATTCTGACGTTACCGACGCTGGTTCGTTTTTGGTCAGGGTTTCGAGCAGTGCTTTTAACTCGTGACGAAAGTTGAACTCGTTGGTTTTTGTCGGTATATCCTTCGAAAGTTCGTTGGATATGCCCCAGGCCTCATTTGGAGTGAATTGAAATGGGGTCGGGGTGTTGTTCATCTCGAGTTCGATCTCGTGGATGTACTGGTGCCATCCGTAGTGACTTGCGTTGGGGTTGTATCGGTCATTGACCTTTACCCTGAGCTTATCAGTGATAATTCGCATCGATCGCTCCACCAAGGAGCTTTGTGGATTATACGTTGTAGTGTGGCGTACGTCTATGTGGTATTTATTCAACAAATTGGTCCACGAATCGCTCGTGAATTGTGATCCGTTGTCCGTAATCACTTTGTTGATTTTTACCTGAAAACTCATGATATCTTTAATAATCGCTTCCATTGCTGGATTTATCGTTTTATTGTAGATATTATGAAGTGGACGTAGCCAACACTTTCCGGTGAAAACGTCCTTGACTACCAGCAGGTACCTGGGCCCGGACTTCGGGCCACAGGGTCCAAACAAGTCAACTGAGAGTACATCTCCCATCGAATATGCTTCAACTTGTGCATATTCTAAAATTTTTCGTGGTGAATAATTTTTATTGACTTTACATACAATACACTGGTTGCATATTGTACGTATATATTTCATCGCGTTCGTATAGAAATACAAACGTTTGAAAATATTTTCGAGTTTGGCGGCACCTGGATGTCCGTAGGTGTCGTGCAGGTAGTCTACCGTGTCGAAAAATAATTCGCGTGGTAAAACGGGAACAGTGTTACCGTTTTCGTACGTTCTCATCAGTACGTCTCTTCCTTGTTGATCAGGGATGAGTGCGAATTTCTTTTTATGACGTTCTTGTTTTGCCCTTGCTTTCGAATTTTCGGCGGTAGTTCCGACCAAAATTTCGGTGATTTTTTGGCAAGCTTCGTCATCTTTTTGGAATTGTGAAATATCATCCAAGTTGGATAATAAATCACCTGTCATTGCGCCGACGAACTCTACGGCGTAGGGTTCGACAGCTGTCCAGTTGAGAGATCGTAACGCTACGTCGATTGTGCATAGCGTTATCTCCGGAGCGTTAAGCTTTTGTAAGTAACGTTTCGGAGTTTTTATGTCGTACTCCAGGTCGTAACTGTTAAGTTCAGTTATCCAACCTGCAGCTTTTCGGTGAGTTTGCACGATCGTTTCAAATTTACATACCACCGGTCGTAAATCTGAACGTACATGGATTTTTGAGCCATGTAACCATGATTGCATCTTGTGAATAGTCGTCACCAAGTTTTGCATTTCACGGTCTAAGATCGTGTATTTTTTCTGATGAGGGCGGAAGGAATAGCTGGAAAACATCACAACACATTCCTGCCCCTCTACTATCTGGTATAGAACAGAATTCATTGCGTCATCACTCGTGTGAGTTTCCAGATATAAATCCAATTCTGGATTTAGCGGTCGTAATTTAAAATCTTTCACATACTCGGCCTCGAGCTGTTTGAAAGCTTCCGCTTGTTCTGGACCCCAGACGCAGTTTTCTTTGTTCGGAGTCACTAGTCGGTGAATTGGAGCGAGAATTTGTTGGTAGTTTGGAATGAATCGTTGATACAAACCAGTTAAGCCTACCAGCGTTTGGACGTGTTTCACTTTCGTGAGTGAAAATTCGCCCTTCGCATTCGTATGCTTTTTCTTAAATTCAGTGAATTTTTGAATTTTCTCGCTTTGCTTGCCAATAGTATCTTTGGCAAGTTTAAAACCCAAGTGTTTGGTTTCTCGCTTGAATAAATCGGTTTTTGTTGGATTGAGCTTCAATCCGTGTGTACGTAACAGTGTTAGTACCATTTTCAAGCGATCTTTCATTTCTTGGAATGTTTTCGCTGCTATCAAGATATCATCGACGAATGTTTGAACGCCTTCGGTTCCGATCGGAATTACTTCATTCATCATCTCGATGAATTCAGCCGATGCAATTTTCAAACCGTAGGGCATTCTATTAAATTCGTACACTTGCCCGTCAACTTGGAACGCAGTAAATTGACGTGAACGGGCTGATAGCAAAAGTTGCCAAAAACCGGCTACGAAATCAAGAGTACTGAACCATTCTCCTTGAGCTTCATTGATAATGGTTTCAATACATCTTGGTTCCGTAAGCACGCGTTCAAGTAATTTATTGAGTTCATCGGCATTGAGACACAGTCTCAATTCGCCGTTTTTCTTAACGACGGGTGCAAGAGTATTTATGTACGTCGATTTCGATGGTCGAATAATCTTGAGTGCGAGCATCGTCTTAATCGTTTCTGAATTAGTAATTTGAGCTTCTTGGAGGGGCGGTACTTCTCACCTCTCCAAGTGCCCCATTTCTCTTGCTCAGTATTAAATTTGAAATCCACTGGCTTTCGATTTCCTGTGTACGCACCAGGATATCTACTGAAGCAATCTTCGAATGTTACTAATTCGTCGTATGCATCATCAGCTTCTCGCTGAGTGATCCATCCGCCTTTAACTGCCTCGTTAAGGTCTTTTCTCAATTTCTCTCGAAATTGTTGAGGACCATAATCCCGATCCTCGGGATCTAACGGCAACCAGTCGAGCTTTTTTGTGCGCTCTTTCGTCACGTGGATAGACTCGTGTTCGTATTGTTTAGGAACACCTATTTTTAGAATATCCATATGGTATAAATCTGCCCCTTGGAATGCATGGCTAGGCAAAAAGGGTATTTTTGCCTTTTGAACGCGGCCTTTTGGTTTGCACCATGCATAACCATCTTGTTGATTTAATTCGATGCCGAGAATTTTCATCGATAATCGACCTACGATTACGATTCTTGCCGTTGTTTCAAGTACGTAAAACGGCATAATCATCGGAATATCCATGAAGTGCATGGCTATCAAGACGATATTCGACATCGAATCAACCAATTTGCCGTCCGCTAATTTCATTTTTATCGGACGCGCCAGCGGCACGTACATAATATGATGCGGGTGTTTTATGGTGATTTCTTCAACCAGCGAGTGCGAAATGACATTGGGCAGTGCCCCTGTGTCCATTTGCACCGAATGCATCATTTTGTCGCCAAATTCCATTTCTATGACGCACGTCGGATCTTCCGACGTCTCGGTGACAATTTGTTGTAAAATAATTGGATCCAGGTCTTTAACGGATATTTTCGCGTTCTCGACCGGATCAATCATTTTGACGTCATAGTTTAAGGGTACAGATTCGCACGCTGTGACGAATCCATCAGACGTATCTGTCTGACTTTTATTTGTTGTAATCGGTATTTCCGTTTTCGCTCGCTTCGTGCGGCGACATGGAAATTTGACGTTCAATTTCGCGACGTCTTCTGGATCAATCGGCTTGATTCCACTGCGCCCTTTAGATAAGGGTGCTGGCTCAGGTAATTCTTCCTCCGAAGCTTCGTCGCTTGAGGAGGAGGAGCTTGATTCTGAATCAGAATTATGAACTTGACGACGTCGTGAATCGTTTTCTGGAATTTCCTGGGATTTATCAAATCCTTCATTCTTTGCAGTGAAAGAAGGGAAATTCGCAGTTGACATTCCGGGTGGAGCCATTGGTTTTTCAGGACGAAGAGTGAAAGTTTCATAATATTTTTCATGTTTCTCTTTTCGTTCCTTTTTAAGGGCTCCATTCGGGTCAGGTTTATAAAAATCTGGATCGTCATTCCTGATTTTTAGCCTACCAGACGCAGTGCGTTTTCTCGGTCTCGATTCCTGTATTTGTTTTTCACGTAGAAGTGCATTTGCAGCTTCTTCGCAGGTGCGATTAGACAGGAAATATTTTTTTGTGGTATCGGAATAATGGAACTTGTCCATTCGCATGACCATATTGTCATTTGAGTCGTGTGCTGGGCGCGCGATGCGTCTACCCAGGTAGTTGTTTTCCCATACCATTTCTGCGTAACAGTGCGCAGGTTGGTGCCATATCGATATACGATCATCTTGAGTGAGACGAGAAAACATACGTCTAAATTGTACGTATCGATATTTACGTACGGCTTTTTCGTTTTCGAGTCTAGGTTTTATCACTGGGAAACAAATGATTATTTCTTCGAAACCTTTTTCGCATAGACAATTAACTACTGCTCGCAGTTCTTTGTCTAGCGTTTCAAAAGGTTTTCTAGAGTAATTTAGCTCTAGAGTGCCTAAACCTACTACCGCTTTCTTTTTGTCAAATTCTACGTATTTGATTTCTTCGAGCAAGTCGCCGAACGAAATTTGATGACGTAGATACGATGGTAGCGGTTTGTTGCCTACCGCGTCGCGTTTTAGAAAGTGTGGAATGCCGTCACCGATAAACTCATATTCGGAAAAGTATTTTTCAAAATATTCGGGCTCGATATTTCCACTAGAGTGTGGCCCACTCGACTCTAGTACTCCTCGTTTTCCGACGCATCTTCAATCGTGACAGTTTGATGAAGTTCATCATTGCAGTTCTCACTGCTTTCGTTGGTATTTTCGTACTCGTCTTGTACGGTTTCTGTTTCGATGTTGTTGATCGGCGGTGTGCGCGATCTATCGTCGTTGAAGTGAACTTTCTTTAGAATCGAGTTCGGTTCGTCCGTTCGTTTCGTGTTTTTATAACCTTCCGGAGCGGGCTGCTTCGGGGGGTTGTTGTTCGGAGATCGATTTTGATTCGGACGATTTTGGTTATTGTTTTGAGTTTTATTCTGATTTGAATAATTCTTAGTCGAATTATTGTTGTTATAGTTCCGATTTTGGTTATAGTTTTGAGTTTGTTGTTTCGGCGAAAATTGAGGATATTGGTTTGAAGTGCGAGGTGCAACTTCTTGTTTTGTAGTTTTCGCTGCCTGCGTTCTCTTATTTCGAAAATGACAGACGGTGTCTTCATTGACTTCCTCATTGTATGCCGTTAGTTCTACCATCCTTGATTTAAATGCATCAAGGTTTGCGCGATGTGCGGGTAGAAATTTGTCTTTCATCGGTTGAGGCATTTTATTATACATCATTTGTATTATTCGTTCTTCATCAAAGTTTCTCATATCCTCTAACGTATCGAACCAGTTCAGAAATTTATCGCACAAGTCGCGCATATCTTCTGCTTCGAAGTCGGTTTTTTGGAAATATGCGAGTGACGCCTCTTGCGCACCGATACTCCAAAATTGTACCTTGAACTTCGCTAGGAAAAGTTCCCAGTTACGTTCTTTGGCTCTTTCTTTCACCCATTCTGGGGAGAGTTTGATCAGTGTCAAACAGAGGTTTATTTTTTGGTGATCGGTCATATCTAGTTCTTCGATATGGTCTTCGAAGGCTCTAATAAAGTCCATGGGTTTATGTCTCGTTTCTTCTGTTAGACGAATGCCTTTTTGTTTGAAATATTCGTACGATGTATCTATTTTTAGAGATCGGCGTCTGCCTGTGCGAGAATCACCTCCTCTTCCTTTCGTATGGTTATTTTGAGCGGTCACAGCGCGTACCTGCTCAAATATTCTTTGATGTAAATTTGTTTCAATTTCTTGTTCGATTGCATCGACCTTATCGACTAGCCTGTGGCTAGTTTCCTCTTGTAGGTTCATGCGAAACTGCATGTTTTTATCTTTGATGTCGATGTCTTTTTCGATAGCTTCGAAACGTGCGACATTGACATCGTTTACGATTTTTATCTCTTCAGCTTGTTTGCTGAAATCTTCCTCAGTTTTTTGGGCATGACGTTTAACAAAATCAGTGAGTTTTACAATCGTGTCGCTGTTATTGTTGATTTGCGCATGGTGATCGTTCACGATACGCTGGACGTTTTTAGAAGTCTCGGATTGTTCACGATTTATCTTCTTTTGTTCGTCCAAGGTCTCCTCAATGTTGTGAAAGCGTACCTCGTTTTTCGCTTTCTCTTTTTCAAGCCATTGTTGCAAGTGCACAATGTGCTTTCTACTCGGCGGTGCCAAGTTTCCTACCATCTGGCCCCCACCGGAGGTCTCGGTTGGAACTAGAGGATATTGAATATGAGGTTTAGATAGGGGAAGCGTGCCCCTTGTTATCAGCGACGTATTGTGATATACCTGCGCATGTACGCTAACAGGTACTATTTGATGAGTTGGTTGTGAATTCGTCGATTGTGACGAATTAAATGCGTTGGTTTGTGTAAAATTGGGGTACTGGTCGAAAGCCTTGTGCTTGACTCATTACCGATCCGGGACGTGATCCATTGTATTCGAATGGCGCCGGAGTCGGAGCCTGTGCCCCTTGTCCGCCATTATTTTCGAGATCGTTCTCGTTATTGTCCGAATCGGATGCTGTTGATACTCGATCTTCGATTCCCGATTCATCTGACTCAAGGTCATCGTTGTGGTGAATTCTACTATCACCTTCGGTATCTGACAAGGATCCGTCCTCAATGGTCACTTTTGATGATTCTTTCTCTTGATCAGACAGTGGCTGATCGTCAGAAAGAGGGGTTTTATTCGATTGTTGTTGATTACGTGATTCGTTATTCACCTCTGGTGAGTTATTTTGTATTTGTGCCGGAGGTTCCGGAAAATCTAAGTTCAAAAGTCGATTCTCAAATTCCTGATCTTCAGGATTGAGATTTTCGAATTCGTTATTTGGTTCGTGAGATCGAACCTCGTTTTCCTGTGGCTCAGGAATCTGATTTTCCATGTTTGGATCGTTATTTATTGCCTGAAGTTCAGGTAATAAATCGTTATTACGATCTGTCGGCACCAGTGTTTCATCTAGATTATTGTCAGTTCCAGTAGAATTACGTTTTCGAGTTCTATTTCCTTTTTTGGGTTTAGTTCTGTTAATTATAACAGTTGCTGGGGTCGAAAGTGCATTAGAGGTGGCTCTGCGAGTGCGAGAGCTTATTGATGCTTCGGCTGTATCGTCAGTGACTGGTACAACACGAATTTCATCAGGAGCAAGATCAATATCGGACATTTTCAGGATTTTGGATAGTATTAGGACAAATGTATTTATTGAACTTCAATAATTAAGTGGATATCTGGATTATTTGCAAAAGTTTTGCAAGATTAGTTGAAAATAAATTTATTCTAGTCGAATAATTTATTTTTGCTGTGGAAAAATAGAATTAATTATACACGTATAACGCAGTGATAAATAATCAGTGATTATTTACGACTGAACATAGATATCAAGATAATGAGTATACTATACTATTAGCATGCGTGGCGATTAAGCAGATAACGGTGCTTCGTGGTTGCCAGATGAGCATACGCGGCTCGATCCCTATGGTACTTTCAACAGTGTACTGGCCAGGTACGCTGGATTTCCGCTGTAGAAAAAGAATGCGTTCGCTGAACGGCAAGTTGCAGTGCAGGTGCAGTGCTCTGTTGCCACGCTTTTGCTGAGATGAGGGCGGGTGGGTGGGCGCAGTGCGCTCGTTTCAACCGCGTTCTCGTTGGTGGTCTCGAACTGTGTCCGAGGGATGCTTGGAATGGAATTCCAAGGTCGAAATCAGCCGATGCGCTGCACCGTACGATTTCGTCTTTCTTAAGTAAAGAAAGATGCGCCTAAAATTAAAATCTTAAAATTAGTTAACTTATGGCTAAAGCAGGGGGGGGGGGGTTCTAATGGAAATCGAAATTTCGGATTAGAATAGGAAAAAGGAAGAAATATCAAAAGATATTTCTGTAATAGACACGTTAGCGGAGCAAGGGGAAAAAATATCACAAGATATTTTTCCCAAAAAGAAGAGACACGTTAGCTGAAGCAATAAAGTGTAACAACACTTACCATGGGTTAAGCTGGGGGTGATCAGGTCCCCAAAAACTCACCACACGCCGGGGCGCCAATGTAAAAGATTAAAGGCCGTAGCTACAGACCTAATCTAATAACGGGTTGAAATCCTATATGATGTTTTATGTCATATACGACTACGAATTAACGAAATAGTCATTTAAATAACAAACTGTATTTAACGACACACAAATTACACGAAGAGAACGTACATAATTAATAAAAATATATCATTATGCACTGCAAATTGATAGAAATGTCACATTAACCGAAATAACCACTTTAACTTTGGGTACGAGCAATGCTCGTAGCCTGAGACTCTGAGTATCGTACTCTAGTATCACCAGATTACTACTACTGCATTCGCGGTACTCGGTAGATCCAAGTACCGGCTCGCGGCTTCATCATACTATGGACACACAGTGTTGCCATACAACTAGGTAACGGCGAAGTGCAGCCAAGTTTACCTATAACAGTTTTTGAAAAAAACAAACTCGAAGACGGTTCCGGCAGGATTAGGATCAAACACTAAAATTTTAAATTAAAAGTGAGGTATCAAAATGCATATTTTTTAATTCGTAAGACCGATTTCTGAGGTTATTTTGACCTCAAACTTCAAACTGAGACTTTTGGGGGTTTTAGGGTTGAAAATTAAAAGTAGGAATAATTCAAGTGTTCTCTTCACGCTCCTGTAGAGGATAAATTCAAAATTCAAGTTCAAAATTTTATAATGAATTTTTTATCAAATTACTATAAATTACTATGTTTTTTTTAAAAAAAAATTGTATAATACAATTTCCCCTTATTGATGGTCTATTCATAATTCCACATCAATTTTCCTTCTAATCTTCAAGGAAGCTGGGAGAGGGGTGAGGTGAGCCTCGGGATTTTCATGCATTTGTGATTTTTTCCCAGAGGAATTACCCAACTTTGAACAAATCTGAAAAAATTATAGCAAGTAGCATTTTTCGTAGAATTTAAATATCGACTTACTTTTTGATTCGACCCCCTCCCCCGGCGTGGTTTAACCAAGTGAAATATACTGGGGGAGGGCGGATAAAAATCATGATAATTGAAAAACTCTCACGCAAGTTGCGTGAGGAGACCGACTTTTCGAAATTTGAAAATTTAAATCTATAATTCTAGATGAAAAATATATTGAAAAGTGTAAATTTATATTTGAAAATGTAGTCATAAATATATTGAAATTTCACCCCTTTTCAATTTTAAGAATTTTTCAGAAAAACAAATTTAAAAAAAAATGAACTCGTACCTATATACTCAGGCTCGAATGTTAAAACATACCTTATTTTTAAGGAGTTTTTAAGGTTCCTTAAAAAGTACCTTAGACAGAATTCGTATTTTAAAACGCTCCTTAACGAAATTTAAAACACACATTCGATCGAAGAACAAGGAATTCCTTAAGGTACCTCGCGAGGTACCTTAAGGTAACAAAATGGCTTTGTTTTTACGAGTTTACTGCTGTGATACTTGAATTCTAATATGAATAGATTTTTTAAAATAAAAATACACTGGTATACATCAAAATATTATCAATAATGAACATTATAGACATTTCTGTACACATCCTGAAGAGTATAGTTGTTGCTGAGAACTGAAAAATTATTCAATTTTGCTCCTAAAATGAAATTTTTCTCAATTTTTCAGACTCAAAATTAAACATTTGTCAATTTTTAAAGGGGCTCGTCGATCTTGGCCATTTTTCTATTTTAAGTACTGAATTCAAACGTAATTTTTTTGTGTGAAAATGAGAATATGCTTTGAGAAGCAGCACTTTGGGTATATTTTCTATTTAGACCATTGCTGGTTATTGTGAAAATTTACAAGGTAACTTACAAAAAAGTCGTATGGAACATTTTGACCATTTCTCATCTTGGAGGCGATAAAGCTTTTAAAAAATTCTATACTTTGGTATATGTAGTTGAAAAATTTTGATGGTATAAAAAAATTAAAATCTAGTTTTTCAGAAAAAAAATTAACAAAAATGACGTCGATTTTCTTTATTTTTCTCATTTTTTTTTTCATTCGTGTAAAAAAATTGAAACAAAATTAAAAGAAACTTCAAACACTGATGCAATACACATTGATTAGGTAGCAATGATAATGAAAAATGTTTATGAATTTTTAAGAACAAATACGTAAATATAGCCATTTATATCTGAATAACACGTTTTGATTGGTTGAATCATCTTTTTAGATTTGGCAACATGGTATTCAAAGCAATAAGCATGCGAAATTAAGGAAAGTTTTAAAATACGACTTTTAAGGAAGCCCTTGGCGAAGTTCTCCTAAGGAGCGTTTCAAAATACCAAACCATTCCTTAAAATAAGGTATCCTTACGTTTTAAGGTTTACTTAAGGTATGTTTTAACATTCGACCCTCAGATTATTAGAAATGAAAAAATAATTCCTCAATTTTTAATTTTTCAAAAGCCATTCAATGGGAAAACCTTAGCACCTTTCAATGTTGCGTGCAAGCTAAACCTTTAAATAACGCCTTTGTCGTACGTGACAAGTAGCGCAATATACAGCGATAAGATATTCCGCCCAATGAATTCTACAAGTTGATAAAATCTTAACGAATACTTGTTGAATCACCTTGCTCGCACGATCCAAAATGTTAAAGGTGAAAATTGACCTTTGAAAATTATATATGTACCTCAACATATACACGTATAAAATTTATTCGTTTATTTAATTCAACGCCTACGAGAAAAATCGAATTGGAAAATTCTCATCTTTTAGTTCCCTTTAAAATCACTGAAAAAGAGAGAACACGTATTTTCATACAATTATCCTTAGGTAATTCTTCTCAACCCACATACTTCCCTTTCATCTTGAACTGCACCAAATTGACACATTCCAATACCTATTTACTTTTCACAAAGATGCGAAGTTGAAAACAGCCCTCAGTCTCTTGTTTTCTTTATTTTTCCAAACTCCATCTCAAAGGTATAAAACTACATATCCTCATACAACCTGCCTCCGCAAACTTTACTCATTACAAAGTCACAATTCGTTAAGGTATTCGGGAAAATCTCAGCGAAAACTTGAAATTAAAAATAAGCTGCTAAGCTCTACCTATTTTAATGCAAAATGAATTTCCGTCTTATGTACTTCTCCTTCTTATCTCGTATCATTCGTAAGTTCGTATTTAGCAAATTATAAACAGCGCAGCTTCGGGGTATTGTTAAAACAATGACAAAAAATACCACCAACACGTTTGTCAATTCTTCTACACAGCTTTGCAACTTCCCATCATCACCATCCCATGTTTAGGAAATATACATTCCATACGTTGTAACGCAAAGCATTCAAAATCCTATACACATATATATTTCAACAACATTAACACTTTTCTGCTTTGAATTTACATGTTTAATGAAATACGCCTTCGTTCGTCGTGGTAGGCAAATGTTTTCGCATATGTGTAATTTTGGTTGCGTGGTTCGCTACAGTTATGGCGTATTTTCAAAAAAGGATACACTGGATGAGGATGAATGAAGATAATGTATGACGTGTCTCGAGAGTTCTTCTCGTCGGCGTCAATGTCAAGTGGTGTTGGATTTTTAAAAATGGACGCTTTCTAAATTGATGTCAAGGTGTCGAGAATTTTTAGGGTTTGTATCTCAATATTTCCATCCCCATCTTTAAATTATCAACTATTTTTTTGTCACGAATTAAATTGGGAAACTTTTTCATTAGGTGTGTAATTAGTACAAATAGAAATTATTTTAATTGTACATTTTTAAAATCCGTTTGATGGGCTTGAATTGATTTTAAATTTATTAAATTGAGTATTTAAGTTCCCAGAATTTTTGAAAATATGACCCTGCCGTAAAGAAGGGACCTAATGTAAAAAAAATCGAAGCTTTCATTTTCATGTGTTTGGTCCAGATTTGGTATCATTTGGATCAAAAACATGAAAAATGAGACATGGATTTTTTTCACACTAGGTCCCTTCTTTACGACAGGGTCACAAATTTATTGGGATGAGAAAAGTGAAGAGCTTAATCTAACTTGAGTAATTTAAATTTTGGGCAATGATGCATCAATCGATTTAAAATCCGAAGTATTGGAGACCAAAATGTTGGTTACTGAAGATATTGATGGTAGATAAGCACAGTGGTGTAGCTAGAAATTTTTCATGGAAGAAGACGAAGGGGAGGGAGGGTGTCAGAAATTTCATTATGTTTTGAGAAACTTTGAGTTCAACTACCGCTCCTTCCCAAAATTTCCTTTTACTATGAAAACACTAAAAAAATTCAATATTTGAATAATTTTCATAAATAAAAGTAGGTATAGTAGGTACCTAGTTGCACTGGAAATTTTGTTACTTGAAATTCTTATGCGATTAGCATAGAATATTATTTAGGAAAAAGACTAATCAAAATGTAATTTTAGAACAAACAACTTCCACGATAATTATTTGACTTTAAAAACCAAAAATAATGAGAATAGAAAATTCAAGCAGCGAAGTTGGAAAATTTTCAAGGAGGGTATATATTGGATAAGAAACTTGGAAAATTAGAAAAGGAAGGATGGAAGGAAATAATGAGAGCCTTTCTTCGCCCAATCGTCCTACATAATTCATATAATTGTGATTTCGTTTATGCCTGAGTAAAGTGAGGGCGAAACTTTGAAAAAATTGGATGTTTAAAAAATTGATTTTTCAAGGGAAAGGGGAGATCCAGACCTCTATCACCCTTTGGCCAAGCCATCGGATATGTACCTGTATAAAATAGCGAGGGACGAACCCAGGCCGACATAAGTATCAAGAAAGAGGAGAAAAAATGGCCAATTTTCTGAAATGAATTTTCTCTGATTTTTTTCATTCCAAGTACAATTTTTTTAATTTTCACTATCCCATAATGAGAATCTCCGACATCAAAAGTAAAAATGGCTTGTTTCTTAAAAATTTTCAGACTCAACCTTGATTTTTTTTAATTAACAGTGCAATTTTATTTTTGATGAAAGAAGAGCGAAGCTGTGGCATTATCTTCTTCATCAGGCTTGAAACTAAAAATAGAAGCAGAGAAAATTATGCACCTCTTCGATTTTTAAACCATGATTAAAAGATAGATGAATAAAGTCACAAATCCTGGCAATAATATCGAGATTCAAATAAACCTGCGATTTACTTTTTCAAATCCTTTTTAATTTTAAAAATTTCGTTACAGGTTATCCACTTACATGAATTAAAATTTCAAAAACCACAAAAAACTGTCTGAAAATTTTTAAAAAATTTTAAAAAGGTTGATCATCGACGTTTCACGTCTGTACTCAAAAATATCATTGGCAATAATTTTTATTTTTTTAAAAAATTCTGTAAGCACTTGACAATCAAAGTGATTTTTCAAGAATTGAGAAAAGCATGGAAAATCACTTCCAATGATTATTTGATTATTATAAATTGAAAAACTTGCATTAATATCATCATTAATTGTTTTTCCACCTTTCCTCCCATTTTTTTTTTTTTTTTTTTACAGAATATTGGAAAAACACGAAAAAAGTGATATTTTTTGAGAACTTTGTCAGTACCTTAAAAAAAAGACTAATACCTATGGAAAAATTGGCGTCATCGTCAGTGATATTTTTAGGAAAATAATAGGCACATCCATTTTTACAAAACAAAATTTTAGAAAAAATTTGAAAAAAATTTTATGCTGAATATTTCAAAATTTTTGAGGTAAATTCAAGGTTTGACAATGAAGGACAGACAAATATAGTCAACAGAAATGAAATTTTTACCTAGGAAAATCTACATTTTATTGGTTGGAAATTCAATTACCTATACTTGATTTTGCGACCCACCTTTTTAAAAATTAGATCCTGTTCTAGAAAGATGTCATAAATTTTGCAAATTTTTCAGTATAAAATATCGCTATGCCATGGGTGTGGAACTGCTCCGGCTATCCGTTCAATTCGGTCGTGAATTGTTCAAAAATGAATCGTAAACCATTATTTTTGACACTTAAGAAATTGTTTTTATATCCGAGATCACAATTTATTTCCAAATTATTTGAATCAACTTTTCATTACACCTGCGGAAAAACTTTTTGAAAAATTGAAAAAATACTTGAAATACCTATCAAAAATGTTTACAAAAAGTTCAATTCGATTAGCCAAAATTTTGAAACCAAAACTTTTGAAGACCAAAATTTTGAAACCATCTTCCAAAGTCTGAACAATTATCAAAAGTTACAAAAAAATCCTTTCCCCCCCATTTCTTTATAACTAGAAAATTTTCAAATCCACTATACTGCTTTATTTCAAATCCTACTTTTGGTACCCATTTAAAAAAAATTATTTGTTTTACCTATATTCATTTTTTTTTGCGAAAAAAAAAAAGAAGATAAAAAACAAAATCACATCCTCTTTTATATTCCTTTTTAATTCCAAAGTTTTATTCTTCATTTAAAGTCGTTTGATCCTTTAATTCAATTCCACTCTGCTGGCATTTTTCTCATTTTTTCAGTCATTTCATTCGGTTCAAAATTTCCCTACGTTTATCGTATGATTATCTGACTTATAATCATGTTTTAGGGTGCTCAGTGATTATCTCACGAACTGAGGTGGAAAATTTCTTTGTATCTTTTCCAAGGCATCCTTGTTCTTTGAAGTTGCGCACTCAGGTACCATGATCTAATTTATTTTCTATTACTTTGCGTTGAAAAGTATTTGTATCTTTGATGGTACCTATTTCCCAACCTAACTTTCTTCTCTTGTACAAGATTTTTCTCCCCATAAAACGTAGGTACCATTTTTTTCCTCGAAATTCCAGACTATTCTGTAGCCTGGTGCTAATTTCCGCATTCATTTGTATCACGTGTTCCGTATCATTTCAACTTTTCAAATTAGACAGACTTGGAAAAAGTTACCCACAATTCCATTGTAAACCTCTGTTTCTAGCCCTGCTATGAAAATCAAAGCAAACCAAAAAAATTTGAACCACCCTGTATACCCTAATATACTAATTATCGATATTAATTTATCGAATTCTTTCAGTCGAACAAACAAGACCAAAGCAGATTATAATTGGCGTACAAATAGTTTCCATCACATCTACGTTTATATTCAGAATAGAACATAGAACGAGTAATATTTTAGCTTCGGAACGAACTCACGGGGCTAATTGGCGAGCATTAATTAATTTTTCATAAAAGCTGGTCGATTTGCGCGGGATGCTGTTTTACGAGGTGAATAGAAAAGGGCAGATGAAAAAAAACGCCAGGATGTTTGGAAATATAAATCTATTATCTTCGATACAAAGTTAAATTAATAACGGAGTTGCGCTCGAATGCATATCGAAACAAATTAACCGCTGTGAAAGTTTTTCTTGAATGGGTGTAAAATGAGTTTTTCCGGTTTGCGTCGTTATATGAACCCTCAAAGGAGAATAATTTATCCGAACGCAAAAATTCATACTCGTGCACGAGGTTGACTTTGTCGTCGGTGCTGGCATCGATGGTGCGGTTCGTTCGCATACAACGACTCTCGTACTCATATCACGAGTACGTACGCAGCTTCTCGTCATTTTATAGGTCTATACACGCCGGCAGCGATTTAACAAACGTACCCGCACAGTTTACTCTAAATTCAACGTTAAAAGCTTACAACGGTGTCTATTTTCTGACGTAATGACTATAACGCAGCCCGTCGAAAAAATCATTATTTTAACTGTCAGTTCTCAGTTCACCTTTCGTAAAATGAAAACGAATTGACGTTGAAAAAACGATTTTTTTCGCCTTTTCTTTTCCACGGGCTTTCTCTCGCGTCCCCGGTCCACGATCCAGTCTCGTATCTTTAATTGAAATTCGACGGCTTGTATAGGATCTCCCCTCGGAGCCGATGTGTAAATCAAATAACCCAGATTCGATACGTCGAATAAAATATGTAAATGTTGTGTCAATTTGTTCGACGATTAGAAAAATTAACTCGACGTGGGAAAGTTCAAAGAGCGACAGACAAATTGCTAATTTTTGATCCCCTTTTAGCCCGCAGACAGTTTAACCTTAAATTAACTTTATTGATCTGTCTACGTGAACGCGATACTGTCAAACGATAAAATGTCCGTATCGGTAAAGGATTACACGTAATTTTATCATTAAAGGGAAACGAGAAATTTGATACCTTAAAATATTCCTAACTCCAAAGTGATTTGTATAGTTAAAAAGCATTCTGCTTTTTTCCTTCGAAATTTATTTTTAGCCCAATTTTATCTTTTTCTCTCATTTATAACGGTATACTTGGGAAAATGCTAATTTTAAAAATTCGAAATTAGAATACGTAGTGGGGAGAGGAGCTTGCTATATAGCTGCAGTAAATTCCAGTTTCAATTTACTATCTTTAATAAAAATGATCATCGGGCTAAAATTACTCTGATGAGAGTTGATGTTTGCTTTTTTTAAAATTGCTGAAATTCCAGCACATACATTTACCATTAGTTCGCCCCTTTCGTCCGAAAGGGTGTACTTTTTTCAGAAATATGTTAATTGATTTTTATAAATTTCTAAGATCATTTTTTTCTAATTCTTCGGGCACTTCATCAATTGATGATGGAAAAATCTACAATTCAAAACATATTATAACTTCAGAAGGATTTTCACGCCAATTTTTTTATAATTTTCCCAGAAGTTTTTCAAGCATTATTGGTTGGAGGGGGAGGGGGACAGCCTGAGATATCATAAATACCAAAAAAAAAAGATTTCAGTCTTGAATATTTTTTTCATCTCAACATTACCTTATTACCCCCTGGGGGGATTTTGCGCCAGGAGTGAAAAATAAGACATTCCTGATTTTCAAATAAAAAAAGGATTGAAAACAGAGTTGTAATTTGACGAATTTGCAACTTTGGAGTGGTTCATTGAGCATCTGTGAAACGAAAATTGACCTCGAGAAAACGAATTTCATGCTATACTTACAAAATTTTAAAAGAAGTGTAATGTTTTGTAAACATTTTCAGATCATGATTTTTTGTAGGTAAGTACCTAATTGTTATTCGATTATTTTTTTGTTTACTTATTTCTCGATCTTAATCTGATTGAAATTGTTAAACTCTTCAATTTTTTTTTGATTTTCTGAAAGAGGGTAAAAAAAAAATAAAAATAGGAAAAAACTAATTAATGCAATTTTTGATTTTTTCCTCTCAAAAATATAGAAATGAGGTCAAAAATACAATGAAGACTTTTTTTTTGGAAATTTATGTTTGAAAATTTAAACATAACCATTTTTTAACATTACATGAGCCATTTTTGGTGTTAGTGGGATCCCTCTCATCTCCTTTGTAAATCTGCGTCCGGGTTTCTCTGAACTTTCAAATTGACAAAATTCCCCGACTTTTCCCAGTTTATCAGAAAATGAATTCTGTACTCAGTACGAGCATAGTTTTTAGGTGAAAAAATATTTTACGGAAAAATGGCCAGAACGCTCGTTTACGATGTCCGTAGGCAAAAAGTAGAATTTGGAATTGAAAAAAGAGTAAACTATCCCATGATTCATTTAAGTGCCTAAGTATTACCTAGATATTTCAGAAGTTCACCCCTATAAAAACTATAGTATTGAAAATTACGTAAAATTCAACATACAAAGTTGTTCGTTCCAATTAAAAAAAACATCGAACAATACAATATCACAAGAAAATTACCAAAGGCGTCCGTCTCAAATTAGAACGAAAATAAAATGTTTGAAAAAGAGAAAAGACTGTGTTTTATAAACCTGTAATCCATTTTCTGTTTTTCCAGTCAACTTGTCAATTTTAGGAAAATTGTTGAAAAAAAAATTAAAAATCGTAATTTTTTAGAAAAAAAAACATTTCTGAAAAAAGTGTCCACTTGTAAAATATTGTTGAAAGTTGGGTTTTTATTTCACATCGACCTGCCTAAACCGAAGTTCGCCATTTCCAATTATTTTAGAATCTCCAGCAAGTTATCGATTTTTTCCAATGCCTGGGGCATTTTCCAATTTTCACAAAATAGGTACTTGGAAATAAAAATTTGGTTGAAACTTTTTTGAAGCACTTCCACAAGATATTCAAGTTTTTCGTGATTTCCTTCCAGGCATCTACAGCGCATTTTTGACCAGTTCCTAAATTACCAATCATCAGATGAGAATTTTCTCAAAAAAAACACCAAAATCTCTTTGGAAACGCAAAAAAACTTGAATAATGAATTTCTGTTTCAGGAACTCTACAAATTACGAGTTCCTAAAGACTTGTTTTTACCTACCAACTTCACTAGAAAATGTTTTTTTGTTTCAAATTCAAACGATGAATGTTTGAATTTGATTTTTTTAAAACTTTCTAACAATTTCGATTTTGTTCCCATCCCCACCCCCTTCACCAAAAAAACACAAGCCTTAAATTAATGAATGCCACACGAGCTCCTGTAAATTTTTCGGTTTCCCCAGAAAATAAGAAATCAATGATGGCCCTATTGACAAAACGGCGTTTTTTGTTTGGCGTTTTTTTGACACTTTGGCGAGCGCCATTCGCTGTGCAGAAGGTATGCGCAGTGGGAATGGCGTTTTTTAAGCGCTCAACGCTAACAAAAAGCGCTGTTCATTTTTAAAAAATTGAATTGTTAGAGTGCAACCAATAATTTGTGAATAAATTTAAAGATTCTGTATCCAATTGTTGCGATCAGGCAACCATTTATTTATTAAAATTTTGGTGGGTAAATAGGTACCTATCTAGCAAAACTATTGGTGCATTTTCATCAGTGTTACCACTGCAAAGAAGAAAAAAGTATTTCATAACCTTTTCTCCAGATAGATATTCAATTTTTGTGTTGTACTTTCACTAGTGCTCAAAAAAAAAGAACAAGCCTTGATGTATAAGTATACTGTATTTATTTTTGGTTTCCCAAAAATTTATTTTGTCAACATAATTTGTACACTAAACAAACCATTGAACTTGCAAAACAAATCCACGAATGAAGACAATTACAATTTTAGTTTGATACACAAATGCAAAGTGAAAAAAAAGAGAAATATTTGAATAGATTTTACTGTATAAATCAGTGACACTGAACGAATTAAGGAAATAATTTGAATGTAAGGAAATAAAAAATCACAACTACAGTTAGTTGAAAAATTGAAAATTAATGAACTGATGACTGAAAAAGATCGCGGATTTTGATTTTGCACAACAAAAGCAAAACAAAAATTAGAGGCCGAATATTTTTGAAACATAAACAGCGCTTTTTTAGCGCTTAGCGCAAAATTAAACGCTGTTTATAATGATAAGAATCATATGGCCATCATATGGCGAATGGCGCTCGCCAAAGTGTCAAAAAAACGCCAAACAAAGCGCTTTTTTACGGCGAATGGCGCTTTTCTTTGTCAATAGGGGGGTAAGTATCAATTTTTCTTCTAAAACATAATAAGGTGTTGAGCCCGAGCGATGCTAGTGAAGTAGACAATTTAGGTTAGGTACTTTTTCGTTGAATTTTTGATTTTTATTACGAATCGACAATGACATGTGGACATTTCTGTTTGCAATTTGCATTATGAAAAAACTTTCGCGTTAATTGGTTTGGAAAAGTTTAAAATTTTCTTTTTTTAAATTTGTGCTTAGGCAATGAAATGAAATTCTGGTGGACCAGAAATTTTTAAAACACCATTTGACTAGTCAGGAAAATAAAATTCAGCTAACCTTCTAAATTTTATTGTAAGGAAGGAAGGATGGGAATTATTTTAACCTAAAAAAAATGACGAAAACCATCAAATCCACAGAAAAAAATGGGAAATTTTCAGTTTTTTCGTGAGAAAAAAATATATTTCACACATTCCATCACATTGTAGAATTTACGAAGCTTAATGAGTGATTTTCATACCACCCTTATTTCTTTGTGCTGATCACAAAAAAAATGAAAAAATTCCTTCGACCAAGGATTTCTCAAAATTTGAAATATTCGTATTTTTTTGAACCTTTTTCGTACTTTTTGATAAATTTTGACCATTGAAGTCAATTTTTGAAAAAAAAATGAATAGAACATAAATGTAGAGCATAAGATTTGCTTTCCAAGTTCCAAATAATTCTTCCTCAGGAGGTTTAGCTTTCAATATATTGTTGAAAGTTCAAAAAAACGAACTGGACTTTTCAGAGGGAAAATTTTACAATCTACAATTCAAGTTCCATTCATTTTCTTCGTTGAACCCTTCCTTTTGCTTAGAAAATTGACTTCAAGTGTCAACGAAATCAAACAGTGCAAAAAAAGTTCAACAAAAAATTCAAATTGTGAAAAATCTTCGAATGTTGGAGTTTTTTACTACTTTTCTCGTGATCACCATGAAAAATCTCCAATCAAATAGATTTCGAATGAAAAAATTTGATTTCTGCAACACTCATCAAAAATTCCACCACCACCTTCCAACATTTCTCAAAAAAACCCACCTAAATCTACAAATTTCTCACATTTCAATCTCGTTAACCTCAACACATCGAAAAAAAGCATAAAATAAAAAACCTCACACTCGAAACATACTAAATTACAAAATAAACTCTCGGAATAATGATTTTTTAAATAAATTTTCCTTCATATTTCTAGCCGCTACTCGACACATCTTATACGTATAAAAAGGTACTCCATTTTTCTCTATCAAACTCGCCGAGATTTCACTATACCTTTATGAATTATGAAACACTCGACATCTCTACTAAAGCTTCGCGTATATAAAGAGCATAATTGAAAAAATATTCTACTTGTGGGTTTATTCGAAATTAGCATGCCTTTTGAATGAAAAATATATATATAACGACGCGTACCTAACCTAACAGAGCCCTATTCGGCGAAAATCTCTTACAATTCGTATATTACCAATGCAAATTTCAAATCGCATGTTTATTAGCTTTAATATCAAATATTCTTTTGACCTCTATACCAGTATGTACTTTTACTCGTATTTACGTGACAATCCAAGCTTATATACCAATTTACCCAAACCACAAATAAAGGTGACCCGGGCAAAAAATCCATCTAAACATCCAATTCGACAAGTTCACTTACCAATTAAGCAAAACGACGCTACGTACGTAATTTTTCAAATCCTGCGAACCTTGGGCGTACGTGGTGGAAATTTTTATCGCGTGAAAAAAAAATCATCGCCAATTTAAAAGCGCGTTCGGAGTGAAATTTTCCTCGGATTATTTTTAACTTGAAGTAATTAGATTCTGATATAAAAGCCAATACATCGGTATCGTTCGAGCGAGAAACTAAAACGTTTTTCGAATTTTTATCAACTTGCTGCCAGCATTGTAAATTGAATAATTCCGTTATGGCGAAATTTTCCTATATTTATACCTTCATTTAGGCCTCCTATTCGATTAGATTTTTTCATCCTGTTTTTATTTTAGCTCCGACGGATGAAAAAAAAATCCATCCTTTTTTTTCATTTCGTAGACTACAAATTGGCTTCATAAAAAATCCAAAGTTTACCGAGAAAGGTATATTGCAAACCCATTAATCCGATACGATTACGATAAAGCTCGTGTATAAGTAACAAAATAGAGAATATCTAATTAAAACCAATTCGTATCGTCGTACAAGGTTTAATTTACTCGTTGCTCAAGCGATATCGACGATAGTTTTGTTGATTTACGATTTTTTTTTCTTAATACCGCGAATCGAGCTGACGATAATGAGTAGGTATCTCGAACGCGAACCCATCTACCGTATCAAATTTCCACTTAAGATAAAAGCTACGTACCTATAGCTAATTGTACTCTCTTAATTCGCACCGAGCCGAAAACGAGTCGAAATCGATAGTCGAAAATAAATATTTATCTACGAGGCGTATTTTTTTGAAAAATTTCGCGCCAGCGATTAGGGCCATTTAAATAAGGGCGTAGTCTTAACTCTTCGCCATCACCCACACATCAATATTACCAAGAAAAACAGCTCGGAGTTTTTCTTCGCCTCTGTTCTGCATTACACGTAAATCAATACACGAGGAGACTAAAGTCGTAAAGATTTAAAGGACCAAGACGCCAGTCAGCTACCGCACCGACGAATTATAACCTGTCGTAAAATTCTTGCATATAAAATTGCACCATACAACCTACCGCCTCCACGAACCAGCCTATCGTCTTGAAACCTCTATTGATTAAAATTTTCCTCGCAGATTCTAAAATATTGGAATTCGACTCGAACATCCAGCTAAAGATTTTTCTCAATTGATACCTTTCAAATCACAAAGGTCTCATTGTGTAAAAACCACAAAGAAAAATATCATAAGGGGAAAATTTCACATCGCAATTCCAAGTTAAACAAATAGCTAAGCGAGGGAAAACGTCAGCCGGAGAATTGAATCTACATGGAGTTGTATTTGTTACTGCTTAACGTGGCCAAGGTGGTGGAACTGGAACGAGAAAAGGGTAGGAAAGAAGGATGTGAAGAGTTGGGCTATATACGAAGTATACGTGTGATATTGAAGGCGCTAAGAGATTTTTCAGAGCTTGTAACGCCGCCAGGAGATTCAATTTTAGGATATTTTCGTGTAGCTTTTTCCAACCGAATGGAATGTCATAAATGTATTATTGGCAAGTGATTGAGTTTTTATTATTATAAGGTGCACGTGTATACTACGGTTTGGTAAAGGTACATAGATGGCATAATAGAGTGATAAGGAAAATGTGCGAAAGACAGGATTCTCGCTGGCGAAGGGTGCCGAGCGTAGGAGGTGGGAATGTTTGGCCTCGAGGTTTCGATGGTCTTGGTTTGTTTGGAATTCGGTGTAATACGAGAAGCTGCCTGTGAAAGTTGTTTATTTGTTTGTTTTATTTTTTATTTTTCGTAGTTCTGTATTGATGGCAATAATACGGTTATATTTATTTGTTGACGAATTTCGCCATACCGCAAAGGTAGTCCGGAAATTTTCATTTTAGGAGAATATTTTTTCGAATTTTCATTATTTGGGGATCGAATTAAAATTTTCCATGCCTTATTACTTTTCTCTTAATTATTACCTATCTGGAATTTTATGGTATCCAAAATGAACGAATTTTTCAATTTAAACGATACAAAAAATTTCGTTCTTTATTAAACGAAAGAGAAAAAAATAGCGATCCAAAGACGAATAAAGAAATGGATCCTTTCAGACTTGTTTTTCTCGAAAATTGAATGAGAATAGGACAAAAACTCAAAGTAATCAGCAAAAAAATCACTTTTTGGTAAATTAATTAATTTAGCCTTTTCAAAAGCTACTAAAAAAATTTTATGATAAAAAAATTGAAAATAAATTCTCAAGATTTTTACTGTTTATTGAAATGTTTACCTAGTTTTAATATAATTATTTCTATTCTGAAAAAAGGTAGGTATCGATTTTTCTCTGTTTTCTCGTATTTTAGAGTAGATAAGTATCTTGAGATGGAAAAAAATGTGATATTGTTTCTTTAAAGTAAGTATTTTTTATAATTTTCTGTAGGTGGAGATGAAAAAAAGTACTTTTGGGAGAGTTTTTTTTTCAAAATGGTCTTTGGGTCAATATAAGAGGACCTTTTAAATTACACCCTTCCCTTATCAATCATTTTTCAAAAAATGAAATGCTTAGAACAACAATTCTGCAAGTTTTTTAATCAACACGAAGACGATTTTATGGAAAATTTGAAAAACACGAATTTTTTGTTGTACCGATTTTATATTTATTTCTGAAAAAATGTGTAAAAGTGGAAAATCTCCATTAGTGTTATTTTGGGTAAACCATTTATACATTCAGAGAATTAGAAAAAAATAAGAAGTTTATGCATTTTTTCATTGGGGAGAATCGTTAAATTTCTACTACGATTGTGAAAAAGTAAGCAGTGTGGAGGGAGGGGATAATATTTTGATAAGAAAATATTTCAAGGGGTTCAAAGAAATCAATTTCATGGCTGAAAAGAAATGAAATGATTTTTCTAAAGAATGTAGCAGTTTGGAGACCATGGATAAGTAGGTAAGTATACCTATTTTTGAAATAACAATTTTCTTACTTTTTTTCCTTATTTTCAGAACGATGTATCTCAACTCAGAGTAAAATTTCGAGCCAAAACCAACATAAATTAAAAGTACATCATGAAAGCACCCAATACTTACCCCAAATTTTAGATTCCCAAGTTGATTAAAAAATTGGTTGAAAGTATAAAATAAATTGGGGTGAATTTTATGGGCATAAGTATGATTTCTTTCTTCAAACAATTAAAAAAGAAAATTAATCAAAAACAGTAAGTATTTTTAAAAAGGATTCTTAGACATTTTGTTGCAAGTTTTCAAATCTGAGAAGAATTTTCTTTGTTGATTTCATGAAAAAGGTATAAGTATACCAAAGTGCAAAAGTCATAAGTTTACTTGAAAGAGTTTTTAGGTATCAGTGACTTGAATTTTCAATTGGTTTTTCTCTGAAAAACGTATCCACATGAAAATATTTTGAATCGGAAATTTTTAGAAATCAAATTCTCAGTGTAGTTTACCTGAAGTAATTTTTATAAATAATCTTGAATATCATCATTATTCAAATTTTCAAAGTTGATATCTCCCGAAACCAGGTGTCTATCAAAATTCAGAAATTAAAATTCTCAAAGTTTTTTTGACTTTTTGAAAATTACATTTCTTATTCTGTCAAAATAACAAAATTGGAAATAAATCAATGTAGCTTTCATTAAAAAATTATTTTCTTCAATTTTTCCATATTTTAAAAACTAATTTGGATGAATATTCTGAGCTTTCAACCCCTCTTTTTCTAAAAAAAAAAAACACAGATGGATTTATTAGGATTTATCGAATAAATTCTCACAATTTTTCACTCAAATTCGCACAAATTTCTTACCTTTTTTATGCTTTTTTTGTTTTCAAGAAATAAAAAGAGTTTCGCTAAATTTTGGAAGAAATTCTTGACCCGTTCATCACTTTTCCATGTTCTTTGAAAATCTCAACTTTTTCAACCACGTAAAAAAGACCATTCGGTTGAAAAACATTTTAATACTCGTTTTCGTCACGTTTAGCTTTTTTTCATCATCGAAACGAAAAAAAATTCACCGAAACAGTTGCACTTATTGCATCATATTTTTATCCATACACCAGGGAGACTGAAAAAAATTCTAGCACTGCGTTACATTTACAGTACGAACATTTTACAAAACCAACCCATTTCACCGATTCCATTAAAAAAATATACCATTAACCCTACAACCACACCAGCTCGTGCTCAATTCTGAAAATATACCCCATACGCGAATTTAAACCGCGTGGTTAAACATGAAAAAATCAATACCCATTTTCTACTTGAGCCATAGAGGAATGCACGAGTAATTCCAACTCGTAAGAATTTCCGTCATGGTGAACTCACATCACATTGGATGATAAAACGTTTCCAGAATCCAGACACATTACCAGACTACACATTTTCAATAATAAGGACAATACCTCATGTGAGACAACTTCTCATCTTCAGCGTTTTACGTACCTACGTTGCCTCATTTCATATCAAAAACCTCTCTTATTCGTATACTCGTAAGTCGTATGCACGTCTGCAGGTGACATTTTACGACAAAATTTATGCCTCGATAAAGGAATACCTCATACGATGGCATTTTAGTAGGTTTAAGCCCCTATAAAAAAAAGTGCTTTTCAATCGATGGGTAGTGAGGTGTAGAGGTACCCAACAATAAGTGCAATTTAATGTTTCAATAAAAAAAATATCCTAATTAAATTTTAATTTATTTATATTACGGGCACAGAGGCTGAAAAATTATATCAAATTATGATTTCAACTTTTTATTTATCGCATTTAAAAACTATAAAAACCATAAGTCCTTTCAACTCTCCGGTCAATATATTTTCAGGTGCAATATTCGCGTAAAAATCATACTGAAATTTTTTCATCAACTCCAACGTTTCTGTTTAGAAAATAAATATCGACAATGGATTGATAAAGATCCTTGGTAATCTTTTCAGAGCGATAAAACGCGGTTAAAGGGCAAGGTCCGTGCTTATAGCTCATTTACAACATAATCTTTATCTTTCAACACTTGAAATGCTAACTCGAGGTATTCTTGAAAAGAATTTACAATACACAGACTACACAGTCATTATGTGTTAATCAAATAAAAATTTGCTGATTTTTCTAATTTTTCTTCTCACGACTGAACGTAACAATACGAAACTCATTCTACTGATTTGACTAATATTTTCGTCTTGTTCGTATATTTTTCAACGGATACCTTTTTCTTCGAATAATTTACATTGGTAAACATAAAACGTTTAAAGGTTGCTACGATTTTCAAACAGATAAAAATCCATTATCTACGTATAAACATTTCCAAAACAAATATCAGGTAATGTCTTTTTGATATTTCGTGCCAAATGTATCATTTCATTTCGAATGCTTTCAAAAATATAAAATAAGAGTAAACATCGATAGGTATTTGATTCGAAATGATACGAAAGTTTTTTTCTATCCTACGCCGAGAAATTTGTTTTGGTAATTGAACCGTCGGCCAGATGGAAAGTAGAAGAATCACGTAAAATTTGGCAACACTGTTTTAAACATTTTTCAGTCATTCAAGTATTCCATAATTAATTTCATTAGGTACTTTCGAAACAAATAAAAAGTTGTATCGGAAAATGAAGTGATGCAAAGTAAGCATAAAATTTGGCAACGTTGTTTGCACATTTTTCAATTTTGTTTTCAATAATTAATTACAATAAGTTCAAAGTTTTCAATTTGGCAAGGTTTTCAAAATGGGATATTTCATAATTTACACGTATAATTCAATTTGTGTACATAATTTATATAATTTTTACAGAATATTTGTTTCGAAACTTCCGACACTGTATTTCTCGTTTCGAATAAATTTGGCACAAATATCATTCGTTCTATGGCGTTATGTTTTGGATCTAAATATTTTTTTGCTGAAATTTAAAAATATAGAAGTAAAAATAGTTCTTAAATTGAAATTAATTTCTCATTGATTAAAATTATACCTGAATGCTATTCCGAATTCGTGTTCATCAGGATTTTATTTTTGATGTTTTTAATTCGTATCGAGGTCTGTGAGTATTTTTTTTCACCCTACCTCCAAAAAAATCACATTCCGTTTCCTCTGAATGAGAAAGAGAAAAAGAAAACAAGAAACTTAACTTAATCCTTTCCATCATCCTTTCTTCAATTCTCGACTCCATAAATCAATACGTTGCTTTCTCTCTTGTAGGTACCTTCTCCTCCCACATATTTACGAAAAATTATCCGCAGCAAAGCAATTCTATTTCAATTTTTTCCAAGCTTCCATTATTTTTCGCCACTCGAACCCACGATAAATTCAAATTTTTATATTTTGAACGATTGGTACGTATTAATCATAATCACATTACTATATTTTTTTCCACCTCCCCATTTTATACCTAAGCTGTGAAAAAAGATATTCCAAGTAGAAAGAAATTGCGTAGGATTGCTCTTGATAAGGAATAAATATATGAAATAAAAGACAAAAGTCTATGATTTACTACAATGGTGAAATTTTTCCAGAAAGGAGGGGAACGAGGAAGAGGGAACAGGACGTTGAAAAAGATACTTCTCGATAAAATATATTTCATTCAACTTTATTTCTGACGAATAATTTCTATTTTTAGAAGGTATTAAAAAAGTTTGGGCCATTTTTTCATTTTGTACAGAAAGGGGTTTATTTTAAGGACAATAAGTTCGGTAACTGTACCTACCAGGAAATTGAAGATGAAATAACCGAAGAGGCAGAATTTTCGAGGAGGAAGGGTGAGGAAATTGTCAATTTCCCACATAAATCTATAGAATTTCGAGAAAATTTGGTAATTTTGCCACTGGCTATAAGTATGAGATGAAAGGATCAAAGAAAAAAATTTTTTGAGGTGGTTTGTATGAAGGGGATGAGAATAAAAAATTTCACCCTTCAAGATATTACTTACCAAATTACAAAAATTGAAAAAAGGTAATCTCAATTTCGAAAAATTCTGGGTCTGTTCAGGTATAATTTTTATAGTTACCTACATTTATCATAGGTATTTTTGATTTTTTTTTCTTCTTTTAAAAATAGTGTTGCCAACCGTCAAATTAGAAAATCAGCACTAGATTTTTTCCTTTCTCTGTGGATATTTCACGTTTAATTTGAGCCAAAATATATAAATTTGCTGGAAAATGAATAATTTAGTACCACGCTTGTCTATGGATGTGTGAAAATGTGAAACCATGGGCGAAATTAAACACGAGATCTGCGAAGAAAATTTCTTCAAAATTATGTATGATTGCGAGTCAAGTGAAGACGAAATTTTTTGTAGTAAACCATCACTCTTAATTTGATAATAATTGGACTATCAAAGCAGAAAAACTTTCTAACAAAGCATAAAACCTTCAAAATGTGAGAATTTTGATTTCCATTTTTTCGATTTTTTAAAAATTTTTGGATGTGAGATCCATGCTGAAACACTTGGGAGTATTCTGAGAATTTAAAAAAAAAAAAAAAAAACTTGGAAAATTGATGATTTTTTTAAAGTAAAAATAATAATTGAGCCCAAGAGCATGCGAGGGTAAATATTTTTGAGTAAAGAACCCTTAAACCAAAATTTATTGCAATTCCCCAAGTGCAAAGGGTCACAAATCGGAAAACAATTTTTTGTGCAAGAGGCAAAAATGTGAATTCGGGTTGAAAAAAAAAATCAAAAAATCGTTCTTTTACGAAATCTGTCAATTTTGAAATAACTCTTTCAGAATTAAACAGTCCTTGAAAAAATCAATTTTTCATGACTTTTAAAATTGTTTCAATTTTGAATTTTCATACCTAATTTGACAAAATTTTTTTAGATATTATTTTAAATATTCATCTTCAATTTAAAAAAAAAACACATTTTTTAATCAACTTTTTTAGTATCTACTCAAAATGAATAAAATCACTCAATTTGAGGGTTGAAGACTCTTAAAAAGGCCAAATACTTGAATTTAAAAAATTCGATTCATGATAGGTAGTTAGGTACCTTTGTACTTGAGAGGTTACATCACTTTTTAATATGTAGTATTTGAGGACAGAATTTATAAAATTCAAAATGAAATTGGTAGAGACAGAGTCACACTTTCGTGATTTTGAAATACGTTTTTTATTACATACTTTGGAATTTTTTCCTAAATTGATATTTTTCGATTGATTCTTGTGACTTTTTTTTTTTAGAAATATTTAGGTATTGGATGAATTCTTTAGTGATGAGGGAGGAAAGGAGGTACGTTTCGATCCATCAACAATTTAATACATCTACCAGGATAGTGATCATATGACCAGAGATGAAAAAATATCTGGTTCGCAGTCTGTTGAGAAAAAGAAAACATGTCATCCTCGTATCTCGTATCACATAAATTTATAGTGAATATTGATGGTACTTCTTTTTTTTTTTTAGACAAGACTTCATTTTGGTGATGGGTAGCACGATTTTTTCAACAGATTAGAGATGCCATTGGGAAGAATATGAGTTTTGAGTACAGAAACGATTCAATGTGAAAGTTAAGAATTCAAAAAGATGAAATATTTATAAGTGATGATACTCATGACGTTTGTTGAAACGGAACCCTCAGACCAAATTTTTGGTTTTCATTTTTTTGGATCCACTTTACCTAGAATATCGATTGTGGAAGTGTTCAAGGCACCTAAAATTTGAACTCAGAATAGCTGAATTGAAAAAATAACGATTGTCTTTTGAAATTCCAATAAAGCAAGCCTTTGAGAGTTTGTCTCGTAAAACTTTACTTTGATCAGGTTTTTAATACTTTTTTTTGACTGATTTCATATTATTCAGCCTCCCCTCCCCTCCCCTCACCAAAATCGATTTTAAGAGGTCTCTGGGTCTCCTTCAGATGAAATTTCACTATCGACCAAAAGATGCCATTATAAAAGATGAAAGGGCATTTTCTAACATAATAATGGAGGAGGAGGGGAGTCTACACTCAAAAATCATCAAAAACTTGAAAAATTTCTCAATTTAAATATCAACACGCAATTAAAATCGAATTAAATTTCAGTACCTATACGAATGACAGAATCAATATTTACATTTTCACAATCGAATTGATTTCTTCACGTGATAAAATATTGCTCGTGTTCTTGAAATACTTCGGTTAAACTTTTCCTCATCCATTTCACTTCCTTTCCATTCCAGGTCACATACCATTAAACTTTACATATCGTTACCTTTTTCCAATCAACACACCAAAGATATCAGTCGAATACCCCACATCCATTCCACCAAACCCCCTAAAGGCCAAAACAGTGGAAAAAATCATAAAATCTGTTCCTCGTTCGTCCATCCACTTCAATTTTTCGCTGTCAATAACTCGACGTTTGATTGGCACAAGGACGATTTTCTACAAGGTAAAGGAAAAAGTAAACTCACATAGGTACACTCGTCGTGTTAGTGCACTTGCCTCTTCTTTATGTGATTTTTTCCACAACACTTGTCGTCTTTTTAATTTTATCGTCGAGTTGGGCACTTATCCTCGAACGCAGCTCTTATACGAGATTACTTTCCAATTTACAAAACACCACATGGGATAAGAGGGTGCACTTGTTACAGGTGCACTTGTGTCTGGGGCGATTACGATGCAACAATTCGATCGATAAGAGAGCATTACGCGAGCTGAATACGGTAACGAGTTCGCTTTGAAAATCTACAAAGAAACGACTCGATGTCGGAAAATAAATTGCATTTTCGGACGAGAAAATGGTAAAATTGAGATAAGAGGTTGGGGAAAAAAAACACAAGGATGTGAAAAAATTACACTCACTTACCCTTTCTGAAATACGACTGAATACATCCCATTTTTGTCGGAACCTTTCGCAGGTAGGTATCTCACAACACCTTATAAATAAATTAAACTATACGTCTAACGCAAATACTATTCATGGCGATACGCGAACAAAACACAAACACGAAGACGTGGAATTGCGAAACGGAGCAAGAGGAAAGAAAAATTTGAAAATCGAACATTCGATGCGGCGAATTCCGAAATAGAAAACGAATTTGTCAACACGACGATGCTAAGGCTATAATTACGTCTGCGAGTACTCCTGGTTCTATATCTGGCTACGGTGACATTTCGGTATCGGAAGAAGCGATTAAACTCTGATCGAGAAGAAGCACAGCGAAACAAAAAATTTCACTCGCCGGACGCGTCCGAGCTTTATGGTGGGGCGGAGGGGTGGCCAAACCGGCGGGATTTTTTATCAGCACACAAATCGCGCTTATCAGTACCCAGCGAAGAATATCGCAGCGGTGATAAATTTTCTCGTCAGATTTTTCGGCGTCGCGAGCGGCGGGGTCGGGGGGGGGGGCAGAGGCGGCTGAAGTGTAAATGCGTGTACGTGTATGCGATCCTTATCAAAGCATTCTAAAATACAGAAACGAGCCAGCAGCAAAACGCGAACGACGACTCTCGTCGGTCGGCAGCGCGCTCCAAACTCGGATTCGCGCTCTATGACGAGCTTTTATCGAAACGTTGAATCTTCCAGAAAACGGAGGCTGGAACTTTTATCGAATAACTGAAAATTTTCACCCTACTTTACTCCCTACCGCTTCTCCGTCCCGAGTCGAACTCCCTCCTTTTTTCATTTCGCAGCTCCTCTCGCTCGCTCCGTCAAGCTAAACGGAGCGAATATCGTGCAATATGTCTGTACGTGGACCTAGGTAACCGTATCCAAAGCGCAAGCGCTTCAAAGTTTACGTTTTCACTTTCCTCGTCCCTCGTTCATACCCCTCCCTCGTCAAGTTTGTTATTTCAGACTTCGCGCGTTTTTCTTCTCTTTTTTTTGGGCTCTCCACAGATTTTTTCCCTCCTCCAATCGAATCGAATGTTTTCGTTTTCGTAGGAAACATCTCGCTCGAGCCGGCCGCGATCGTAAGTATAATTTTCCGAAATTTTCATATCCAAGGGTTCGCGTGTTTTCGCAAGGGTCGTCGAGAATGAGATATATGGGGTTTCCTTATCCCTTTTCCTAAAACCATGCCCTCGTCTACGAATTTACGACTTAACCGGTTCTCTTCTCAGCGGGTCTAATTCCAATAAATTCGAGTAGCGTGGAATTTTCGTAATTATTTCCTCAGACGATCGTTTAATTGTTAAATGACCTGGTTTCGACCGTAATACGTATTACATTGTAGTTTTTCTTCGCACTGTCATTCTCGTAATTCTCATCGGGATCCCTTCTACCCGTCCTGCGTCCGTGGATGGAATCGTGCGTTTTATAAATACCGCCTACCTCCGTGTCGCTGGTCGACGGTAATTTGTTCCTCGATTTGAATACGAGTTTTACCTGCGATTTTATCAAATTGAATTTTTATCGAAGTGGGCAGGTTTTTTAAAATGATAATGATAGCTCCATTTCAAAGATACCAATTTTTTTTAAAAAATTGATCATTTTGCGATTTTTTTTTTTAAAGTAGGAGTTTCAAAAAATAAAATTCCAATCAACTAATCAAATTTTGATGCTAAGTAATGAAATTTCAAATTCCTAACAATAAGTGACGTCAGAAAGAGAGGTACAAAAGACGCATAACACTTCCTCTCCCTAAACAGGTATAAGAATCTTCAAAGGCTTCGAAAAAATGTAAAAAATATCTTCATGGGGATTTTCTAAAAAAAAACCCTTTCGACGTCACTGCTAAAAATTATATGAACGTAAACGCCCAAATTACTGATAATTTATGATGAACGAAGTCTTTGAAAATAATGATCGAAAAATGCATAGAAATTGTTGAAAATGAGAAATATTTGAATACATATCTTGGTAGGTACCTTGGTAAAAGGATGAGTGAGAAAGTAATAAAAAAATTCATACATTTTCCCTAAAAATTCACGAATATGGTAATTTAATTATAAATTATGAAAATTTATTCAAAATCAAGTTGATGAGCTATGAGGGCAGTTTAACAGCTGGCTTTGCAGACGACAAAACTGCCCTTTAATGGAATGATTAAAATCTATTGTTAATTACAATCTGTCTGAGGTAGTCAGAAAAACTGAAATACGTAGGTATCGCAGCAATGATGGAAATTCTAAAAAATTGACTGAATCAACTAAAAATCGTTGGATATAAATTATTTCATGAAAAAAAATAATTAAGTATGCTGAAATGTTTTGAGAAATTAATAAAAATTAAAACAGAATCTCAGAAAACAGGGAATAATTCCCCTTCCCCATGGAAAAATTACGTTCTTACTGGTTGAAAAAAATTTGAGCAGGATTAAAATTTTGCAAATTTGATGCCCTTTTTTTATTTTGAAAAATTTTATGATTAAGAAATTCAGCCGAATCCTTTTATTTTTCATTTCTTGTCCTTTTTCTGATAATATCAACTTATTTAGTTCATTCTTCGATAAAATTAATGTTTAAAAATGTTGATGATTTTACATTGTCTAAAATATTCTCCTTAAAATTTCCCCATAGTTTTCAACAATTTTTGTGCATTTTTATTGAATTATGCGAATATTTTCAATTTTTACGACATGCATGATTCTTAGCACAATTTTCACATGGGCATGTCATTGAACTTGACAACGTACTAATAAGAAGAAGGAAATGCGGAAGAAAAACAAACGGATAAGAAAAACGAAGTTCGGGATGAAAATTTTTTTAGTTGAAAAAGTTGCTTTACTTTTTTGTTGAAATTTCATACAGTGATTTACTTTTCTGAAAAAAGAAAATCATAAACGAGGAGGATCAAGAAGAAATAAAAAAGTTGCATAATTTTTTGTTGAAATTTCATACAGTGACCCTACATCTTTAAAAAAACATAGAAGAGGAGGATCATAAAGAAATTTTCGATGTCATAAATCAATGATTTTTTTCATTTTCTTACAAGACACGAGACGTTGCCCAAATTCAACACCAAGTTTTTTTTTCTATTTTTCTGACTGTAAAAAAATGACATTCTACTCTAATTTATTGAAAAAAGGGCACTGTTTTTATTATTGTAAATTTTCAGACTCAGTCGGAACAGAATAAATTTTATCATTTAAAACAGCAATTTTATTGTCCCCATTTCTTCTCCCCTCCTGGTTCGGTGGGCCTTTCTAAAATACAGAACTGAAATTTTTGCATTAAAAAAATTTCAGATTTTTTTTTGTTATTTTTGAAACAAATAAAAAATATTTAAATTCATTTTTTCCATTTTCACTCTATCATTCCAATAATCTTCAATTTCTTTAAACTGTTTTTTTAACCATGCATAATGCTTCATTGAAAAAACTCAACTTAACTTTGTAATCTTTCTTCGCCAGAGTATCTAACATTATGAGGTAGAAAAATAGAAAAGTTTTGACAAATATATCCACCCAGGATGATTACGAATGCTTAAGAAAATCATTTTACCCCCCCTCCCCCCATCACCACCACCACCAAAAAAGAACCCACGAAAAGATTTTCTCTTCATGTGAACATTTCAAATAATTTTTGTGAAATATTTTTGGAAAATTTCTTACAATTTTATCATATTTTTTGGATTGATTCTATACCTTTTTGAAATTTTAATTTCTACCCATGACCCAACTCTGACTTTTTCAAATTGACTGTAAGTACCGATTTTTTTCTTCCGAAAGTTTTAATGAGAAAATTAAATAAAAATTACAGGTACTCGTGAATTTTCAAGTTTGAATATAAAAAGGGATGACAGGTAGAAGGAAGGTATTCGCCAAGTATCTCTATAATTTACTGAAAGACAAACACGAACTGTTTTACGTATTTCAGTTATTCAGCAAACTCTGTTTTCTTTTCATCTTTACGTTCATACAATAAGTAGGTATAGATACCTATTACTGAATCCTACAAAAAAATTTTAGATCAATATATTCATCTTTGGAGCTGAATCAACTGAGAAGATTATTTTTAAAAATCTAGTACAATTTTTTAAAATTAGGTAGGTACCTAGTAAAAAATAATGTTCTATACTTTTTAAAAAGAAATTTTGTGTCAAGTCCAGAAAAATAAAAAAATGGGCCGTCAGTTGAAGAAATTGAAAAAAATCAAGTACCTATCCCAATCCGCAATTTTAAATTTTTTATCGCCTCCTGATTTTCCTTTCCCTCAATGAAAATATTCAATTCAAAATCTTTACCTACGGAATATTTGCGTATTGCGTTTTTATTCTAATTTTTTTCGTTGATTTTTTTTTGAGGTGGTGAAGGAAAGGGTGGTAAAAAAATTGAACAATCCACTATTCAAAAAATAAAAATTCTTTTTAATCAGTTAGACTCGATTAAAACTTAAAAATGGCAATATTTCCTCAATACAAATAAAACTATTTCTTCAGCTATCCTCTTAAGAAAAAAATCACTCCACTTCCTAGAAATATTTTCGGTTCAAAGTTCAACTCAAAGCTGGCAATATCGAGTACGAAGACCCTACCAGATGACTCATCTCAGTCTGGTCTCAACTTGATAATGCGCAAATTACTCGCGAACAAACTAGTCGGTCGTCGCAACTCTGTAAATCGTCAACGAAGCAATTAATGTTTACAATTTAGTAATTAGTGGTACAGTATTTACAATAAGTGTTTCACAGAACGACTGCAGTATTCTAATTTGATGACAAGGCATCACGAACAATACATTTGAACGATAACTAATCTACTGTTCAAAGTGCCAACTTTATCATAACATAGCACAATACCAGAGCAACTCCAACCAATGTATCGTCGTCTTACACACGCTACACGACCGATAAAAAATAATAAAAAAAAAAGAAACAAAACCAATCGTTAAATTTACTCGTACGAAATACGAAAACAGCAACGTCTTCGTAAACCGAGAAAAAAGAAAATCACATCTCTGTGGGATTTTTTTATCTGATAAAAATGAAAATATAATTTACGTCGGTTTGGCGAGCTTATAAAATTGAAATCCGCCGTGGGAATGGGGGACCAGGGGTCAAAACGGTGACGAAACTATTGATTTAAACCATGTCGACGAATGGCGATGGGAATTTAGCAATAGCGAAAACTGCTGACAAGCCAGCGCGATTGAAATTAAAACAAAATTCCGGACTAAAATCCGCCGAACGCAGAAAGCTCCTATAAATCCTCCATATTGTTTACAATCCGTGCCTTTTCGTCGTATATACCTCAACAATACCGGCGCTAGTGGCTGAATTATTACCAAAGTGTATTCGAACGTGATGTCATTACTATCAAGTCTAACCTCGATACCAATGAGGAAACACTTAATCCAATCTAAGCACAAGCCGGATGATAATTATCTCAATCAAAATATCCTATCGAGGCAAAAAAAATTACGTTGGTAGATTCCACCTCGGTTTCGTCTTGACAACCCCTCTAAATCGATAGTCTTTTTTTTTGCCCTTAAGAATAATGAATACAATATATATCCTTGTTGTTATAAATAAATTTGATACTCGTCACAGGCGACGAATACTGAAAGATATTAATTCCACGAACTCCTGGGGGACGTGCTAATTAATTAGAGAAAAAAAATACTCGCTGCGTTCAACTCTCTGTATACCAAAAACTCCGCGATATTGTTCTTTTCTATTTTTTTTTTTTTTTTTTTCATAAAGATAAATTTCCTCATTTTTCGCTACACTATAACGTTTTTAATGGAAATGAAAAAAAAGAGGGGTATTTTCGTTTCGTGCTACGTGTTTTTCAAAGTTGCAAAAACAACTCGAAGAAAATTTCTGCTGTTTATTTACGGTCAAAGGTCTTGTATTGATTTTAATTACGAAATTCTTTTCGGTTTTCTAAATAGGTGGTCGATGTAGATAAACTGATAAGCAAGATTAGCTAGATAAGTGATACCTAAATAGTTCAGCCTACGTATCGCGAACCCTTTTGCAAATATTCAAGCAGAACTGTTACTGTTGGCTTTTGTTGAAGAGTTTTATCGCCTGGCAGACACACTTGAAACCCAGAATGGCAATTTCGGAATAAATCGTATCGACGTTTCGTGTATAAAGATAGTACGTCATTCGATGGCATCTTTTGTAAGCCTAATGCATTTAATTAATTAGAAACTTCGCTCTGTCATTCGAGTCAAACCGACTGGAAGCCTTTTCGGTACCTCCTACGAATACCGGAGCTTTGTTTGACTTTGGAAACTTTTTCAATGTCGTGTCACATATTAAATTAGCCGGCTGAAGCTTGCGGATTATTTTGCTCGTGTATTGGGAAAATTCCGCAGTGTTTTGCAAACTGCGTGTTGAAGTTGGCAAGAGATACCATGAGGCGAGTTACAGGTCGAGAAAAAGTAAACAGAATGAAGTTGGGTGAATTTGGTTTTTTTTGGCGAATTTTAGTGTTTGAAAATTCATCAATTGGGAAATCAAAGATCATCAGAATCTTCTTGTCCCACAATCAGTGAAAAAATTCATTCGAAAAATTCAATTTTTCAGGGGAAAATGATATAGGCAACTTATTTGACATCTTGTCATATAAAGAATCTAAGCATTTCATCGAAGGAACTAAATCTTCGATAAATTTTCTCCAGGGCATAGGAGTCCACTTCGGAATCGGAGTCAAACTGACTCCAAATTTGACCTTGGAGTCAGACGGTCAAACCAGAGTCAGGCAGTCGAGAGTCGAGATCTGAAATTGTCTCCGGAGTCGAGTCGTGGTCAGGAGTCAACTTTCTATCTTGACTCTGGAGTCAAGCTGGAGTCAAGAGTTGACTTTTTTAGCTGACTCCTATGCCCTGTAAAAAAATCATTCGATTGTGCTTGATGACAGGATTCCAAAAATGTATTGGTTTCTGCACTTTGAGCACTTCTCGTTCAAATTACGGGCATTTTTCTCAATCAGCGATCCGCGAAAAACAAAATTATCTCTCACCCAAATTTTTGAAAGTGAATGATAAAAAACCATTCGATTGCTCATGAGAAGAGGATTCTAAAAATGTATTAGTTTTTGCATTTTGATCAATTTTTGGCCGAGTTATGGGTGTTTTTCTTCATCGTAGCAAAAAGCTATCTCTTGTCCAAATGCTCGAAAATGAATGATAAATAAACCATTCGATTGTTCATGACGAGAGGATTCCAAAAATGTATTAGTTTTTGCATTTTGAGCAATTTTCGACTTTCTCACAAGACTATCTGTAAAATAATGGATTTATTTAAAAATATTAAAAACCAAGGATTCGAAGTGGTGCCGGAGGAAAGGGAGCTGTCTCCGGATGATTTTTGCAATTCCTGGAGGACTTTTTAAAAAATCTTAGAGCCAGAGCTAGCCAGAGACAGTTTTTCGAAAGTCCTAGAACCAAAGCCGGAGTCGAAGGGAGGAGGTCCCCCTCCGAACATTTTTTTCGGAGCCGGAGACACCATAAAAAAATTTCGGAACCAGAGCCGAAGAGACCAGACCTCCTTCCCACCGGATCACTGTTGAAAAAAAACTGGACTGAAATCCCAGCAATGTCACATTGGTTGCGTTTCGAACACGATCAAGGGGACATTTATTTGCATAGGTACCCAACAAATACAATACCTATTCTTTGAAACCCCAGACAATATGCAATAGCTACACACAAAAGTAACATAGGTTGCCCTAATGAAAGCTTTCGGAAAGGAATAAAACCACCATTCTGCACATACTACGCATATATTTATTCATTTCGAGAACCCGCAATGTGGGTAAATAAAAACGAAAAATGAAAAATTACCCCAAGTTGGCTCGAAATTCAATTCCAAACATTTTCGACCTTTTTTTCCCCAAACACACAAGACCTAGTATTTAAAAAGCAACCGAGATCATTATTATCAAAAGCTTCCAGCTTCCTGTTTACTTTTTCTCCCTCTTATGTGAAATAAATGTCGAGTACGAGATCGTTATTTCCATTTAAAATGAATTCGGCGAAAGTACCAGAAATTCGGTTTTATTTTACTCGTTCCTAATTACCTTCCATTAGCGCCGCTGTCGTGTTTTTTTTTTTATTGTGTGGTAAGTGTTGCCTATTTGTGGCAATAAGGCAGTTTCGTCGAAGGTTTGTTAATCAAGGAGACGGTGAGGTTAAAAATCAGATTTCGTTTTGAAAAAAAATTGAATTACTTTTGTAGAATAAAAAAAGTAGAGAATCTAATAATAACTTTACAAAATTCTCTATCATTTATGAATAGTTTTTTTTTTTGCCAAAATCATTGTTGGAAAGTGTAAGTAAGTAGTACTTTTTCCATTAATAATTATATTTCAATTCAAAAAATGGTAAAAAGGGTACATTTTAACCCCAAAAAAATTAGGTAATGAAAATGAAGTAAAACTGGTGTTTTTTTTCAACGAGATACTTTCAAAAGTGGTAGCTTATTACCATATCAAAAAAAAAAAAGAAAAAAAAGGTAAAAAGGATTTTAATAAAAAATGATAAATTCTAGAAATTTTTCGTTTTTGTACCTACCTAATTGTTTTAAAGGCGATCAGAACTTTTTTCTGGAAATCTTCTCAATCAACGTTGATAAATACCCACTGAACAAATTGGAAAATTTGAAAATGAAAATTTATGAATGAGCCGATTTCCTGCCCTGATGACCAAACAGACTATAAGTTTGCTAAATGGCAGGGAGGATTTCAAAACTTCAGACTAGAATGATTTTTTTTTTTTTTGATTTTACCAATACGAAGCACAATTTTCATTCCCACTCAAAATTAATTTTTTCATTTTTTCAATTGATGGAATTTCGTTGTAGAAATGATATTATAATAAATTATTCAGAAAATTGCCAAGTTTTTTAAATTAGCGGTCTCACGATTTTGGCTTTCAAACTGAATCTAACGTTTTATTCATGTTGAAAAGTGATTAGGACATAGTGTCCCATCCTCTCTTCAAGTTGGACAAATACTGAAGAAATTCATTTGGACCATCTCAAAAATACCCACTTCGGACATGGTATCTCAAAATCTCAAAGACATCCGAAATTCGGGCATAATATTTCAAAAAAACCTAGTTCGGACATCTGTCCTCTCCTCCTCCTCCACTGAAAAATGGTCAAAGTATAATGTACACATTTATGTACTTACTGAAAGTATCCATGATTTAAGAACAGCGCCTCAAAAAGCATTTGGACAATTCAGCCATTATGCTCCAGAACCTCCCCCCCTCCAATATGTACAATGGGCATAAAATCTTACAAAATTACAAAATAAAATTCGAAAATTTTTTAAAAGCCCAATTCGGACATGATGTCCTAAAAAAAAGCAATGTGGACCTGATTTTCCAGAAAAAGTCAATATTTGACACTAGGTATTCTAAAAAAAAAACACATTTGAACGAGATACCATTTTAAAAAAATATGAATTAAGTATTGTTCAAAAGACGAAAAACTAGCTACTTATAGGTACTCAATTTTTTTAATTTATTCTCCAATTTTTAAAATTACCAAACGGTTTCAAAAGTTGAAAATTAATCTTGTCAAAAATTTATCCTTTTTTTTTCAAGTCTCAGATTAAAAATGAAAAAATTTGGTTCAGACTTTCAGGTCTATTAGCCCTTTTTTTTTGCTAAGCTGGATAGGGATAGGTACGGTACAGTCTATGAAACTGAGAATGAAAAGGGAAAACTCGTATTTTTTCCGAAAATTATTTATTAAGGGATCCATAATTCTACTCTTTAATTTATAAATAAGTGAAAAATTCACTGAAAAGTCAGTAAAATAATAGTCTATTTACTTTGTTTGCTAACCAGTTGAATTAATTTTTGATAAATTTTGCTTCCGAAATTCAAGGTATTTCCACACTAGAAACAATTACAGCGTTTCAAAATTTTATTCAAAAATTTAATCTCGAGTGAAAAATATTATTCAACATGAAAAATTCAAGAAGAAAATGAAGAAAAGATGAGCTGATAAGTACATATCTGTGTTTATTATTTTTCAAAATTTTGATTTAATGAAAATTTTCAATTCTCATGATCTAAAGTTTGAAGGTAGCTTTATTTTGGAAAGAAAAATTTACTGAAAGTGAACAGAAATTTGACGACTGAGATTCCCTTCTAAACTGAAAAATCAGCGAAAGTCTGCTGAAAATTTAAAAAATTTTACCGATTTTTCCATAGCTGAAATTCTCACTTTTTTTCAGTGACTTTTCACTGATGAAATGAGAGATTGAAATATTACAAACTCCCTGTATTTCTTTCGATATAATTTTTAATACTTCAGGAACAAAACCATCCTTTCAAGGTCAAAATAATAAAATTGCACATGAAACTAAACTAAATACTTGAATAGAAGGTAATCGCAAACTGAGCACATGCCTGACCCCAAAAATCTCACATCTCTTTGCAATTAATTAAACCCGGAAGTAATCAACCTGTCCCATCTTTTTTTCACTTTACAAAAAAAAACCCATTTAGGTACCCAAAATTTCAAATTATCGTACGTTTTCTCAGAAGATCTCATAAGGCCACTGAAAATCACCATAGGTACTTACCTTCATCTCTCTTATCGATCAACGTTTTCAGGTAATCTGCGATGAATAATTCCAAATTTTTTGGCTGCTCTTTCAAAACAGCTCTGATGATTTCCTCTAGAAGATAATCCAAGCCATCGGGAACCTTGTATCTGTACGGCGGCGTTAATGCATTCATTTCTGCGAATATAAAAAATCCAAGGCATCGTATTAAAAAACTTTATAATGTAGTACCGGCTACCTTAGATTATGACAACTTGCAAGAGCAAGCCGCTCATAAGACGGCTGGTTCGCCTTACAAAGCAATACATTTTATAATGTGTTCATTACCAAATGATCGCGAAACCTGAATACTTCTTGTTTTACACTTTTAAACGATCATTACCGGAGTTTTAAAAAACATTTCTAACTGTTACGACCTATTTTTAAATAGATTAGCCAATTACCAGTCGCAGGTACTATTAGTCTTCCTGTGTTTATATGGACGCGATATCGACAGTGTTACGCGGCAGGTCGAACTACACGCTTGGATATTCACACACTGGATTTCTTAGCTTGGCTTTTTTATCGTCGAAAAAGTGTAAAAGCTCGACACTTGTTTATAAATCGTTTCCATAGAGAGCTTATTGAATCGCGATTCTTAATATCTGTCTAGAGACTTCACGTAATAACGTCGCATGTTTTAAAGTTATGAATATTTTTTCTACCTGTGTATCTAGTATCGATGGCGACAAAAAAACTTATAGGTTTACGTACACATTATTTACAAACGTAATTACCATTTGAAACGAGCTAATGAGTCAAAATAAGCCTATAGATATTGAAAGTCATTGAGAAACGTGCTTTTTAAAGGTTTTTAACCGTGGACATAGGTCAAGAACCAAGAAAATCGATTTCTACCTTCGAAAATACCTCGACTGTGTAAATTATCCCGACGAAGGTTCATGTCGATGTCGCTGTATTCTATAATAAGCGTTTCGCGTGCTGCTATGTTTTTTTATTCATTCTCGTGGGGTTCCCGAAACATCGTTACATTCAAAACAAAGCAATAAATGCTCGAGCTCGATAATTTCCAGGATAGTTATTCGAGAGTATGTTTTTTGGTTTCGATTTCGAATATTATTGGAAATTTTCAAAAACCCTTTTCTGTATTAAATTTAGGTTAAAAAATAATTTAAAAATGAACATTCTGGATCATTTAACATCAATTTAACTAGGATTTGAAATTTTCACGAATTTTTCGATTTTTTTTTTCAAATTCAGCTTAACCCCTTTCTTTGTCCAAAAAAACGTTGCCAAAAAAGTACAAAAAATATTTTTAAATCCAAGTTCCAAATAATTTAGAATAACTCTTCAAAATTTCGAATGTCAAAAATCGAGTTTTGAAATGAAAAATTCAACTTTCTATTCAATGAAGTACACAGAAAATTGTTGGCTTTATTTCAAAAATTTCTAGCAAATGAAAAAAAAAATGGTGGGGTTATCTAATTTTTTTGCTTTTCCTTTGAGTATTGGAATTCGAGAGAAGTACAGAATCTCAAATTTAAAATTTAAACTGGTAAAATTCACGTAAATGCGAGTTATACCTACCCAGAATTTTATAAGAGACTTTTTGAATGGCGCCAAACTGAAAAACAAACTAATTTTTGCTATAGAAGTTTTGTATTGACCCACGTATTTTCTCTTTCTATGAAACAGTCAAATTTTTAATGAGAATTACAAAGTCGAAAAAGTCTGATTGAACAAATATTTTAGATACAATAACTTTTTAATGCTCTCAAGCTCGCACACGTAAGCTTTTAAATTTTGGAAAAATTCATCCGAAAAGTTTCGTTTATGTGACATATCGTTCGTAAAGGGATTTCAGCCATCAGTTTGCTGTAATTAAGTTTCTAAACATTATCCAAGGGGTTCTTAAACAAAAATTCTTCCAGAATGATCTTTCGGGGGTATCAGTATTGAAACAATTTTTATCAGAATAATATGGACATGTAAAAATTCACAAATCAAAGAACGCGAAGGAGGATGAGAGGTGTCAAAAAATTCAATAATTTGATAAAGTCGATACCTTAAAAATTTACCTATTAAAACCTTTATAAATTTTGAAAAAAAAAAGACTAAAATATTTGAGAAATTTTTGGTGTCAAAAAATAAAATATGGTTTACGTTCTCTTAGCATTAAATGTAAAATTTTAAATGGAATTCATCTTAGTTGAGAATTTAGAGATGAAGTTTTTAACAGATGAATAATTTTTCATTCATTTTCTAGTTTTTCTTCATTGCAGTCGAGAAGTTGAGAAATCTTGAAAAAGTAATTGTCCCACTCGGTACCAGATCTCTGAGCATAAAAAATTTCGAATTAAAAATATATTCTCAATTTCTTAGATGCAGAAAAGGCTCTTTTTAATGACATTCCTTTTTTTTGATCAAGAAGAAAGGTGTGAATTTGAAAATTTTTTGATCAACTTGAATACGCTTAACACGAATCGAGTGAGAATTTTCGACTCAGTCAAAATCCCTTCTGTCGGGACATATTGTCCTTAATTTCACACTAAATGTACGTTTTGTTTAAATTTTTGAAACAAGCTGAACGCTCCGTTCATTTCGGCTCAGACTCCCTCCCTCTTTTCGGGATAATTGTCCTTGAGCTCCACTCTGCATCGAACTTTTTTTTAAACAAATTGAATTTGAGAACATAAATTGTACCTACCTTGTACTTTTTGACCGATTCAGATACGATGGACATTAATCTCGTGATACTTTTTCGCTTAAGTCTCTTTCTTTCCTTCAGAACATGTTCTTTGCGTCTCCTGAGTTCAACGATTTTTTTTTTGATTCTGGAATCGAGCACAAAAATTTAAACAACGACACAAATTTTAGATATCAATTTAGACGTAACAAAGAAAAAACTTCGATAGTTAGGTATGACTTGTTTTTTCTTACCTACCTAGGGAAGAATTTCAACTCAAAGCAAAATTTTGAACCAAAATAAAAATAAATCAAAAGTATATCACAAAAAACTCTCATTTCCGAAATTCCAGGTGTTGAAATTCATTTATTAAAATTTGATTAATTTTTTGAAATTTCAAAATAACCTCTTTGTCCGGAAAAATATGAAAATTTAATTTAAGCTGAAATTTGATATTGCACCCTATTTTTAACCTCCCAAATTGATACGAAGTGGCCTCGAGACGTTTAAGAGACATCATAAAATTTTAGAATTTTCCAGCTCTGAAGAAAACCCCATAAAAATGATATAAGTACAAACCTCAGCACCTATACCTAATAGCAAAGTACCCTTATTTATAAACGATTTGATCGATTTAAGCACGATTTTCTGAAATAGCCCTTTTGAGTTTGAATTCACATTTTTGGATTGGATATTTTTCTGAAAAAAAGTGAGTAAGAATTTTAAATTAAAGGAAAATTATTCATCAGCATGGGTAATTTACTTTTATAGGTGCTGAAGTTCATACACACCATTTTTACGGTCTTTTCTCCAGCTCACAGGGGATTGAATTTGCAAAATACCTGTTATTCATCATGTTTTGTTCCCGCAGAAAGATCAAATATAAAAGGAAGTTCATGGTCCATACTACTTTTTCAAATTTTCCCAATTTTTTTCGATACCCACAAGATAGGGCGGTGCCCAAATCAAATTTAGAACAAATCGAAAAAATTGACATAGGTATGCAATTCTAGGTTTTTTAGGTCGAGGATTTCGAATTTTTTGATTATTTTTTATCTGGGTCTTCAAGGGGGCGCAATGTCCTCATCAAATTTGGAAAACAAATCTAAAAAATCGGAATGGGTATGCAGGTCTACGTTTTTTTAGGTCGAGGATTTCAACTTTTGAAATTCATGCTTACAATTGAGAAAATTGAAAAAACCAATACCTACCTAATTTTATTGTTAAAAAAATTTTGAAATTTGAACTAGAATATTTTGAGGAAAAAAATTCATGTACTCTCTCATTCTAAATCAGTGAAAAGTCACTGATGAATAGTCGAAATTGCAGCACAGGGAAAATCAGTGAAATTCACGGTTTTTTCAAAGATTTTCACTGATTTTTCGACAAAATTCAAAAATTTTACTGACTTTTCAGTAAATTTTCATTGATTTTTCTCACTGATTCGTTTTCAGTGAACATTTTTTTTCACATATTTTCTCCTGTGATGCAATTCTAACTGGTTTTCAGTGATATTCGATAATTTTCACTGATTTATAAATGAGAGAGTATAGGATTGAAGAAAGTACACGATTGAATAAATTAGGAGTTGAAATGTAATCTGAACACAATGTAAAAAAATTGAACTCGAAAATCAGAATTATAAATTGATAAACTTCTGTAAATCGTTGAAATCTTGTTTGTGGCTAACATATGTACTTAATTAAAAATTTAAGAGCTATTAAAAAATTTGAAATTTTTCAAATACTCCTTTAGAATTGTTTCGAGTTTATAAATTGATAAAAGAAAACGATAATCACTTAAAACTAAAGGTCATAAAGTTAAATCTACTCGAAGTGTATTTATGATCATTTTTTCAAAAATTTTGGTTCGTTTCATATTTTGCACGGCGAAAAAGGAAATTTTATAATTTCTAACATTCGCTAAAATTCGTGAAATGAACTTCTGCACCTAAAATTTTAGATTTTTTTATGATGCATTTCCAATTTTTTTTATTTGGACTCAAAATTTTATTGAGTTGAGATACCTCATTTAAAGTAAGTATTTCTCAATTAATCCACAAAAATCATCTAATTCAATTTTTCATATTTCACCTCAAAACCATTAGAAATTGAGCCAAGATCGAAAGTAAATAAACCTCGTTCAAAATCACCAACAAAACACTAAAATAAAAAAGTATACCATTTCGATCATTTTAGCTTTCTCAAATACAGAAAAATTTGACCTTGTTCATTTTCCTTCACATTTCACATCGTTCAAGACAATTGAAATGATACCTTTTAATTTTTATACCTATAGAATACGACGCTGCTGCAATTTACCGTTAATCGCTACACTTGAGGAAGCTGTATCGATGGATAATTTATGACGAAGATGTCTACAGGAATACCGTTATCGTTTAGGTAACAATTGCAAGTAAGCTCGACCGATAGGTATCCAATCTAGTACCATCGTACGAAGTAGGTACATTGTAAAATGCATCATACGTACATACGTACCGCTACACTATAGTCAAGCCACATAAATATTCTTCTCACAGCGGTAATTTCACCGAAAACAGGAATTTCCGGTATCGCGTTCCAACATAGGTAAACATCGCTTTAACCTTTGTTTAATTAGTAAATATGAATTCGCGCGCTGTCTCGATATCTGTACGATTACGCGTACTAATGCGCCACATGGCGGTGAGTCAGCTTGATTGGAAATTGTCTACACGTGAGATCTGGCAGGACGCTGCCGTACGCCGCCGAAACCAGTCGCTACAATGGCAACTCAAGCTTTTTGAAACGTCTTCCGGTATTTCATCTCATCTCGACGCTTCGCAGTCTCGTATCTTTTCAATCTTTATTGCCAACTTGACGTTCGATAAAAAAAAGCCCAACTTACGTAATACGTCAGCACCCAACTTGGCTGGATGAAATTCGAATATAACAATACATCTGGCCACTCCTACCGAGGTATACGGTTGACCTGTTATGATCTAAAATTATGTTAATATTATGCATCGACGCCTGCTCGACCGACGCATTTGGATTCTTTTCCATGCCGATTCCGTTTCTCAGTTGCCTCATCGATTAGTCATTTGTGGTTTCAATTTCCAAAACATCCAGCTAGATCCGTTTACACGACCGCATCTCTCGTACAGATTCATAAGTACCATTTCAAACAATGACGTATACGAGAGAGAATTCGGATATACGGTTCCGTATCTTGACATATCTTCGCCCTACACGATGAAATTCTTCCTTTGAAAGAAGGGGACAGTGAATAGGTACCATATTACTGCCTTCTTTGAACATCTCATCGTGGCCATCGGATTTAGTGCGTACACCACGAATCATTTAGCCCCCTAGATGTACCTAAGTAGACTAGGGGACTGCCAACTCGCGATATCCGAAGATATCGCGGGCGGACCCAATACCAACACCTGTGTGAATCTCACAGGTGCGGCCCTAACCAAGAACGATCGAATTAACGAAGTAATTGATTGTAAGAACACAACACTTTATTCGACATTACGTCAAACAATTCGGGCCACCGCCTCACGACCGCATATAGCGACCGACCTGATACTTGAGATACCGGCTGGATTCAGCAGCAGTTCGGCACTGCCGAGCCGATGGTTCCGTATACTCGGTTACACCGAGTACCACGCGACCCGGCTCGGCGCATGCGCTGACTTCCCCTACCTAAGGCGGGGAACGGACGGGCCAAGGTCCCCTATGACACATGCCCCCTCGAGCTTGCAGCTGGCAGGCCAGACTACCTGCCCGGGGGAAGCACGAGCACATACGGGACACTCAACCCAACCCGGACCCCTGCCCCCTCGGGTTTACCTTAGGGAGGAAGTCAGAGCCGGCCGAGTAGGTCACGCAGCTCAAAATACGGTTTCTCAAAAGAAGATTCTCACCCGAACGAGTGACTCATTTCGAGTACCAAATTTCGGCTACTTTCGAGTGATACTTTTTGAATTTGAAAAGAAATTCATGTCACAGATATGTCTTTTCAAATTGTTTCGGCAGTTTGTACTGGTAGATTTTCATAAAAGGAAGAATTTTCTACCAGCTCACTCTTTTTACTCGTTGTTGTATGGTTCGATTTCGAAAATTCCATACAATCAATCATTTTCATTTGGATGTACGATTCTGATTTCGAAAATTTCGTACACCTTTATTTTTTATGAACTGAATTCTGCTTACCGAGCTCTCACCTGATTTCTTGAGGAAAAGTTCAACAAGAGTTGTTCCGCTAGAGATTTCATCAGTTGGTATTTTACTGTTTACTATATGTGTCTCTGAAAAGAGTATTTACACAATAGTGGAAGAATCAGGCAGGTCGCTTATATGCGATTGAAAAGACGGCAGCAACGAAAATTTTATTATGGAAATAAAAACAAACATGTACGAAAGTACAAAAATCGAAAATTTCTTAAAACTAATGACTGCGAAAACTTTAACGATTAAAAACGAGCAGTCTTTTGAAAAAGAAACAACTTAAAATTAATAAAAATTACGCCTTATGGGCGAAAAACGTATTTACAACTTAAAACTAGTAAATTTCTTATGCCGCTGGTTCGGCTAAAGTCATGGTCAGGAACGAATACGACGACGATTACTATTTCTCGATGATATTACGGCGATTTAAACGATGGAGACGCCGCTCGACGAATTACGATTTTTAACGATATAGAAAAAGTTACATCTTACAAAATAGTACAAACACAAACTTTAGATCGAATTTACAAAGCCAATTGCGAAACATGGCAGTTGGCTCGAAATTCTACGTCTACCGAGGAAATTCAATAAAGAAGATTCGTCACTCTAAATTCGGACGTCTGGCGGGTTGCCTTTCCAGCAACAATTCCGCCAGTTTGGTGGCAAATTTCTTATTGTCCTGGTGGACGTGTCGATACCAGCCGCCCATGTTTTGCGGCTTTGCCTTGACTACGTCCAGCAATTCAATAAAGAACTCGTAGAGCATGTCTAAACCCGAGTCTGCAGTTAGGAGGTCATGATAATCGAGCCTGAGCTCGTCAGAAACCTTTCCTAGTGGTTGCGGCAGCCAAACCAAATACCGTACTCCTACGGTATATAGGAATCTTTGGATCTGCTTTATTTCGGATTCGATTGCGTCCAATTCCGCTGCGGTTTGAAAGGTTTCAGTACCCATCAGAGATACTACCATGTTGGCTGGTACTTGATTGATGCCGGCCAACGCATCTCTGAAATTCTGGGCCGTCCAACTTTCTCCGTAAAAGCGGCCTCCGTCCCACGAATTCCCACCGAACGTGCGATGGATGATAATTGTTCTTATCATCAAGAAAATCAATCCATCGCCTACCAGCAAGAATTGCTCAATAAAGTACACCAAATGGTTTGTACCTGGGAGCCTTGCTTGGCGTAGCACTCCGATTGTGATTCCAGTGCTTTCGAACGGAGCCATGTAAGACGTATCGTCGTCGGCAATTTCCATTCGTTGTTGCGGCGCTTGGTTTACGATTTCGTTCGGTTGTGGAATTGGCGGCGGGAGTTCTTGGTTGTGTTCGACAGGGTGGATTGCAGCTGGATCCAAAACGATGGAATTTCGTCGACCTTCGTGGCTTTGACTGCGTGAGGAACTTCGACTGTTTCCTCGGCTGCCACGTCCTGTCGAAACTCGTGCCGGTCTCGTCGGTCGTCGTGTGGACTGTGCTGTTCCATCCATAGATGCAAGAGCCGCAGCATTTTTACTTTTCTTTTTCACCGTCACCGGTGAAGAGTTTGCCGATTGGAGCGGCGATGCTCCGGCAGCCCTCTTCGGCGGTGGATTTTGCGGCTTTTGAAATTGATGCGACGACGACGACGTTGCTGGTGATGATGCGGACGAACCAGGTACTTTGACGTTTGCGAATGACGGCAGCGGCATCGCGGAAACGGGACGGAAGGGCAGAGTTTTCGTGTTTTTGAAATTCACGAAACTGAATGCAGGATTTACGTTTGTTAGGGCGTTCTGCAGTTCAGTGAAATTTTCAAGCAGGGCTTCATACCGCTGCTTTTCTGCTCGGTTCGTCAATTCCGCCGCGTGCAAGCTTGATTTTGCTTCAAGAATCTCCTTCTCAAGCCTCTCGGAGATTATCCGCTGAAAAGCAAGATTCCGTTGAAGCTCGAGTACTTCGGGATTCTGAGCAGCCGTCGCAGTCAATTCGATGGTGTTCGTGTATGTTTCGAAAGCCTTGATGGTTCTTGACGTAATTACCTCAATACACGTAGTTTCGGTCGTCGAGAATTTACATGGCACCATCGTCATTGGGTATTGCTCTGCGGAAAAATGTTCCAACGATTCTCCGGGCTCTGCATTCGCTAATTCTTCTTCGATGCAGCTCCTGTGGTATACATGCCCACAGGAGTGAATCATAGGAGCGTCTTCGGAGTTCTGTTTTTCGAGGATATTTTTACGGCAGATCGTGCAAACGATAATCGGTACCGGCGGCATCTGAAACAAACACGTAGGATTAGAGTTGACGGAATTCACTGTATTTATAGTGCCCTCAACTTCCCCGCACCATGCATCCATTTCCTTCTCGAAGCTATCGCTTCTGCGAGATGTTTTCAATTCGTTGTCTATCTGAGCTAAAAGCTCATCTACTTGACTTTCGTCAGAAGAATTTAACATGTTCGCTTACTTTATAATTATTAGCAGCTAAAATGTCCTTCGAGTCAATGGCTGACGAATTCTTATCGGCGAAATCTGCAGTTCGTTCTTCGTCGATTGTCAGTTTCGGTTCGCTATCCGATGACGACGTAGACATCGCTGAAACATCAAGATTAGATCAGTCATCGTATAAAATACAGTATCGGTATTAATTATTACACAATCGGTCTAATCACTTGTCAAGTCGGTGCGAGTATCAAAGGATAGTATCTAGAATTACGTATGATGAATAATTGTTTCGATTTCGAAACATTCATTACACGTCTAGGTACTATTCCTAAAAATCCATGTTTTATTGTGGAATTCATATTAAAAATATGAATGTTGAAATAAAACATCAAGCTATCGAAGTAGTTGTTGTGTTTGAAATCAAAATTGTCATTTTCGTATGAAAATTCATTTGTTGATAAATTTCATATCAAATCTGATAAAAGTTGATTACAAATTCACACGACAACTGCGCTAGTTGCGAATTCGTGTATCGGTTCCGGTATTTACTGGTAATTACCGATGCATGCGCACTCTAAGCGGTGGCTTGTGATTTTTACTACGAAGCACCACGCGGTTTTATCTCACATTGAAATTTATTCAGAAAATTGTACCGGAAAAAATGTACTTTTGAATAATTTGGAAATAAATATACGATTTCGATAATGAAACATTTCACATCGAGTATATTTTACTATACTTTTAACATTGATATTGCTAGAGCAGGTAAATTCATTGTCAAAAATTGTCTACATCGTAGATAATTTCCGGTGATGTTTTTACATGCGAATTCTAACATTATCGCTGTAAAAATATTTCCTACGTTGAAATTCGAGTACAGACATGATTTTGAAATAATTGTAGATAGAATCTACGTTTCGATAATCACACTGTACGTATTCCATTGTGTTTGTACTTCACGTTTCAATATGATTACTTGTTGCATTACAGTACAATACATTTTCGTACGAATACCGATCTATACAGGTTTCTAATGGAGATTTGTACATTGTACTTCCATCATCTGTCTGAATATCTCGATATTACGTTGAAATGTGAATATTGCACCGTACGTGCACAAATATATTGTGTTTAATATCAAAACACATGGAATTTCTGATTTCGGTTTCAAACCATGCTTTCGAGTGAAAATTGTATGAAAATACTTCATTCAAAACATGATTGAACCCGAAATTTATTTCAACGTTTGTATTGTGAGACAGGACTAGAAATACTTGAACTTTACATCAGAAAATTGCCGTATAATGGCTTCCGATGTGTGATTTACGTTAACACTTCCTATTGACTAATCGTAATTAAAAATATATTAAATTACTTACGTTTTTAATCGAAGTTAATATATTAATACGACTACACGAGTCACGATAAATACGCCAAAAACATATGGCGAAATAAAACACACAAATCAATTTGCAAATGATGCAATATAAAGACAGACGCGAAAATCATGCAAGTTTACCGTCAGAGCAAGAAAAATCAAATGCGACGTTTGTCACAATTGAATCCTGCTCCAGGCTACTCAGCCGCTCGTTCAGGCTCGGGTGCGCGCGCAGGTCGACCAACACAGCGCGCTGATTGGTTCCCGAACTTGAAGATTCGGTTCGGCTGATTTCTGCGTTGTAGATTTTGCAGCTGCCTTTTGAATCTTCTATTTTTAGAAACGTATACTGCGGCCGTAGCCGCTACGTATTTTTCTTGGAAAAGAAGTTCATGATGGCAACGGGTATTCGAGATTTTCGAACACGTTCGCTGCGGCGAGTCGGCGCCGGGTCGGCACCGGCCGCTTGCGGCGGTTTATTCGAATCTTTTTTCTTCGTTGCCTTTTTCTTTTTATCGGGTATAGCATTATTCGAATTTTCAGCAGTATTTTTCTTGCTGGTTAAATTCGATGCTGTTTTACTAGTTGATGGTTTTGACAAATCCGGTGTATCTGTCTTTTTCGCCTGTTTACGAGTACGTTTGGGCGGGACGGGAGGGGTATCAGCATTTAATCGCTCCGCTTCCTCGTCTGCTTTTTTCTGCGAACGTTTCAACGCACGTAAATCGCGAAGTAATTTTGCAGCTTCGCGTTTAAGATTTTGCGCTGTCAGCTTCACCGCCTTCTCAGTTTCTCTGTACGGTAACCGTGCGGAGAGAGGTAGGCTTTCGGCACCAAACAAATACTCTTTAATCTTTTCTTCGAGACTCCGCTGATCTAGCATTGAGATTAAATGGGGATCCGATTTAATCTCGTTTTGCTGATCAACGGTCAAGAAAAGTGTAAGCTGACGTATGCTCACGACTTTACCAACAGTATCGTTTTCATTTTCAATAATTTTGTAGCAATTCGGTTCTACATATTGAGAAATGTAATACGGTCCTATGCGTTTTGGAAATAATTTCTTTGAAAATCCATACGCAGCGGAACTGTTTTGGTGTTCAGTGAGCATTACCATGTCGCCTATATTGAGTAATATAGGGTCGCCATGTTTTTTGTAATGCTCGTACTCGTCGTGTATGAGCTGTAGCCGTCGCTTTTCACGAATATAAGTCTCGATAATTTGGCGTGGTGTCATGCCATCGAGCTTTTCGTTTTGAGCTTCAGCTGTGTAGACAGATTTTTTAGCTAATTGGTCGGCACGAATGTTGGTTATATCATATTTACGCGCATAGACATGATGAATTTGAAATTTCTCAAATTTACTTATCAAGTCTAGAACTTCCATAAAAATATTTTTATGGAATACGTTCTTGCGTTTATGATTTTTCCAATCATTCGCCTTCCAATTATCGACATATTTGAGTAAAGCTAGAGATACGTACGATGAATCAGTGAAAAGTTTTACTTTTTTGATTTCGTTGTACAATAGTATCTCTAGGGCCTTTTTAACCGCGATGAGTTCGGCAAGATTATTGGAATTTGGGTATCCTGGTACCGTAATTCGTTCAGAAACATTGTTTTTGGACGACGGTTTGAAACAAATTCCAATTCCCGCAACTGCATCTTTTGCCCCATTCCGGGAGCAAGCTCCATCGGCGGTGACCCTGACGTATTCGTCAGTGTCGATTAAAAGGTCAGACTTGTCTAGTTTCTTGGTCATTAAAATGCTCGAGGTCGTTGACTCCAGCTGGGCAAACACTTCCTTCTCGTACAGAACTTTAAGTTCGTGTTTGAAATTGAAGGGGTGATTGGGGGTGGGTAAATTTCCGGTCAGGTTATCGGGAATTTGCCACGCCTCATTCGGCTTAACACCATATCGGTTGGGTGTATTATTAATCTCGTTTTCAATTTCGAGAATATACTCGTGCCAACCGTAGTGTGGCCGAATCCAATCAAGCTGGGCATTGACCTTTGACCTTAACTTGTCACCCAGAATTCTCATGGTCCTTTCGACCGTCGAGGCCTGGGGATTATAACAAGTAGTGTGCGCAACTTTAATACCAAGATCTGAAAGCATTTCATTCCATCGGTCACTAATAAATTGGGTTCCGTTGTCGGAAATTACCTTATTTATTGTGTAACCCATTGATTGAATGTCTCGAACGATCAACTCCATACTGGTTGATACTTCGTTCTTGTTAATGCGGTGCAGTGGTCGTAGCCAGGTTTTAGACGTGAAAATATCCTTCACCACTAGAAGGTACTTCGGATCCTCTGAGTACGCCACCACTGGTCCAAATAGGTCCACCGAGAGTACGTCGGCAATGTGGTGAGATTCCACCCGAGCGTAACTCAGTGTTTTGCGCATAACGTAGTTCTTGTTGACTCGACAAATTATGCAAGTATTACACACCTTTCTGATATGTTTTCCCATATCTGGGTGATAATAAATTCTTTTGAAAATTTGTTCGAGTTTGGTCGCTCCCACGTGTCCGTAGACATCGTGTAAGTAATCGACCGTGTCATAGAACAATTTTGTAGGAAGAAATGGCACCACTGAGCCATCTTCGTACGTTCTATTTAGAACTTGACGTCCCTCGCAATCTGTCGAAAGTTCGAACTTTTTCGCACAGGTAGCTTGTTTTACACGTAATTGCGGTTTGACAGTCACATCGGCTTTCAATAATTCCGCAATTCGTCTGCACTGCGTATCGTCATCTTGATGAATCGATATATTCGCTAGGTGCTCCATCAGCTGACCTGTGTGTTGTTCTGTGAACTCAACTGCATACGGCTCGATATTGGTCCATTTGTGATTACACTCGATCGCGCAAAGCGTAATTTCGGGTGCAATTAGTTTAAATAGACCTTTTCGGTGCGTAGTGATATCATACAAAAGATCATATCCGCATAATTCCGATACCCAGCACGCTGCTTTTCGATGAGTCAGCATTAAAGTTTCAAACTTTCTGACTACAGGTCGAAGGTCAGAACGGACGTGAATTTTCATGAAAGCTAGCCACACCTGGAGCTTACGCAATGTGGTGACCAGAGCTTGCATTTCTCTGTCTACCAGCGTATAGTTCTTTTGGTGTTGCTTGAACATGTAGCTAGTGAACATGACCACTTCCTCTTGCCCCTCAAAAATCTGATAAATGACCGCGTTCATTGCGTCATCAGATAAAAGAGTTTCCACGTAGATATCCCTTTTCGGGTCTGGTGGATGCAATTTGAAGTCTTTCATGTATTCTTCTTCTAGCTTTTCACATGCTTCCATGTGCACTTCCGTCCATGACCAAGGTTTACCTGAATCGTCATTTTCGGTCAATTTGTACAAGGGAGCTAGTATCTGGTGATATTCGGGTATAAATCTCTTGTACATGCCGGTCAAACCGACAAGTGTTTGGATTTCCCGTTTATTACGCAGATAAAATCTACCTTCCTTGTTGACGTGTTTTTTCTTGAATTCCTGGAATTTCTTCACCTTTTCGCTCTGCTTACCAATTGTGTCTTTAGATAAGCGGAAACCTAAGTGGTCAATTTCCTTCTTAAATAGACAGGTTTTGCGAGCGTTAAGTTTGAGGCCGTAGGCTTGTAATAGTTTCAATACCGCGATAACTCGAATTTTCATCTCGCGAAATGTATCGGCTATTACTACCAGATCGTCTACGAAAGTTTGTACGCCTGGCATATCCATCGGTATCACCTGATTCATCATGTGAATAAATTCAGCTGATGCGATTTTTATGCCGTATGGCATTCGTAGAAACTCGTAGACTTGCCCCTCGACCTGGAAAGCTGTGAAAGCGCGTGAACGCGCGGTCAGTACCAATTGCCAGAAACCAGCCACGAAGTCCAAGGTACTATACCATTCGGCGTTGGAATCATGGATTATATCCTCCATGTTTCTGGTTTCTGTCGGCACTGGCCGCAAGAACTTGTTCAGCTCATCAGCTGCCAGGCACAGGCGAAGTTCACCAGATTTTTTTACAACCGGTGCTAAAGTATTGATATACCTGGATTTCGAGGGCCTGATGATTTTCAACTTTATCATCAATTGAATAGTTTTTCGGATCAAATACTTGAGCTTGTTGGGGGGTCGATATTTCTCCCCTCGCCAACAGTTCAAGTGATCCTCACTATCGAACATAAAGTCGACTTTGGGCCCTGTGTACTTCCCGGGATACTTGCTGAAGACATCACTAAAAACGATTATTTCGTTGTATGTTTCTTCAGCAGTCTGGGAAGTGATCCATTTATTATCAACAGCCTCTTTAAGGTCTTGTCGTAATCGTTTTTCGAAGACTTTGGGTCCGTCGTCGACCTCATCCTCCACCAGGGGTACCCAAGGTGTGAAATCGGTGAGGTTACGAGTTTCCCTTTCCACTTCGTAGTAATAGACAGGCTCGACGTCAAATTTAAATACTTCAGTGTTTTGATACGTTCCTTCTTTCATGAAAGGAACAATTGTTTTAACACTTTCTTGAACTGGTTGACACCAGGCGTATTTATGACGCAGGCTCATTTCTATACCCAAACAAGTCATCGATAGTCTACCTACGATGAAAATCTTGTAGGGTACGTCTAGTACGTAGAAGGGCATCGTCATCAGTAAATTGCCGAAGCTGAATGTCAGCTGGACCAAATTTGTCATCGTTCTGACCAATTGACCATTGGCCATTTTCAAGATGACTGGTCTACTCAGGCGAATGAACTGGACGTTGTCTTCGTGTTCTCTAAGTAGATGATCCAGTAGTTTCTTTGAGACGACGTTCGGGAGTGCCCCTGTATCCAGTTGCGCTGCAACCTTTTCGCCATCAAAAAGAACTGGAATTGTACACGTTGGATCCACCGCTCCCTCCGATACAATTTGTTTACGCACGGTAGGGCAAACTTTGCGAACTGGTTTCGCATTATCGATTGCATCTATCGCACTCACAGCAGCTAGATCCATACCTTCTAGCAATTTGCTGTTTGTTTCAAAAATTTTCATATCGGGGGGTGGTTCTTCATCTGATTCGATTTCTGATAAGAGGTGCGAGCCACCTGATTCATAATCAGAATCTCGAGAGTCAGAATCCACATTAGCTAGGTGAACCATTTTCACCGTGTACAATTTGCGTCTGTTACGCTTTTTACGGTCACATGATATACCTTCGTCGCTATCTGAATCATCACCGGTTTTTGCATTCGGTCGTTTTTTATGACGACGTCGGCGTGTGTTAACCGGTTCACTCACCTCCTCCACGAGCGGTATTTTCGGAATTTTGGGTACCGAGACCACTTTTCCGCCCGCAAATTTCGTGTTTGGGGGTTCGTACAGGATTTTTAGCTCGTTTTTGCACTGAGCAGGAGTTTCCGTAGTCAAATAGCTACGGAACTGCTGAATCAGTGTGTCCATTAATCCTGGATATTCAGATTCTTTAATGAAATGTTTACCTGCTGTATTTGCAGTACTTGTAAACTTTTCACGTAATGGTATTACCATACGACGTTGGTCTACCGCCGGTACTTGGTACGGTGTACCTTGTTCCGTTTTGCGTAATTCGGTTTTCAGAAATCGAAGAGAAGGTTCGCGAAATATCTGAATTCGGTCGTCATGTTGGAGAACTGTGCAAATACGTCGGAATGATTTATACCTTCTTAAATTGACTGGTCTTTGATTCTCTTCCCTCGGTATAACCAAAGGAAAGAGAAAGATAATTTTTTCCATGCCTTTTAAGAAAAGTAAATTCGTCAGCCTGCGAATTCCATCTTCCCACGAATTATGTGGTTTTCTGGAATAATTTAGCTCCAACTGACCGACAGATACAAACGCTTTCTTCTCCGGGAATTCGTGGGTATTGACTTCATTAATGAGGTTATTCACTGATATCTGGTTTGTGAGATAACTAGGTAAATCGTCACCTATCTCACACCGTTTGATAAAGTGAGCTAATCCATCACCAATGAATACCCAACCTTTGAATTCTCGGGTTGTTTCTGATAGACGTTGGCTAGGGGGCAGGCCCCCTAGCCCTGTTCGTTTCCCGAATTTGGATTTTGAGCTTCGAGATGGGCAGCATACGCTTCCTCATCGATTTCGTACTCAGATCCATCTGAGTCACATTGATCAATTTTCTGTACAGGGACGAATCGTGGCTGAGTAGATCTGTCACCGTCCTTGAAAACACGTTTGAAAATTGTTTTCTGTGGCTCAGCGGGTTTGGACTTGTTCTGGAAAGGGGCGCGTTGATCTGTTTTCTTAGCGCTATTATCGTCTGGCTTTTGTTTCCATACCGGATTCGGATATTTCCGCGGTATGAAAGCATTGGTAGCATTTTGATTCGTAGCCGTGTGCGTCGGTTGCGGCGCCGGCTTTTTCGAATCATAAAGCTGTTTTTGAGGCGTCGTTTTCATTTTGGAAGCCAATTTTGAAGATTCACGACGCTTCGCCAGGCCATCGATGCGTTTCAGAAATAATTTCATGTCAACGCGCTCGTCATCAGTTATTAATAGCTGAATATTTTCGGGCAATTTCTCATACATTAATGTAATTTTCTCAAACTCATCTATACCTTGCATTCTTTTAATGCATCGGTACCATTTTTGGATGGTTTGAGCAATCATTCGTGTAGAGCTTGCTCGGGTGACGTTGGTCAGAAAGAATTCCTGCGCGGCTTTCTGATCTTGCCGATCCCAAAACTCACGGGCAATTTCCTCTAAGAGGGCCTCGTAGTCCGAAATATTCAGATTATTATCTCGCCACTCAGTATTGATATCTATCAGTTTGAGAAGCATCGCACATTTCTTTCCACCTTTTAGATCGGAATCTTTAACATAGTCCTCGAAACTTTCTAAAAAGTCGTGGACGAAATAGCGATTCTCCTCACTGAGGATAATACCGGCGGCCCTTAATTGCGCTATTGTTGGCGGAGGGCCGCGGACGATGACGGGGGTAGGCGGCGGAACATTGAACGAAATTCCTGGCCCAGCCGACATAGACGCCATTTTATTCGTCATATCCTCGAATTTGGAATTCTGATTTCTCAGCTCATTTTCGAGTGATGAAATATGGTCCCTGTCTTTTTGTCGAAGCTCGGTCAGATCGTTCAATAGTTTCTGCTGCTGTTCAATTGATGTTTGCCATTGCTTCGCCATTTCTGCGTAATTTGACATAAACGCAGTTTGGGTAGCATTCTGGCGATTAAACATATCGAACATCACATAGCCGGGATTCGGCCACCCCATTCCAGCATTTAGATTGCTGAAATTTCCAGTATTTTGGTTGCCCAAATTTCCATTGGGGGGCTGCCCCATGGATGGGTTTCCTCCGGGAGGGTGGTTGTGGGTACCAGCGTTCGTATTGACATCCGCATTTGCATGGGAAGCCGAACCTGGCCCCTCGGCATGGCCTTTTTTGCCATTACCTTCTCCTTCAGAATCTGATTCAGTACCACTACCATCTGATGCGTGTACAGAGGGGGTACGAGATCCATCCTCACTATGGTGGTCGTAATTATGCCCCCCTGGATTGCCATTATTCGGATTTGAATTTTGGCCAGGGCCGGCTTGAGGGCCGTTCGATTCACCATCTTCCAGCGGCATCCTATTTCGAGGATGTCGATATAGGTTTGCTATGTCTCGGATAGTACGCCTCGCCTTATCCGATGCAGACCTTCGTCGATGTGTACGTGGAGTTTCTGACATTCACTGTGTGAAAAATTGTCAGAACACTTACTTTATCAACGATTTGAACCGTATAATTCACAGAAAAATTCTATATTTGAATTCGTTTATTTCGAAAATTATTCAAATATGTTTCAATGATACAGTTTGTATTCAATATTTTATTCAAATCTACACTCGCTCCGTGAATATTAATTAAAATATTCCTGCACGGCGTGGAGGTTGATTTGTAAAAATATTGAACACGTTTTCGCGAAAATTCTACAATTGGAATTTCAAAAATATTTATAAATAGTTTTGAAATATTTTCCAATTGTATTCGCTTTGGGCGCTTGCGTTCTCTCAAGGAGATTGCTAAAACCACCAACTTTCAGGATATCCTCCTTCGTGGACACCTGGTGCAAAAGTCGACAGCTAAAGTGCCTCGATTTACAAGCTTTGTACGAAACAATATCCGTACTGGTGCGAATAAGTTATTTTCGATGGTTGTATTTTATTACAGTATCAATTCGCGGAAAATTTCAATAAATAGCAGTGATTATTTCCTGCATACGCGGGAAAGAAAATATTGATCAGATATCTAATTTATTCACGTATGAAATAATACACTGGATTCTATTTTGAAAGATTCGCGAAAATTTTAATACCAGGTCTGGTAATAAATACACCTAGAATATTTTCGCCACGTTTCCTGCATACAATATACTAGTATATTGTATGAAACGTGCTACTAATATTCTCGGTAATTGTATAATTATTAACAGAAATTCCGTCTATTATACACTGAGAAAATAATTCGCGAAGAAGTACCGAATATAAAATACACAGTACTTAAATCCGTTTGAAAACGCACGATGTTAAATCAATATCACAAACGAACAGCAGCACGGACTTGGACAGAATGAAATCCACGTTGAAGCAACGCGTCGGTTCAGACCACGGCTGCGTTGTCTGGGTTTCCAAACGGGTGGGCTGGAGAGCGGGGAGTTGCTACTCGGCTGTGATTGGTCGGCAACCTCACGCCACTGATTCCAGCCGTTTTCAACTCGTCTACAACGGTAGAAATTCGCGTTGAAAACCTACACGTATATTTATACATGTAAAACGGTACACATAAATATGGGCAAGTTATTGAGATGAGTGAGAATTTTATTTTACGTTCAGATAACTGAAAATTCGTGAAATAATTGCTATGCAAATATCTCTGTGCTCTTCACACTCGCGGGAAAAAATACAAGGAATGTCTTAGACCAGGAAATCTCAACTGAAGTCTTAGACGAAATGAAAAACCAGTAGAGCAGGAAATCTCAACTGAACTCTCTGGGAATTTTCGAGGGAAAGTACCCCATGTGCTTTCAATTTTCGAACGGTTCATGACTCCGCGTCCAAAAGAAAGACACACGTATTGGGCGCCAATGAAAGAAGGGGACAGTGAATAGGTACCATATTACTGCCTTCTTTGAACATCTCATCGTGGCCATCGGATTTAGTGCGTACACCACGAATCATTTAGCCCCCTAGATGTACCTAAGTAGACTAGGGGACTGCCAACTCGCGATATCCGAAGATATCGCGGGCGGACCCAATACCAACACCTGTGTGAATCTCACAGGTGCGGCCCTAACCAAGAACGATCGAATTAACGAAGTAATTGATTGTAAGAACACAACACTTTATTCGACATTACGTCAAACAATTCGGGCCACCGCCTCACGACCGCATATAGCGACCGACCTGATACTTGAGATACCGGCTGGATTCAGCAGCAGTTCGGCACTGCCGAGCCGATGGTTCCGTATACTCGGTTACACCGAGTACCACGCGACCCGGCTCGGCGCATGCGCTGACTTCCCCTACCTAAGGCGGGGAACGGACGGGCCAAGGTCCCCTATGACACCTTGTCGTAATAACGCGAGCTTACTGTACGTTTATACGATTTAAAGGAAATGCTCATTTTGTACTTATCAACTATTTCAATCTGCGACGACAGACGTTTTCTTTGCAAATCATCAATTTCGACAAATAACTCTCGAATCATCGGTAACCTATAATTAATTGCCTATTGTCTCGTAATAAACACATATCGTCCCGAGGCAAACATTGTACTTATCGTTATTCTCATTTTTCTCGCAATCGTATCCATCCCATTAATTGTTTTGTTTTACAATTTCTTTATTAAATGACCACATTGTATAAAAACCCACGAGCTCCTTTAGCATTGCCCGACCACTTATAATTATCGAGTAAATAGACAATATATTACCAAATAAATGTCAAGGTGATAAACGATGACCGGCCGTAAATCATATTCAACCAGTGGCCATTGTAGTTATTTTTTTCTCTCTTCTTTTCACACGAACCATGCCCATAGCTAAGATCACCTTATTCAAGGCATACAAATGTGTTGCATTAAGGTCGCGTCCAGTCTGGAGAAAAATTTCACGATTTAGAATTTAACATTGCGGGAGTCTGCTCTTTTAGTTTCACCGATGTTCGGGTTTTTTTAGTGTTCTTGCTTCTGCTGCAGTGGAAATTTACTAATGATTGAGATGGTCGAATAAGAGTTTTATAGCTTGGAGAATTTGAGTAGAAAGTGTACGCGAAGTGTTGGTACGAATTGACTGGAGAATTTAGAATGCTGTGTGTGATGTGTCTGGATGGGGTATTTATTTGGCTGGTGAAATTCGACGTTGGTGCGAAGATGGTTATCGTTTCTGCGGCAGATTATTTTCGGATTAATGGGAAGGTGGGAATGGCTGTTAGTTTGTTCGATTTAATTGAAAATTCAATTTTGTCTTGAATTCGACGAAGATAAAAATTGAATTGAAAATTGTTTTTTTTTTTTGATAGGAAATGAATTATTTGGTACCAAAGTAAACCAGCAAAAAAAAAGTAAAAATGAATAAATTCGAAAATCGTAAGAAAAAAATTAAAGAAGAGATTTATAAAAAAAATGGAAAAAATGGAAAAAATCAAAGTCGAAAAACTGAAAAATTATTAAATTAAAAATAAGAAAAATGGATCATAAATAAAAATTGAAAAAAAAACAACTTATTAATGATATTGGAAAAAATTATGAAAATCAAAATTAGGAACCTTTTGCATCAAGTAAAGAATTTCTTCAGAACTAAGTGCCTACAGAATGAATAAATAAATGAAAAAATGTAGCTGATGCCATTGAAAAATCACAAAAAAAGATGAAAAAGATGAAAATTACAAAGGTAATTTCCGAAAAAAGTCAATACAAACATCATCATTATGCATTGAAAACTCCAACAGTAGATAGGTATACCTACATCAAAATCTGATTCATTGAATTTCGAAAAAAAAATTGAGACGTGAGACCATTTCTTATTGGAGTTGAAAGCTTATGTTACAAACTCAAATTTTTCTCTCATTGTTAACTCAAGGGAAAGTAGTTTGTATTTCTGTTTTTTAAGTAGGTTTTTTCTTTTCGTTTTTTTCCCTAAAAATATTTTGAATTATTATTCCAAGGTGGTTGATTTTTTTAAATTCATTTTTTAATCAAAATCAAGTAAGTTTAATTCTTTTTAAAAAATGCTTCCAATTTTTTTCATGAAAAAAAAATGCTTTTTAGATACCTAGATTCCAAACAGATTACTGAGTTTCACTTAGAAAAAAAATCACAAAAAATTATCGTTTATCAGCTTAAAATTTTAGGGGATGGTAGGAAATGGATCAAAGTATTTTTAAGCCATTTCTGACGATTCTATGGCAAAAAATCTTTGAATGATGGAAGTTTGAAAAAAAGAGGTCGAATGCACCTTACCCCCTATAATAGTTTGTTTCCTTTAGAGATTAATTATTTTTTTGTATTTTCATAATTTCTAAAAGTGGCGGTAATTTCTTTAAATTTGGTTTTTTGAAAACTGACTGATTTTCTCAAAATTTTCCTAGGTTAGGTTACTTACTTACGTACCTATTTTTCTTTGTTTTGAAAAATAATAACGAAACACTGCCACAATTTTTTCCTGAAATTGTTTTTTTTTGTTTTTTGATAATTACTTCCTGATTGTTTCTACTGAAAAAATTTAATTTGGGTACCTACCTATCTGTATTTCTTGTACTTGTTTTTTGTTTTTGAAGAAATAACTATTTTCTTTCTGAAAATTATTTGATTGTTTCGTTTTTCTTCTGGATTTTTTTTTGTTTTATCTGAATATATACTATTTTTTTTTAGATATTTTCCTGAAAATTTTGCGTTTTGCTTTTCCAAAAATATATTTTTTCTCTCTAAAAAACTTTTATTCCCAAAAAATTGTTTTTTCGCAGATGATTTTTTTTTGTATGAAAAGCCCAAACATCTCAAGACGAATGAACTTGCAAGTTTTCATTTTTTTTTTTTTTTTTTACACAAACCCAAAAAGCAATTTCAAGATAAGTTCAAATGTACACGATTTTTTACGTTTTTCACTTAAAAAAATACTTCATTTTTTCTGAAATACTGAAAAAAACCCAGTATTTGGATGATTTCCCTTCAAAATGTCCAACGTTTTCTAAAAAGGTACCTACCTACTTGGAAAATATAACAAAAATATTTCAAAAAAGAACGAAACACATTTTAAAACTGCAAACAAAAGAACTTTAAAAAACGTAGAAAATCATTTTAGAAAATCGCAGTAACATTCCCCCACCCCCCAAAAAAACAATTTATCCACAAACTTCCATGACATTAGGTAAAATAGTACCTACTTATTCCACAATTAAAGTTGAGAAAAATTATCCAATGCCAAATCATTTGAGAAAAGAAAAAAAATTTGGCATCATACGGCGAGTGAAGTGAAAATTAAAATATTTCAATTCAAGTGGGGACTTTTTCTATGCAAAATACAATTTAAAATTTTTTTTGCACTTGGAAAACGAAATTCTCTTAAATTTCTGATAACGTATTACTTTTTTTTCGTGAAGTTCTCCACCCTCATCAAACTTGAATTTTTCAGATGAAGAAGTAATTTTCCCTTATAATTAAAAACAGGATAAACTGCTTCTTCTGCTTTTCTTCCCCTCTTTGGATTCAACCATACAATGAACATATTGAAAAAAATCGAAATGATTTTTTAAAAATTGAAAGAAAAAAACAAATAAAATAACCCAATCTTATTGCAAATTGAGTTAGAAGAGAAAAACAACCCCTCCGCATTACCATTCCGAAAAATCCTTATTTTTAATTCATCCCTCGAGTTTATAAAAATAATGAAAAATAGGAAATTTTTGGCATTTGATGACGGATGTGAGAATTTCGCGAAACATAGCGTGGGCTAAATCTGGAAAAGTTTTAATGCTGCCATTACCTTAATCAGTTTACAAAAATTGTATTTTTTCTAATTTTATACCTCGCAATCATTCTTTACAACTTTTTAAAACTACGTAAACATTTTAAAAGATGAGAAGTAATTTTTTAAACTAATATGTTGCTATATGTTCTTACAAAAGATGAAATGATTGATGAGAATTTATCACATTAAATTTTTTCAAAAAGGAATGCATACTTACCCAAAAATGTCTTTTTCATCATTAAAATCACATTTATATTTTTATTCATTTAATAGCCTATAAATTCGTTTCGTATCCTTCTCATTCGTTTAATTTATTAACAAGGAACGCTCAATAAAAATGCATAAAATTAGCATTTTCCTTCCTACTAATAAGTCAGGTAGGTTATTTCATTGATAAAAGTGACAATCGCGATACACGATTTGAATTCCATAAAAGCCATAAAAAATAAAGGTCTTCGACCGCAGAACACATGTTTCAGGGATATAAATAACTCATTACACATACGGTCGAAAGTAAAAGTTACCCGAGCTCGATTTCAAGGTTAATTCGAAAAAAAAAACCTTTTTTAACAAACCCATTGTTACGATTCTCGAATCGATTTCAAAACATTCTGTACACCAGTTTGATATGCAGATAGGTATTTAAATAAAAATACCATTTAACTTCCTACGATATGAAATGGAATCATCATTGGACATTTAAAAAATACGTAAATAAAATGCATTTTTTTTACGACTCGAGTCCTATTTATTCGAGTACATCAAAGAAATTTAAATGACACCGACACACGAAATCATTTCCGCTGCATTCCCGTCATTTCGCTGCATTTACCCAAAAAATTGACATTAGCGCCGGGTCTAATTACACTGAAGACGAAATCTCGCATTAAAACAGCATCGCGATGCGATCGAATGAACTTCGTATGTGTGTGCAATACGAGGGGCTATGAACCTGGTCCAGGGAAAGTTACCTGGGTGTTCACCTTGACAATCTGATGCTTGACAACGGCCTCACGTTTTTACCACCGCGTACAGGCACAGAATCGCCAAAGCGTTCGATGAAAAAACATCTCAATTGATCATCGATCCAGTAACGTTCGCTTCTCGCCGACTCAGCTTAGTTATTTTTTAAATCCGATTGGAATTATTTGTGCGATTGTGATGGGTGATGGCCTATTTGATGTGTTTATTTGTGAAAATATCGACTTTGTGTCTAGTAGTGAATTTAGTTCATGTACGAATTTCCAACTCGTATAAGCTGCCGATATCCAACGAGACGGATTTTGGAAACAGTATAGGTAAGTTGATAAATTCGATCAATATTTCCAAATTTTCGTTACAATTTAAAAGAAAAATTATCAAAAAAGCACATCGATGCTTATTTGTTCGTGTTTATGCTCCATTAAGCATGAAGGACATCGTCGCCTTTCGCAGATATAACCAAATTATAAACTTCCCACAGTTCGTTATTCTTTTTTTCCCATTCGCAGTTCACACCGAATAATCGCATCGGTAGGTAGCTGTGTCTAAAATAAGCATTCGTCAACGATCGCCAAATTAACCAGTTTAATTATCGCCTAGTAATTGGAAATGGTGACAATCATAGCACGTGCTCTAATCGTCCCACTAACCCGTTTTTAATATTCTTGCATACAAAAACTTCTCGATAGTCGAAAAATAAAAACATTCCCAATTCACAAATCATATTCATTCATTCGTATATCTCAGCGAAACTTTATAATACAGAACGGTGGCATGGAATGGTGTTGAAAAAAAAACAACACGACGAGGCCACTCGAACCAGAAATTATGTGTCGCCGGAGTGAATACAAATTGCTACTTATCGTCATAGAGTTTGCCATCTTTTCAACGTCTCGGCAAGTGCCATCCATTGTAAGACACAATTCAGCTATATGCTAAACACCGCAAACGTGTCAAAAGACTTCCTTTCATCGGTAAATTAAAAACAACTCGACACGCTGAGGCCCTTTTTACTCCTTCGTTATATCGGTAATTTGAATTCTTTTGAGGGGAGAGTTTTCCTTCCTATGTTTTTTTTAGGCTTTCGAATATTTTAATGGGTTTGTTTTACCGCGAGTGGTCGTCGAGATGAGTACAGGAAGGGTGATCTAGGACCTGAGGAGGGGTAGGGGGTTGAATTTTAGATTTAATTTAAATTAGGTGGCTAGGGAAGGTAAAAAAAAGTAAAAAGGTGATGCTTTGAAAATTGAGCATAGGCGAACCCTTTTCACATATTCTGATGCATATAGGAATTTATTTTGGAGTAGATAATCAAAAAGTTTATATTTTTGAATAGGCGAAAAATTCATTGTGAAATTGTTATTCAATGCCTGGCTCAATTTTTTCTCAGCGTTAAAATCATAGGCACTCTAAGGGGGCTCAGCGAGCAGCGGGGAGCCCCTCCGCCCAATTCGGAAAGGAAATTTTTAAGTACAAAAATGTGAAAAAAAGGTCATTCTTGGGCACTTCAAACCGTATTTTTCAAAAAGCTTTCGAGTCATTTTATTTTTTGAATAAAAATTCAACTCTCCAAATTGGAATCAATCTTTGATGAAATGCTGCTTTTGAGAATTAGGGAAATGATTTTCATCGAAATTATCAATAATTGTGAATGAAAAAGATCAGTGAAAAATCCCCGATTGAAAATTTACTCCCCCCTCTATATTTTTTCAAATTTTTAGCTCGCAGCTTAATTTCTGGGTGCGATTATGATTCGAAGCATAGAAAGGAATCCATCCATTAAAATGGTCGTAGGTACCTATAACTCTACATCTCACAAAAAATGTTGGAAATTCTAAAATTTTTCTACATAAAATAACCGTAGAATTAATTCTAGAGAATAGAAAAACCTAGCTCGTTTTCAACAATCGAATGAAAATAGTAAAAATTCTCATTTGAGCACCATTTTCTTGGACTTATTTTTTCTTGATGAAAAGCAGCGTCAGAAACTGTACAAAAAATCTAAATAAATATATTTCCGGTACTTTGTTTGTTGAAATTTGAAAATTTTCTGCTTCGTATCTTTTCTCTTAGGACATCTTTTTGATCATGGCCAAAATTTGAGGGGCTTAAAATGCTTGAAAACGATTTTCCTTCTTTTTTTTTTCAAAATTATTTTCGATCTGTTGTTTTTGAATGTTTTTCTCACCATCCTAATTTTTCCCCTCGAGGGCGAAAAATTCAGAATTAGATTATTGTCGACTTAAAAATCTTCAAAGGCAGGGCTGGAAAATTTTATACAAAAATTAATTAAAAAGTTGATTTAAAAAAGAAAAATCGAAAGCTGAAATGTTTTGTTTCATTTTTTTTTCAAGATTAGTTGTTTCACTTCTTCGTTTTTTTCAAGGGAAAATGTTTGTGTTTGTACTTCGTAGGTATTTACTTTCTAAAAGTAATTTTGGACACGAATAAAATTTTTTTTCAATTTTTTTTACTCAAAAATAAAATGGTGTCGATTTTTGTAAGAAATAATTCATTTAATAAAAGTCATATATAAGATAGAATCACACTCAATTTGAGAGAGCTAATTCAACAACTTCCCACCTCCCATTCGACATCTAATGGACAATTGAAAAAAAGTGACTGAAATGGAAACAGAATCCAAAAACTGAAAGTGAACCCCTGAAATTAAAGTTTTAGCTGTAAGTACCTGTCTGAAAATCAAACTAAAATTGAAAAGTGAACTCAAAATACTGAGACTGAAAAACTAAAAAATTTAAATCTCAAATGTAACTAAGGAAAATCAGAGCTTTCGATCGAAAAGTTGTGGATTTTCAAATGATTCAGAAATGGCCAATTTCTCATAGGTATTGACGAGATAAAATTCTGATTAAGTAGGTAAGTATACCTACCTTTCAAAATCTGTAGTCATTGTGAGGGCCAAACGTCTTCAAAATTCACCACTTTTATTGCAAAAACAAAAATTTGTTATTTTATCAGGCATTTAAAAATTATTTTTCAAAGAATTCCTGAAAATTTGTTACTAAAATATTAAAAATGTTTCACCATTGTCAAAAAACTCCAATTTTAATAAGTTAAAATAAATTGGCTTAGCTGTGATTAAAACTGAAATTTAAAATGAAAGTGAACTGAATTTGAAACAGTGGTGATTTTGGAAGAGAAAATCTTAGGAAGTCAGAAAAATTAAAGAAACTGAAGATTTTTCAAAATCTTTTTTATACCCAACGAATTGAACAAAAAAACACGGAGAATTCAAACAGGTTCGCGTTTTTAGTATTTTTCTAATTTTCTGATTTTTATTTAAGCTATATGTACATTGTGTTGGAAACCAATTTTGAAAAACATGGAGTTGAAAACTTTTTTTAAAATTCAGTCATTTTTGGGTCGGATAAAATTATTTTAAAAATCTGAAAAAATTTGAAGAAATCTAAATTGATTTTTTTTTTATAAATACTGAAATTTTGTCCAACTGTAAATTTTTTTCAAATAAAATTTCCTTAAAATTTTTGCAACTTGAATTTAAAAATAGGTAATCCTATTCATACCTTATTTATTGAAATTTCTTCTAATTCGAAAACTTTCCTAATAATTCTAAAATATTCCTCAATTTTTTTTAATACAACTTTATGCTTTTCAAAATATCTTCTGATTGAATAGTTGGACGGAATTTTTCAGAACAAAAAATTTTTTTAAAAATGGAAAAATTGTTGAAAAAACTTAGAGTTGAATTGGAATTAGGATACAATTTTGAAAAAATTTCCTTTATCGAGGATAGAATGTAATTTAATGTTTTCAGATACATTTTACCAATAGAATTGGTATACGTGGGGAAATCTCAATATTTGAAAAAATCAATTGAAGTCTGATTTCCACAACTTCCCTTGGAAAATCGCCGCTGATTTGAAAACTTCAAATCAGAATCTAATTTTCCAACCATCTCGAAATTTATATTGTAGGTAGGTACATGAGTACCTATCTACCTAATAACATCTTTAAAAAATGAAACGATTTATGAAACTGAACCACCTATTAGTCTTATTCAGGATGTTTTACCTCGAAGGTTATGTCATCTCACATTATGATACATCACTCGAAACATTATATGGGATTATAATCAATCGAATCATTTTTTTGGCCACGAAGAATTTTTTTGATGAAAATTTCCAAAATATTATAAGTCTGACTGAAAAAATCTCAATTATTCACTTTTCATAAATCACTAAATAAATAGTAACTCGAATTTTATGAAAATTGTGCGAATTAAAAAATTTAGGGGCAATTTGCTACGAAAAATTTTCAACAATTTTTTCATCAAGAAATTTTATAAATGGCCATGAAAATTTTTTATCTTAATTTGGAAATATTAGATTGAGAAATTCAACGCGATGAAAATCAAAAATAATGGTAAGTACCTAAGTACTTAAATTTTCAAATTCGTAATCTAGAATTTTTTAACCTCCTTGAAGAGGGTGAAAAGTGGTTTTAGTTTTAAACTCACTGGTTCAGAAAAATGCAGAAACTCAAATTGGACCAAGGGAAGGGGTGCTAAAAGCTAGGTACCGATTTTTTTTCGAAAATTGGCCCACTTCACGGGTCACCAGCTCGCCCTCTTTTGGGCTTGAGAGCTCAATTTTTTTGAAAGATTCTCCATTTGAAAATTTTTTTATTTCGGTCACCAGTTTTCGTCAGAATCCAGTCATTTTTTTCTCAATCCACGTAACTTAGACTTATACGATTTACCAACTTGTGATTTTTTTTAAAGAGTGAAAATAATTAATGCAAGTAGGTATTTCAAAAATTTGACTAATTTTTGGAATCTCCAAAGCCACCACGGGAACATTAAGAAAAAACAAATTGGTAGATTTTTCAACTGAAAAAAAAAAGAATTTTTATTCTGAAAATGAATTTTTCAAATTTTATACCTATCTATACTAACTATACTCATTGGAAAAGAATGGGTAGCAAATATCATTGAAAAATTACGAAATTTTTTTAGTACAACTACAAGTACAAAAGAAAAGAAAAGAGATATTTCTGTTTAATTTTTTTTTGAAATGTTTCTATTATACCTACAGCGAAGACGAGGATAATTTACTTAAATGATGAATGATGTTTGGTCGAAGTATCTACGACCTACTCTTCTACTTTTACACTCATTATAACGATAGCAGCAAATGTTGCAAAAAGCTAAAGCCATTAAATTGCACAAATGAGCTTCCAGTCTAAAAACATTATAATCCATTGAACAGATAGATTACTTCATTCAACATACTACACCAACACCTCATCAAACCACATTAAGTACACACGTAGGTAGGACATATTTTTTATCATAAATTCATAAAGAAGCCTTGCAAAAAAAATACACAAACGAGTAAGAAAAACAGCAATACGATTCATCTTGCTCAATAATGAAAAAAATAACCAAGCCACACGTCGCTAGAAATATAAGAAAAATTAATAAAACGAGAAATAAGATTCTACGATTCAATTTACATGGCTTTTTAAATGATACCATTATAGTCGTAAAATGGTACCTAGGTATTTTTCTACACATATTTTTCACAAATTGACGACGTGCATGGTGGTCTCATACACAGGTACTTGCTATCGTCGATTAGAATAATAATACTTCATTCTAAATTAAAACGTATTTTAGATCTCGCGTTGAAATTAATATAGGCATCGGCTATTTAAATTTACCTCAGGTAGCTGGTTTTCCAATCACGAGAGAAACAAGTTTGTTGTAATGAAATTAGCCGCCGCTAAATTGTTAAAATGCTTGTAAATATATCGACGAACTGTGATGTCAAGAATCAAGTATCTCATTACGTTGTTGCGAAGTTATTAAGAGTACATATACCCGAGTTTATTATCACAATAACACGCCTTCGGGTTACCAAGACTCGTAATAATTATTATGTTTAAAAAAAAAATACATTTAAGCGCGTTCGACGTATAGAGAGTCGGTATTTCTTAATGTCATCCTTTAATTATTGTTTTACTCGAGTTTTGAACTTGGATATGTACTGAAATCATCGGCAAGTTAACTAAATCACGAATTATTTTGGAATTTCGTACTTAAAGTAAAAAAAAAATTATCTCTTATGTAAATCATTTCGTACTTCTTGAGCCCTCGAGACGAATTCTTCGATGTGTTAAAATCTCCACTCGAAGAATTCGTCTCTAAACCAGTAGCAAGCTTCGAGATTGGTATCAACGAGAAATTCATCTTGTCTTCGTACCTTCATATCCAAAGATCCGACAACCAACACGTACCAGAGTAATACCTACGCGATAAATCTTCGGCTTTGTTTCAAGATCATCTCAGTAGATATTTGCAAACTGCTGTTGGAGTAATTAACGAGCATCATTAATTAGAAAGAATTTGCGTGATTTTTTTATTACGCCAAATTACTACACCTTTTCACCGAATTACTCTCGACTCGGCGAATCTTTATGGACTTTCATTTTTGTACGCATACGGGCAATAAAACACCATAAACGTCGACTCAATAGTAAAAATAGGACAAATATAGGTGTATTTCGATGTAAAATCCTTATTCTAAGCGTTGTCTGTTCGCAGAAGGTGAAAAAAGATCGAATTAATTTTTGGTAGGTACCTATTGAAAATAAAAACTAATGTCGAAAGCGATTTTTTTGTCCACATTTTTTGATGAATGGCTGTCAATATTTTACAAACTTGTTTATTTGAAATCAACGTCGAGTAATTTGTAATTTTGTATTTGCAAAAATTACAAAACCAATTGAATGAGTTTGCGTTCGAATGCAGCTTGAACAAAGTGACAGCTCGAATTAGCGTATTTGTATTAAAACAAATACTTATTTGGATTTGCTCTTATGTAATTTTTTAAAGATAAGAGGTATTGAAATATTAGATACTATGTATTACGAAGTGCTATGCACATAGTTACGAATGAAGAACTCAAGTTTCTTCCATCTTCAAAGACGATCCGATTCCTATTCTTGGATATAGCTTGAGACTTAGATTATGGTGGGCCACTTTTTTTACTCGCTGATATTGAAAATACTAGAAGAACGTATCGAGTTTCACGAATGAAATTCTTGAGCTATGACAAAATACCGGATAAATAGCGAAACTAGTTTATAAAAACCCAAATCGCACGGTTTCGTAGTTCAAGTTCGTCTCAGAATTGTGCAGGTGGATGAATTGAGATAATGGTCATAAATGGATCGGAAAATATCCAGGTGTCGAAGTTGTCTAGGTCCAATATATCTGGCCCATTTTACACCTTCAGGTCAGAAGGAAAAAATTGACCATTTTTCAATTTTTAAATCTCCAACATACTTAATAACTAAGTAACAAAACAATAAAAAACAATTGGGTAGGTACCTATTAATTATTATTCCACCTCCAGCTTTGATGAACGAGGATTCCCATGCTAATTGATTTAATTTGGAGCACGTTCCTATTTCAGAAAATCCATCAAAATGTATGGATACATAGATCAAGATACCAAACTTTAGCAAAAATGCTATAAATCATCTGTTGGTTGTTCCCATATGCAATTTCAACTACCCCTTCGGCTATTCCGCCATCCTGAACTAGGTATAGGTATAAATATCGAATGTGCAGGTGTCAGATGAGATCATTTACCTACATTTTATCAGTAATTAGATGTAATTTTCAAAGTTCAACCTAGTTCAGATTAGTTGGCAGATGCTTAATAATTATTTGTATTCAACGCTGACCTAAAAACAAAATTTTTTGCCGAATTTTTCCAAAAAATTTTAGACCAATAAGTTGGGTGTTGCTATTACCTAGATTTTTAGGAAATGTTTTTTTTTTTTTCATGTTTTTCTGTTTCCTGGACACAGAATATGAAATTTTAGTACCTACAATCACTTTGAAAATTACGACCAGACTATAGTTGTGTGGGGACTCTAAAATCAATTCAACAAAAATTATGCAAGTAGGTATTTGAGATTTTCATCATCAATAGGTAGGTTTGGAGTTTTCTTAATAACACAGTGACATTTTTTTCGAATTTTGATGGTCTCACTTGTCACTTCCTATGCGAATTCATTTTCCTCTAAAAAAACGATTTCCAAAATTTTAGTCCTTTACATTAAACAGAGTCACACCTTTCATGCTGTAAACAAAAAAAAAAAAAAAAAATGGAAGGATGAAAATAATTCAAAATTTTTAAATAATAATCAAAAATCAGAAAATATTACTCAAATTCTAATTTTTATAGATAAACTTTTTACCTGAAGAACCATCCCAGGAGCTTCAGAGAGCCTTTAAATTGGGTAAAAACAGCTAAAATGTACTAAGTAAATATTTGATGGTCTTTTGAATTCCTAGTACATAAATGATTCCATAGGTCCAAAGTTCATCCCTAAAAATCAAAATTGAGTAATAATTTTTCATTTCTCAAGTAATATTGAAATTTTTCGTATTTTTTTCCTCTAACACTTTTTTTAGTTTCTAGTACCTATATGTCTTATCATATTTTTCTCCAAGATGGGGGGGGGGGGGTAAGGGGGCATAGAAAGGCTATATCCAGAAAAAAAGCAAATGTTAGGTATCCTATATGCTGAGTTTCATGATACGGAAAAATATGAATCCGGTGCTTAGCTTTTGGGTCATCTTGGAGGAACAGATCACCAAAATTTGAAAATTCTATTCATATAACTCACTCTGACGAAAGGTCATCGATGCTTTCCATGAAAAATTCTAATTTCAGCAGTTTAGCTCGTTCTCAAACTTTTGAGGCTCAAAAACGTAAATTTTTAAATCATTTTTTAGCATTGATGAATCTATACAAAGACTTTTTTTTCAACTGGAATTGTGAGGTCCAATAAACAGCTTCCTAGCTCATTTTTACTTCTTTTCAGATTTTAAAATGCGCCTTTTCCCAACATTTTGAAAAATTTATAATTTTTCAATTTTCGTTTTCTGACCTTGAAAATTAATTCTTTTTTCTGTTGAATTATTGTTTCTGAAAAATGAAATTTTTTTCATTCAATTCTTTTCTGAAGGTAGGTACCTCCTTACTTGATACACGTAAGTAGGAATTTTCTTCAAAAACAATAAAATACTGCTTTAAGTGAAACAGAAAAAAGAAACAAAACTAAAAACGAGAACAATTTTCAAAATTTTTTCTAAATTTGTTTTTTCTTTATTGTTTTTGAGTAAAAATTCAACATGTTAAATGAATTTTTTGAATTTTGAAAGAAAACATGACCAAAAACCGAAAAATACAGAAAGGAAAAAATTTACTTTCAAATTCACAAATTCTGATTAAGCTTAGGCCCTTTTCTGTCCTGACATTGTTGGTCTGAAGCGAAAAAAATTAAATGTATCTTCACTTGTATCCAGAGGTGACCAGAGTCTGATCTGAAAATGACTCGTGGTCGGACTCTTGGACTCCAAGTCCGAGTCCGAGTCCATTTTGCTGGACTCGTACATCATGGACTCGCGAGTCCAATTTTGACGATTTGGAAACGAGTCTTTTTACGAGTCCGAGTCCAATTGACCAGAGTCCATTAAATTTCGTAGGTAACGCCCAAAAATCGGGAAAATATTTCGGAAATCGCACGATTTTTTGTTTAGAAAACTTTTTTCTCTATGACCCCTGATTTTGACGCAAAAGAGAGGAACACTCGCGGATTCAAATTTTTTAGGCTCGAAACGGACTCAAAAACGGACTCTACGTGTCCCTTAATTGGACTCGTGAAAGACTCCAGAGTCCATCGGTTATAGACTCGTAATTTTGGACTCGTAAGTCCAATTTTTATGGACTCTGGTCATCTCTCCTTATATTTAATAAACTTCCATATTGTTTTTCAACTAATGCAGCCAACTTTTAATTTTATGTTGCTCATTTTTTTCACGCTCAATGCGATTTTTTCATTTTTTTTTTTTTGGCTGACAAGGCTACGAAACCATCTTATTAATCAAGAGGGCAAAAATTTCATAACAAGTAATTTGTAGCACTATGCGTCTTTTGAGAAGGTTCAACCTTTCAAGCCCCATAAAATCAAAAGCCAGCCTTCTGAGGCTAAAACACACGTGTCGATAAATTTATTAGGGATTCGGTAGGGAGAGGAGTTTGGTTCATCCGGCTCTTAGATTTTTTAAAGTGTCTCCGTCTCCAAAAAATTGTTCGAAGGAGCCCTCCTCCTTCCCCTCCCCGAAAAAACCTCCTTTTAAATACACAATGCCAAAACACCAAAAATTATCGCTTGTGGAGACTATTTTTTCCAAATAACACCGCTTTAAATAAAAGAGCTAAAAATTAATATTTTGATAGATAAAATCGAGTCAAAAAACCTCAAAATTCACTCGGTAGGTACACCTAAAAAATACCAAACAATTCTGAGAAGGATGACATTAAATATTCACTCAATTCCGACATAAATTTCAAACCAAAAATTCGATTCTCAAATCGCAACTACCCAGCAATGACTTTTTTTGAACCAGACTCAATCAAAACCACACCTACATCTCATAAAAATTTCCAACATCGCACCAGGTATCAAAAGAATCCAAACAATGAATTAAAACCGCGTTAGCAATCCAACGTTCAAAATTGCATAACAACCAGTTTTCTTTATAGCTTTGATAAAATCATAACTGCATTTTTACGACGCTCAGATAGTACCAGTAGATAGGCTGCTGGTAAACACACAGCACTTCTTCAATATCAAACTCGCTTCCAGCAATGGAGATATCATTTTGACGCTTTTGAAACCTAAATTACCCGCCACAGTCGATTTCAACTTTTCTACGTTTAAAACTCCGTCGATCGCAAAGTAATTAGAATTTAATAGTCGTCGAGTTATAATCTCACGCAGCAGATACACTAAAAACTCGGTTTGAAATTGATCTGCTAAACCAGCTACACAGACAGCCTTTCGAATAGCTCACACAGGGATGGAATATTTTCAACGAAAAATCGCCATCGTCTCGCCTAGGTATATACTTTCATATTAATTTTCAATAACCGGCAATATTGTCATCGCTTTAATATATTCAGCTTTGAAAGAAAAGGTGCAACTAACACTTTCACTATTAATATTTAGTTTATGATACCGAGAGCGCAAACAGCTCGTAGAATACACCCAGATATTATGTCGCCAACTGAAACGATGCTCGATGCGTATGTATATTTTTTTTCTAATTCGTGACCAACTTATTATACGAAATTGTAGGTCAAACGACGAATTTACCTGTCTGGATTGGGTATTCGAGCTCGTTGGCGTTAGTAATCAACTAGTTCCCGCATCGAGTTGCAATTGTCCCAAGCATCGCCGGGTATGGTGATCTATTTCAGTTGAAAAAATTATGAAAGCTTGTATCGCAAATATCGGTGGAAAATTACCTAAAATACGATACCTCTCGGATGGGATGCTGCTGCATTGTTTTATTTTTCATATAATTTCATATAATACAATGTATCTAACAAGGAGCCATTCATCTTTATACGATCGTAGTGCATTAAAGTCCCCATGCATAAGGAGACAGGTCACGGTGTATTATATTTCGTAATAGGCGACGCAGATACTACGCGAAGAAAAAAAAATACCATACGTTGATATTTAATTCAATCGGAAGAATTGCGAATGAAAAAAAAAAAACAGTGACCGGCATCACTTTTCGACCATTTTACATAATATTGTACAATTTGTATGCTGCAGTTGCGTAACCCTAAACAAAAATGCAAATTAATTAAATTACCGTCATTAATATTTTCTGCACGTACGACTAAAATACCCAACAAAAATGCTCGATACAATTCAAATTATTTTGTATTTTCCCCCCTTTTTTTAATGGCATCGTTTCCTTATTCGTAATGATAAGAGCCAGAGGTGCGACGTTTTTTTGACGGTATTGTGCCAAAGTAAACGATCCGAGTTGACATTGATAATTCTCGTTTGAATTTGTTTACATAAAATTGCATAAAATACTGTTTTCCAATATGCGAAGTTCTTTGCCACATCGGATACTGGTTTCAAAATGCGTTGACATTGCAGGCCACTTGCTTGGGTAAATGCTGCGGGCGAAATCAATTGATAAAAATTAATTATGCATAATCGTAATAAGTATGCCTGCGAGATTGATGCAGAAAGAAAGTTTGGATAAAATTTTCCACGGTTTGCAAACATCGAAAGCCTGTTTTCAAACCTGATGACAATGATCATTGATCTTTTCTAAATTAATTTAAATATGAATTTTTTATGAAGTCTATTTTAAAAATGCATAAGAAAGCTAAAAAGTTTGGAATCCAAATAGGTGCCTTCATAAGAAAAAGTTCTCGAGATTTTTTTCTTTCGTTTTTGAAAAAAAAAAGTCGCATGCAATCTGGAAAAATGGAGTTAGACCAATTAGACAAACATTTTATCTATCTTTAAAATTGAAGGGGCAAATTATATTTAAAGATATTCTTCAAAATGCTACTATGGCTGCACTGAAAAAAAAAAGGAATGATTTAATCCAAAAAAATAATAACGTGTCCCAATTCACAAAATAGGACGGTAAAATTTATTATTTTTTGAATAAATTTTTTTGGGAAAATTTATTCATTTTTTTTTGACAAATTTTATTATTTTTTTTATGAAAAATATTATTTTTAAGAACAAATTTCACCTGTTTCGTGAATTGGGACACATTATTATTTTTTGATAAAAATTTATTATTTTGGTAAAATTTATTCATATAAAATTTTGTTTGATGATTTTTAAATTAAATCAAAATTGAAGAGCTAACAGTCATCTAAACTTGGGGAAAAATTACCAATTCAAATAAAATTTATTCAGTTTCAAATTTTTGAAAAAATATTCTTTCCTTCATTTGATTTTTTGTACCGATTTTGTTTTGTAGCTGTTTCAATTTCTACGGCGAGCAAAAAACACAATTTCGAAATCGATTCTATTCCGATATGATTAAAAATATCTTAATTGAAAGTCATTCATTCCTTCAACTTCAAATATAGGCAACGCATTCATCAAACTTTTTTCAGTATCGAAGGTACCACATAGTTACATTCAAATCTCAAATCAACATTATAATAAATTTCCATTTCAAATCGTTTAAATTGGGTAATAAAAAATCAAGCAAAAAAACCGGTCGGTTCAATAGCGAGCAGGGAATTTTTCAAATTGATCATTTTAAATAAATTCATTATAAATGAACTTTACTAATTTTTATCGAGTGCATTTTCGACCTACTAAATTAAAATAGATTAGGTACCGATTTCGAAAGCAACCAGCAAATGCCATGAATATTTTTAATAAAAAGCTCAAACTGACCTATGTAGTTTATTTATTTATTTATTTATTTATTTCAAAAAAAATACAAAAAAAAAACCGACGCTTTTGGCTGCGCAGTGGTTGATTATCACAAAAAAAAAAAAAAAAAACCAATGAAATTTTTTGAAAGATATCGATTTTGAGTTTTGAACAATAATTTTTCAACAAACAGGACTATTCAGTGTTGCAAGAGTGGAGTGAGAGTGGGAGTGAAGAGTGCAAAAGAGTGTAAATTTTCGAAGGAGTGAGTAGAGAGTGAGAGTGAATTCCATGGAAGAGCTCAAGAGTACTCTCATGATGGAGTGTTCTTTAAAGGAGTGGGAGTGAGAGTGGGAGTGCCCAAAATTTCAATACTCCCCACTCCCACCTTTTCCCTCCTATTTTACACATTTTGAGGTGCAAAAAATTGAAAATAATGAGACCAGGTGCTCGATTAACTGGCCCCTCTCTCAGTTTTTACCGTTTCTTCCTACTTTTTAGATAAAAAGGTAAATTAGTTTATAGTTTTTTTCTTTTTTTTTTCAATTATTGAAAAAAACCACTAATTTTTGGTGATTTTGTGTCAATTTTGACCAAAATATAGGAGTGGGAGTGAGAGTGGGAGTATGAGTGAGAGTGATGAGAGCAAAGGAGTGGAGTGGATTGGGAGTGGGAGCAACATAAAAGTGAAGAGTGGAGTAGGAGTGGAGTGGAAATGGAAAAGAATGAGGAGTGAAGAGCACTCCTGAGGAGTGCTCTGACAGCCACTCTTGCAACACTGGGACTATTAGGGTATAATTAAAAAAAAAAGACTAGAAATGAACCGTTCTTGATTTTTTGGTAAGTTCAAATTGTAATTAAATCTGGCTGAGCCAAAAATAACTCAAGTTTTCAATTTTCTTTGTTCAAAGTTTAAAAAATGTTAGAATTGTGAAACACATAGTTATCCACAATGCAAAAAAAATTTATTCCCCAAATTTCTTCCCTAAACGAAAAAAAAAGACATTGAAATTCTATTTGTCAAATGAAGTTATTTTTGTGATTTCCAAACAGCAGACAGCCTGTCTGACTTTCCAAAAATTTTGTTCAAAATTGAAAAAAAAAACGAAGCAGATTTTTTCAAATGTACGATAAGTACATAGGTATTCATGTATTTTTTAAAAATATTGAAAAATTATACTTTTGACAAAGAAAATGATTCCCTACATTCAAAAAAAAAATCTAAAAGAGGTTCAAAAAATAGAGGGTTTGGAGCTCAGATCTTCATTTGTGCATTCGAAAAATTTTAAATGGACATTACCTAGATGGTTGAATCTACATGATAATCTCGTTCTCGTTGATCCCTCCGCCCCTCTCTCTCTTGAAAAAGTAAACGTTTTTCAATTTTTACTGCACTTTTCATTATTAATTTTCCACACTTTGCAATTATCTGCCATTGAATTGAAACAAAATTTTCTCGTTGAAAAGCAATTAAATTTCAGTTTTTTTTCCAAGAAGGAATAAAACCAAAGCTATTAGTAATGATACAAAAAATTGAAAGCAATCATTTTTCACAAGACTATAAAAATATAGGTACTTAAAACGGCTAAGAATACGAATTAACCATCATTTGCAAAGTATAGGAACTAAATATATATCACAATCGCATTTACTCTAGTTCTCTAGTCTTCTTGGCGGATGCTCGTAAAACACATTTCATGCCATATTGACGGAAATGATTCATTTACAAGTTGAAAGCTCCAGTTAGATAACCAATAGGAAATAAATCTTTGGAATGCTTTATGTTTGCTAAAATATGACACCTTTTTTAACTGGCATAAATATCGGAACGGATCTACCTCTCCCACATGTTCGGTTTTACTTTCAAGCTTGAATGCAGCAATTACGCGTTCAATACATGCTAATTATAATCACATGAGAAGAAAGTGAAATTAATTATGCACGAAGAAATTTCTTCAAACATATTGTACCTACCTATGGTTAAATTTAGGAAAATTCTTTCATTAGCATAATTTTAAATCAATTAAGACTTTTTTTTTCACCGCTGAGACAATTTGTACACATATATTAATTAACATTCTTACAACGTTTCACTCCTTTAAAAGTATCAACAACTTTGTTCTTCGCGAAATAAAAGAAGCATAAAACGGTGCGAGTTATGTCGTTAAAATTTTTTACAATGATTATCAAACAATTATGTACTGTCGTGTTGATGGTAACAAGAGTTCCATAGAATTAGGTAGCTCGTATGTATTACATGGAGAATTAACCGGGTATTTTCTTCTTTCTGTTCCAGACTTAGCGGAGAATACTATCGATACTCATACAGATGACATAAATGATATCGTAACTACTCCAGAAACTTGTTCAGATGCTGAATGTAAATTTAAGGAGAGAAACGTTACGACAACAACGCCGCATGCTCGTACGTAAAAAATTACTATAAAAATCAGAGCAAATCACATTTTAAAAAACAATGCAAATAAAATTGTTCGATTTCGCAGCATTATTCGGTTTCATACCCAGAGAATGTCCTCAAGATCCATTGCCAGAATTATTCCCAGTACGAAAATGTACGTCGGATCAAGAATGCTGGCCTCGTGTATGCTGCTTCGATGAAAACGAATTGACCGGCTTCTGTCGTATCGCTATCCCTGTATGGGATCAATTACCAATGCCACGGATTGTGTCTCGTAAATAAATTTCTAATCTGTTCATAGACTCCAACCAAACAATTAGTATTCAACTTCTGTTCATTTTTTCAGCTCTTCGGACAGCCATGGCATACTGGCAATGCACACCTCCTCCGCCACCGAGCTACGATCTATTCCCTAAACCATGCCGGTCTACTTTCGACTGTTTTCCTAATTTATGCTGCCAAGAAAAAGATAAAAAAGTATGCAGACCGCCGAAAAAATCAATTTTAACGTTGATATCGAATTTTGCTCAGGTATTGAACGTTACATATCCAAAATAAAACACCTCAATAATCCACTAATGATTATTTCTATTACAGCAGAGAGAAAGCTGGTTCGGTTGACAAATGAATAACTTTCAAAATATCTAATATTTCTTTTTTGTATAGTTTTTGTAATTAGTTTTGTTTGTATAAATGTAAATTTGTTGATTTTTTCATGTTAATTTATCTCACGACTATGTTGTTCTCTTTAAAAATAAAAATAAATTTAAAAATGCAAAAAAAAGATCGTTACTTTTTTATTAATAAAAACATACCGAACAAAATACTTATAATAAAGATGTTGAAAAGTTTCCGCTTAGCGAACTGCATCAGTCCAACTGTAAACAAAAAAGAATAAAATCAATTAATTTTCAAGATTGCATGGAATTTTACAGTAAACAAGAGATAATTAACGCCTATCATCAACAAGAATTAGGTAATGATAGTGAAAAAGAGAATAAAATGCAAAATAATCGTAACAATACGAGCTAGAGCTAGAACTATTCCCAGGCTCATTACAGATATTCGTAGGAACGTTTACAGTCATAAAAGTGGTATTTTGAATGCACGCAGATACCAGAGGTACGAGGTGAACGTTGTAAACTGCGTAATTCGTTCAATTTCATAATGAAACGAAAGAATAATACCTTTTTGAATCCGATATCAGATGCGTATTCTCTAAAACATTGACGGCATAAATTTAGTCCATATTTACGAATCAGCCCGTGTCTGTTGGCACAAGCGCGGCTGTAACAAACATTCTATTTATAATACCGGAAAGTATTTTCAATCATATAAAATACTACAAGCTAAAATAGTTCAAATTAGTTCAAATAAATGGTAGAAAATTAGATGTTGCTTGAGCTCAACGTGTGATAGCATTGAAACTTCAACTCACCAGGATCTTGATCCTTGGCCGTATTTTCGTGGATGTGAATACCAGATGTTTTGGAAACCCATTGTAATGTGTTTAGAACTTTAAATTAGCAAAAATTAATTGAATAAATGCAAATTTACTCGTTTTAAAACGATAAAAAAGTCCCACGACTTGATTAAAAAATTGAAAAGAAATTATTTTAATTTTATTATTGGCATGCAAGTTGCAAAATTTAGGCAGCATAAATCAATTCGTTCGATTTTCTGTGATGAATGATTCGTTCAAACTCGCGAATGTTTCTATCGCACCATTGACCGTCTTGCTCAATAAAAAAAGAACGAAATTTATGTTTTCAAATTTTCAACCTATTTTTTAAAATAGGTAGGTCATTCAATTTTTGATTTTTTTTTTGAAAAAAAAAAAAAAAATGAACATGTTATCAGTGAAGTGAAGATGGAAAATGGTTTGCTTTACACTGACTCGTTTGAAATTAAATCTAAATAATTATTAAGATGAATTATTCAAAGATAATGGTGAGTTATTCAATCTCTTTTTCATACAAATGTTCCCAGGAACACGTTCCAAGTATCATTTTATTGGATATTAACGGACAGAGAAAAGAGGAAGAAATTTATCAAGTTTTAAGTAAGGTAATCGAACTTTGTATTCATGAATTTTCACTTTATCAGTGATGATTGTAGCTCATTAAAGGTTTAATTATTTCCTAACATCGGACTGATTATTATTATATAACAAATTGCCCGTTTCGAAAAATGTCTTAAGACCATAGTTGAGCCAGTACATTTGATGAAGCTGAACATGATATCGCATTTGTCGATGCCGGCAAATCATTCTAATGATTCAGATTGTATCGTTTGTCGGTTGCTATATTGTTTCGCAGAGAGATGAGAAGTTTTATCCGTTGGTATGTATATCTGCATTTAACATACGTTGTAAATCAAATTCATATTCGGGTGTTAAAGTTCTACAGGAAGAATTTTTCATCTCATTACTGTTTGCATTTCGGCAATTGGTCATTCATCCAGAATCATTCAACGATCCTGAATCAAGATTGAAGAATTTATTTTCCACTGCTATTCTTTCGTTACGAAAAAAAAGTACTACTCGTAAGTTTCAAATTCAAGTTATGTGAACAGAAACACCGGTATCACCGGCACTGCATTTTATCGAATTCTATATCCTGTTTTTTACCTCCGCAAGATCTCAAACAGTTTCTCAGTTAAATGATACATCCTTTACGATGGATAAATTCTATATCCAAGGTCCCACCCAACTGAACGGTAATGTTACCATTTCGGGAGCTAAAAACGCCGCTCTACCTATTTTATTCGCCACACTACTGGCTCAGGAACCCATCGAAATTCAGAATGTGCCCAAACTTAGAGACGTCGATACCACGATCAAACTTCTGCAACATCTAGGTGCCAAAATTTATCACAACGAATCAGTTTACTTGGATACCAGCAACATCAACAATTTTTGTGCTCCTTACGAACTAGTGAAAACAATGCGAGCGTCAATCTGGACCTTGGGACCTTTGCTGGCACGTTACGGCCAAGCTCAAGTCTCTTTACCCGGTGGCTGCGCAATCGGCGCTCGTCCGGTGAATTTACATATCACCGGATTGGAACAGCTAGGAGCCACTATTACCTTAAAGCATGGCTACGTCAAAGCATCGATCAACGGTCGTCTCCGAGGCACCGACATTATCATGGATCAAATCAGCGTCGGCGCCACCGTCACCATCATGAGCGCCGCTACTCTGGCCACCGGAATCACTGTAATCAAAAACGCAGCTCGCGAGCCGGAAATTGTAGACACTGCTAATTTCCTCAACACCATCGGAGCAAATATCACCGGAGCTGGTACCACTACTATCACCATCATCGGCGTTGAACGTCTCGGAGGAGGTATCTATCGCATCATGCCAGACCGAATCGAAACCGGGACCTTTTTGGTCGCAGCTGCCATCTCTGGAGGCCACGTCATGTGCCACTCCACTCGACCTGATTTGCTAACCATCGTATTGGCTAAGCTGCGCGAAACAGGCGCCCATATCGAAACCGGTGACGACTGGGTTAGCTTAAATATGCATGGCCGGAAACCCAAAGCTGTAACAGTCCGGACTGCGCCGTATCCTGGATTCCCCACTGATATGCAGGCTCAGTTCTGTTTACTAAATCTAGTCGCCGAAGGGACTGGAGTCGTAACTGAGACTGTTTTTGAAAATCGCTTCATGCATATTCCCGAACTAATTCGATTGGGTGCCAAAGCCAAAATTCAAAGCAATACTGTTATCTGTCAAGGTGTAAAAATGCTTTCTGGGGCACCTGTTATGGCTACCGATTTACGAGCTTCTGCCAGTCTTGTCCTAGCCGGATGTGTTGCCGAAGGAGTGACTGTAGTCGATCGAATATATCATATCGATCGTGGTTATGACAGCATTGAAAAAAAGTTGAATCAGATTGGGGCAAAAATTGAACGAGTCAAACCAGCTTCACGTCGTCCAGCTCATCGACGGTGCTCATAGATGCCTAAAGAGGGGAAGGGGAAATATCATATTCTTGCTGCAGTATTCCATTTTTTTTTTTTTTAATAATCGTATTATTGTAAAAAAAATTGATGATGCTGAATAGTGCTATTCTATTACTTTGTTGGCTCTTAATATATGTATCGATTAAACTCTTCTATTTTCTGTCCCTTTTCTCATTTTTTCCAATCAAATTCTATTATTTTTTCATAATAACCTATTGAATTTACCCTTGTTTTTTTTCTGATTTTATAGGAAATTCGTACTTATCTACAGACAGCATATTTATTCAACCGCAGATCCAGCATACCGCCGTAATCGCCTTAATCAAAATTATTCCCGCCTCTAAAGGGCGATGGCGAAGACGATAAAAGGTCTCAAAACGTCGTATAACCTTCGCAAACTCGCGTGCTATTCGGTACGATTTCAAAACCCCGAGAAAAAAAATTACGTGTTACGTGCATTATCCACGAAACATTGCAGCTGACGAATGCATGCGAAATGACGACCGAAAAAAAAATCACACTACCTTCGGCGCGTCGCGAATACTGCGCTTGCGTTCAAAATTGCTCTTATTTTGTATATAACGAATACGAAGAATGTGAACATAATCCAGACGTGCTGTAGTCGTATTTCGTATATTGTGATAGAAGCAGGTGATTTTTCATTTGTACGAGTCTTGCTGGGGATCTCGTAATTTACGGACAGGTACGTAATTTTTCCTACATAACGTGGTTTTTAAATTCAATTCGTATTTTTTCATTATTCCATATTCTTAGATTTTTTCCCGCTATGCCCATAATTTTAAAATAAATATTATCTAGTGTCTTGGAAGTTTTCCATTTTATCATTTGGTATTTCGGATACGTACGTTTGTTTACACATGACATTGTTTTGTTTTTTTGCTATTTTTTTTCCACACTCCCTCGGGAATAATTTCACTTTTTCAGACTTATAAATTTTTTATGTTTACCCCGCAGGACCGTAGGTTGAAAAATGAAGCCCAAGCCATAGTTACGAATTTACGCGACGACGATTCGACTCTAGTACGTTGAGAAATATCTCAAATGCCATTAGCTTGTTTTTCGACCACATTTATCGTATTACAAGACATGGTTTAATATTCCAACTCGGCCCAACTTTCCGGTACCGTACCTGTTTCACTTCCATGTAGAAATAATGGCTTCCTTACCAGATAGTCCAGTTGACGAAGAACTCGGCTACGATTTGATCGACGGCGCTCAACCCGTCTCCATTCTACGACCGGTCGGCGGCTTAGATGATCTCTGCAAACAAACCAAATTCACACGCCAAGAAATACGCGTCATGTATCGAGGATTCAAGCAGGTAATTTAGAGCATTTTCATTTACATCTGCGTTGCTTTTCGAGCCCCCTTGCGTCGTCGTCCTTACCTCCGAGCAATATGTACCTACCGAGTTGGAGCTAAACGACACACAGAGATTCTTGACGTAACAAATGGCGCCTTTTAATTACATTTTCTTTGGGTATTGTCGAGCTGTGTGCTTTGTCGTCGCAGATACAAGTTTGAAAGATTGAATTTTCAATAGCTAAACAAACTTTTAAGTATAATTCCTCTCGCTGTCTTTGTTTCATCGATTAACTTTTCAATATCCATTGTTGTCCCGGTGCGGTTTCAACTTTACATCGTCGAAAAACTGATTCATTTCGTTGACTCGAGTAGTTTTCCTCGTGTATCAACTTTTATGCTTTATGATTACGTATATAGATTTAGATATACGTAACTGCTCCAGTTATACTACCAACTCGAACAATCTCTATACGTCATTTGACGTACCAGTTGAGAGAATCCTTTTTATACGCGAAATAAAAATACGACGCTGATAAAACACACCCTTACTATGTACGATAGCTGAGCCTTAGAGCTGGAGCAATTTACCCAAAACGTTAGGCATCGAATGTCATAAATTTTTGAATCGTTCTATTCTGCGAGTTCATATCTTTATGGTTTTTTCCTCTTGCTATTTCGTTGACGTTATGAAAAGAAGCAATTTTTACCAATACGTTCGTCAGGCTGCCATAAATGTTCGCATCGGTTACGTCAATTTAATCAAAATCACCGAAATACCAATTCATCAGATAATAATCCATGTGACAGATTCCATTAGAAATAAATAATAAGGAAAAAAAACCCACCTCTGCCATCGAGCAGCTAACACTTTGTCAAGGAATTCCCCCCGCCCCCTCCTATTCGTATCTTTTATTAAAAAAAACTCGCCTCGTGTGTAACGCTGACGTGTTCAAGTCGTGAAAAATTTATCATCTCGAAGAATAGCCTCGAAATGAAAAGAGGCGAACTCGCTTAAGAAAATCATCCCGGAGCTATTAAAAATTCCATAAAAAAATTTCACCGAATAAACATGCCATTTGAAGCGTATGTTAACGCAATGTTTCTTTTACGCCGAGACATTGGACCATGTATAAGAATTATATTCGTAAGAATGGCTATGGGAAAAAGACAAAATGAAAGAACCGTGGCACGACGAAACAAAAAAACACGAATTTCGACTCGTTTTCTTTTTCTCCGTATACATTTTTTTCAGCGGATTTTAATTCTTCTGCTTTTCACAAAAGTATAAATCCTCTTCGAAAAAAAATACGTCTTTCTGAAGTTCGCAAGGGTGATACGTTTTATTAAAAGATTAAATGATCTGCTCATTAAATTGTAAAGTTTTATAAAAAAGCGAATCCTTCTTTCGAGAAATATTCTTTCGCCGACACAAAAGTATATATTTTTCGAGCTTCTTTATTGGTTAATTTCGCTATGTTAAGGGCTTTTTCTCCATCTCGACGAAAAATTCACTCAATGGCTGCGACGATTACGAAATTAAAAATTAAGCGGTTTATGTAATTAAAGGACTTGTCAAGCTCGTGCAAAAATTTTCCTTCGCTTTGAAATTGTTTTTTTTTCTCAAATGAGGAGGGGTTGTTTATCGAAAACTTGAAAATTTCCAACGCCTTTTAAAAGAACAAGATACCTAGAGTGGCGTCGAGTTCCAGCGGTATAATTTTCGGTGCTAGGAAATTCGTCGTAACGGTTTATGACGCCGAGTGTAAATTCTGATCGAAGTTTTCCAAGCCTAAGGGACATTTTAAAAGGAACCGGCGTTCGGTTGCAGTAACTGCCCAAAGCAGGCGGAATGTTTCTCAATGAGGTTTCGCTATCTAGGTTTATCTCACCGTAGAGTAGGGTTGAGTTTGATTTAGTGAAGCGATGTTGTCAAGTTGTGCAGTAATATTTTATTCGTCATTGTATTAAAAGAGTCAAGTTTCCAGGTACCCCTGCTAATGAATAATGAAACAAATTTTAAGTGGGCATTTCTTCTTTTAAATGGAGTGTCTTTATTTTATTCTTTCGTGTTCTTACGCCCGGGATAGGTATAGAGTTAAATGAATGTTTCACGAACTTGCCGTTCGTTCCTTATTATTAGATGAGAAACGATAAGATATGCAGTTCAATTTGGTCCGAGTAGAATGGAAATGCGAATGAATGGGAATGTTTTCAATTAATTTACAGGCGTGTGCGAGAATGAAAAATCGATCGAGGGCTCGATTTTATTCGATAGATATTTCTCCGAGCGAAGGTAGAAACGAGATGGAGTTAATTCGTGGTTAGATTTTGGTCGTTGTTTATTTTTTCTTCTCTATTTCTGACCCGTGTAATTTAATCATTCGTAGTTTGGGGTTGGGTATTCGATTTTTGAAATTGAAGAGTCTTTTTGAAGCGATTTTAAAAACAATGTGACCCTATTTTTGTGGCATGTGAGGTGGAATATGGATAATTTGAATTTGTCTTAAAATTTTACGAAATAGGGGAGTGAAAAGGTCATTTGGCTTAATCAAGTTAGCCAAATTATAGTTTGAGTTGAAAAATAGCAAGAATGACATTTTTTGAAAAAAAAAAGAAAAGAAACGACTCATTTTGGATCGAAATCTTGAAATTTTCGTATTAAAGTTTTCATTTTTCAGATTGTTCAATAATTTTTTTTTCAATTTTGAATTGTATCATTATATTTCTTTGACATTTTTATTTTTTTCATCATCTTTATAGATTCTGTTCGATTTTTTAATGTTTAGATTGAATACTTAATCACGATTTTTTTTTTATGTGGGACTGAGCTCAGGCAAAGAACAGTCAAAATTGGAAATATTAAGAGGAGCGTAAAAAAGTAAAATTCAAAAAAATTAAAATCAAAATGTAAAGTTTTCAGTTCACAAAAAGAAAGTCATAATTTTTCTGATTTTTCCCACACGAACGTAATTTTTTTTATCAAAAAGAAGTGTAATTCTTTTGCTTTTTAAACTTAACTTTTCAAAAAATTCATCCAACCTTTTTTTAGGCAGCACGCTTTCTCTCTGAATCTCAATCAGTCAAATTCGATGAAATTTTGTCTTTTACAAATCAATGAAAATCAGTGATTTTTTACTGATATTTTTGTCAGAAATTATTGATTTCTCAGTCTATTCCCATCCCAAATAGTCAGAAAAAATCAGAGTTTTGACTGAAGGATCTGAAAAAATTTGGACGATTCTCAGTGAAAATTTCTTCTCTGATTTGAAATAGGAAAATTTCATTCAATTTCATTGATTAAAATTTCAAAAGTAAGTTGATTATTTGTTTCCAAAATCTCTAAAATTTTCGATTTTTCTTTACTCCTGTCAATATGAAATAACAGATTACTCAATTTTTTCATGGAATTTTAAGCATTCCCTTACTTTTTTATGAATTCTCAGCTTTTCTTTTTCATAATTTCTGAGTACGATTATGCTGTAGCGAGTAAGCTGTTAATGTGTGAAACTGTGAATGATCCTTTAATATTTGGCTTTTTGAGCTTCTGGTTCCTCGAGTTTTGATTTTTTTTTAAAATTATGTTTCGAATAGTAATCGAATTTTGATCTCAATTACTAGTTAATTACCGTCTTAATTCAGATCTTCTTACATATTTTTTTATTAAACCTTTGAAATTTCGAATATTACAGAAATATTCACTCTTTTCACCCTTTCCTTATATCAAATTATTGCTTCTCTTCCTCGAAATCTCGACGGCCATATTTTTTAGGCTTAGTTCCAAAGGCTCTAAAATAAAAATCAAATTCGTGAAAAATCGTAAAATAGCTAATATTCTATGAAAAAAAGAAACGAAATTTGTATGTAGCAGAAAACTATTTTCACAACTTTCTTAATTTTTTCCAACTTGTCTAGAAGAAGTCGAAACTTTCTAATCGTTCTTTAAATAATGTTCCGCTTATTTTCTCATTAGAAAACGAAATTCTACGACTTTTTTCAACTTCCCAAAATGTTATAGTTTCAATTTCTAAATTGAAAAATCTCTTATTGAAAATTTATAGGCAAAATTTCTAGAAATTAGCTACCTTTTTGAAGAAATAATTAATGTCTTTTAGAAGTGAAGCTTTAAAAGAAATATGTACTTGATCTTGTGAAATTATTTTTAAATGTTTAATTTGGAGAAATTTATTAAGATCGAAGTTAGGTGGAAATTTTATATGAAAAAAAGGAATGGCCAACGCCTTTTATTACCTAAATTTTTTTTCAACATTTCTGTCGTCATGAGAAAATTTTATTTGAATCCAATAGTTCTGGCGTTTCAGACATTGTCAGAATACAAATACGAGTACATTCGTGGTATCAAGTTTCATTTCTTCAATGGAGTTTTTGAACCCCTGCGTACCTGCTGGACAATTCTTTTATTGACGTTAATAAAATTGCATAACCGGTTTGCCGTAAAAGTTGATTCTCGTGCATATGTTTTTGTAAGGTACATATCTATTTCTTCTCACCAAAGTGCTTCTCACCTACCGCTGATTCGTTTAACTTGCAGGAATCTTATTCTATTATTATTATTTTTTAATCACGCAGAGGTTACTTTTTGGTATTTTGACCTTGGGATCTTGTGACCTTAATCCTTTAAAATTTTGCTTTTCTGACGTTGCGTTGATTTTTTTTTTATCTTAATTATATTTTCGAGCTTTTCTTTCTGGATCTTGATTTTCTGTGAAAAGATTTGAAAACCTTTTTTTTTCGGAAGTCATGTTTAGGTATTTTGATCCTGCAACCACTTATTTGCTTTGACCTTCATTTTCCAAATCTTGATAACAAAACTACCTTGAGAAACTACAGGATAATGAATGAATTGAATTGTAAAATTTGTCAACTTTTTGTAACTTGACTCCTCGGAATGTAAAATTTTCAATTTTATGATTCAATAGTTGAGTACTTTCTGATATTTTGACCTTATGACCTTTTGACATTTTGAGCTCCTATGTTCTGATAATGAGCTTTGACTGTTTGATTTTTTGATCTCAATACTCGTTACTGCTTCGATTTGTTGGTTCTGAACTGTCAAAATATTTTTATCGTTAATTTGCAGATTTTCTCCAAGTACATATGTGACCTTTGCCGGAAAGAAGGGACCTTGTGTAAAAAAATTTATGTCTCATTTTTCACGTTTTGGGTCCAAATGACATCAAATCTGGACCAAACACAAAAATAAAGACATCGATTTTTTTTTCACAGGGTCCCTTTTTTTAAGGCAGGGTCACATATTTTAATCCCGTGACCTTCTGACCCGTTTAGACTTATGATTATGGGGAAATTTAATTTTTGTTCAACAACTCATTTGTAAATTGGCCCGTGAAAGTATTTCTTGATAAATACATAATTATTACTTCTTTACTTTAAGGTTACTTACATTGTAGTTTTTTGATCATGTGATCTCGTGACCTTTTGACCTTGTGACCTTGAATTTTCCGAATCTAGATTCCTTTAAAATATTTTTCATTTCGACCACTGCTGCTTGACTCTTGATGATTTAAATTTTTTAAAATCTATCATCCAAAGGTGACTTGAAGGTTTATTGACCTCGTGACCCTTTGACCTTTGACCTTTTTACATTTTGATAGTTTTACTATTATTTAGGATCATTTTTGATTCTATAATCAATTGACCTTTTAACCTTGCGACATTGAGACCTTTGACCTTTTGACCTTGACCTTGACCTTTCCATTAATTTTGATTTTACAATCTCATTCTGGTTAGTGAATCGACTTGTGAGATGAGAGCACTTACTGTTAATGATTATTAATTTTTTTTGTTCCTTCACTTGAAGTTTTTTTTTGTATTTTGACCGGTTGACTATAAAATTTGATTTTTGATTTTAGGAACCGGTTTTATACTTGACTCTTGAAATTCTGAACATTTTTAGGATTTTTCCGTGTTGCCATGCTGTAAAGTCTTTTGATTCCTTGAGCGACGACTTTTTGATCCTTAAAAGTTTGTAGTTTTGACCTCAATACCGATTTGTGACTCATCATCAGGGTCAATTATCATCAATTTTTTCAATACCTTATTTATGAATATCTTTCGAGGTTATTTTGACTTTCTATTTTGAGGTAGATTTTCAGAATTTTGATCTCATGACCTTTCAGTTTATAATTTCTTCACAACGACGGTTCGATTTTCTATAAATAAAATGGCTTATTGATCTCAACAACAAAATTGTGCTTTGAATCAATTCTTATTCATTTTCTGTCATTCCGATGATCTTTTCGTACAATTCACGACTTGTTGAGACCCTTCGAATATCCAAAACTTTTCTTCAAGAGAAGTAAAAAACGCTTTAAATATTGTAAATTATTATCCCTTAAAATATTCCAACGACGTAAAAACCTCGAAAGTGTGAACTGAAACCACCCGTGGAATAATTAAACCGCAAAGAACCCCCGAAGAAACCGAATAAATAAACAAAGAAAATATATCAAGGAGAAGAATTTTAAAACCCTTTCTCGACACGGCGCGTATTTTTATCCCATACAGTAGCGAAAATGAAAAACTCTCAAAAACTATATCCATATTAAAAAGGACGTGAAATTGAATTATATTTTCATATAAAACACCAAGCAGGCGTTGATACGTTCTCGCGGTCTAAATACGACGTTCTGCTTCTGCTCTTCGTCTTTTTTTATTATACCCGGTAAATTTTAAATTTAAATTTGAAATTTCCACTGTATACGCGGCGTGTGCCTTGGCGTGAAAATTTGATATTCGTTTAAAGAAAGGCACTCTTTACGTAGCCTAGACGGCACATCCAGCACTTTTTTTTTGATAGATTAAAAATTCATTTTGAGCAGATTTCGTCGCTTCGAAAAAGACGCCGAGGCAACAAGTTTGCGAGAAAATTCTATCTCTCATTTGAAATAATTTAAAATTCTAATTACGTCGTTTCGAAATTGAAGGTAAACGAGAAAAACGCGCTAGAATCTTTAAATAAATTTTTTCCCATTTCGGGCTGGCTTTTTTTCACCTATATTAATCGTATACCTATCGTCAACGTTGTCCTCGTCTTGTCGTAAAACTACCCGCAAACTTTTCCCTTTATCCTTTTTCTTTCCTCGGCTTCGTCGAATAATTGGTATAAAAATTTGAAAAGTATTCATTTGGTTCATTTGATACCGAAGCGAAATTTCTTTATTCGATACCGAGCTCGTTTGTTTTCACCAAACGAGCGAGGTAGTTGCGGTTTTCCTACAGATTTTTTCCTTCTTGCTTTCTTGGTAAACTGTTTAAAGGCGAATTCGACTTTCGAGTAAAGTTGGCTTTTCTTAATGAAGAAAACGTGTAGTTTTTAGTAAAAGTTCATTATTTTAAATATGATGTTACGTGACTACGCGTTTATATTCCGCAGCGCCGCCGCCTCCGAATAAGACGCGTGAGATTTTTCGCTTCATTTATTACATAAACGAAGCTGGCGTGTGCCCTGTGCCGAATTATCCTCCTCCTTCGCCTTTTCCTTATTCGTATACCCCACGTACATCTAAAACTCTTATAGATACGAGGAAGTGCTTCTATGCTATGCACGTATACGAAAGAGGAGAGAGAGGTTATTTTGCCTGAAGCTTTTGTGTGATATGCGGTTTTATCGAAATTACCTACCCTCGTACTTTTTAGCAGAATCCTCTTTTTCATAAATAATTTGGCGTTTTGATGCGTCGTTGGTAGATCTGCGATGTGTGCGAATGCCGCACGTTTCTTTATCCCATTAAACGCGAATTTTTCTTGTTTACCAGAGATTTGTTGGCAACAAAATGGCGAACAGTTGTCATTGCGGTTTGCTTAGCTCTTTCGGTGATTTTTTCTCGCTCCTCCCGACGGTCTAACTTTTCACTCGGTGTTTTTTCCAGCCTGCGTATGCTGTACGAGTACATGGCGGATTTATACCGAAAGAATTAGCCGGGCTGGGCGCCTCCGAGGGGTAAAAACTATTCCAAGAATCTCGTTAAATTTTCATTAAAACTTGTGCCAATGTCAGCAGATGCGTGCAACTTTTGATACCCGACCGGCGGCCCGATTTTTACCCCGTCTTTTCGACGGATGGATTTTGTTATTTGAATATCAATTTATCGCGAGGCGAGCTCGCGCCGACGATATTTGCACGCTGCCTGGAATTTATAGACGTCGAGAGTGTTAAATATACGGCCCGATGCGACGGTACGTGTTACGAGTTAAACTACCCTCGATTTTTTGATTAATTTACAAGCATCCTAGATGTAAAACAGGCTCCTGACGCGTTCGATAGATGAAATTTTTAATGCGTAATCGAGCGAATTGAAAGCGAGGACGAATTGGCAAGGGAAAGGGGAGACATTATCCCAAATCGGTGAGATTTTTCAGTATTCAGTTGAGAAAATTTATCACTTATGCTCTAAAGTTGATAGAATTCACCATTTGCACTCATATTTTCCCAACTTGAGAAAATACGAGTACCAACAAAGTGTTGAATTATTACAACTTGATGAAAAATGAAGGCTGCGTTTGGTAAATTTTTTCTGGAGTTCGGAAAATATATCATTTGTTCTCATATTTCATAAAATTGAAAAAAGTTGCCATTTTGTATTTACGTATTTACGTTTTTTTGAAGATCAAGCTAAATCAAGCTACTGAAATGATATCAGGTCTAGTTTCAGGTTTCAGTTTCAGTTTTTATTTTTTTAAATTTCGAGAGACAATCAAAGTTCAAAATTTCAAATTAAAATTGAACTTATTCAATTTGAAGTAGAGTCTTAATTTTCATTAATTTTATTTGAAAATTCTTCTTTTGAAAAATTGAAAAAATAGTACTGTACCTACATTTTTGCTGAAAAATGAAGTAAAGTTTCCTCTGCAAAGAAATGTTGGTATCATGGATATGTTTTTTCCTGTCATCTTGATTTCTGATATTTACTAGTTTTGAAACCACCTCAGAGTGTGACACCTGGGTGAAAAAATTGACCAAACAAGCAATGCGAAAAAAGATTCAGACAAAAGTGAAACATTTGAAAATTCATTACCTAACATAAAACGTTCTATAATTTTTTCAAAAAAAAAAAAATAGTCATACCTACGAGTAAAATCAACTCAGAGCTGCTGAAATTTCTCATTTAAAAAATTTTTCTATCGTTCATATCAAAGGATTTCGGCTCGAGTAGTTTTCTAGTTGAAATTAATAAATAACCCGCTTCCAGTTTTTGACTTCAACCAGGGGTTATTCTAAGGGAATTTTGGATTTACCGGGTTTCAAACTTCGAATTAAAAACAAAAAAATTGAAATGACATTTTTTTGTGAGAATATCCAATTAGAGGAGGAAAAATTATTGTTGAATCAACTAGTGACCACAATTCCAAAATGGTGTAAGCTCAAAAGCTGTATATGAGAAAAAGAGCTTGACTGATTTTTTTTTTCAGCTTTTGACAGGGAAATTTTTTTGAGGAAGTCCTTTTTCTCACGTACGAATTTTGGACTTACGTCGATCTGGAATTAGGGTCTTTAATGATAGACCATTCAGTGGGCTCGTAAGTATTTTTTGGGAAAGGTACAGAGTTAGTTGTATGGTGACTTAGAGTGCCTACGAAAAGGATCTTAGGGGAAGGGAGAAACAGGATGCCTTTTTTTGCATTGTTGTCTCAAATTTTTAGTTCAAATATGTAATAATTATTTCATTTATGTCCGAGCGAAGTTTTAGAAAAATTGAATTTTCAAATCAATGCCCAAGAAAGACATTTTTTCGGTTTAATGCTTTGAAGATCAGTGAAAAAATTTCATGCAGGTAGTTGAAAAAAAAATTGAAGACAAATTTTAGTGTTGGATAAATATTTTAAAAATAGGTGCAAGTAAAGTTGAAAAAATTTACGAAATTGAAATTGGAAAAAATTTTAACAGATTTAAAAAATTTATTTGAAATAATTTGCTTTAAAAAAGCATACAAAAAAAAATGTTTTTCCAACAGTAAATTTTTTTATAACTCAAATTTCCTCAAACTGGATTTCGATTATTTAAAAAAGTTTTCTCATTTTTTTTGCAATCAATTTCCAATATTTTCAAAGAAAATTCTGATTTCAAATTTTTCAAGATTTTTTCTTCCATCTCCCAACTCAAAATTGGAAAATTTTTTATGTTGATACAATTTTTGAAAAATTTAAAATTAAAGAAACTGGAAAAATGTATAATTGAAAAATTTGTGCTTACTCTCTCATTCTGAATCAGTGAAAAGTCACTTATGAACATCAGAATCGTAGCACAGGAAAAACCAGCGAAATTCACTGATTTTTCAAAGGCTTTCACTGAATTTTCAAAGATTTTCACTGACTTTTCACCTAAATTCATAAATCTTACTGGATTTTCAACGAATTTTCTGTGATTTTCCAGTGATTTTTTTTCATTGATTTATTTTCAGTGGAAATTTTTTCATTGATTTTCTTCTGTGCTGCAATTCTGACTACTTTTCAGTGATTTTCGATAATTTTCGCTGATTTATAAATGAGAGTATAATAAATATGGACGATTCAAAGATCGAATAAACTTCAATTTTTTTCCTGTCTGAAGTTGAACTCAAAATTCAAGAGATACTTTTTCCACGTCAATACAAAGATAGAACAAAAAAATCGCTTTAAATTCCGTAGCTTTCACGAGTATCTTCAGTCTGGAAACCAAATCTTTATAAAATATTCTTCGCGACGAGACAAAATTCAACCATCAATTACCCCGGAATAAATTACGATAAAAATTCCAACCCCTGCTGGGTTTAAAAAAATACGACAAAAATGAACGATACCATCTAGTTAGTTCCCAGGAAAAAAATTTTACTCGACAGCATCTCGAAATATCGTCTTTATAAGTAAACAAATCAGCTACCAGGCGGATTCTCGTAGGCAAAACTCTATTTACTCAGCATCTCGTATTCATACGCGAAAAAAAAAAATGGGAGAAAAAATAGAAGAAAAGGAAACCATATAATAATAATTTCAACGCAAATTACGTACACACTTTCCATTTACATTTTTACTCTCTGTAAACCTTGTTCGCCTCGGAGCAAACACCATCGTTCGTTTGTTCCTATCTTGTATCTTCATCTTCACCATCATCTCCGGCATATCACGTCAGATCCTCAAACTATAGGTACGTATTACTCCCCATTTTGCCTCGTGCTACCCCCCATCACTCTGTAGACAAAAAATCCGAGCAATTTGCATTCACGACTGGATCTCCGGCATCTCCGGTATATACTGGCGTACACGGTTGATCTTCTAAAACCGAGGGATTTTTAATTCACGCGATACGCGTCGCAGGCTAGATTAGATTTTTGAAATTAAAATGTAAATTTATACACCAACTTGGTGAAACTCGTATACTTCATAATCGTATCGTATATAGCGACTGCCTGGGTGGATTTTTTATCTCGTCTGCGGCGCTTCGCGTTTGTATAAATACAATTTGGCCATAGAGAACGCTTCGCTAGATGAAGGTTTTCTTAAATCGAATCTTATTCGTACAATACCCTGGTCGATTCGTCTCTTGAATACCTTCGTTGAATGTTACCGCGATGAAAAAAATCTCGTTTTAATTTTAACGACGAAAACGACGATTCTGATCAGGCTTGGGAGAGGGGAAAATCTATGGAATTCCGAAACAGTTTTTCAGTTTTCCAAATTTTTTTATCCTCACACAATTGTCTACTCTAGACTTCAACAATGTAATCAAATTTCAATTTAAAAAATCTTAATTTTTGAGACAGTAATACACCAAAGTCCAAATATTAAAGGGAAAAGAAAATCTTTGAATTTTCGATTCGATTTTTTCAAAAATTTTGACTATCAATTTATTCAAGTGCAAAACTGATGAATTCGAAAAAATTTTATAGTATTAACCAGGGAGAACAAAATTGTTTGAAAATCTCAAATTCAAGGTGCAATTTAACAATTGTTTTTGATCAATAAACTTGGATGAAAAATCGAGAAGTATTTTTACTTCAAGATTATTAAAGGAGAAGTACGACGAGACCGAGGACAACGAGGCTACCTAAAGCGTTCAAAAAAAATGATTTTCAAACATTGAAAATAAGATTTAAGGAGAAAAAATATAATGAAATTAGTTGAAATTATTTTGAGGAAGAATAGGATCCTACGGTAATTATTTTATATAATTTCGATCATTTTAAAATCATGGAAGGGGAAAATATGTAAAATAAGGCTGAGCACAACGAGGCCAAAATTTTCCAAAAATTTAGATTTGGGAGGTGACTTCAGAGATGAGTAGTGATTTCTGAACAGGAAAGTTTCTCTCAAAAAAATCTGAACATGAATGATAACTTTTTCCAACGATTAAAAAAAATAGGATGTCTAACAAAATTTTTTGAGAAAAAATTTAGACCTTTTTCGACCTTTTTTCATTGATAAAAATTCAAATTGGAATTGTGACTAAAATGATGAGAATTGAAATGCCGATTCTAAAAGCTTGTTTTTTCTATTTTTCCCATGGCACTGCACTCCTTCAGTATTGAGAGAAAAAAAAACCTCAAATTCGAAATCCTCAACTTTAAAACCCTTGAATTTCATACCCATGTCAATTAATTCAATTTTTTTCAAGTTTGGTGTCAGTATCGTCCTCCTTGAGGGTTGAGAGAAAAATTTTTGAGAATATTCGATATAAATAGGTATTTTGCAAATTAGGTCCACAGTGTAATACTGGAGAAATTCTCTGCAAGCATTGATCAAAAACCTGAAAAAATTGTAGGATTGAAAATTCTTATTGAATACTCTCACGAAATTTGTGGAAATATGAAAATATTCGTTAGAAAACAAAAAACAGAAATGGAAAAATGTTCAATTTATTTCTACCAAAAACTTTTAAACATTAAAAAATTCACATGATTGAAAATTTTGATTGAAATAGATGAAAAATTTCTAACTTCACGTGAATTGATAACTGAAAAATGCAACCACAAAAAATCGGTCCAGTTCTTTTTTCTGTTGAACATATTCACTAGAAACAATTGCTAGTGTGAAAAGTGGATAAGAATGAAATTTTTTTGGAAAAATTTTGTTGAAAAGCATTAAATTGAAATTATGTTTCTTTTTTTTTTTAAACCAAAAAGTTCGTTTGAAACAACAATTATTTTCTTGGATATTGTTCAATTGTTTTTTCAGCCTGAACTTTTATTTTTTTTTAAAACTTCTTGACATTTATGGAGCACTTTGATTTCAAGAGGAATGCAATTTCCTCTTTGATGATGGTGATTTTCATTCAATTTGTCTACTACTTTTTCATCCTAAAAATTGTGGAATTTCAAGTTTTTGACTTCGTCTTCAATTCTTCATGTTACATTTTCTAATTTAATTTCAATTTTTGTGCATATTTTTAACGAGTAAAGCAGAGAGAGGAGGGTCCGTTAAGATTTTTGGAATTTAAAATCTCCTACCAAAAAAATGTTGAAGCATTATTATTATCCAATTGTAAATTTCAAGTTTTTGAGTAAATTAAAAGGAGTGAAAAACATTTTGAGAAATTGAATATTTCAGAAGAGAATGGGCAAAGTATTAATAATTCTGCTAAATTTCAAATTTTTCGTTCAATTTTTAAAAATTTTATTGTTTTTGAGTAAGCTTATTCATAATTTTTTCGAAACATGAAACATCAAGTTTTCAACAGGATCATCATGAATAATTTTTTTCTCGATTTTATATTGTTTTAAAAATTTGATTAAGTACTTAATTATTGAATGATGGTTTTTTTCTGTATGATTTTAAAAAATTGCATCTTGAATAATTTTTTAGCAGAATTTTTATAGAATTCCTTTTTTTTTTTTACGATTTTATTCTCTTACTCTTCATCTCCAAATTAGCAGAATCATTAATATTTCGCCCATTTTCTTCTGAAATATTTTATTCCTTAAAATTTTTTTCACCCTTTTTTTGATTAAAAATTTTTCTGTTTTGAGATGGTTTCGAGTAATTTTGGCAAGTTTAATTTTTCTGCTACCTGCCTATCAGTTTTTTTTTTAATATACGAGTTCCTAATAGACTGTATAATCCAGAAAAATTGAATTTCAAAACTCAATTCCAAAAATTTGAATTTAAGAAGCCAAGTTTATGAATTTGAATTTTGAAACCTGGATTTATAAATTCGGCTGGTACTTTTCATTGAATTTTGAATTAAAACGTTGATGAAACTTTTATTCTGGGATCTTTGATCATTATTCAAAATCAACGGTTCCCTAAAATTTAAAAAAATATTTTTTGAATCCTGAAATCCGCCTTGCTCCTATTCGAAGTAGAAAATTCGGCTATCCAATTCGCCTCCTGCACCGCTCAACAACCAACGCACGTCTCCGTTTCGTCTTACTTTTATATCGCAGGTGCCAAACCTACCGGCGATATTACTTCGAGATAAGCTTTTGAAAAAAGCCGGTATTTCATCTAAGGTCTTCTCTCGTTGTCATATTACGACAAAATATTATGTACTTTTATTGAATACCTCTCAGAAGGATGTTAAGAAAAGGGTGCTTATGATGGTAAGAGTTGATCTAAGTGTTCCTATCGAAATAGGGGATAAAAAGGTACTAAATCGAGGTTTAATTTTAGTATTATGTTTTGGCATATAGTGCCAAGCTACCTACATGTACGCGAGAACGTATACCTATTGACTTGGCTTGTCTCTTAAGTACGCCCCGTGATACTCTTCATCTTTTATGGCACACTATACGGGCGAAATTAGCATTTCCACTTTGCAAATAATCATCGGCAAAGGCTTTCTTTGAGCAATTACTCGCTTGATGTAGTTTTTACGCGTCTGTGTAATAATTATTCGCTGCTATGGTTTAATAGCACTAAAGGAAACTGTTTTATGGGTTGCCTTGTGGTACACAATACATGAAACATGTACATCTCTGGCTCTTGGCGCGATGCTGCCATGTCGTTCATTGCATTTCTAATATTAATACATACAAGTACGAGAACATGTCAAAAAAACAATTCTTTTTTAATGTATCTCGTATGTATTCTCGAGAAGAAAAGAATAATTTCCTAAAAGGTACATTATAGGTAGCTTTTGTACACTCATGTGCATTATCCCGGATCGGATCAGATGAAGAAGTTGGGCAGAGCGATGACATTGTAGAAAAATGTCGTCGTTATCGTCGTTCCAAATGTTTCGTCGTGTATTGTGTGTATACGATACGTAGACGTAGTTACTGGTAAGACGACAACGACGAGGAGGAAATATTACGAGAAAAATTTCGAATGGCTTTCTAATACATATTTTCGCATCTATTCGGTTGCGTCTTGCGTCTGCTCGCTTCCGAGTATGTCACAATATATAAACGAGTATTGATGGTTATTTTAACGTTATTTACTCAACCAACGACAGCGTTTTTATCGAAATTGAAATATAAACACGATATTTCGAGCGAATGCGAATTACCGCCTATAAACGCGACCATTAATGCGATTTACAGTCTAAATTGAAAGCTCGAGACATCTCGGCTCTCGTACACTCGTGTTCTTTTGGTGTAGGGTAAAAAATAATAGCTACAAAAAAAAATCCGCGGAGAAGGATTTCTTCTTCTTTTTTTTTGGTTCGTTGAATTTGTCGTTGGTTATTAAGGTATTCGAAAAATCGTTTCAAGTTCGTGTTATTTAATATTTTATTTTTTGGCCGGGAGAGGAAGGGAGGATACGTGGGTTTCTTTGGAAATCGCAAAAAAATGAGTTGAGAAATATTGAAATTCACTCAAAAAATTGATTGGTACCGATGATCGCCTCCCATTTTGAAGTCAAATCTTAAATGTTTTTCTTGGACAAATTTTATTATTTTATTCATTTTTTTGGGTGGGGGGAGGGGGCAAGAGCTAATATGATTTAAAATTTAAAAAATAGCTCCCGATTCTGAATCCGAAATTTTAGATTATTGAATTGCGAAGTAATTTTTGAACTTTAAGACTGAGAATATTCAAAAATTAAAAAAATATAATTTAGGCCAATTTTGTAGTCGGAAAAAAGAGATTCTAAAAATCTTGTAAAATGTAATGATTTAAAAAAAAATTGAGCATTTTGCATTTCAAATCATTCTTTTGCACCATCAGATCCCCGAAAAACCACCCCCTTCTTCAGCCTTCAAGAATAACATATCTTGAAAGGTCTTGAAAATTTCGAGAATTTGGTCTGGAAAACCGGGAAAAGTCGGAGAAAATCATTTCTGAAATAGAGTGGACACTTTGTTATTGAGAAACTTGGTAAAAACCCCACCCGCAGTCCTGTGAAGTTTGTAGAATCCGTAATTTCATGGAAAACTCTTCCACACCTCTATCCATAAATTTTGCCGGGTGTTCAAACTCTCTACATGAGCGGTCAAATACATGGATAATCGTTATCCATGAAATTATCCAAGTTTTATTGGTTCCCTAAACACCAAAATTATTATGGATAGCTTTTATCCATGAGATTAACCACAGTCCTATGAAGTTTGAGAATCGTTAATTCTCATGGAAAACTCCTATCCACAAAATTTGTCAAGTATTCAATGAGTGGTCAAATACATGGATAATCATTATCCATGAAATTAACCACAATTTTATTTTTTTCTGAGCACCAAAATTTTTATGGATAGATTTTATCCATGCGATTAACCTAGTTCGAATTTTCATGGAAAACTCCTGTCCACAATTTGTCATGTGTTCGAACTCTCTGCATGAGTGGTCAAATACATGGATAATCGTTATCCACAAAATTAACCACAATTTTATAGGTTTTCTGAACGTCAAAATATCAGTAATTTTCATGGAAAACTCCTATTCACAAAATTTTCCATGCGGTCAAATACATGGATAATCGGTATCCATGAAATTAACCACAATTTTATTGGTTTCCTGAGCGCCAAAATATCAGTAATTCTCATGAAAACTCTTATCCACAAAATTTTCCAAGTGTTCAAACCCTCTGCATAAGCGGCCAAATACATGAATAGTCGTTATCCATGAAATTAACCACAATTTATTGGTTTCCTGGATACCAAAATTTTTATGGATAGCGTTTATCCATGGGATTAACAATGGCCCTCTGAAGTTTAAAAAAACGGCAATTTTCATGGAAAATTCCTGTCCACAATTTGCCATGTGTAAAACCCTCTGCATGAGTGGTCAAATACATGGATAATCGTTATCCATGAAATTAACCAAAATTTTAAGGGTTTCCTGAACACCAAAATATCAGTAGAGCAATATCCATAGATTATGCTGTGTGTTCAAACCCTCTACATGAGCGGTTAAATACATAAATAATCGTTATCCATGAAATTATCCACAGTTTTATTGGTTCCCTGAACACCAAAATTTTTATGGAAAGCTTTTATCCATGTGATTAACCACGGTCCTATGAAGTTTGAGAATCGGCAATTTTCATGGATAACTCCTATCCACAAAATTTGCCATGTGTTGAAACACTTTGCATGAGTGATAAAATACATGGATAATCGTTATCCATAAAATTATCCACAGTTTTATTGGTTTCCTGAGTACCAAAATATCAGTAATTTTCATGGAAAACTCCTATCCACAAAATTTGCCATGTGTTCAAACCCTCTGCATGAGTGGCCAAATACATAGATAATCGTTATCCATGAAATTAACCACAATCTTATTGGTTTCCTGAACACCAAAATTTTTATGGATAGCTTTTATCCATGTGTTTTAACCACAGTCCTATGAAGTTTGAAAATCGGTGATTTTCATGCAAAACTCCTGTCCACGAAATTTTCCACTTGTTTAAACCCTTCTACACTTGTATCCATAAAATTTTGTCATGCGTTCAAACCCTCCACATGAGCGGTCAAATACATGGATAACCGTTATCCATGAAATTAACCAGTTTTATTGGTTTCCTGAACACCAAAATTTCTATGGAATGATTTTATCCATGTGAAGCATGGAATTCGAAAAGGGCCTAACTCCCATTTCCAAAATGCACTCTTCTTTGACTTCCAGTGCTAAGATAGTCGGATTAAAAATTATCAAACTAGAAATTCTATGTTTGGGATGAGCACTTGACTATATTGAACATCAATAAACATGCCATTGATGGCATTTCAACAAGAAAAAAAAAAAACCACTTTACACCAGTTTGCAGAATTTGGGGAGTTAGGCCCTTTTCCAATTCCATGCTTCATGTAATTAATAGCTGAATAGTAAAACATATGACTAGTGATGAGGAAAAGCAAATATTTGTCTCAATAAGTTCTTTTCATACATGTTTAAACCCACCCCTGGTTGTGTTAGAAATTTTAAATTTCATGTTTGCGAAGTTGACCAACTAATGTCCCTGCTTGACATTCGAAAAGGTTGAAGAAATCAATACAGTCCTCTTTACAAATCTACATTTCAATATGGATTAAAATTCAACTTTTCAAACAATTTTGGTTCTTGCAGCGCTACCCTTTATATGCCATCTGGGGTACAATTCGAGGTTTTGCCCTATAATTATCATTTTCAGAGACGCAAAAATTAATGATCTCTACCAATCAAATTCTGGCTCTTTTATCTATACTCATTTCATCTTACATTTACAAATTCACCATCATCTATAAATTTCATCACTTTTTCATATCTCCGGCAAAAGAAAATATCCGAGTGCTAAATTTTTTCAAAATTTCATTCCATTCTCGAGAAGAAATTGGTTTCAAAACCAACCATCGCGTCTCTCCACCAACTCCCCCATCGGCACGTGTCCTCTACCAGAAACATTTTATCAATCGAAACTACTTTAATGAGTTTCGGGTTTTATTGCTTAGGCAATAACGTGTCGCGAAATAGTCGATATAAAAATAAAACTACCCCGACCTCCTCTCGGCTGCAACATCTTTCTATATAGGTTTACTCGAGAAAACACATGGCTAAGGGTTTTCGCACAAATGGAGTCTTGAGGCCTTCGAGCAGAACGCATCAACCATACAGTTATTAAAACTCGGTAATAAAAATAAATTCATCCGAGGGAAAAAAAAAGCCCAAAGAAAACTAAAATAAAATTTCACGTAATAAAACTTTCACCGCGCGGTCATAAATTGGGGGTGTGTCGCTATTTCGCTTTCGCCTTATACCCGAATTGAATTAATTTTTCTCCGCGTATGCCTGCTTACTACTTCGAATCTTCGATATGGAAAAAAATTACATCCTTGTGTGGCCCAATGTTCGTGATTTTTCAATTCGAAGCCGAATTAAAACGCGGTGGGGGTATGATTTAGCGCAATGTATTTTATCCTCGCCTTGCTCGATCCTAAGAATTTTGTCTTTCTATAAGTGTATAGTCCTTATATTGCTGGTACATCTGCAATGTTGAATTTTACATGACTTCGGTATATTCCGACCGAATGTACGAGCTGCTACGTACATATTTTGTAGAAAACATGGCGTATGTGTTGTGCAACACTCTAGGGACTTGTAAATTCACAAGGTGCTAAAGTGGACTTGTATTGTATTCTACGTATAGCGAGTACTTTTAGTAAGATTTGCAGCCCGGTAATTTATACAAACCGTACGCGATACGTTTTCTACAAATGGGTACGAGTTCGAATGAAATTTTTATACAGTAGGAAGCCTTGCCAGGGTATTTCTGCATTGTACCTACGAACGTGGTACACCGACCAGCGTACAATGGTAATCAGACCCTTGGAACGAGAAACCACGTCGTAAATTCCATTTTAATAAATTTTCTAGTAAGTATACCTAAGCCAAGACTCGAATACCTCTGAAAAAAGCCAACCTACCTACGACTTACCTAACGTATGAATCACACACCTAAATATTCATCCAACTCTTCGTTTATTTCCGGGGCTGGTTGAACATGCGAAAAAATAATTAGATTATTCGATGCAAGTTCTTAGTGCTGCGACGTTTATTGCGACAGCGACGAAAGTAAAAATATTTTAATCAAACTATGTCTAAGGTCAAGATTACGGACACGGTTTGTTGGCTCGAAAGCTGAATGGAAGTCGTTGGAATATTTTAATGCTTCGAACTATACTTGGATCGTGTAGCATCATTCTATAAAAACTGTCAACTGATTCGAAACATCTTTACCGGACGTATCGGTTGGGAAAAGTTGCGAGGATGTGGAACCATGGCACGTCGTATGATTAATTCGATATTTTGAAAAATGCCAGCGAGGCAAAAAAAAGACACCCGTGGCTTTTGATTTTTATTACGCGGATAAAACCCAGGATCGGTATCTTTTCGATTGAGAGAAAGCAATACATTGTATACATGGAAGGCGTCGCTATACCTACCGTAGTGGCCGATATCGACAACGAATAAAAATAATGAACTTTTCGTTGCCGAACGTCTTATCTAGCTTGGCAGATCTTCAAACCCATTAATTTTATTAATACTTTCAAAAGTCTCTATCTCTCCATGTCGTTCATTCTTTTAATAATATTTTATTGCAAAATAGAAAAATACTATACAACGATACTTGCCTGTACGTCTTATCCGCCCTATACAGCGGATTTCAAAATTGTCAAACGTTAATCAAACAACCGGACGATATTTGTACGATACGTAGAAGAATTTTTTCCACAATGAGATCGTTTTTCCGCTTCGTGCCTTGTCGATGGTGCGTCCTTCGATGAACCCTTTTCCCCTTATTTTTTTCCTTCTCTAAAATAAAAATGGTACTCGCGATGAAGAAACTTTATAACAGCCATTGTAAAAAAAATCTCGTCCTCGTCACACTTTAATAAATGAATCAGAAAATTAAAAAAATAACTTCGCTCGTTATTATCTCGTAAGCTTCATCAGTTTGAAACGCGATTATATTCGATTTGTTGTGCCAACTGTCGAAAAAATGCTTCATTCAGAAATTACTACGAGTAGACTCGACGAGATGGTTTTTTTTTTTATCTCTTACGTGACGTAACGACGAATTTAATCGAAGGCTGCGGATTGTTTTGGTTTGTGTGCTGCGAGAGGGTGAAGTTGTGCACGCCGAATTTTAAGATTCGAGTTTGTATGAAGAGAAGGTCGAGGTGATTGAATTGTTAATTTTTTTTGTAATTTTTTCCTAATTCGAGTGCTTAAGAAGAAAAATTATTTTGAAAGAAATACATATTCTAATTTATTCGTTTTTCCACTGTTAGAAGCGTTGAATTTAGGAAAAATACGAATGTTGACCTAGGTTACTTGTTTGTGTATTCTCAAGTTTTGTAAAGGTTCAGATATATTCGGGCACAAAGGTCTGCACGACGGAAAATGAAAGAGAGGCTTCTTAAATTTTTGACAAAATCCAGCCAAAAATTGGTAAAATCTTCAACTTTTGATCTGAATAATTGGAAAATTTTCGTTGCCTTTTTTTAACCCGTTCAAAAAATTTGTACCTGAAACGATAGAAATTTTCAGTTTTGTTTTGAGTGAGGAACCTAGATGGGGAGGAGTTGAAATTTGAGAGTATTAATTCAACACTTGAAAATCTATTCAGATATTTCCCAAAATAAAAATCAATTCTGGAAATTGGTCAAAAATTTTACTTCCTTTTCGTAAAAAGTGCCTAGAACTAATTTTTTACAATTATGAGAATTCATAATTTTTTAGTTTCAGAAGTAAAATTTGAAATAAAAACGAAATTTCTAAAACATTGAATTATTTTGGTTTATGAATCGTTGATTTTCCAAAAAGGCGTTTTTAAAAATCAACTGGAAAATGGTTGAATTGTTGGAACGATTTATGAGAGGAGAGAAGGGTTCAGCAAAAACAAATTATAACTAATTGACATTCTTCTTAGCTTTTGAGGAAATGAAAAATTTCAGGTTTTGATTTTTTCAAAATTCACATGGTATCGCAAAAATGGAAAAGATTTTTGTCATTTACTTACAGAACTAGGTACTTATTTGGTCTTATTCGAAATTGAAATATGTACGTGAACACATTTTCTCTACAATTATTAATTCGTGTATTTTTGTATTATTTGCTTACTTTCGTATTTTGATTGCCACAAAAATATGGATGTGAGTGACGCAAATTTTTCACCTGAAAATAATTTTGGGTTGATTTTTGGAGGAGAATTTTGATAGCTTTTTCTTCTCTCTATAATTTTTCGTTTCAAAATCTGAACATATTAAAAATTTCTAAATGAATTTTTTTCCCGATTTTTTTTTAATTTTTGCTTTTTTCAAAACATTTTTAATCGTTAAATTTTTCAGAAAAAAAAACGAAAATTTCCGATTGAAATAGAACCGTTCGGATTTTTCCTCCCAAAGTAGAATTTTTTCCTATTTCTTTCTATAAAGACAAAAATTCCTCCAAAAGTCACCATTTTTGAAAATTCTACGGTAAAAAATGCTGTTTTATTTTCTTCTCGGAAGGGGGGGGGGGGGTCAGTTGCTCATCCTGCTTATTTCTCCGCACGTGCTTGGTCTGACTGGATCGATGGACTTGGAATTTTCCGATTTGGATCATTAAATTTTTATTCCTTCTCCAAATACGAAGGTAGAAAGTTTGGTATTCCTGGAATCTCTTAAATTTTTGATAGTTTTTGATGGAAAAGACTTCAGAATTCAATTTTTAAAATTGAAATCTTGTACTTTTTATGTTTTGAAAAAAATCTAAAATTTTGAGTTTTGCCTCCTTATTCCTTTTCGATTTATGATGAAAAAGATGTCGAATTTGAGTTTGGTATAGATAAAGAAGCATACAATTCGATAACCTTTCCAAGAATTTTGAGAATTCTGAGTTATGCTCTCATCCCCTTTATTGAATTCCATTCTAGATTTTCGTTAAAGAGGATACAAAAATGACATCAACGAATTAAAATCCTCATAATTAGACATTTCACTTTTCTGGTTTACTCGAATTCCGCCATGTCCGAAGGAATGGGCCAAATTTACGCAAAAGTTAGTTCCAAAATGTTTTAAGGAGTAGAAAAAGTATGTTTTAAAATTCACTTTGGATCCATTGAGACTGGAGAAGGACAGTGAGTATAATTTATTAGGACTAACCTTTGAAAAATTCTCAATAATGTCGAGTAAGCAAGCTAAGAAAATGTTCGTCTTTTTATATAGTCCTTATTATTTTTTTTTTGGTCAAAAAAATGTAAATAGCTTCACTGAGGAGGAGGAAAAGCTCGACTAAAAATATTGGACAATTTCAAGTTCGGCATCAAAGAGGATATATTTTTATATCGTGAATCCATTTTTGGACTTATTTTGGTTCAATGTAGAAAATATGTAGATCCAAATGAGACAAGGTATGAAATTGAGAAAATTTTTTGTATTTATTAAATACATAAAGTGATTTCAAGTTCAGCACTGGTCACTTACAATCTTCCCCTTTAAGAGTTACCTTTGGCGTATTTCCAAAGTTCACGATAATTAAAAATTTCCATTTTTTTTTTTTTTAGATTTTTGGGACAAAAATGAGTGTGAACTCCAGGGCAAATTTTGAGATCTAATTATCAAGTCTACCAAGGTTTTTCGACTTCCTTCAACACTTTTTTTGTTCCAAAACAATCAATTTCGACCTGACCTAATTTAAATCGAAATTTTTCGTGCTCGAGAAAAAATTAAATTACCAGAGCCCAATTCGACCAATTTCAGTCAGCACTTTTCCTAATACAGAAAATTCATAAAATTACGTTTCAACGCAAATTAATATAAATGTATAAACTTTCAAGTACGAGTCTCAAATAACCTTTTTACAGCAAGTACAAACATTCCATTTAGGCTTTCATACTATAATTTCTATTTAAAATTTCCCATTAAAAACTCGACAAACTCAACGCCAAACACTTTCTTCCTACCTTCTTGATTTCGTGTTCGCTGAAACTCCCCGAACCATTTCAATTTCAAATCAGTTGAAATAATTTAACTCGCTCGAACGGTTTCCAACTTCTATTAAAGTTGAATTTCCAGGTACACTTGTAATTGTAATATTTACTTTCACCCTTGCTTCATCCAAAATAACCCTCAAGCAAATTTCCTAAATCGCCATTGTCTCTCACGCTCGAAAACATAAAAACGAACGTGTCACTTTCCACGCAGCATTTCGAAAACTTTCACCCAGAGCGTCAGTTGCTGTGGGTTTTCAACGACAAAGTTGTTGGCAGGCCTGGCTAAGCTAATTCGTACATTTCATTAATCCGTGAATTGATCATTACGCAGGTAAACGTTTCGTGACGAAACTTCAAAAAGCATTTCCACGAATATTTCGTTGATTGAGCTAAACCTTGATCCAGCCAGAGTCACACACTCACTCAAAACTTCACGCTTTTCCCATCCAGCATTCACTCTTCCTCTAGAAACACGCACTTTTCCGAGTCTACATCTAGAAAAAGGGTGATTTCTGTACTACAAATCGGACAAATATTACTCGCTCGAATATCTCGCGTGCAACCTCGATAAACATGTTATTACCGTGTATTGTTCAATAAACAACGTCGTTATCGTCATACAAACGAGCATTTAGCGTTTAAAAAGTATTTTGTCGCTCGTTTATATCATTTCTTACGAACGAGCCGGTAAGACCGGCCGTTTCGGCCGTCCTGCCGAAGGGTACCCCCATTTTCGGCTAATTTATTCATCATAGTTGAAAATAAACGCCAGCAATCAAAACAAAAGCACTGTTTCGAGTTTTAAAGGCGCACCCCGACGCCTCACTCTCGTCCGCATTCTATTTAAAACAAAATACAACGCTGGGTATCCCAGCTCCACTCCACCGATCCCTCGCTCGTTCTGTGTAAACGGCCAAAAACAACGGAAACCGAGCAATTTGTAAACTTCTCTATACCATTGAATGTTTTTGATTAAGCTTTTGTCGACTGGAATTACGCGTAATTAAGATTTTATTATGTTAGACGAGCCCCCAACTTCGAATCGAGTGTTAAATAGCGTCGCCCGACACCCTCATCGTTCAGTAGTTACCGCACCCTCCTCCTTAACACCAAAGATGTATTACGCAGGAGGCAGCGGCGTAAAAAACACGCACGGTTGCCTATGTACGAAAAATCTTCAAATTTACGAATTAATCATCCGAAATCAAGGTCGAGCTTGGGCTGCTCGCCGCTCTCACTATTGTGATGACCATGCAAACAAGCTGCCACCTAATATATGGCGTGTTTATTTTCGCGCATGTTTTTAATTATCATATTTATATTTTGGCCCCGGTACAAATTCTTCTCGAGAGTAAATTTTTTGATAAGTTTTTCGTTCGCGTATGTATGCTCCAACCATACACAGGATTCGCATCAACGAGTCGTTCTATCGTTTCTACATTGCGTATGTTGTAGGCAGGTACATAAACGAGTGGCTGCGTAAGATGGATATTCGTGTATATGTAACGAGGTTAATGGGAGAACACTTGAAAAAAATTTAACACCGGTTTGGCCTTTGGATTCTTCAAGGCGAAGGAGAGATCGCGTTTACGTAATGTTTTTTATTTTCTATGTTGATTCGAAATAATGAATAGGCGGGTTTTTAATCGTTATTTGGCCAGTCTGGCATGAATGAAGAAAAATTTGTCGCTTCGGACCAGCGAATAAATTTTAAACAGTGAAATCCGTGCAGTTGGTGTAAGAAATGGGATTTTTGAGCAGTGCTGACGCGAATGTGATGATTTTTAATTGAATGAAATATGGCGTGAATCTTTGCTTGTTAACGAAGTACCCCAACCCGAAATAAAATTTTGAGCTGAATCGAAAATAAATTAAAAGTATATCATGAATTACTTACCCCCTTCATCTAAAATTCTAAATACTGAACTTCATTCTGAAATTTTGACAAAATGAAATTTGAAAATTTCCTCATACCACTGCAAAATATGAAAAATTGATCTAATTAACGAGAATCTCTAAAATTTGATATTATAATTTATTTTCGACACCCTAAATCAATTGAAATAGGTTTTGAGACATTTCAGAGCCTTCAAAAAATTTTGGAATTTTCTAGCGCTCGAAAAAGCTCATGAAAATGGTTCATACGAATTTCAGCATCGATAACCAAGGATTACTGATAAATTAGTGACCTATTCGATTAAAAATAGAATATCTACCAAATTTTAGCATAAATTTTCTGTCAAAAAGTAAGGTTTTGAACTTGAAATTACGAATTTTGGAGAATGGAGCTTTACATGTGACCCTGCCGGAAAAAAGGGACCTTGTGTAAAAAAATTCATGTTTTTATTTTCATGTGTTTGGTCCAGATTTGGTGTCATTTAGACCAAAAACATGAAAAAAGAGACATTGTTTTTTTTTACACAAGGTCTCTTCTTTCTGGCAGGGTCACATGTGGATAATTTGCGATTTTAGGTACGAAGTTCATACAGACCATTTTTTGAGCTTTTCTCAAGTGTTGGAAAATTCAAAAATTTTATGAAGGCTGAAAAACGTTTCAAAACAATTTGCAATCGAATTGGGAAATTGAAAATCGGTTGTACACAAAATTTTAGCCTGATATCCAAAATTAGATTTTTATTCTTTGCATGGCAATTAGGTAATTTTGAAATTTCAAAAATTTTCCAAAATTCGAGAAGTGAACGTCGACGTTTAAAAATTTTGCTTGGAGTATTGAGAATAGTTCAAAGTACCTAATGATGAAATTTCTGGTGAGAATAATTTTTATCACAGTTTTTATAGTTTAGAATCATACTATCAATTTTGAAATTCAAAACCTGGGGGATTTTTTTCTCATTTAATTTTTACAATTTTTAGGATAAAATTTGAACAAAATTTAAAGGAAAATGATGAAAATATCAACTAAGTAGGCGTTGGAGTGAATCGAAAAAAAAAACATTTTTTTGGATTTTGTTGAAACTTTGTAAGGTTGCTTATTTTGAATGGGAATCTCCTAAAAAAATGTGAGCTCTTTCATCCATAAGAGGACCAAGTTGGGAGACCTCACATTGGGGTCGTTTTCGGAAAAATTATTTTTTGTCACATTCGAGTATCAAATCTTTTTTATTTTTAAAAACGAATACAAACGATCATTTTTCGGTATGTTGGACCCGTCGTTTCCTGTCGTTTCTTTGAAAAACGACAGTTTGAAAATTTTTTAACCCACCAAAATGACGGCTCCAGCTCAACTCCTTTTGATTTTAGGAAAACGACTAAAAACGATCATTTTTAGGTACGTTGTACTTGTCGTTTCCTGTCGTTTCTTTGAAAAACGACAGTTTGCAAATTTATCAACGCACTGAAATGACAGCTCCGGCTCAGTGGCACCAGCTGGAATGCTGGAAACTGCAGCCACTCTTTTAAAATGTGTGATTTGATTTTCTACGCCTCTCTGAACCTTAATATTAAAATTGGATTCCACTTTTGGGCTTCCACCCAAAAGGCGGAAAAGTTGTTGATCGCGAATTTGAAGTTTTTTTTTTTATTTTTTCCAAAATGAATTTGCTAATTCAGATGATTCAAATGGAACCAAAAAAGGTTTCTAGTTTATTAAAATAATTTTTGGTGAAATTGGAAAAAAATCCATGGCAGTGCTATCATCTCGTCATCTGCATTCCGATTTACCAAATTTTCATAAGAACTCAGTTTATGCAGCGCCGCTTCAAAAAATTTCCAGAAAATAATTCAAATTTATTTGAATGACTAATTAATTTGGCTTACTTTTTAAACAGCTGAATAAACAGTTTGAATTTTCATGAGAATTATTTGGATTGAAATACAGTTGGCAACGCTGAAATAATTTTTTTAGGTGACCAATGGGTTTCTCACACTCTGACACCAAATAACATTTTTTTGAATTGATTTTGAGTTTGAGTGAAAAATTTTAATTTGGTTGGCAGAAATGAAAAAAATCTTCAAAATTAAAATCTGAAACTTTTCAAACCTCTTTGTACTGGGTAAAAAATATTGAATACAATTTTGATTAGTTCACGTAGGTGCAGAAATGCAGAAACCAAATCACAACTATTTAAGGAAAAGGCCAAGAGATGAAAATTCACATTTTTTTTTTTAGAAAATGGCCTCATGATGAAGTTCCTAGCAAATTTTTGTTAAAATTCAGAATTTTTTTGATCCACACTGCTAACAAAAGTATGGAGTAAATATATTTGCAGGTATCATAATTCGAAGGAGCATGATTATGCTTCATTAATACGTAAAAAGTCTGAAAAATTTCGAAACATTCATTTATATGAACAGCCGAAAAATTATCAGATATTTTAAACTTTTAACATAATTAATCCATTTTTTAAGGGGGGGAGGGGGGAGTTGAACCTACAAAAATTGGAGTCAAATGTGAGGAACCAATTTTTGGAAACTTAATTGTGAATTTTTTTGTAACGATTTTAATGATTCGAAATAATGACACTCTAAAAAGTAAGTACTTCATGGCAGTAAAATGGGATACTTATTTCGAAAAAGAACGAGCCAGTGTAGATTCGTCTCATGAAAAAATATTTTTTTATGCTTTATATCACAAAAAAATCATCTATCCTATTCCCAAGAATTACTTTCTGATACTTATCAAGATCAAGCACATAATTTATTAGGTTTCTGTTAAATTCTCATAAGAAAATGAATCATTTGTTTTGAATTTTAATCTCCTAATAAAATTTTCACCATTGATTGAAAAATTTTTCCCAAATTTCTGAATATCTTCTCAGAATACTTTCTTGAGATATTTCACATTCATGAAATATTCTTGGTCAAATTTAATTTTCATCAGTTATATTTCATTGAACTTCAAAATTGCTGGGAAAAATATTTCACTCAACTAATGATAGAATTATGGGCAGAAACAAAATTCACATCGAAAGTATCTCATGAAAAAATCCATATTTTAAATTCTATCAAATTTTTTGAAAATTTTTGAAATTATTTCAAAACTAGGTAGGTATGTACCTACTTTAGATGATTACGTCGAAGTACAAATTATCAAAATTTTATGTAATCAAAAAATGACGAACTATTTATTTCTTTGAATAACCTGAAAAAATCATCAATTCATCATACCCAAATAAATAAAATCTAAACACGAGATTGCGGATATATCCTTGAATCAAATGGGGAAATGGAAATATCGACTCTAAACCCTTTTCTCTGCTATCTTTTGCTTATTTGATCTGTCTTTCACCATGAAAACTCTCAAAAGTCACATACAGACCGCTGTGGTACGCGGAAGAGTCAAGATAACCCAAATATTATCCTTTTAGAACGTATTATACCCATACCTCATGCTCGATGCACATACAAACATCGTCTATGTACGACAATCCGATATTTCTTCCATTTTGATAACATTCCAGCAAACTGACATTCGAAAACAAATCTGCTCGATCTGACTGTAAAAAAAAAATACGCTCTCTTGCTTCCACGTACAACTCTCTATACTTATACTTTTATGTAGGAATAATTTTACGACATTTTGTACATTTCGTATGCACTTATAAAACGCCCGACGATACATTCAAATGCAAAAATCTTCGCATTACTGCTGCACTAACGGAAACCATATTTAACTCGGTCTTGTCGTCGCCTTCTTTATCTCTGCACATTTTCCCCCCTCTTTCGAACGAATCTGTACATAGGTCGATTGATGTCTATACTCTATACACACATCGAGAGTAAGAATGCAATCCGCATCACAAAATAATACTATTCTTAAAAAGAAATATTACCCATTGGCATTAACTCGAGTAAAGTTAAAATATATAGAGTCGTTAGTGATTTTAATATTCGCCATTTTTATATCTCTTAGACTTTATTTTCATGACGTATTCATAACGTCGTCTTCCCTCTTTTACGATTGTTTTAATACTCGAACAAAAGATTTTGTCATTTCATAGTTTCCGCATAATGTAAGATACAAATGCAACTTGATAGAGGAAAAAAAACCCACCCCGCAATGAGAACGCCGGAGAAGCGACGAACGAGACGAAAAACACAGTTTCGTTTTTCAAATTCGCATTTTACTCGTCGCTCGTTTCGCATTTCGCGTTTATATCTACGTGAAATACATTCGCATCTGCCACTCCTTTTACACGTTTTCCTACCTTTTAAACGGAGAAATGCAGAAAAAAAGGCACGCGTTTACATCGACGTACAACACCAAGTTCACAGGGAAAAAAATCCTACAGTTTTGTGAAACTGCGAAGCAGAAAAAAAAGAAGCGAATATCAAAGGAACACGCTATTTGTTTTACGGACATGAAAATACTATCTTCTTTGGTGACGCTTATACATATGCTCGCTCGCTATTTTTCCCCCTCCGAACCAAAGTATTCCAAGATTTTTCTCATCTTTTTTATAGCACCGCACCGATCAAATCGATAGTTAGAAATAACTATTGCTTCAAATGTTGAATTTTATCGAGTGTTTTAAAAGAAACCGTGGAGAAGAAATTTCATCGAAATTTTCTCGCCTCGCGAAAAAAAACGCACGATGGGGTGGAGTAGGCATATAGACGAATACGCCGACGAATAAGAATAATAAAAATTGATTTTTTAGCCAAGAATTGCAAAAAGCGGGATATCGTGTGGGGTGTAGGTACGTCTATGTTGTTATAACGTATGAAGACGTAAAGAAGACGATAACAGTCGTACCATGACACTGACGAAATGGAAGATGGAATTGGAAAAATACGCTCGGGTCGCTACGAAATGAAACCGCAGCCTACTACGAGTATATTATCGTTCGCCGAATAAGTAACGTGTTAAGGAAGAGAGAAAAAAAGACGACGAGAAAAAAAAAATAGTAAAAAATATCGGATAAAAGTTTGTACTTGTAGTATTATTTTTAATCCGCTGGGGAAATCTTTAGAGCGTATCTACACCTAATTGAAGAAAAGAGTTTACGAGTCGAACAAATTTTTGATTTGCGAACACCTTTCCTGGTGGATTACCGCGCGGTTATCATTTAATACGATAACCGGACGTGGGTGAGCTGGGGAAGTGCTGAGCTATTTTTTGTTCGGTCTACGATAAAAATAAGACGAGGATGGGAAAAAAATCGATATTTTTTTGTTTGTTCAATTTTTTTATTGTTGGCCAAATTGGAATTTGGTCGGGTAGATTGATTTTTTGACCAAGTCTGTTAGGTTTTTTTCTTTTTGGTGCTGACTCGTATTTTTCAATTTTTCATTTCTGTTGGAGGAGGTCTCGAGTGATCCTTGACTGCTTTGTGCCTTTTGGGCCTTTGGGACAGAAATGGGGCTCAAGGCGAATCGATATTCATTTTGGATTTATTTTGTAAGCAAATAAAATTTCCTCTTGCGAGAAGTAAATTTTTGAATGGTTCAGGATCAGCTCTTGAGAGTAAATAGCTTTAAAAATTGTGTGCTTAGAATATTTTAAAATTATTATGTGACCTTGAGCAACGAAAGGATGTTATTGTTAAAAAATCTTTTTTTTTGTTCAAATACATAGAAATAGAATAGAGCATTAAATATCCTTTAGAAATAAACACAAGTTTTGAACACTTGACATTCTTCCTCTTCGCCCAGGGTCACAAATGTTGGTGGAAATATCTTGAAATTCGGTTGAAATATGATGAAAGTCATAGGTCCTCCTTTTCGATTTAAAAACAACCAAAGGTATCTAAAGTAAATGAGGAGAAGTGTTATTATTGTTGAAAAAAAATTGATCATTGGTCGATTATTTAAAATAATTGAATTGTCAATTTTTCCGATTCTTGTTACCAATCAATCGTATTTTTTGATTGATCGATTAATGGTTGAGGCGTGTGAAATCAAAAGTGGCTTTCTTCATGCGACACTCTCTGTAAAAAGGGACCTTACGTGGAATTTTTTTCCAGTTTTGGAGGTTTTGGAACTTATAAATAATATTATCACCAAAACTAGACGTAATGTCGATTTCTACAGAGAGTGTCACATGGAGAAAGCCAGTCTTGATTCTACACGCCTCAATTGGAGTGAGTATGTGCGGGGTATTGATCTACCTCCCAAAATGCCCAACAAAACATCTCTCTACAGAAAAGTAGGATTTTTAATTGAAGTATGTGCGGAGTACTGATCTGCCTCCCAAAATACCTCACAAAATATCTTGTTGTTTCAAGTTGAATTTTGCAATTGGGGTATTGGTGGGGTACTGATCTGCCTCTCAAAATACCCCACGAAATATCTCGCTACTAAAAAGTTGAATGTTGAATTGGGGTATTGGTGGGGTACTGATCCGCCTCCCAAAGTACCCCACAAAATATCTCGCTACTAAAAAGATACATTTTCAATTGGGGTATGTGCGGGGTATTGATCTGTCTCCCAAAATACCTCACAAAATATCTCTCTATCAAAAAGTCATATTTTTAATTAGGGTAGGTATTGATCCGCCTTCCAAGATACCCCACAAAATATTTCACACCCATAAACCTAATTTCTGTCGCAGTTATTCTATTAGTATGTATTGATATCTATCTTTTTGCATGGTCCAAGTTCCACCGCAAGGGTATTACAACAATGATGTGGAGGTACAGCAATACCAGAAATACGAATAAAGTCGAAAAAATTAATTTTGATTTTTTTTCTGGCTATTTGGAAAGAGGGATACATTTCTGTAATTTTGAGACCTTGCGGAGCATCTTGAATCTAAAATTTGTGAAGCAATAGCATTTTGAGCATGATAAAAGCAGTATGTTTGTTAGGGTAGGCCGAAAAAAAAATTTTTTTGTTTTTCAAAAACATTACCCCCCCCCCCCCCCCCCATTAAAAAAATCCAAAATCGATTCATACTATTTTCCGATTGCGCATTGGCATTATAATTTTCAAAAATTGAACAAAAATTCAATATTTTCAATAATTTTGGAAAATTTTGAAAAAATTTAGTGACTATTCAAACTAAAAAACAATTTTTTTTAAAAATCATGTTTTACACCTTTTTTAAATTTCTGCTATCTCTTCACTTGAATATGAAGAAAATCAAAAAAAATTATAGAACTTTGATTTTTTCAAAAAAAATATGTTTTTTGATCTGTGTGGTCACTAAATAAGCTCTAAAATTTATTTTAATCAATTTTACATTTTTTCAAAATTTTTAAAATTTTGAATTTTTGAAAACTTTGACGCCATCAGAAGATATGAATCGATTTCGAATTTAAACTTTTTTTTTCAAGTCTCATCAGCTAACAATTTTTACGGGGGAGAGGGGGGAGGGGGTTCGGGTGTACGTTTTTGAAAATCGAAAATATTGTTTTTTCGTCCCACCCTAATCTTTGTGCTATGTCCAACATCACCAGACCTAAAATAAGAAACATATCACTACCATTTTTTAAACTCATTTGGAGAAGAGGGGGATTTCTAAATCTGTAAAAAAAAAATCGTTTTTTTCGTATGCAGAAGGTCTGGTTTAGTAATTCGGATGGTCATAGATATACCTCGCAAAGGCTTGAAAAGTTGATTTTTGACATAGCTGTTATTGCTGGCCACATCACATTCTGTAGGTATTCTTGTTTTCTCTATCAACTTTTCTTGGAGTAAGTAATGGCTCAATTTATTGCTTCTCTTATCTCAAAAAATTTGCTTACCTTCAACTGTGTATCAGTTTTCCCTTCTTAGGATATTTCATACCCCAGGTACCTACAACTCCTTGAAGTTGTTGATTTGTTCACTTAATCTTTTATTGATGACAATTTCGCTATACCTACAGGGTTCTTACCTTCAAATGCCATTACTTTTCATCTTCTCGACCAAAATTTCCATTATATACCCTTCTGGCTGTAGGTGAGTTGATTCCTAAAGAAAAATTCGTGTAAAAATTAATGCATAGGTACCCTAAAAAAAAAAGGAATCAATTGGTACATTTGCCCAAGAAAAAAAAAATGGAAATCAACTCGCCTTATTTTGAAATTTGCGAATCAACTCACCAGATCCTACTTTCTGCCATTTTCTTCAGCCCACACAATACTTTTTGGTAGTAGAGTTGTTTCATTTCTTGATTTATCTGATAGATATGATTTTACTGAAATGAAGAAAACATCGAATAAAATAATACTCTCTCATTTATAAATCAGTGAAAATTTTCGAATATCACTGAAATACAGTCAGAATTGCAGCACAGGAGAAAATCAGTGAAAAAATTTTTACTGATAATGAATCAGTGAAAAAAATCACTGAAAAGTCGATGAAAATTCACTGAAAAATCAGGAAAATTTTTCAATTTAGCTGAAAAATTAGTGAAAATCTTTGAAAAATCAGTGATTTTGACTGTTCATCAGTGACTTTTCACTAATTCAGAATAAGAGTATAAATCAATTTTTAGTGCTAAATAATTTTTTTTTTTCGTCTAGAGGGAGAAAAATGCCACTTTATTCCCTCTCGTGATGCTTCAATTCTCGTTTGTCTCCCTGTAAAACGAAAAAAAAAAATAGTATGCAACTCGGGAAATAACTCATTTTCCCTAATAGTTGCATAATATACTATTTAATTATATTTTGAAAGAGAAACTTGTCTTCTGAAATGCTAGTCTGGAATTATTTTGAAATAATTTTTTGATCCGTAACATCTTTTCAACTCCTGACTCAAAATTTTACTACTGGCTTTCATACTTATCTTGCGGGTTGAAACCAAAAATTATAAAATTCCTCACACCTAAAAAAAATTCTTCAAACAATTCTATTTCATCAATATTACACAAAAAAATGACACAGCTTTCCATCACGATTCTCTTTTTCCATTCATTTGTTTACTTCAACTTCACATCGGACATTATAGATATTTAAACACCATTTTATCGTGATTTTTTACAGCGACTTTAGCGCAAATACTACGCCGAGAGTTACAATCCGTAAACGACCCTTTTTACTATTTAGTGCTGAAATAATGCACCCAGAGTACTCTTATCTTTAAAACTACTCGAAACCGTTATATCTCTGTAATAAAAAATTCGCCCAGCAGCATCCATTGTACGTTGGTTTCGGCACATTTCAGCCTTTCGGGCAATTTTCACTCGTACGCGACCATAAATACGCGGTGGGTGTGAGTAAGCGAAATGCGGACGTATATCGGAGGCAGGGAAAGTTGAACTTATGGCGATCTCGGTGATGGCATCGTGCGAGATGGTCAACGTCCAAATAGCAGAAAAGTAAATGATACAAAAAGGCCGTCCAATAGTCGAGCGTTTTGGGTGCGAGTGGGAAATAAAACACATGTCCGGTTAAATGTGTAAGATTTTATTGCTCATATTACATTCGAAATAAAAACCATAAAAGCGCGCGCTCCGCTGCCAATGTCAAAAACAAAAGCTCCTCGGTCTATATAAAGTAATAAAGACATACACGATGAAAAGGCTACGCGACGCATTCAAGCAAGGAGTCGAGCAGGCAACACCAAAGAAGTTATATCTTTTCATTACCATGTATAGTTCATTTAAGTATAGAAGCGCAGCTTCGAAGGGAGGAATAAAAAAAAAAGGTCGCATAAAAATCCATTAATGCGACATTAATACGAAGTGTAACGGATACGTAGAGAGGGCCCGAGGGGACGCGTTGGCTTATGACAAAAAAGCTCATCAAGATCGAGCTAATGTAAGCGTAAAAACTTAATAAAACTGTCGAATGAAAAATTACGAAAATTTTTACGCTGATCCGGCGAAAAAAAAAACTTTTATACGGCGATTTGTTTAATACGAAAATAGGCCGAGCAAAATTTTCGCCATCTTGTCTATCTCTCCCACTATCCAGTATATAATATAACTTTGTGCAAAACTTTGCCATTGTTGGTCTTCGGCCGCCATCGTCGCTGTCGCACAACATCCAATCTCCATGGCTGCTACAATAAAAAGGATTAATGTCGGAGACGACCCGAAAAAATAAAAAAACCCGACGTAATACAAAGCTACGCTGCACATAGCTAGATAAAAATCAAGAATTCCGCAAACGAATAAGACAAATGTTATAAAAACTTATTACAGCGTAAAAGCACGCAGACGTTCGACAAATCCACAAATATATCGCTTGATTTGCTCGTACATACGTGAAATGAACGCGAAAAACAAAGATTATCAACAAGTTACATATTTCAATCAAATAGACAATCCTTTATACAGACCCTGTTCGATTCCCGTATCCGAAATCTTAACCTAATTCAGATTTAGGGGGGAAAATTCGTACGACGAATGAGCTAGAATATACATAGTCGTATGCTCGAGGATTATGCACGTTAATTCGCCAGAACAGCGATATTGAACAATAAAAACCAGCTGCGTCGAGTACGAAATTCCGCTAAAATAGCGAATAAACTCCTCTCCGCGGATTCTCCCTTTGCGTAGGCTCATTTCACACAGATTGGCCGATTGTGTTCTTTTTTTATATCAAAGGCGACGTAATTGATAAAAGAATACGATCTAACGTATTATCATAATTTAACCTAATGTCTGCGAAGGTTCAAATTAACCGCCGAGATGACTTCATTCGATAAATATTATCCCAGCTTGCAAATTTCGACCGAGTTTGTTCGTCTAATGGCGTGAAAAATACCGTGAATAATTTCCTCGCCGAGAAACGAATCGAGTTTTTGTCGTTTAGGTTGTTTAAAGATTTCCGGACGAGGTGCGGATATTTTTCGGGTTCGAGAGGAACGAGGGAGTTTAAATTAGAATTTTTTTCCCGTTCGATTCGAAAATTGAAAAGGAATGGTTGAAAACTGGAACAATTGTGAAAATTGACTACTTCAGGAATATTCGAACGGTAGAGCCCCTTTCAAATATAGTGTAGGCAAATTATTCAACTGGCGAATTCTACGGAGTATTTGAAGGTATCGGCGATTTCACAGACGACTGAAGGCGTAATTTAATTTTTTTCTCATGTTGGTTCAGTTTGTTTACTCGAAGAAGAGGAAAATGAGCAATTTAGTCATTGGCGAAAAATCGTAGGGAGATCCTGATACTTTTTAATGTGTTACGTAATTTTTATTATTTTTTATGAAATTTTTTGTTAAAGTATCAGCTTTTGAGATATTTATTTTTTTTTTGCATTTTTGAATATTTTTAAACATTTTCAAGTAGTTTTTTTTCTATTGATATGACAGATTTTGATGCAACTTTTTTAAAACCGGTGTTTGAAAGTTTCTCGAAGTATTTTTTCAATTTATCAGATTTTTATACAAAAATATTCAAAATTTTTACCACTTGAAATTAAGTAACAGTTTTGTGAAATGATACCTAAAATTGGAATAATTTTATAAAATCATGAAAATTGATTTTTTTTTTTTTTTGAAGAAATCGTAGAAATCAATATTGAATAATGAATGATTCAAGGCTACAATGTTTTGAAAGGTTACAAAGTTGACGTCTTTAGGCACTGAAGAAAATTTCATTAAATATTTTCAAAAAAGGATCCAGCTAGGTAGATACTTCAAAGTATTTTCAAAAATTTCAAAAATCTGATAATTTATTGAAAACATTTCCTTAAATCTTAAAAAAAAAATTAAAATTGAAAAAAGTTGTAATGACGAAATTAGATTGAATGAAAAATGGCAAAACTGGCGTTCACAGATATCAGACTGGTAGCTGATTTTTTTAATGAACAGATTTAATAATACATATTATTGACATTTCCATAAATTTTCACTGCTTTGTCATACCTACTTCTTTTTTTTAGCCATAATTTTGAAACTTAGAAAGCATAATATTTCAATTTTTATTTTCAATTTTCTTCTTTATTTTCAACATTTTAAAACTTTTTAATTTTTCCCCCCCGATTTTCATTTTTTCTCCAATATCTATTTTTTTCCTCTTTTTCAAAACATATGGTACCTATTCCATTTTTGTACCTATAAGTTTTTCATTTTGTGACAATTTTCAATCAGTGATGTTTTCATTTTTTTTCTTTTTTTCAAAACTAAGATATTTTAAAATATTTTTTCACTTTTTCCCCATTTTTGATTTTTTTTTTTTTTAAAAACATCTTTTATTTTTTTTAGCCAAATTTTTTAATAACCTTCAAAATTTTTTTATATTTTGTTTTCAACATTTCTGAGAATGAAAAAAGAAGTGATAAAATTAAAAACGTAAAAGTTGGAAATTTTATTCAATTTCTCTTTTTCCATTTTTTTTTTGTTTTGGAAAATACCATTTTTTCTGGATTTGCTCATTTTGTTATTCTTATCATCTTTTCTAATCAATTTTTATTAATACGAGCTTCACCATAATTTTGATCATTCTCCCTTCAACCAAAATCAAATTAAACTCCGCTTTTTGAAAAAAAAAAAAAACAACAAAAAACTAGAAACCTACTTACCTATTTTCTAGTTAATGTTATAACTCTAGTTATTTTTACGTCAAGGTATAAAAAATGCTCTATTAAAAAAAAAATCGATGAGATGGCCATTTTTGAAACTGAACAAAAATAAATTTCTTGGAAATGATATTTTTGAATTATTAATACGGTTTGAAATTTACTGACCCGTAAATATGGCCTTGAAATTTTTTGAAGAACGATAGATCTAAGATTTTTAAAATATGATTTGAACTGTTTTTTTTTTTTTTTTTAAATTGTGAAAAGGTTTGCAAAGTTGACATTTTTGAAAGATATAGTTCATGTTTTTGAAAAATTAACTATTTACATTTTTCTGTGGAGTTATGAAACTGGCAAGTTGACATTTTTTTGAAAACTCATAATTGTTGTCTTATTTTAAAAAACAAGAACTCACAAAAATGACAAAACTGTTATTTTTGAAAAATTCTGTGTGTTCTGAATACTTTGAGTTGAAGAGTGTCCCATCAAATGGAAAATTGTCCAATTTTTTTCTGAGAATGAAGTCAACTTTGGTTCATTTTTGCAGCATAAAATAGGTTCTCTTCTTCTCTTTGTTTGTAAAACATGAAAAAAATTTTTCCTGAGCATAATACATTTTTATTACAAAAATCAGAGGAAAAACGTATTCATACAATCTATCTTAAAATTTGATTAGGTACTTCTACTTATATCGATATATCATTAAAAATAGGTACTCAATTCACTAACATTTCTTAAAAATTAGGTAAACGTACGTATAATGTTAATAGGTACTAAATATTAATCTACTTTTCACAATTACAACTTCTCATTTTCAAATAAATACTAGTACTAAAAAAAATATATAAAAATCCTTGGAAAATAACACAGTATAGGTACTTCAATAATAGGTAGGTACAATAAAATAACCATAACCATCGCAAAAAACCACAACTTATTTCTTAATATTATGCATAGCAGGTTTCAAATTACCACCCAGCTCTCCTATCACAATTGTCGGGCAAGTATGAGGAGTTCTGGACAACAGAAAGAAATACGCGCTCATGATAATAATTAAAAAGAATAAAAACAATATGATGATATTCTGTTGCTCATAAATAGACCTAGACAAGCCTCTTTTCATCTCAAACTCAATATGTTCCGGCGGATCAGCTACAATCGGTTTCGGTTCCTTTTCTTCATCCTCCATCGATTCCACGATCTTCATTTTATCATCAGATTCACTCTTATTTTCAACCACAGTCGAATCTCCACCAATATCTTGCACAGCTGGTAATTCTAATTTATTGACATTGGGTGTTCCTTCCAATGGAATTTGCGCCTCGGTCTGTGTCTGAGCATCAACTTGGCCATTGCTGGCAGTAGCAGGCTCCTGAGGTGTATCATCCTCACATTCTGGTTCGGTTTGCTCTGTAGCTGGTTCAGATACCTTGGTGGTTTTATTTTCATGCTGTTCAGGGCTTTTCTCAAGATTGGCTGTTTCTGGTAAATTATCAGCAGAAACATTCTGCTCCGGTTTAGTTGGCAAATTCGCCGATTCTTGCGAATTTTTCAAATTGGTATTCTCTTGTGATGGAGTTTGCTGTTCAGTTGTTGAGCTGGTCATCGAAACCAACAGTGCTTGAGGATCTGAGCTAGTTACCGAAACCAATAAAGCTTGAGGATCTGGACTGGTCGTCAATGGTCCTAGGATATTTTCTGGTTTAATTGGCGTGGTACTCGGTACCACATCTTCGTATTTATGTCGACCTTGCTCGTACGATTTCCTCGCCGTAAATATCTCGTTTACTCGTAAATAACTTTTGCTCGCTGCTTCCCTCATCCATCTCCAAGCATTATCCATCGAATGTCTAATCTGATTGAAAATTCTATTGAACTCTGAATCGATATCCTACAAACATATTGAAATACTTATAAACGTATTGTTTTTTCGAATTGTTGAAATCGCCTAGTAACACCATTCCCCTCGCCATTCCAAGGATCGAATTTAATACCCGTACAATGGAACGACCTTGAACGTGAATCGTTTCTAAAGATCGATTTCTCCAACATATTGAATTTTATCGGAAGTAAAAAAAATTGCTTTATTTTGATCGATTTGTATACGTTGAAAGTACGTACTCGAGAAGGCTGAACTATGTATTTTACTAGTTTAATTAAAAGAATACTTTAGCCATGAATTTCATCATTCATGACACGAGCCAGAACATTTGTATACGAGAATTACCTCCGTAATGCCGAAGAAAGTTCTACAGTACTCGAATATGGTCGTAATTAGGCATGAAATTTAATAGCAGTATTGTAAATAAACGAAACGTATCTACCTGGTGACGTCACTGATGTATTTGCCCGTATTACGTCGGTATGACTATAAAGTACATCTTTTCAACTGACGTATTTCTCACATAACCCATATCTATTACCCACAATTCTCTCGAATTAAATTTATAATCTACTAGAAAAATAATACTTACATATTGAAACTGGGCAGCTTTTACCCAATGGATGAAAAATGCGAGTAGGATTATACTTTTTAAAAACGCCATAATGCTCGATACGAACCACAAAACTAGAATTTTAAACGTTCGCAACGAACAACACAGTCAACAGTTGGTAGAGAAACTTGTGTTAATAACGCTGCGACGCTATTCGAAAAAAAAAAAAACTATAGCGATTACATACGTAGTTAATTCATTGTTTGCGTTCGAGTATTATTTTAGGTTAAAACTGTCGTTATTAAAGCTCGAAAACCGATCGCGATATGAAATGTGCAGGTTCTACGAACGATTATCTGGTGGATTAGTGATTTTTGTTACTCGGAAGTTGAAAGACTCGAGTGAGTTGCACTTGTGACATGTGGTGTTTTCCAGCAATGGCTTTGTATTTGGGTTAGTTTGGTAGAATGAGGAAGAGATTGACACGAGTTGGAAATTTCACCTGTCGATTGATTGTCATTTCGGTGTTGGAATTTTTCTCGAATGACGCAGCTGTGTAGAAAGTACGAGAAATTTGAGTTTTTGTTCGGTTCTCGAAAATTTAAAAATTATTTTTGTAATAATATAACGTATGGGTTATGAATACTGCAGTTCGTCTGGGGTGAGGTGGAAAGAGAGGATAAAATAAGAAATCAATTATTTTCCGGCGTTAAATGTAAATTGCAATCAATCGAGCTGATATACTCAATTTTTGAAAATAATTTTAATTTATGAAAGTCGTCGAAAACGAGAAGAGAATATTCTGATGTCGTAGATTCAAAATTTCAAAAAAATGCTAAAATTATTTACATTTCTGCTTGTTTCAAAATTTCTTATTTCCCTAAAGGTGTGATTTGGTTTCTCAAAGATTGGAGGAAGAGGAGACGTAAACTGTAAACTCGATTTTTTGAAAAAAAAAAGAAATGTCTTGAAAATAATGCTTTCGTAAATATTTCTAGAAGAATTTTGATCGTCTCTAATTTAAAAAACTGAATAAAGCACGAGATTCGACTTTTCAAGTCGCATCTTTTCAGTTCAAAAATAGCAACAATTTCTGCCAAGAACTCCAAAATTTTAGAAAATTTGGATTTTTAAATTTTTTTTTTGAATATTCAAGATTTGGAACCATTTTAAAACAGTTGAGGGTTAGAGGATTATAATAAGGTACTCGAATCAATTTTTTCGAATTTTTAGCAAAATTTCTAACCAAAATCGATGATAAAGAATTGTTTTGAAAACTTGGTGACTTTTATGGACTTTTTTGAAACAGTAGAGCGGGGGGAGAGGGCAAAATTGAGCTTTTAAACCAATTTAAGATAACAAACTGATTTTTTTTTGAGACGACAGTCGTATATTTTTGTAAAATTAAATCATGAAATAAACAATTTTGTGGAAAATATTGTTAATTTCTCAACTATGTACATGCAATTGGAAAACAAAAATTTAAAACTCTTGATTTTGTTAAATTGTTCTCAAAATATTGAGAAAAAACATTCGACTTTGACCTTTACCTTGAAGTTGAATTTAAAATGACTTTCTATGATCCTAGATTTTTTTTTCTAAACACAAGTAGTATTTCTATGGCAGATATAATAATGATGACGATGAACATGGGTATGGGGGCAGCGAGGTGAAATGAAAGTCTATAGGTATTCTGAAAATTCAAGATTTTCTTTCATTTTTTTCTTAAATTTTGACTTGAATTCTCATCTAAATGACGAGTGAAGTCAAATAAGTCAAACTGATTAAATTACCTACTAATTCAAAGAAAATTCGTGTTCTACACCTCATGATTTTTCTAAAATCTCTAAATTTGAAAGGGAGTGCTTCTCTCTCAACTCTGATCATTTACCTCATAAAAATGATCTTGAAAATCTGTAAAATCCATTTTGTTACAATTTTGATTTTTCCTGAAAATTAATGAAGTTGGCTTGAGGCAGGGAAGACAAAGCATTTTCCACCTAAAAATTCAAAAATTGCTGGTGAAATATTCACTCGAGAGAAGCAGTTTTTTTTTTTTGAAATTTCACGACCTTGAGCGTGTATTATTTCCAGGATTTTATGCTCGAGTGTTGGAGAGATGAGATCGAGAAAAGGTTCACATTTGATATTGAAGTTTAAAGTTTCGTTTTATGAAAAGAAAAAAAAGTTAAATGGATATGATTTTTCGAATTTTTAAATAATTATTGTCATTTTGATTATTGCCACTTACCTACAAGTGTTGTCTCTTTCTTTAGAAAATCCAGAAAATTTTGATTTTCATCCCCTCAGAATCTTCAAGTATCTAGATATTTATTTCATATACCACCTCGAGTTTCTTTTTTGTCTTCACTGCTTGTTCTTAAAGTACTTGGAAATCAACTGGTACGTACTTAAAGGGTTAGAATTTTTGAAAAATGTTTGACAGAACAATCCTCAAATTGAACAAAAAAAGTTGATGTAAAAATTTTAATAAATTCGATTCTATGTAATTCTATTTCCAAAATTTCAAATGCATTTCTCAAATTTTAAAATTTCAAAAAATCGCCAAAATTCGAAAAATGCATTTCAGCGCTTGAAATTTTGGAAATGGAATTTTTTTATGATGCACTTTCAATTTATGACTATTTTGACTCAAAATTTGAGTTGGGATAACTTGCTTGTTACTACGAAAAATTGGTAAAAAAATCACGTTTTTTTGGTTTTGATTTTTTTTTTACCATGTTGCCCCCAATTTCAGGGTCCAAGAAAATATATGTGATGCATGACCACTTAGCCGAACTAATAAAAAAATTTCCAGCCATGAGACCCCTCAAAATTTTTAAATTTTTTTTTGAAAATTTCAATGTGAGAAAAAATTGGGAAATGTGAACCGAAAATTTTCAAAAAATTCTCATTCATACTATCCAACAAAATGTAGGTATAATCTGTGAAAATTTCAAAATTTTTTACCCACCCCTTCCCTTATCGTGTGTTGAAATTTCGACATTAAAAGCGCGATAATTCCAAAAGGGTTAGGGGTTCAAAAATTTTTTTGGGATATTTCTAGATCATAAGTAACATTTTGGGCCAATTTCGAACAATTCTTGGTCAAGGGCCATTTTCGACCCTTATTAGGAAAGGCTCTTTCGCAAGATATTTCAGATAAAATTCGATCAAAACCACGCTGCGGCATTTCAATTCTTTTCTCTTCTGTTTTTAATAAATCATCAACCCTTGATACTTATCACGCCACTATTCGGACATTTCAACGAACACTTTTTCCCAAAATACCCAACATTGGTTAAATTTGTCGTATGGCGATGATATACAACGAAGCTTAGTTACCCTTTCGAATTCGAGACGAGCTCGAACGGTCAAAAACCTATATAATCCTTTTATCTGGCCATATAATCGGAACCAGTTTTATTTACGGAGATTTTCGTTTCATCGGCGTGCCGGCGACATGTAAAAGGATTTTCAGCCCTCGAGGAAACGCCGCGCCGAGCTCCTTAAACTTACTATTCAATCTTGCGGACATTATTTGTGTCACGTACACTATCGGTGACATTTACTAACGCTTCGAAACACTGTCCTTTTAAAATATATGGCAATTTCGCGTTATTTTTCTTCCAAAAGGGTAAAGTTTCACTCTAGAACGTTTCGCACGAGTTGTGCGTTCTTAAAAATCTGCTAGCAGACGTTTTTCTCATTACTTCGCCTTACTCAAATAGAAACGCAAAACTACTTCTTTTTCTTCCGAATAACTTGCTAAAATGATCAAGCGTATGCGATTTACCCGCCATTCGTGCCGTTAAATTGACTGTACGGTAATTTCCAGCCGTAAAAGTTGTACGGGTTGACTAATAGTACCCCTTCTAGTCCCCCCTGCTCCTCATCTTCATACATCCGAACGCCATACGCCTTCGAATAAAATTATATGCAACTTATGCGACACACTCGTGTTGCCAAGTCGTAACGATTTTTATTCAAAAATGTCGAATAAGCTGCCTATTTCACTCCTCTCCTCCCATCGCCCTACTTTTGCGGTAAATAAGTAGGTAAGTTATCGTGCCGGTAATATCGGTACATATTTTCTTCGAAGGCGACGCGAAACGATATAAGATTTTCGATATCTTTTATCTCGCGAACTAAGCTACGCCCTTAAATTCGAGAATAAATTACAAGACTACAGACTAATCGTACGCAACACCGAACCGCCAAATATTTGTTTTTAATTTTATCCTACAAAATATGGCGTAGAATATGCGGCGACAAACGCACCCAAATCGAAATACTCCGATGCGAACGAATGTCGTGAAATAATCCTCTCAAACGGTTAAAATTCGTTTTGTAGAATTAAATTGCGTAAATTGTCGCAAATTTCGCTCCCGAATGAAATACTTTTTTAAAATGGCAATTTAAACGCACCAATGAATTGATCTGCTCGAAATAAGTATTTCCCTTCTAAGATGAAATCGAGTCGAAATTTGAAATTAGACTGTATTTTTGCTGCTTCTCTTACGCATAATGACGTGATTTTCTTTTCTTTCTGTTTCAGGTTAGTATCAGATTAGAGTATTTTCAATGAATAATCCATTTAAAAAGGGTGAGTAGACTTTTTTTTTTTCAACTCTCCCACGAAGTAAATTTAACTACCAAACTTTGTACAAATTGGACGAACGGGGAAAAACGAGATAAATTTTCGACGTGGGTATTTGCGCGAGATTTTTATCCATTAAAATTCGAAATAATTTTACGTAGCCGAGCGAGAAACTTGATACCGTTGGTGGGCTCCTAGCCGTGCTTTTTTTTCATTTGCTCGAAATTGTGGCAGAAAGCGAAGAAAAAAAAACAGAACAGTGATTTCTGTCGCATAAAGGTAATCTCACGAAAGAACCCCGAACGCGGTGAATTTCATTCGTGCAAAAAACTATTACGGTTTTACGATCAAGTAAACTTGTCCTTGTAGCTTTTTAATAAACGTATTACTCGCAAAAGGCACCGTTAACGGTGATTAACCCGGTTTATATGCTTTTCTCTCGACAAGTCGCGTTGAATTTTTAATCATTTATGAGAATTCTTCCATGAAATAAAAAAACTTTCGTAGGATTTTTCCACCTCCGCGTATTTAATTACTGCCTTTCAAGATTTGCCAGTTTGACGACCTCGTGGTTTAGAAATTATCGTGGGTGTTTTGAGGAATTTTCTAAATATAGAATTCATATGCAAGGTCTGAGAAAAGCGTCTGTATAGACGCCATTCTTAGACCCCCAAAAATTTCGCGTGGAATTTTTTCAGATGTTGGGTCGTGTGGGCGAATTGAGCCTAGATTTCGAGCTGAATGCGAAATACCGGGTAATATCGTTTTATAGCTGGGAAATATTTTTTGGTTGGCTTGTAACGAGTCGAAGGGAAGACGGAATCCGTAATTTTTTTTCAATGGGCTTCGAATCTTGAATGTATGAAAAAAAAAGACAGCATCTTTATACAAATTTCAATGAGATTTTTGGGGTAAAACTTTATTATTCGTCTCTTGAAAAACTGATATACGGTATTCTTTTGAAAATTTCCAATTGGTCTTATATTATACCAATTTTAATTCACTCCCATCAAAATTTGTGATTGATTTTTTTTTTTTGCATTTTTTTAAATCAAAAGTATTGAGTTTGAGGAAGAAACTACGACAGAAATAATTATATTTTAGATCGGTTGGGAGGGGAATAGGGGAAGTAATTCTCCCAGCCAATTTTCAGTCTGCAATTCCAGCAAAATTTTGGAAACCCGGCGAAATCTTGGAAATTTTATCAAATTAGGTATTTTGGTCATTTGTAACGGGTTCACTTTCTTTTTCCCTAAATCAGAATTTTTCAAAAACTTCGGCCTCGCTACGTTCGGTCTTATTAAAATTTTCCTTTCATGATTTTAAAACAAACCGAATGCTTCAAAAGTGATTTTTTTTTCATAATTTTCCTCAAAATTATTCGGTCTCAATTTTATTGCTTGAATTTCTTTTATTGAAAACTTATTTTCGAAGTTCCAAAATCAAATTTTTTAAACGCTTTGGCCTCGCTGCGCTCGGCCCAATCGTATTTTCTTTCAATAATTTTACAGTAAAAATTACTGATTTTTATGCAAATTTTTAAATTTAAAACATTGTTTTATTGTATTTTAAATTCGAGGACTTCTGAATTTTTTCTCCTCACCTTCGTTGGGAACCTGTGATTAAATGGGTACTTACGAGGGTGGGACTAAAAAGTGCTTGAAATTTCCTTCAAAACGAGTACGCGCGAGGAGGGGGGGGGGTCTATCGAGCAAATTTAGAACACGGTGTAAAAAAAGTCGCGAAAATTTTCCAAAATTGGTAGACACCCTATTCCTTTTGTAACATCACTTTTTAATCCTTAAAGGGTTGTTTCTACACCCAGGATCATTATGTCAATAAATTATTCACTGCTCTCTCATTTTGAATTAGTGAAAAGTAACTGAAAAAATTCAAAATTTCGGTATAGGAAAATCAGAAATTTTTTTGATTTTCATTGGCTTTTCATTGATTTTTCTGAAAATTTAAGATATTTTACTGGCTTTCCAGTGAATTTTCTCTGATTTTCCAAAAAATTTCACTGTTTACCTTCAAAGAGATTATCATATTTATCAAGAGTTTCAATTGCTGATTCAATATGATTATTTTTCTGCTGAAGAGCATTAATTTGTTCTCTCTCAATTTGAATCAGTCAAAATCGACTGATTAAAATCGACAAAATCAAGTCACTGTAGGAATCAGTAAAAAAACTACTGATTTAATCAGTGAATTTTCACTACTGAATCAGTAAAAAAATATAATTTCACTGATTCAATCAGTGATTTTTTTAACTGATTCAATAATATAATGAAAATTCACTGATTTGAATCAGTAAATTTTTTACTGATTTCAATCAGTCAACTAATTTTTACTGATTCAACAATCAAAATTCACTATTTATTTTGAATGAGTAATTTTTCACTGATTGGCAGTAAAATGACGCTGATTAAGTAGGGAATCAATGGAATTTGACTGATTATCAGTGACTTGATTTTCTTTATTTCATCAGTCAATTTAGACATTTTTGACTGATTCAAATTAAGAGAGTAAAAAAAAAGTCTGAAAAAAAAATATAGAAAGGCTGAAGAATCATGCGCTCCAAATCTGAATCAGTCAAAAATGCCCAAATTGCCTGATTAATCAGTTAAGATTATGCCACTGATTATCAGTCAAATTCCACTGATCCCCCAGTTAATCAGTGACATTTCATTGCCAATCAGTGAAAAATTACTGATTCAATCAGAGAATTTTTAATGTTCAATCAGTCAAAAAAAAAACACTCCTTGAATTAGTAATTTTTACTGATTCAAACAGTGAATTTTCATTTTTTTTTTTTTTACTGATTCAATAATAAAATTTACTGATTAAATCAGTAAATTTTGCTACTGATTTCTACAATGACATGATTGCGTCGATTTAAATCAGTTGATTTGACTGATTCAGATTTAGAGAGTGGATATTCTCAACTTGTTTTCCAAAACTCAAAATTTTTAAGAAATTGCCCAAAATTCCATCATTTTGGGAAAAAATTTCTCTGCAAAGAAAGGAAGATTTCAAACACTTCAATCTCATCAAAAATGGCTTCATTTGGAATGCGCGTAAGATCTTTCACTTCCCCTGATTAATCAATATTTCCTGAAAATTTTCTTTCCTCCTCGACTCCTAACCCATTCTAAGCAAAAAATTAATCACGGAAAAAACACAGAACGCGAGACTCAGAAACAGGTGGGGGATCAAAGGATCAGCAATAATTGAAATATAACGAATACGGTTTTAATTTGCGAAGCATTCGCGTAATAAATTTCTTTGAAAAACGCGACGGCGATATTTTTGATTTATTTACGCGGCTCCGGTATGTTCGAAGGATTCGAGAAACATTTTACGTGGGTATAAGTAAAAAGCATCGCGTGATCTGTCTCCCCTGCCGACGGCGCTTTTCTTGGCGGTAAATTTTTCCGGTTCGTGAATTCATCGCTTAGGTACCTCTACCTACTCGACTCACTGCGTAAAATGGCGCCTTGTACAATGTGTTTGATCGAGCCACATCCATCGTACCGCGTTTATTTACCACTTTAGGATATTGTGCTAGAAAACACCGATATCGAACCATCAAACACAGTGGCTCGGTTTTGTAGTTTAACAAAACGGCAAAATTGCGGGGACGAAATTAAGCCTTTTGCTTAATCTTAATATCGATAAGAGTCGGGTCGATGTATCAGTCGGCGCGCCGGATGACACGAGTAATACGCCTGGTACACGGAAGCGGAAATTTTCCGTCGAATTAATTAATTGTCATAATTCAAAGGCGCCGTATTATGTATGTGACACGACAAATAGTGAAGTAACCCTTTGCTATATACAATTTATTACACTGGAACGATTCCAAACGATTATAAACATCAATAAGTGTTACTGTACGAGCTCGTCTGTGTGTTCGGTTTCGCTTGTTCGAAGCCATTTCGGCATGGCCGGATCTGGGTATAGAAAAATACTCGTCCCAGCATTCGGCTATTCTCAATTTTCAGAATACGTAATAAAATTCGTTGAATTATTTTATACCAGCGGTGGTTTTATTGGCCGAATTGTAAAGCCTCGTGGATCAAGAGGCTTGGCCCTTTTAAACATAGCAATTTCGTTAGGACTACTTTTTTTCCCTCTCTCGTAGACTGCCGGCGTTTCGAATTATCTAACCGGAGTAGGCTCGTAATGAAAAATTTACTTCCGGCGTGTTTTGTCGTGAAATATGGATTTACAAGGGTTGAAAAATTTTCCAACTTGCGAGTTGTTCTACGGCTGGTTTTGAATTATGACTCGGCAGGTTTTCTCTTTCTGTGCGTTTTACTCCCTCTTTTTTCAACTGTCGCGACGCTCGCGTCTTCCACTTCGCGCCCGAACCGGGCCGAAACGCGACCGAGCGTCTGTAAATCTTGATTTGCTGATGGCATCGAAACGGCGAATGGCTTCGAAAAGAGATTCTCGATTAAGGAAATAGATAACGGATTCGGGATGCGTAAACAATTCGTTAAAGTATTCTAGAAAAGAGCTGTGTTCGAGAGAGGAAAAGGAGCTTTTTCGAGAGCGAATATTAATTATTGTACTTGATGTGGCAGTAAACTAATGATGATTTTTTTCTCATTTTCGATTATTTTATATTTTTCTGGTGGTTTTTTTTTTTTTGGAGAATGTTATTGATTTTTTAAATTCAAGAATGATACTTGGGCCACGTACTATTGATTGAATTCAAATATCGACTTATTTTTCGATTTTATTTCCTTCTGTCAGTTCTAACCGAACGATAGGTGCAATTAATTCAGGAGAGGGTTGGTTAGAGTAAGGGGAAAGGGGTAAAATCTAAAAATAAGTCGATATTTGAATTCTACGACCCGAAATTAGTGACAATCGATGTATCACACGTCATTTTAATTTTTTAATCGTACTTTTCCCCAAAATTCTAGGCTAGGAGGGCACTGAAGGGTCTAATCCAAAAAATAAGCAATTATTCGAACTCAGCGCCTCCGAATACCTAGCAAACGACAGGCCGCACGTTATTTTTCATTTTTTCGAATTTTGACCCCTGTTAAGGGGGCTAATAGGGGGTTCAGAGGGGTCGAATGAAAAAATAGATTGCATATTCGAAATTAGCGCCTTCGAATTAGTAGAAATCGATATGCTGCTTCACTTTTTCACTTTTTTTGAATTTTGGCCAAAATTGTGGACCGCTATACCCCCTTAGGGGTCTGAAGACTCTATCTTAAAAATTTATTGATTGAAAAGAGGGTAAAAATATCTACTTACTGTAATTTTTTCAGATTTCTAAATAGTAGATTTCATATTTTGCTCTCATCATGAAAGTTGAGCTTTCACCCCAGAAGTTCAACTTTGAATTTTTCAAAATACCATTATCGATTTTGAATCTCCTTTCAATGCTCTTTCAGACCCCGTAAACAGTTTTCCTCCAAGTACAACCTATCTCGAGATATTGGTCTTCAAAGTTGGGCAATTTTGTTCAAAATCGCGATTTCGTAAAAATATCGAGGCCCATCTCGCCGCCCCCTTGAGGGTTAGGAAAAAATGATCGTAGCTTTGTGAATACACTACCAAAGGGAGCTCGTAAAAAAAATTTGAGCAAAATCAGAAGACCCGACTTCATTTTTGGCAGGATTTTTTTCTGGTAATACATTTTCTGGCAGTGTTTCTTTTTTGAATTAGAAATTGCTGCATTTTTTTCAGATCGTTTATTGTTTCTAGTTGGCAACAAAATTGAAATTAGTTTATGGAGAGGGAGGGAAAAATCAAAAATTTTTGACCGATAAGAATTTTTTTCTGATTTTTTCGACACAATAGTGCCATTTTTCCAGTTTTCCCCATTCAAAATGAAAAAAATTCCAAAAAAGTCTGTACTTTGTTGGAAATTTCTCGCCTCTGACGAAGTACATAAGTACACGTAATTGTTTTAATGAGATGGAGGAAGGCCACTATCTTTCTCTTCCCCTCCGTTCGATTCAAATCTATCAAACTATCCAGTTGAAAATTCATATATAGTTTGGTCACTTGAACTTTCCATTTTAATTTGAATTTTTCATAAAAATTAAACTTAGAATTTTTTTTTTGAAAACTTGTGCGAAATTTTTGTACTTTTTAATCACCAACTTTACAATCACACGTTGCAATTTGTAAAATTCATCTAGGTACCAGAATTAAAATAGGTATAAAAAATGCTTAGAAAAGAACGAATAAAAGGCTTATGATAAGTATGAACGAGTGATGTGTAATAATGGAAGGATTAGCTTGGATTTTTAATCGGTTTACATGGTATTAAAAAATTGTTTATTGAAAGCTTAAATTTTACTTCCGAAGTGTATGTGGTGTTTTGTGTGATGAATTATCCTTCTATAACTGGTCATGTTTGTTGGGTTGGAATGTTACTTTTTTTAATAGACTTTCAAACACCATTTTTCAGTTTCATTATTTTTCAATCAAGTCATAAAATCATGAAAAAAAATTTAAAATGAATATTTTGTCGAATTGAAAATAATTTTCTGTTGAGTGTATCTTGGACCTGAAATCGAAACAGAATGTATTGATTTTTGTGTCATTTCCAAACATTTCAAAGTTCACATTTTTTTTTTACGATATCAATTGGAGGTTTTTGGGACGTCACATTTGTCCAAATTGCTATTTTTTTAAGACTCTGATGCTCCTAGAACACTGTTCAAACTGATTTTTAACGAAAAATATCTGAAAGTGTTTTCTGGGATGTCAAAATTTCCAAATGAGGTGTTCTTTGGGACACTGTCCCAATCAATGCTTTTTTTGGACATTTATGCCCAATTCAACTATTCAATTATTTTTTTCAGGACAATATGCTCAAAATGAGTTTTCTTTCAGAACTATTGATTTTTGTTATTTTGGGCAGGCAAGAGAGAGGAGGGCAGGAGGACAATGTGTCATGAAATCTTTTGGGACACATGTCCCAATTGATTTTTTTTTTGTTTGTTCTTTCTCATTGGGACAAACTTGAACTTTCAATCCTGCATAAACCAAAAACTATCACACTAATTAAAAATGATTCTTCACAAACTTGAAAAAATATCACCTCTAATTATTTTAAAAGGTGAATTTAACATAGGCAAATAATTATGCAAAATTAGTAAAAAAAAAACTGCTGTTTTTTTTTCAATTTTGGAAATCGTACATCAAGTACCTTTGATTACATTTTACTTTCTGCGGAAAAATTTGATTTTTTAAAAAATACTTATTAATCAATCCATCGATGTTTCAAAATCAGCTCGTTTAAATAATACCTCGCTTGGAATTTTTTCGCAGCTAAAAAAGAATTGACGTTAATAGACCTCTCTAAATTTCACCTTGGACGAGAAATTCGTTCAAAACCATATCGAAATTACGACAAAATAAACACAGATAATTTACATAAGTTGGAAAAGCCACAATGCGTTTTTTTCGGTCGCGTTGATGGATTTGTAAATAATAAGCGAGGAAAAGGGTTACCGGTGGCTGAATTTATTGGGCACAATTAAACGTTATCGCTATTCAATGGTCCCTATGGGCAATGAAGCGTGAAACGATGGCGATATTAAAAGAATACCAGTTAACTATACATGGTGGGCTGAAACTGGCCATATTTACCTAATTCGAACCTTCCAGTTTAATCTTCGTGGTTGTTGGTTTAATGAGGAAAAACTTCGCAGGCGTTGTTTTTTCAATTTTTTTCTCCTCTGTGGGAATATGCCAGTACGTATTGAAGGTAAAAGAAACCTACAACCTTTTTTTTTTACCCTTCATGTATCTACACTACAAATATACGTTATTCTTATGTACACACGATGGAAAATTTCGGCCCACTGCCAACATTTCTTTTTGTCTGTTTCACCTAAGTATACGACGATAGGATGGCGTTAAGTATGTTAGAAAATCCAATATCCTTCTCGACTATTAAAAGGTAATTTTAATAAACTTGTTCTTCTCGGACTATTCGGCTATAAAGACGCTCGTTACTATGGAGATTTAACACGATTTTCCAACTCGTGAATACGCGCGTTAAACGTCGCAATTTTTACGACTCGTTCGCTTTTTTTTCCTCCTCGTGGGGGGTTCTTCCTTCGCAAGTTTTCGTTTTTAAATCTCATAAGACGATGCGCTTCTTATAAGAGCAAGACAGCGTCGAGCCGGAAACGTTTTGCTTTTCGGAATAAAAAAAAAAGAGAGAAAGTAGACCAGAAAAATACACGAGAAATAAGTACGAATTAAATTTCTCACTTGAGAGAGGACGAGACATGGCAGTACGAATTTGCAAGATTAATAACATCGGTAATAAGTTTTATACTTATATCGAGCTGTCGATGGGTAACTTATTTATAACCCTTTAAATATCGCGCAGATTCAATTTATCAAGGCGATGTCGTTTGAGAGCTTTTTGTTTGCTCGCCCGTACTGCCGAGAGACCCCGACGAATATTCATTTATTTTTTTTTTACCCCGCGCTTCTCTAATTGACTAGAAATTGCTATCAGGGCAGGGCAGGGTTATTTGAGAAGAGGAAAGCTTCGAATTTCATGCTTCGTGTTGCATGTTGTCGATGCCGGTGTTGTTTCGCGAATACCTTACCCAACTGGGGATTGTTTTATGGGAAGGTGTAGGGTCTTTGATTACACCAACTGTCTACATGCGATTCTTCGTGTAGTGAATAAGTGTACAGTATATTATGGCGATGATGCTACGTTACGTTGTTAAATACCCCCCAACGGTTCTGTCCATTCTCACACGGAATGAACAACAAAATAACCGAACTATGCGCAATTTCGTTCATTTTTTTTCGTCATCTTCACTGCTATATTGATCATCTCATGATCTCAGCTATCAAGTGCTACTCGTATATACCTTTTCCTCAAAATTTCATTTTTTTCAGATTTTGAAATTTTTTCTTTTAATATCAATTTTTTCCAACTCCTCCAATAAATGTTTTCCCCCTCTAAACTTTCTTCTTCAAAATTTAAGAGCTCCAGGATTTTTTTCAAATTTCTTCGATTTTTATTTTTGTAAAATTTTCATTTTATAAATATTTTTTTAAATTAACAACTGTGAAATTCCATTCTTTGATCTTAAAATTTTTTAAAACTCACATTCTCTCGATTTTTTCTCACAATTTCTTAAGATGTTTTTCAATCCAATTTTTTCAATTGTCGCATTCTAAAAATTTCAGAGCTGGAAAATAATTTTAAAAAAATATTTGAGCTGAGCTAAAATAAAAAATTCAAAAGGTGCAAAAATTGAATTTGAGAAATAATTTCGAGAGAAAAAAAATGAGAAAAGATTTCATTTTGAGATTCTAGAGTTGAGAAATGAAAAATATGTACATATTTTTATAAAAAATCCTAGAGTTGATATACCTATCTGAAAAAAATTGAATAAAAAAATTTCATAGTTCGTAAAAATTTGTACCTGATAAAAAAATTCTAGAGTTGAGAAGTATCTGGAGAAAAAGAAATTGAAAATCGAAAAAAAAAATTTGGGTTGAAAAATTATATCTTCTTACGATTACAAAGTTACGAAGTCATGAGACAGGTTGCGAAATTGTGATTCGAGCGAACGATTTACATTTTTGTCGTTCATTCCGTGTGAGAATAGACAGACCCGTATAAGGGACTCTTCGTCGAATTTGGGTTATTCTGGTAAACACTGACCTTCCCGGATAACTTGCATGATACGTATAAATTGGTATTACTCGAACGGTGGTGAATTTACCAGTGGTTTAATCAACCGTTGCATTAAGGTGTGCAATGGCTCGAACACGAACCGAAGTGGTTAACTTGTACTCGTACCTATGTATTTGTAAGTTGTGCACTACGTTTTCGCCGTTGATCGATTGCGTCCAGTGCCAAAAGCTAAATAGCCATCGTTTCCTCGATAAATTAGTCGGTTGCTTTGAGTCTAACCGAGAACTTTGCCGAGTGGAATATCAAATGGTAACATCCGATGGGAGCTTTGAGAAGATAGTTGCATATGTTTTGCTTTGGGGATTGGGTTTCGAATGATGATACGTTTATTGACGGAAATAATTGTGGTATGTGGTGCATTTAGGATTGGTTCGAAATTGATTACCTGTTTGCAACCAATTAATGATGAAAACTTGGAATGGACAATTAAATTTTTTATTGCCGATTGAAAACTTGAAAAAAATTGAGAGATTTTGGTGATGATTGACAGCTGTTTCATTGGTAAAACAGTAGCACTTTTTTTTTGAAAATGAGTAGCACCGAAAAGAAACTATTAGAAATTTGACCAGAATACCATTTGTTGGTGAGTTGATTTCTTGAATTTCATATGTACCTAGCTGGTGTGTGAATTGATTCTCATTTTTTGTAAGTTCAATTTTTTTTCGATCCCAACTGATTTTTTTTTCAATCTTTGAAGTACTTTTTTTCAACATTTAATTTTTTTTAAAAATCATTAGTTTCAAAACTTCAGTTTTTTCTCAGAAAATTTTGCAATCTCAACTTCAAAATTTTTTCCAGCTAAAAAATTCTTATATTTTTTTCAATTTAATTTTTTTGTGTTTTTTTTTTCTTCTTTTTTCTTCTTTTTTATCCAATTTAAATCTTTTTCAAACATCTTTAGGTACCAACTTTGAAATTGCAAAAAACAGTTTTAAAGTTTCGTAAAAATGATTTTAGAGTTGAAAAAAAATGGAGGAAAAACGTCGGGAGTTCAAAAAAATTACACAAAAATGTAAAGTGAAAATTTTTTATAGAATGACTTTAGAGTTGGATTTTTTTTTAGAAAATCAAGATGAAAACAATTTTTGGGAAAAAAAATCTGGGAAATCATGAATATGAAAATTTTTCAGAGGAGTTTAGGTTGAACAAAGTTACAGCTTTGAAATATTTATTGAGAGCAAAATTAAGAATTTAAAAGAAATTTTAAAAAAGTAGAGGTAAAATTTGAAAAAATTTGTATCCATTGAAAAAATTTTTGAGCCATTGACCGGAGATTCGGTTCGCTGGTTTTCGTTACGCCCTGAGAGGCTTGCGATTGGGTAGTATTAGCTCATTTTTACGGCGAACCGGTTATGCAACTTTATTAACATCACTGAAATAATTCGCAGCAAACCGGTTTTATTAATGGCCATGAGAGAGGCCGCTGAATCCGAGTGCATACAGGGTGAATTATTTATTACATTTGAATTATCTTTTTAAATTTTTCTGTTCTGAGAGGGTTGAGCCAAATCAAACTGGAAATCAAGTCCGAAAAATATAAGGAAAAAGTTATCAACGTAATCGAACTCAATATTACTTACTTTCGAAAAAAATAGGAGTATGAAAAACCATTGACTCCAACTTTTTATTTTTTCCCGATTCAAAATTCATACCAGGGCCCATTAGAAGGGGTGAGAAAGCCGAAAGGTCGAGATGAAAAAGTTTCAACAATATTCAGTAAGGTATCAAAATCCATGTTTTTTGACTTCTCGAGTTCATTTCTGAGCCCAATTTTTTGAAAAAAACCTAAAGTATCTCATTGGGAATGGGAATGGCCAAAATTAAGAACTTTTGATATAAAAATCCATGATTTTTGAGTTCATTTTTGGAGAATTTTTCCGAAAACCCCAATAGGGCCTCAATGGAAGCGAAGAAAATCAAAATTGCAAAATTTTCCAAATTGTCGAGTGAGGTATCGAAATTAATGTTTTCTGACCTCTTATTTTCGGGGTCATTTTTTCAAACAAAACAAAAATGTCCCAATCGGAGTGAGGGTGTCAAAATTGAAAACCTTTTCAAATTATTGAGAGAGGTATCGAAATCCATGATTTTTGACTTCTCGTGTTCATCTATGTGTTCATTCCCCTCCCCCCCCAAAAAAAAGCAAAAATGTTCCAGTGAGAGTAAGGAAGGTCAAAATTAAAAACTTTTCTAAATTATCAAGCGAGGTATCAAACTTCATATTTTCCAACTTCTCTAGTTCATTTTTAAGATTTCTCTCCCCTAAAAAAAAAATAAAGGAGCTTCAAAATTGAATAGTGAGGTATAAAAATGCATGTTTCTTCCTACTAGAATTATTTTCGAGGATATGTTGACCCCTAAACTAAAACCTTAACTTGTAATTTCTCTAGAATCAAGAATAATATGTTGAAACTTTTCATCCTGCACACTGAAGAAAAATATAAAATTTATCCAAAAAAATAAGAGTAAAATTTATTATTTTTTGGATAAAATTTATTTTTGGTATCTATTCATTTTTTTGACAAATTTCATTATATTTTCTGACAAATTTTATTATTTCTTCTGATGAAAAATATTATTTTTTAGAACAAATTTCACCTATTTTATGAATTGAGACATGTTATTATTTTTTTTTGAATAAATTTTTTTATTTTTTTTATCAAAATTTATTATTTTGGTAAAAGGGTATGGCCGGTTTAGGGGTGAATTTGGCCCTTGCTCCGATTTTCACTTTAACCCCCTTAAGTGGTGCCCCTTGATGTAAAAACATTCTAGAAAAAATTTTGACCCCCCAACCCCTTCCCTTTCGGAGATATGGCCATTTTATTGGCCGATTTTCAAGAATTTTTAATTCCAACGGAAGTGAACGAAATTTTCTGTTCTTTGGCACAAAGTTACATCTAGTAGAGGTGTATTTGTGATAATTTTTTCAAAAATTTTGGTGCACTTCTTCATGTTTTTTCGGCTATTTGAAGTTTTCAATCGTAAAAAACACCATATAATCGAAGAGCGACCACCCTGGAAAAATTACTAAAAAACGTGTTTTTTCATGTAGAATTTTGCTGTGCATTCGGTTTTGGCCGATTCTTTGAACTATGGGTCGGAAAATGCGAAAAACTGTACAGAAACGTTGTTATTTTAGCAGATTTTTCAAATTTTTAGCGTTTCACACAGAAAGAAAAGGTGAAATGAAAAAACCAATACCATATTCGTGTTCAGCAGTTCAAAATACCCCGATAGACACCCTTTTTGCAAGCGTTTTGCTTGAATTTTCAAAATTGACTTTTTTGACTGATTTTTCATGGTAAAAAAGCTGAAAAAGGGTGAATTTCGAGACCTCGAGAGAAACAATCGCGAAAAGAGTGTTAATCGGGGTATTTTGACCCACTGAACACGAATATGAGATTAGTTTTTCATTTTTGGTTGTATCTCTTGCATCAACACTCCCTCCCCCCTCCAATGACATAATCAATAACGAATGAATTAATTTTGTGAGGCGCAATAAGATGCCAGAATGAAAATTAAAAATTTGAAAACGAATCCAATCATCGTTTATGCCCTGCTCTTGTTCTCGTGAAATTTTTTCGATCTTGATTTTCTATGATGCTGCTGGTGAAAAACTTGCGAAAAATGGCACGCAGCTTTGTAGGTATCCCTTTGACACGGTTCAATGTCAAAGACCTAACGAAAGTGCGATACATAACAATTTGGCATACGTATGTAATGTGACTTTATCTAAAATCAGAAAAATTCAATTTTATCTAAAATCAGAAAAATTCAATTTTTGACCAATTTTGGGTGGTAGGATAAGAATATCGCCTTAATCACTTTGCATTTTAATTTTATTGCTCAAAAGATCCGATTTAAACTTTAAAATGGTGAATTTTCTGGGAAGAAATGACTAAATGAAAAAACCAATCACATATTCGTGTTCAGTGGGTCAAAATACCTCGATTAACACTCTTTTCGCGATTGTTTCTCTCGAGGTCTCGAAATTCACCCTTTTTCAGCTTTTTTACCATGAAAAATCAGTGAAAAAAGTCAATTTTGAAAATTCAAGCAAAACGCTTGCAAAAAGGGTGTCTATCGGGGTATTTTGAACTGCTGAACACGAATATGGTATTGGTTTTTTCATTTCACCTTTTCTTTCTGTGTGAAACGCTAAAAATTTGAAAAATCTGCTAAAATAACAACGTTTCTGTACAGTTTTTCGCATTTTCCGACCCATAGTTCAAAGAATCGGCCAAAACCGAATGCACAGCAAAATTCTACATGAAAAAACACGTTTTTTAGTAATTTTTCCAGGGTGGTCGCTCTTCGATTATATGGTGTTTTTTACGATTGAAAACTTCAAATAGCCGAAAAAACATGAAGAAGTGCACCAAAATTTTTGAAAAAATTATCACAAATACACCTCTACTAGATGTAACTTTGTGCCAAAGAACAGAAAATTTCGTTCACTTCCGTTGGAATTAAAAATTCTTGAAAATCGGCCAATAAAATGGCCATATCTCCGAAAGGGAAGGGGTTGGGGGGTCAAAAATTTTTCTAGAATGTTTTTACATCAAGGGGCACCACTTAAGGGGGTTAAAGTGAAAATCGGAGCAAGGGCCAAATTCACCCCTAACCCGGCCATACCCTTTATTTATTTTTTTGATTTTGAAATCTTAAATTCTTGACTATCAAATAATACCAAATCATAGAAAAATGTGAAATGCAAATTCATGTACTGAAAAATTCATCCTCATCACCTTTGGAAACCCCGCCTGGTTGATTACATTAATACTTATTCAAAACAGTGTGTCGAATTTAATACATACGTAATATATGACACAGACCAGACCATAGAGACGGAATCGTACACCAACCGAGATAAAATCTACCAGTTCATATACAGTATAGACTACATATATATACAGAAAATCCTCTCGACAGAGTATCCTTCGTAAAGTAGCAGCACGACCCACAGAAAGTGAGCGGTATCGGGTGATTTCACGTAAAAGACGAACCGAGGGTATTATGGGGAAAAGAGGGTATCGCGAACAGGACGAAATTTCGAATTTAATATTTCCATTGCTATTCATTGTACCGAAGCCTGTATATTTTACCAGGATTTGGTTACGGACGCAGAAAATGAATACATTATGCGACATTCGGCCCTAATTGTTAATCAACCTTAAGCTACACGCAACGATCTAAAAGCGACGCGATGGGTTCCGTAGCTATTTTCTAATAGTGATTTTCTTCTCGCACCGGAGAATTATTTTATTGGGGTATTATAAAATATTCTTTCGACTGGGTGAAATTTTCCACAGCAGAAGAGGGATCTTAACGTCGAGAAAAATTAACGATGCATCGAATTACAAAGTACCTAAATTTACATTTTGACGAAGTGGATTTTTTTCGCTTTAGTGTCTCGACTTCGGAGTACAGATACTCGAGGAGAATATTGAAAAAGAGGTTATTCTCACAGGATGAAATTTTTTTCAGGCTTCCTTGATCTAGAAAAATACCCATCGCGTATCCTTCGGGAACACTCGTTCATCGTATTCTCGTTAATTAAGCTAATTGAAAACCGGACGGTGCAACCAACTCCGGGGGATTTATAGGAAATAGGTATGAAAATTAAATTAACGTCAAAAGAAAACGTTATCGGATGGTTACGCATACAAATGCGGAATTTTTTCGGCGATGCTTTGCCAACGGCGATGCTTCCATTAGAAAATCAATTTCATCTTTTCGTCTGCATGTACGAGATATTTATTCGCGATGCCTGTATTTTTTGTTTGATAATGCGGCAGAAAAATAATCTTGATATCGAATCGGATGAGATAGCGTAGGCCCCATCTCTGGTTTCCTTCTAGTCTTCGGCGTCGAACAAGGCCATGGCGGGCATCCAGGGTGAAAATGACGTTTCTTGATACATCGAGGATAAATTTCAATTAATCGGAAAATACCACAAGTGGTTAACGTTCGGATGAGCATCCGTGTAACGTGTTGATTAATTCGCCCAGCCCGAAAGTACGAGACGCCCTAGCCCAGCCAGGGCGACCGACCCGGCCGGAGAAATTTCCCTGTTGGCAAAAACCATCGTACAACACTGAATTTTTTCGCTTTTTCGTCGTATCGCAGCGTGGTTGTTGTTCGGTCGGCTTGTACAGCGCTGCTGTACGTATTTACTCTTTCTCCTCGTCTTCGGCTGATACCAAAACGCCGAAGCCAGAAAGCGGCGCTCAAATTGGTGGAAATTATGTCCGGGTAAAAGCGCCCGCGTCCGTTGTAGGTATACACGATGACGTCACCGGTGCGGTAATCAATACAGCGCCCGGTTTTGCAAAACGCCGCCGTCGAGGGCCAAGCGCTGCGGCCCTTTTGTAAAACCTGGTGCTAAGGAGGAACGCACCTTTCGGCAGCGGCGCAATCTCTAATCGTTTTCTGTACTTATATTTACATTTCCAAACTGCTGTTTCTTCGGTACATTTATTTGCGCTTATTTTACATACGGCACCTGTGTGCTTTTACCGGCTCCCTCTCCCTACCTCCCGCCCACCGGTTCGTTTCACATGTACACGCTACGTGTAGTAAGCTCCGTTCAACGAAACCCTCCCATTCTTCGTACTTTTTTTTTTTAATTAGGCGTTCCGCTATGCTACTCCGCATAGCGTAACGTTGGTCTGCTATTTCTAGGTGATAAGTACTCGTATAAATATGGTATTTGAATAGGATTTAGTAGGGTTTTGCGTAACTTTTTTTTTCGCCCGCTCTCGTAATTTTCATACCTGTCTGATATCCTCCTCTTATGCTCTCCAAGCTCGACTCGTTTCATCGGATTTTTTCAACCCTTTCTTTCCCCTACCTCGCTCCAACCGTCAAGTTTTCAAAGTATACTGGCCGACTCGTATCCCTGGTGTATTTTTAAGCCGCCTTTTTTTTTTTTCGGGGACATTCCAAAGGCTACGAGTCGAGTCTACAATTTTTCGACCTTTTTGGGGAATTTTTTTCTTCTCAAAAGATGAAAAGAAGAGTAAAATATTTCAAGGTTGGAAATTCAATATTGCGGCAATCTCGTGCGTTTCACGTTTGCAGTACATATCCAGATGCTGTGTAACGATAAAAGAAGACTAGGTGTACATAAGCGTCGTCTGGCGGCACCGCGCATACCGGAGTTTCGCTTTTATATATTTTTACGATGTTCTGTTAGCATCTGCTTTGGCTGGTTTACGTTGGAATAATCTTTATCGCGCGTACGCTCTTCAAGTTCAAATGCTGCTTTCACCTTTTGAACTTGCCCCGTTGATTAGGCGCCGCGACGCGTCGCTCGGGGTGGCTGTACGTAGGCGTCGGTGAATTCTGCGAGCTCGATAGATTCGTGTGAGAAATACGATTAGTGAGAGGTAGAGTTGGCGAGGGAGGATGCTGATTTTTTTCGTTGAACGTATGCTGTAAGATTTTTGTACGCGGAGGATTCGAGGTTCGGCGGTTCGGTGCTCTTTCAGTTGTAAATCGGTGAAAATGATCGAAAATCGCTGGGAAACAGTTGAAATCGCAGCATAGTCATCAGTGAAAAATCTCACTAAAAGCAAACAGTGAAAAAATTTTTTGGAAAATTGGTTTAAAAATTTGAAAAAATAACTAAAATTGATGAAATTCTTTGAAAAATTCACATTTTTTTTACTTCATAGTAAAAATCTTGAAACATGGATAGGTCATACGAAGTATCAAATAACATGGTCAGTATAAGTCAGTCTTTTTGACTAATTTACTCAAAAGATCAGTATTTTTTTTCAAAAACTCTAATAAAATTCCATTTTTTCTTGAAAAATGAGAGATTTGAGGTTTTGCTTCCTTTGTGATACCTACTAAAATACATATTTTCAAAAAATGAAAAAATGTTTAGCTTTTGAATGCCTTTTTTTCAAAAATTTTCGCCTTCGCTTCGCTCGAACTCAGTCAAAGCTTAGTCAGGCCCGTTGAGAGGGAGGTACAGAGGGGGAAAATTTTGTACCGAGCTCTCATATTTATTAATTATCAAGGAGGCAGAATTTTTTTAATATAAAAGTGTACGAAAAAGTTTATTTTTTGAAAAAAATTTCGCCCTTGCTTCCTTCGCCAGTATTTCATTTGATGATTTTTCACAGATCTTTCAGTAAAATATCACTGATTTTCAATCAATTTATAATTTGTCAAAGACATCAATAATTTTGACTGAAAGATCAGTGAAAAGTCACAAATTTGAAATAACATGAAAAATTAGCAGAAAATTCATTCATTTTTTTGAATTTTTTACCAAAAATTTTCGCCTTTGCTTGAAATATTGTTTTTTTTTGGGGGAGGGGAAGGAGGGACTCAGAAAGGTCATGTCAAAAAAGCGTAAGTCAGCATTTTTGTGCACCAAATTTTGTTAGACGTCCTGTGTGATCTGTATCCCTACCTGTGTATATCTCTGGAATTACGTATAGAGGCTACAATTTGGACCAAATTTTTAAAAAGAATCTAAGAAAGAATATGGATTTCCACTGATTTTGAGGTACTGATTTCGAATATGTTTTTAGTTCTAACATTTGACCTCGCTGAGCCCTCCTCCTCATTATAGCTCCCTTGATGTGGTCAAAATTGAAAGAAATGATGACAGAGGCGATTTGCCAAGGGATGTTTGGGAAGTCAGACTTTCATTAATTATTTCAAAGATTTCAATTTTTTCAAGTACCAATAATTTTCCAAAAATGTGTCCTAAAAATATATGAATTGAATGAAATTCCACCCTAAAACGAGTCAATTGCAAGCTCAAATTTTTCACCACTGAATTTTTCCAGCTTTAATGCAGTAAGTAAAAAATTTTTAACCTAAATTTTCTCAACATTTTTCCAATTAGGATTTTTTTTACTCTTTTCAACTTTATTGTCCAAGCTATATCTATTAATTATTTTTTTCAATCTCGTACAACTCAAAAATTATTAATTGAACGATTTTGAATAGCATACTTAAGTACTTAATGTTAATAAAAATACAAGAGATTTGTACCTGTTCGCATTTTGTATGTTTTTTTTTTTTTTTTTGATAAATTCGTTTTAAGAACACTTTGAAAAAAAAAATATTTTTTTTTTGAAGTTTTCTGACTTCTTCCAAAATTGCCAATGATGATGAATAACGTGTTGTCATTCTTTAGGTTTTTGAAAGCACTGAAGTGAGTTCGAAAATTCGTTTATTTTCCATGTTTGACTCTTCAGTAGGTACCCCTTTGACCGGCGATGTTGAAAAAAAGCGTCTGGTACATCTATTTTCATTAAGTAATTTAATGACACTAAACTTCGAATATTATCTTAATTTTTCTGTTTGACTTCTTCTGGCGCTTGAATCAATTTTCTTACACGACTTTATTGAGAAATTAGAATTTCAATCCCTTCTTAGGAAGTCGCATGACCTTTGAACGAAAAATAATGCCAAATTCGGATTCAGTGGGTCAAAATACCATGATTTCGATACCAAACAAGATTTTATTGTGAAATTCAAATTGGTTTCCCCTTCTAGGGGGTTGCATGACTTTTGAAAAAAAAAAAGTAATGCCAAATTCAGATAGAGCATATCAAAAAACCCTCCTCAACCCGAAAATGGAATTTTTGAAGCGCTAAATTTCATTCTGCCCCACTGTGAGCCCTGGTCTTGATTATAACTCATTAAGTTCTTTGGTCTGACATAGATTCTTTGAAAAAAATCAGCGAAATTCGCCAAAAATCAAAGAATTTCACTGATTCTCCTTCTGCTGCAATACTAACTTTTTTTCAGTGACCTTTTTACTGATTCGAAATGAGAGTTTGTAATACTTAATACAGTATGTAAGACGTTCGCGAAACGGTGGTAAATTGCAATTCAATACACTTATTTTACGCTGACAGCGAGATGAGAAAGATTGACGTCGTTAATAATCCCAATGACGTCATGAATGTGCAAACTGCATTTCAACGTACCGAATATAGAGTTCAGTTCGTCGTTGTATCGAGTATCCGGAGAGCTGAAGGGATTTTGATGTTGAGCAGACGCTCCGCTGGTTATTGGAGCGTTGCGAATGAGTTGTTTGGAATTTTATTAGAGCGAGAATGAAATTTTTCCCGAAGTTGGGGTGCGGAAGTAAGGGGCGATCGATGGAAATTTTCGGCGAACAGAGGGTTCATTCGATAGGTTGCGTTTTCAATGGAATCGTTGGATGTTCGTTGAATGAAATTTAATCGAATTTCAGATGAGAAAGTGACGATTTTGGGTGAAAAATTGGTTCAAAGAGTTCAAAATGAGTACTTACTCTTTCGGAGATAACTGAAACGGATCTGTGTTAGAAAAAAGTTTATATTTTGAGAGTGACTATCTCGATTACGATTTAAGGTTCCATATTTTTAAATTTCATAGAATTGAGGCAGAAAATATTTTTTTGGTCTCTTTTTATTTTCTAATGAGTGAGCAGCTACGAGAATTGCAAAATTTGTTAGAGAATTGGAAATTTCAACTTCTTGATACGTCGAACGTACAAAAATAAGGTAAGGCATGAAAACGAAAAAGTAGCAAAATTATATTTGTTGGAAAATTAAAACTTCATTGATTGGCTTTTCAGAAATATAGGATATTTTCAACAAAACTTGCTTTGGAATTTTTAATGAATAAATTTCAGTTCGAGGTTGTTGTTGTGGATGAGGGAGGTTTGAAAATCAGCCGTGGAATATCGGGAGGGGGGGGGGGGGTGATAGTAAATGTTTCACTCTAATGTGGGAGAATTTTTGGTACCTACAGTGAAATAAGGTACATGGAAAGAATTTCGATATAAAATAAAAATATATATTTTAAAACTGAAAACGTAATTCGAACGTTCAAATGGATAAGAGTAGTTGAGTGACCCAAAGCTTTTAAATTATGAATGTGTGAGCCTGGGTATTAAATAATTTTTAAGAATAAAAAAAATTGTTTTTGAGTTGAGGTTCTCCTTTCATTCTCATTGAAAGGCCCAAAATCAGTGCCAACTCAACAACCCTTATGTACCTACACTTGTTTTTGGAATTTTCTGATTCTGAATTATGACCTATTTTTTTTTGTTGTTGCAAAATTGGAAGAATAATTTATTCGTATAAATTAGCATTCATTTACATATCGAAAGAATAAAATGACTTATGTATTTTCTTGGATTTTGAAAAAACAAAAAAAGTTGGAAATGTTTTTGAATCGATTTCCAATCAGCAGGACTGGGGAAAAGCTGTAGGGGGGATGAAGGGGACTGGAAAAATGCACATATTTCCACTGAGTCCAAATTTTTTATAAAATTATCTGAACACCCGTTGGGTGAACCTTTGAAAAAACTTGTAAAATTCAATAATTGTAATTGTCAATTTTTTCTACTTTGTTCAAGTAACAATGATTTTTCGAGAAGTCTCTTTTGAATTAGAAAAATGTATATTCACAAAATCAAAATAATATTAACTTTCCTTTAATCCGCATATTTCCAAAAATTTTAGCCAAATTTCGAACTTTTTCACTTGTCTAATTAAATATTTAGGAAATTTGCCAATTTTTCAAGAAATTTATGTGTTTAAGGAAAAATTTTTCCATTTTGTTTGTTCCGAACCCTCCTTTCCTCCTTTCCGCTGTGTTCTGATTTAAGAAGAAAGCGAATTTTAATGTTGATTATCGTGCTGCATTTCAACTATTTCTATTAATTTCTGAAAAATTTGGGGACTGTTTTAGAAAAATTATTTTAATACGGTTGTGGGGTAGTTCTATCGATTTCGACGGTTTTATACTTAAAATATGATTGAAAAAAAATGAAAAAATGATAATAAAATACAAAAAAATCGTGAAAAAATTTTTACGAAAAATTACTTTGGAATTTTTTCGTTTTGAAAACTGGAAAGAGCTTAGAAGTTCAAATTTGCAGCCATAATTTTTTCTCGTCATCATTATAACCTCGAAACGAATTTGATCTCCCGTTCGTAAAAAATTTCACAACTTTATTTTCTTCGCTTTGAAATTATGCAAATGAAACTCGCCTAATTTCCAGGCATATAATTTCGACCCGATACCAAATCCATAGATAAGTTTCTTGATATCATTGAAATAACAACGATAAAACTACGTAGGTACTTTTTAATTTTATCTTTGCCAAAAGCGCACTTATAACCGCTATAATCATTGTACACGTTCGTCGGGCAACCTATAAAAATCCCATTTCGAGTATAAAAAGAGTCGTTAATTTGTGGACGAAAAACGCCAAAACCTTCTCGGTAATACCTACCGAACGCAACGGTGTAAAATTTTTTATTTATTCGTCCAACAATGGCTCTAGCTTTTTTTTTTGTTTTCACCGCCATTCGATAAGTCTGGCGATAGTATCTGCGAAAATATCGTATTCGCGTGTTAAAGGAAAACCCGCTCGGCTCGGCCAACATCGTCTTTAATCAAATCTAGCCGTGTATATCAGCGCAATCCGATCATTCGAGCTTGCAAATACGACAGGTATTTGAATGTTGCGTTGCGTGTACCGAAGCTTTCAGGCGTTCACGACAACGCCCTGATTAGACTTGTGCATAAAAGCTCGTTAAAGTGTCACGTGAGACGTAAAGCTTAATAAAATATTGTACGATTTAACCTTTTTAATTGCCTTCCAACGTTGACAGATTGATTGATATATCTTTTTTCCAATTTTTTTTCTCCCCCGGTAAGATTTTATCGTTTTTCGAATTAATTTATGTAAAAATATCTAAACCTGGGGTTTTTTTCGTATTACGCCAATTTTTAAAATAATTTTTCATTTTAAACGACCTGCCTTTTTTTTTTTCACTCGGCCGAAAAGAGAGAGAAAAAACACGAATTAATGGAAATTGTAAAAAATCGTCTTTCGCCGCAGCTCAAACGTGATCAATGGAATCATCAATCGTCGGTGTTATAAACTCGGCATGTTGGTAAAAAGGTTATTTCCATTCGAGATATTACCAACGTAAAGGGCCTCGCCCCTCGACTCGCCATTCTGGATATTTTTATTCTATACTTATACCAATACACCAAATACCTACTCGAGATTTTCATCGACGTCGTGTCTGTGATCGGGCCTTTGTCGTAAAACGTTGTAGCAAATATTTTTTTCCTTAAAATGCTACAGCCAATGTTATAAAATACAAAAACATCTATTTACCGATTCGTTTACCAAACGTTTTCCAGCCCTCGCTTTGCCCTTTGCCCATAAAAGCTTTTAATGTTTTCAACAATGCTGACGAAATTCCATTGTGCTAGAAAATTAATTTAATAGATTTATCCATTGAAAATAGTTTTCATTAAATTTTTTTCCGCCGTGAAATATTTTTACTGGGTAGGTTTTTTCCAATATGTGCTTGTTTCGATAGAAACTCTATTTTTTTGGGTTAGGATTTTTTTTTTTGAAATTGCTTCGTAGTTAATGGAGGGGTATTCTGATTGACAATAATATTTTAGGTCGAAGCAGGAATGTATCGGAAGTGCATCACAAAAGGATTTCATATTTGAAATTTCATGGGCTAAAGTTCATTTTCTGAATTTTGACGAATTTTTATAAATTAATAATTAAATTGTGCCTCTGAAAAATATTAAAATTTGATTTTAGCAAATTAAAAAGATAAAATTTGATTTACCCTGTTTTGAACCTCATCAATTGGAAATAGTTTCGAGACGTCTCAGAATCTTCAATTTGTTGGGAGATTTTTCAAAATTGAAAAAAGCCCATAAAAATCGTTTGTCTGAACTTTTCAACCTCAGAATGCGAATTACCCATACCTATTGGTTTCCGATTTGATCGATTAGAGAGCAATTTTCAAAAATCTTTTGCTATCGATTCAAAAATCAAATTCATATTTTTCGGCTAGAGAAAACTATAACCTGAAAATTGGGATATAGATACTATATTTTTGACTTTGAGAATACAGTTGAAGTGATAAAAGTATGGATTTTAACTGGTAATTTTGAATTTTGAAAGTTGTAATTTAATTGATCAAAATAGCTCACTAATTTGGGTATTCCTTATTTTGAGATGGGCAAATTTCATGTTTTCTTCCGTGCTAGAAAATTCCAAAATTTTCTGGAGGCTCAGAAGTGTCTCGAAACCGCACTTCCAATCGAACTGTGAAATTGAAAATAGGACATTCAAATTTCAGCCATTTTCGTTGATCAGATCGAAATACTTTGCAGGGTTTTAAGGTTATTTTGAGGTTTTCAAATATTTGCAAAAATTTGAGAAATGAATTAGAGTCCCTAAAATTTTGAATATTTTGGTACTTACATTTTTGTCAATGATTTATCGTTGGGAAGCTAGGCAACTTACTCCTCCTCCTTCGACAAAATTTTACATTGTTTAGTTGAAAAATTTTTCCATCTCTGTCCACGAGAACGGGTATACTTTTATTTTATGCTGTTTTATTTCTTTGTGAAAAAACGAAAAATAATGATAATTTTACGTAAGAAGATTCACCATCTAGACCTACTTAAATTTTTCAAAGTTGCGAAAATCGAACAGTTTTGTATTTAGGTACTTACCTATTTTTGTTTATTTCTAATGTTTTTAAATGAAAAAAGGAATCATTTTTTCGTACTTACTTAATTGCTGTCTTTAGCTTTATAGCGTTTCTCCTTCCATACCTTTAAAATTGTTCAAAGATTTTTTTTTCATATCTCTTTTTGAAATTATTTCAACTTATTTTATTGTATTTCTTTTCCTGTAAACTCATTTTCGATGTTTGAAAATCTTTTTTAAAAAAACATATTTGGCCTTGTGCTCGATTTTATCGTAAGTATTTTTTCTTTAATAGCTTCAAAGCTGAAGTGGCCATTTATTAATTTTGATTTTTTGATTCAAAACATTGTTTTAATTGTATCTTGAATTGGAGGTTTTCCAAAATTTTTGCCCTCATTTCGTTTGAGTCAAATTTACCCTCTTTATAATTATTTATGTATTAAAACTATTACATTTTATTAATGAAATTATATTTCCTAAAGCTTTCGTCTTTCCTTTGCTCGGTCAAATGAACAATTTCGTACCTATGTTTTTTCAAGTGAGATGAAATTGGTAAAATTAGATTTAGAAAAAATGGCAAAGCAATAAGCATCAAAATAAATGAGAGGTGTAGATTTCAATACTTTTACTGGCGTTTCCATTTCAAAAAAGTCAGGTACTAAATTGTTTTTAAAAGTTCGGTTGAAAAATTTGTAATATTGTATAAGTATTTCCACCTCCAGAAAATTCGCCTGTTTCGTGTCTGACAGGAGAGGTATCCAAATTCAAAGTAAAATTTTGAGTCTAAACAAAAAAGTCAAAAGTACATCATAAAAGAACCCCATTTCCAAGATTCCAGGTGTTGAATTCGAATTTTGACAAATTTTTGGAATAATTTTAAAATTATCCATAGTTCTATATGAAAATTTGATCTAACCAACGAAAAAATCTGAAATTAGATGTATATCCTATTTTCGATCTGATGAATCAATTGCCGAGAGGTTTCACAGCAATTAGAAAATTTTGGAATTTGCGAGCAAGATATTTTTCTGGAAAAAATTGATTTTTTCTTGCCCAAAAATGTGGATTTGGATTCAAAGTTTCGAAATTTTGGAAAATTGTGCTTTGATCGATTAAACAGGTTACTATTTTTTAGTAATCCGAAATCACTGGTGCCAAAGTTCTCAAGTGATCATTTTCATGGAATTTTCTCCAAAGCTGGAAAATTCAAAAAATTTTTGATGCCTCTGAAACGTCTTGAAATTGATTCCAATCGATTCGACAGATCAAAAACTGGGTACATAATTATTATACTGAATTTTAGCTTCAAATTTCCATATTTTCCAAGGCACTTGAAATGATTTTGAATTTTGAAAAATTCGCCAATACTCGAAGAATGCACTTCAGCTGCTGAAGTTTTTGTTTTAGGGTTCTTTTATGATGTACTTTCGAATTTTTTGTTTTACTTTGAGTTGGGATGAGGTAATTGATTTTCAAAAATTTTCAATCATTTTCGTTGCAGGTACCTTTTTCGTAAAATTTGATAACTCTAGGTCAAAGTCCAAGATAAGGACGTACTAGATAAAAAAAATGAACCTGTATGAAGCATAATTGGTAAAATTGAAAATCTGAGTTTGCATTTTCACAAATTTCCCCTTTTTTTCTTTTCCAACCAAAATACCCTCGAATCGTCGCTGATTTTCATTTCGGTCAAAAATTTTACTGCTAGTTGGTGATTTTTTTTTTTGTAGAAAAAATATTTGGAATTTCTCAAAAGAATTTTTTCGCAAGGAACATTCCAAACTGGTGAAATACCAAGGCAAAAAATTCAACGAATAAAAGGCGACAGGGTCGAAAACAATTCATACACGATGTTCTTATACATTTTTCTTCTAAGGAATAACTTGGGCAATTTATTCAACTCGGATGCATATATGATAGGCTATTCGAACGAACGCAGGCAGACCGAACGTCATTCGAAGGAAGTAATTCTTCGCACTTGTGTCATGCATAGGCAACCATTCGGTCTGGTCGACATGTGATATATTGCCGAGTGTATTCTCGCAGGCGTAGTCGGGTCGAAATTCATGGACGGAGGGGTAGCTCGGCCGGCCCCATCTTCGATGTATATTAAATATATGTATATGAGGGATTATCAAGAAAAGTGCGAACACTGGAGTAAAAAAAAATGATCGCAACGTCGCCAAGTCTATAATAGGTGTTTTCTGGCACATCTCTATAAAGCTTTTATTTTTCACGCTAGTTTGAATTTGCACGACGCTTTCGATACGAGCGATTTGCGTATAGTTTAAAACGAGAACCACCGAAGCGAAATTTAGATAAACGTTGATGCGAAATCTGCACGATGCGATGGCTGAAAGCCAGTCTGACGGAAAAAAGAGTGCGAATTCGGGGGTTGAAAATTTTTTTTTTCGTTTTCTTATTCGCCTTGTACGAAATTTTAATATGTTAGAGGATGGAAGAAGCGGTGAGAAAAGTACTCGTATAGGGCGCATTCGCGCGTTTACCTTGGCGTAAGAAAAATTCAATCGAAGCATGAAACTTTTTACCTAACGTTATCCAAACAAATGTACTTGGAAATGAAATTTTCACGATTGTTTTACCGATGAGGTCGTCATCGTCGCCGAATTCAATTTCACTTTCTCGTTTCCCTCTCTCCGGCTCGAGTACCTTTTTTTTATATTTACACCGAACGAATGTACGAGCAATTGGAAATGATATTGTACGAATATAAACGTCGAAATTTTCGCTATAGCGGTGGAAAATACCGCAGTTGATTTATCAATTCGCGAATTCTAAAAGGAACAATGGCGTTGGATGGGCTCGAATCGAATGGATTATTAAAATTCCTATTTAGCAAAAAAACGCCGCTGTGGAAAATTTCCCCTCTATTGTGGGACTTTAATTGAAATCGTAATCTGTCCGAATTGTTTGGATCGAAACGCCGAAGCCTGTGAAGAGGGTATGCAGATGTGCGAAATTATAAGTTTGAAAAAGCTATATTTTTGGTATTTTTTCATTACGATTGGAAAATAATTACCAATTATGAATTATTATAGTTTTTAATTCGTTTTTTTTTTTTTTTTTTTTTAATAACTTGACCTAACTTTAAATAAAATATTCGGTGGTGATTTTCAGTATCTATTGGCTATTTATATTTCCATTGTTTTTACCCTTCGTATGAGAGCTGGATGCAGTGACATACCGAACGAGGGGGCCAGGGGGAGTTTCCCCCTTCCCGGAAATTTTTTTTACTTGTGAGTTGGGAAAATTGATCAATTCAACACATCAGTTGGAAAAATTGGGAAGTTGGGAATTAGTCATTTTTCCAACTGAATATTCATCACTTTTCCAAGTTGGAAATGAATATTTCACATGCCTTCGGTACGTCACTGGCTGAGTTCCAGTGCCTTCTGCCCAAAAATACCAGAGTAAGTAGAATAATGTATAATTGGGTGTATTTTGAACTATTTTTGATCTAAAGTCAGCTCCAATTCATTGAATATGGGTTGCTGAATCTTTCTTTTTCTACATGAATTGGTGGTATGTGGGAAGTGCTGAATTTCCTCAGACCCGTCCATTGAGAAACGGAGGTCGAAACCAATGTCAAAAGAGTTTGGAGGGCAAATTTAAGGTGGATCGTTTGTGCTTCATTTGTGCTCCATTTTCCCCATATTTTTTCGTTTATGCTTCCACTATGTGTGTGGGAAGTGCTGAAGTTCTTCAGCGCCACCCATTGATGAAAGGAGGTCGAAACCAATGTCAAAAAAGGTGAGGAGGTGGGGGAAGAGATTTCAATTTTTCAATTTTTTCGAGTGATATTTCGAAATTTGCATTTTCCATTAATTTTTCTTTTTGCGAGAGCTTTCGTGGAATTTATAAAGAGGTACGTGTTTTCTTTTGTGAAGGAGGTGTACAGGAGTACCTAATCAATTGTGAAGAAATTTTTTGAAAAATCCGCTTTTTTAGTCACATAATTTTTGTCTTTTCATTTCAAATTTTTTCTGTTGCAAATTAAATTTCTAGAGTTTTATCCCGGGGGAGGTTGGGGGAGTCAGAAAATGTTGAAATTAAATTCAAGTCATTTTTGTGGCCAGAAAAAGAATCATTTAAAAATCTCGTAAAAAGTAATAATTTAGGGGGAAAAATCAATAGATACCATTGTAAGGTCTAAAAAATTTCGAAAAATTGGTCTGGAAAACCTGGAAAACTCAAGAAAAATCATTTATGAAATGCAGTGGACTCCTTGTGAATTCTACACACTAACTCAAACAAAATATGGTATTTTTCTTGAAACCGGTTCATCAGTTTCGAACCAATTGTCAATAATATTCAAAAAAATGAAGACACGAAAACAAAATTGGAAATAAAAATTTTAAAGAATCAAACGTAACCATTTTTTGTTCCATGACTTTTTTAAAAAAGACTTCGTGTATCTAGGTATAATTTTCTCTCCCATTGTTGTTGAAAAAAAATCAGAAAGTAAAATTATTCAGTTTTTAATTCTCTTCATTTTTTAATTCACCTTTTTTTTTGCCATACTTATCTTTTTTTTAAACAAGTTCCTTGGATAATTTTTTTTCTCGGTCGAGAACAGAAGCCAGTTTTAAAAATTTTACATTTTGACGAGAAATAATTTACTGAAATCTCAAATCTGACGTTTTAATCACACAGGTACATTCGATTTTTGATTCTGGGTTCGGATTGCCAAATTTAGGTTGCTTTTATGTACCTAACTATGATGAAGGGAAAAATATATTTTTTGACCAAAGTTTGCTTGGAGGAGGGGGGAGGGGGCAAAAACTGATTTTTCAAGGGCAATAAGCCTGAGCATTACAAAAAAAATTTAATTTTTTTTTGAATAATCTTATAGAAAATTTTGCGACGAATCCAGTGCCGCAAACCTTCATCTTTTCTAGGAAAAACGTTACAGCTCATTCTTTCCAAAATTTTGTGAAAAAATCGCATTTTTTGTACCTTTCTCGCGAAAAAATGAGATGAGATTTTCACAGAATTTTGGAAAGAATAAGCTGTACCTTTTTTTTAAAAAAGAGATGGAGATCGGAGATCTGCGATTTGCGGCATTCGATTCGCCATGAGATTTTCTACAACTCTTACCATGGCCATTATGGTCGTAAAACCCTTACTTTTCTCGCAAATTTCACTTTTTCGCGAGAAAGGTACAAAAAATGCGATTTTTTCACTGAATTTTGAAAAAAATGAGCTGTAACATTTTTTCCAAAAGAGATGGAGGTCTGCGATTTGCGGAATTCGATTTGCTGTAAAATTTTGTATAATTGAAAAAAAAAATCCCCCAATTTTTTTATAATGCTTAGGCTTATTGCCTTTGAAAAATCATTTTTTAGCCCCCAATTTCCCAAAGCAAACTTTGGAAGGCAGGATTGAGCAAGGTAGGTAATGTATTTTGATGTCTAGAATCAGACTTTCGGCATGAGAACCCAGAAACAGCAAAATTTTTATGCAGTTTCAATACAAAATGACTATTTTGTAAAAAAGGTCTGACGATATTGAAGAAAATCTAAAATACCAATATGAAAATTTTCACAACCATTTCGTTCCCAAAATCGTACTCCTAACACCACTTCACCATTTTACCCGCTTGCAAAATTACCTCTCAGATTGTTTCCAAGTATACGAAAAAGCACAAAGCTCATCGAATTCTCCTTCATTTTCCTCCTTCATCCAAACAAAAATCTAGGAAACTCGGTTCAAAGTAATATAAAGTATCAAAAGTAAGACTAAACTTTCAACTCTAAGAAATTAACACGATTAAAAATCACATTCGCAGTTCGCAGCTCCTCCGGCTGCTTGCAAATTCACTCAACTAGCATAATACTTGTGTACATTCTTTTCTTCGTAACGCAGGCACTATATAATAAAATTGTTTCACGAGTGGAAAAATTCCCCCTACATGTACCCGTATTCGTATATAGTTCAAGAGAGTAACGTGAAAAAGCTCAGCTACGTAATAATTAAGCTTTTAACAACACAATATTTAAACACTTCTGATTAAGGCAATTACCTTACGGAAATATGGGTTTCTTCATTATCAAACAAGTGCTCTTGATTTAAGGCGAACTTCACCTCATTCGTATTCATTCTAGGTCAAGTATCTCTACAAAATACGATACGTAGCATTTTGAGATTCACTACGAGTATTATGAAGCATAACTTGATCCACAAATGGATAAAATTACTCTTTGATGTATTCACAGAGCTACCCTTGGTAAAGTTGAACGATAAACATTCCCTAACCCTTGGTTTCTCGATAATTACAATTTATCGGAATGGTTTACTGCATCGACTATGTTAATGAACGTCGTCATTGAGAAATATTCTCTGTTCTGCTTATAAAGCTGGCACAACAACGATGCAATCTCAGCATCCATGACCCGCCTGACCCTCTTCGAGAAAAATTACGACCAAGTCGAAGGTTAAAAGTGATTATTACCCAAAAGCCGCCAAGACGAATAAGTATTTTTGATGACAGCGTTTTATGCACATAGAGAAAGAGACGAACGAGGAAGATGTTATTTTTACAACGCCCTTAGTATACTTAAACCTTCGCACAGTTAACCCTTGTAAAAGAGGAAAAATCTGTAGACTATACGACCCTCTCTTTACACGCGGAAAGTACCAATAAAAAAACTTCATTTTAGCGTCGATGTGTAAAGGAATAATTTCCTCTTTTTTTTTTACGATCCGCAGAACTCTGTAGATTTATAAATTTACGTACGATACTCGCGAGCCGGATATTTTTGTTCATTTCATTAGATTTTTCTCGTTCCTTTTTTGGTTGGTGACAAAAACATAATAGCGTAGTTATTACATTGCTAGCTTTTTTTTTTTATCAACTCGAGGCTTTTTTATTTTTGAGAGAGACAATCGGTTTGTTTACGAGGGTTTTCTTTCTCCCTTTTTGGAATAAAGAAATGCTAAAAATTGATACAATGGTGTATTTTTATCCGAGAACGCGAGTAGGCTTTTTTATACACGCGAATCGGTCTCGGAAAAAGTTTAGGTTTTTTTTCCAAAAGCATTTGCGAACTGTATACGAATCGTTAATTTCAATAAAAGAAAGTTTTTATTGTATACGGATGGGGATACTAGAGATAAATTTCCAACCCTTAAAACATCCTGCTCTATAGTTTGGGAAAATGTTGAAACAAATTCCAATCGCAATTTTTAGAATTATTTCTGTATTGCCACATTTTCAATATTTATTGCCAAGTTTTTATGACCCTTTCGGCGAAAGTTAAAACCTACGTAGTTTATTAGTTGTAAGTATAAACGTAAAGGCGAACTTTGCTTAGTTGGGAAATAAAAAAAAGGCCAACTTTTACTTTTTAAAACTTATTTTACGAAAAATTTTACGCGAATTTATCTCCTTCTCGTGTTGTCAATTTTCCACTTAGCCCGTATAAATCTTTGACAATTTTTTCCCTATTTTGTTTGCAGGATTGTCCGGAAGGTGTCGTCCATGAAACTGCTTTCAAAGATATATACGCTAAATTTTTTCCACATGGCAGTAAGTATCAGAGATACGATATGGTAATTTTTTTTCACGTATTTATTTTTCCACGGTGTCGCATAGTGTACGATAATATTGAGTGTATAAAAATACGCCGATATTATGGCTGCCGAGTGAGATATGCAATAAATTAATCTGGTATAGAGGTCGTGAAGGAATTACGATTCGAGAAAGATATAGTGGAATAGACCCGAATGGAAATATTTTAAAGTGATATGCGATAGATATCGATTCTGAGATGGCAAAATTTCGTACGTGGAAGGAAATGAAAATTTATGGTTTCAAGGACGATGTTTGTGTAGATGGCAGGATGGATAATGGCTAGTGTGAATTTCGTTGAGATCGATTTGATAAGCGCTACGGTATGAATTTTAATAGCTGGATAGGGCTGATCTGGGTAGTGAAAATGGCTGAATTTTATCCGAAATGTGTACGAAAAGGGTAGGAATCAAAAGTAAATATTTAGGATCCATTTGGAAAACGCAAAGCTAAGTAGAATCCTTGGGGAAGTTCGTAAAAAAAAGTAAGATACGTTCCAAAAATTTTTTTATTGCTCTCTGAGACGAAAATTTCGTTTTAATATAAGCTCAAGTTCGATCGGGGTAAGTTGGTTTTTTGTTTGGAATTTTTTTTTGAAGTTATTGTTTTGGAAATAACCAAAAAAATGTAGGCGTATCAAATCAGTGCCGAAGTTTTGAAAAAATCAATTTAAAATGTTCTCTTTAATATAAAATTTACGTAGATTTTTCATTGAAACGCACAGATTTTATTCTAATTTCTTGAAAAAATCATCAAAACATCATTTTTTTTGAAAACTCCTAAAGAACAAAAAGGAACATACTTGAAGATGATTTTCATTCGAAGAAATCAAAAGCATACCATAGAAAAATCATCATCGTGGCTAGATTTTCTTGACCTCAAAACAAAAATATATTATTCCTGCTGATTAATTTTTTGAAGGCTGGTTTTTTCAACTTTGGCAAACCAGAAAACCATTTTTGGGAGATTTGCATTTGAAAAGTTCCTTCTAAAAAAAAAATCACGAAGAATTCATATTTAAGATAATAAAAAAAAGATCATTGCTGTAGTTTTATTATTTTTTTTGTACGAAACTCAAGAAAGTAAAATTATTCCAGAAGGTTGATTTTTCGAAGAAATATTTAAAACCGTCATAAAAGCTTTGATTTTTTGAGAATACGCGATTGTTTTTTTATTTCTCTGAAAAAAACGTTCGCAACTTTTTTTTTCAGGAACAATAAAAAACAACGATCTTGAAGTTTTTTTTTGTTTTTTAAAGAAAGTGTAAAAAAAAATGTAAAATCATAATTTTGAGCTCAAATTTTGGTAAAAAAAAAAACACGAATCAAAAAAAAATTCTTGAAGGAACCGTGAGAAAATGGAAAATGGTTGTTTTCTTAGACTGAAATTTAGGGTGCATGTAAAAAAAAAGATGTTTTTGGGGATTGGATATTCTATAAAAAATTGAAAAAACTATTGAGAATCCATCATACTCGTGAACCCCAGAAAAATCATACTTCAATTTTTTTTCCTTTGAAGAAAGAAACTGAGCCTTGATTATGGAGTCTCTGTGGGATTTTCAGATTTCTAAAAAAATCAATTCTGAGAGATCTGTTTTTTTGGGTACATTTTAAAAAACACTCCTCTTAATAATGGTTCTTTCGAGTGGTTTCTTTTGATATATTTTCTGCTTTTTTCTTTTCAAATATCTTTCCTATCCTTGGAAAATGGAATTTCATTGGTTTCATTGACGTGTCTATTTAAAAAAATCTAAACAGAGCTTTCTTTTTGCATTTCTTTTGAGCTTTCCAAACCGCTAGAATTTTTTTGTTTTGTTTAAAAAAAATAATAAACTTTCAAGGAAGTGTCGTTCATTTTAAAATTTTCCATAATTTTTCCAGGGCTGTTCAAAATCTTTAAATAACTGAATCTTTTAAGATGGATTTTTTTTTCTTCAAAAAATCGACTGTAAGTTGATCGTTTTTAATTTTTCTGTGAGTTTTTCAGGTGTTTTCAAAATACGTAACCAATCTTTCCGCATCGGGTTTTTTTCATTTTTATTTTTATTATTTTTTTTTATAAAACGCCTGTTTTGAAGGCTAACTTCTTTGAAAAAGCTCACAAAAAACCAGAAAATACATTTTAGGGGTTGCCAAAAATGAATAAAAATCAAGCTTGAAGGTCAAGTTGTTAGAAAAGCCCGATGAAAAATTTTTAGGTCAAATCGTATCAAATAATATCTGATTTAGATCAAATTTTATCAAAACAAATAAAATTTGATCTCAAAAATGTCCTTATCAAATTATATCTAATTACATCTGATTTTTTTTAGATATGATTTGATCAAATTAGATGTCATTTGATCACATCATATCAAACTGGATCTGAACCTTCCTAATTTTTTCAGATATGAATATTGATACAATGAGATATGATTTCATGTGATTTGATAAAATTAGATTGGGACTTTTCAGAGAAATGATTAGATCTGAAATTTTTTCATCGGGAGCTTGGAGAAATGAAAAAAATTAAGAATTTTCTTTCTTATGTAGATTTGTGTAAACAAAAAGGAATTATTTCTGATTTTTTTTTGCCAAAAAAACCTCAGTAATTAAAAAATTCAAGATGAATTATTTTTCATCTTTTTTTTTTAAATTTCATCAAAAATTATCCAAAGCTGAAAATTCCTAAAAAAATTTCGAGTTTTTTTGAAAAAGTGCCTAATGTGAAAAATTTTTCAGAAAAGTGTTCGAAATCCGGAGAAAAACTTTTTGGAGGAAGAAGATGATTATCTCAAAAAAATCATATGGGTACCTATCTGATTGAAAAATTCCTCAAAATCTGTTGTTTTTTTTTTGTTTTGAAAAAGAGAAAACTAAAGCTGATCAATTATTCTGAGGAGTGTCTACTGCAATATCGTCTTTTTTCTTTTTTGATATCCTAGCCCACATCAATGTAGGTTTGTACGTATTTTTTAGTCCCTATGAAAAATTCATTTTCTCTAATAAATCTACGTATTTCAATGAAATTTTAGAAAAGGGAGGGTACCGTATTCAACACAGTGTTTTAATACTTACCTTTTTTGAAACTTCTGCACAAGTTTGACATATTTTAGGATACCTATATCTGTTGGTATTCCTTTTTTTTTTGGAGGGGGAGGGGGGATAGCTTGAGGTATTTTGAGAAATCATCCAAGTCATTTCAACCTTGTAATAATTTCCATATTATTTTCATACCTATTATATTTGTTTGATAATTACGTACTATTTACAGATTCGACTCAATACGCCCATTATGTGTTCAAAGCATTTGATATTAATTGTAATGGAGCTATTAGTTTTAAGGTAATTACCAATTTCGTTAATTACTCATCTATAAACTGCACGTAGGTACCTACGTAGTCCTCATTCGCATGCATTTCCCCCATTCACCGACCAATCTTCGTAAACGAAATAAACAGTACATTGACTCGGATATACATACCCTGGTTAATATCTTTCTCTAAGCTGGTACCATGGCCAACGATGTATAATCTACGAGTAGGTCTTTGCCTCTTTGGGAAATAATTTACGGCGTCATGCTTTCTTCGTTAAAGATGGTCTTGAAATCGCAGCTCAAATTTATACCACAGGGCAATTTTATAGCCTGTATTAGAAATGGTCCGAGATTTAAAACTTTTCCATGTATTATGGCGTATTGCCATGAATCGTTCCCAAAACGGATGTTATGTATAACGTTAGATGGCCGAATAATTAAATTATACGTGATTCAAATCTCCTTCAGTATCGAACCTTAGCCACGCTACGGGTACATACGACATTGCGAAGAATAAGAAAACGGTCCCAACCGCTGATAAAAAGTCGTAAATTATATGAGCTTGTTATATACGTACGTACGTGGTATCTTGGAAAACCGTGTGCGTGTGCTATTTTCCCCCTCGACCCTCCTCACATCCCCAAAAAGATCCAGAATAAAGGCATTCCGGGGGTTGATAATTTTACATCGTGGCTCAAAATGGAGCTCGACTGCGGTGACGAGATAACCGTATCCAGATAAGGCACATACTTACATCAGTATCGCGTGCGTGTTCCAGTCATTTCCAAAAAAAAGGAGACCTAGTTGCCTAAAAACTGTAAAAGAAAAGAAAAAAATGGTTACGTGACCAAAACTGTATCCATTTTGGGCGGTAAAAATTTCCTACCGAGAATACAACAATTTAAGGTTAGAATTTGGGCAAAATGAGGCTAGCACGACTCGCAATTTATTAAAGATAATCGGAAAACGACACTATTAACGCGAGAAGAAATTAAGCAATGGAGAGGAATTTAAAAACAATCCTACTAAAATGCGAGTATTTACTTTGAGCAAACATTTTGCGGGTAAAATGAAAAGAAAAAGGGAAACAGATAAAGACTAACAACAAAGAAAACTTTTATTCGACAATTTTTTCTCCCTTCTACTCGGTTTCTTAATATTTCGCAATTTTCTTGCGCTCTCTTTTTTTATTTCGGTTCGGTTTTGTTTTCTTTTTCCTTTTAATTTTGCTTTGCGACTTGCTATGTATATAATTTTCCGGTTCGTTTTCCACAAAAACGTTGCCATTAGGTATAGAATTTTCCGCATAGTGAATGATACTCGTTCATCAGATAAAAAGAAAAACCAACCCGACGCTCCGCACGTCACAACGGTTATCCATTTTGTTTCGCTGTACAGATTCTCGTTTTCGATTCGAATAGTACGGTGTGCTTTGCACTGTGCATAGGCGTTTTCTATCCTCGCTCGTTGCGATGCCCTTAATCTAACACTTCTTATAGTGATTGTGTTTTAAGAGAAGGAAGGCTGGGAAGGGATTCACATTTGAAGTAAGGAGTATACAGGGTGTCCCAGATTATGTGGGGAAGGTTCTGGAGGTAGGAACGAGATGGACGAAATTTTTATGAGAAATTATGATCTGTATTTAAAATTAAAGGGACTGTCATAAAATGAGTTTTCATAAATGATAATGAACAATTTATTTTTTCCCCGAAGAAAAATCTGAAAGGCAAGATTTGAGCTTGTTTTGCTTCAAAAGTTTTTTGTTAATTTTTCATGCAGATTTAACAAAAAAATTGGATACCTAAATTACAATAATACAAGATATTAAGAATGATTGCTTTTACAATGCTTCAAAAGTAAATTTCATGTTTTGAAAAATTTTGATGATCTTGAATTCTGAAATTTTTATTTATTATCGGATGCCCAAAATCTAAAACTTTTATGACTTCTCACAGTTTTAGAAAATTTTCGTAGCATATGGGAACTTTTTTTTTGTATTCTTCAAATTTTTCCAATTTTTTCAATTGATTTAAATGATTTTAACACGAATACCAAGTTTTTAAATTGAAAAAAATCTTTTAAAAAAATGGTTCAATAAAAATATCAAATTTCATGATATATTTTTTTTAAATTTTTTATGAAATTATGCCTTTAAAAATTTATTAAAGTGTCTGAAAAAAATTCAATTTAGACTACTTATAATCGTAGAATTCTTGAGGAAATATTTTTTCACTCATCAAAAACAGTAACTTTAACTTTCCTGATGAAAAAGTTGTATTTCAATAGAGAAATTTACAAAATTGAATTTTTTTTTGAGAAAATTTAGAAAACTGCATTTCAAGTCTGAAAAATGTGGTAGGTAGAATCATTGTGTTTCGTGTCAGAAAACATTTTGTCTGACTGAGTTAACTTTCGAAGATGCAAAATTCCAAATTTGGTTCTTATTCTTAATCATGCAGTTCTCGAATTTTATAATTATTCAAATCAACTCTAAATTTCTCCCCAAATCGATAAATTTTTACCATATTAGTATCATTCCTTCGCACTCTCCCTTCCCTCTTCCTTCTTTTTCACTCATCATTCGGCATCGCAAGTTCAATATGGTAATGCAAAAAGTGAACTAGAAAAACTGCATTATTTTCTTTTCCTACCTTTCGTTACAAAAAATAGAAAAATACCAAACTGGTTCCAATTTTGAAAAATATTATTTAGATAAAAGACGAGCAGAAAATTCAAAATAATGCATGTATTTTAAGTCAATTATAAATAAAATGATGAAGAAATCCTTTGATTGACAAAGTGGTGCTAAATATGGGATAGAAAATGAAAAAGTTCAATATTTTGCTTCAAAGTTCCAATTTTCTGAAATAATCATTTTATAAAAAATTCATATCATTTATAATATTTTTTATTGCATCGATGAAAATTTTTGAAAAAATTATGCAGAGTATTCAACATCAAGATCATTTCAAATTTTATGAGGCAGGAGGGGAGGGGAGAGGATGGAAACATCTCAAATTTCCTGCGAACGTTCTGAAAATCTTTCATTACGATTCAGAAATTGTCAAAAATTGTTGTCAATTTGAATTTTAAAAAAACAAACTTTGATGATTATAAAATTATGTTTGAAATCGGACTCCCGAAGTTTCCTCTGAGCTTTGACTCTTCTCTCTGCAGGTTTTACTATATTTACAATTCTATAAAAAGTTATCCCAAATCCATTTTCATGGGTTTTGAGGAGGAGGTGGCGCAGAAGGGTTACCTACGAAGCATTTTTTTGAATCGTAAGAAGCTCATTTGGCCATCTTTAAATCATATCACAAGTGAAAAATCGAAAATCAACTGTTTTAATATTCCCTTTTATCAGTTTTCTCAATTATGAGAAAAGGCATTTTCATCGCAGATTTTTTCGCATAGCACGTTTAAAAATTTTACTTCTTGAAAAATCATTGTCACGAGTACTTTTTCTTCAAAATCTCTACCCCTTCAAATTTTAAGCAGGCAACCTGTTCAACGTGTGAGATGATTTGTCTTTTTCCATCATAGGCGGAAATAGAAGGTGGCATGGGGAGGGGGCTCAAGCCTGCTCAATTGTTGAATTTGCCTGTACTTTTCACTCGGAAAATTTTGTAAAAATACGTTATTTTCAAGGGATGAACTAAGGGCATTATATCAATACGACGAATTTCCTGTTTTTTTTTGTTTTGTTCTTTTTTTTTTCAATTGACTGAAATGGTCTCTTTTATAATAACAAAAATAATTAAGTACTTAGTTAGTGAACAGATTTTTGTGAAAATTTTCCAAATGATCAGAAAATTGACTTGAAAACCAGCACAAAAAAGCACGCAGTAAAAAAATACAAATTTTTATTATTGCTCAAATATACGAAAAAGGCACGGCATAAGATAAAATGATTTCGAAAAAGACAAAATTTTCACTCCAAAGTGTTAGAATTTTTTCATTTAGCAAACCATTGAAAATAGAATTATGCATGTTCTTTCTGAAATTGTGCAATTTTTCAAATCATAGCCCTCGCTTTGCTGGGGCACGTAAAATTTAAAAAAAAATAATAGAAAGTAAGGGATGAAAATTTCACCTCTTCAATAGGTACTAAAATATGTACTCAGAATATAGATAAATTTCAATTTTTGGATGTTTTTTTTTTCAAAAATTTTCGTCCTCGCTTTGCTCGAGCTTGATTAATTCACATAGGTAATTATTTTTCAAAATAATTGCATGAACTCTCTTCCTTTTTCACCCAGATTCTTGAATATTTTTTAAAGAGAAAAATTTGTACTCCTCATTTATTAGGAGACTTGTGAAATTTCAAAAAAATTTCAAGTTTTTGGAAGAAGGGGGTGGTCATTCAGGAATAGATTTTTTTGAACGAATTTTAGCAGGTAAATCTCTTATTTTTAAATAATTTCAGTTGGCAAATTTTTCACTTTCATTCTTCCAGATTTTTGCTCAGGTTTTGTATCCGAAAACTGATTCAGCAAGAATAATGCAACAGTAATGAAAGATTTTTTCGGGAGGGGGGAGGGAATCGGGTCGAAAATAATAATTTTTGTTTCGTGTTTCGTTATTTTTCAACTGGGACTCAAGCGCCCCCCCCCCCAACAAAAAATTATGTTCCATCTCCGCCTTTTATTTCCACCCTTCCTCTCGTCGAGTCCTGGCTCACCCAACAAAACCAGGACACCCTGTATAAAATAGGCAGATAGAAAGAGGTCTTTACGTAGTACACGTCGAGCAAACGAGACTATACCTACAAGCGAGGTATATAAAGTCAAAATTTTACGATTGTTATATAGCTCGTCTATGGTAGGTAAATTCTCTCACAGAGAGAGGATACTTGAACGTATAGTAATCTTACTTTACTGCTCTCTTTTCTCTTAATTAAAAGGGTTTTGTTCAATGGTTTTATCTTAATACAAAAGCTCGTCCGTGCTGCCGGTTAATTAATTCTTGAAAAAGCGAACGCGCGCAGGCTCGGCTCCGGTGTCGGCGAAAAGCTCCCTAAAGTCCAGTTGATAATTCATTTACTCTTCGGAGAATACCGTAGGCAATTTCCGTCCCTTTCCCGATACCGTCGTCGCTCATCTGCTCGTTCTCGACTGTATCTGCGGATGCTGATGCCAGCCCAGAGCCTCATCTACGCTCTGTATCGAATATACTCTATTTTAAAGTTTCTTTGGCGCGTCTCGTCTCTTTCCAACTATGGCAATATAGTGTTTACCAAATAACCATAGACGCGGAGATGCTGTCGCCGGCGTCGCGGTCGCTGCTTTTACTAGGCGCAATTACCGACCAAATTTAACGTTTCGACGTAAATCGATTATGGCTTCGTTAATTTTCAATTTCGCCTAAACGGCGTGTAATTTGTAAATGGCAACGAGGCGACGAGAGCGTCGCTGGAGGAATCAGGGGGGCCAGATATTTTATGGTTAAAATTGTTCTAGATGCGTATACAAACACGTAACCGTACCCCAAGCTCGTATTTATATTTTCCAATATAAATGGTATCTATCTCGCGACGTAGCCGGGGGAATGTTCCAACGTTCGACGTTCGGCTGCGTGTTATCAACGCTGAAAACAAACGCTGCAGACATCGAGCCGCCTCGTTTTTAGTATCCAATTTTTCGCGTCAATTTCGTCGATTATTATCAATTTTTCTTTAAATTCGTATCCGCCGTGCTGCGAGCGTCTCTTGATTTACGTAGGTACCGAGAGAGTCTGTAATACGTTGCGGAATTTAGAAGTGAAAAAAAAAAACGACGGATAAAAATACGCCAGAGATGATGTCAAAGCGTTGCTATATCCATTTGCATAACGAGCCTGTACCGCAATTTTTCGACGAGTAATTTTACGCGTAGTACCTACGACGATACGATGGTTGTCGATTTATTGTTTTATGGGGTTCCGTCTTGCGAAGAAATTGTTTCGACGGGTTTTTTTCGCCGGCAATCACCATAAAAACACGATCGAAACGTCGTTTTAGTAACCGATATCTCGAAACTGAGATGGTGGGTCAATTTTACCAAACGATGGAAAATCGTTGGATGTGTGAGAAGACAGGGGTTTTCGTTTTTGTTTGTTTTTTCTCAAATTTTCTATCCAGATGGCGATATAGGAAATTATTTCGCGCTGGATTAGGTTTCACGGTGTTTTAAAAATAAAAGTGTTTTTACGATAGGTAATTTTGTGTGATTAGAGAGAGTAGTTGGGAGAAATGCGGATGGATTTTGTAAAAGGTTTTTTTTTTATGGAAGATTTCAAAAGCGTTTCGATGCTAAAAAAATTGTGATTTGAATAAGTGGCGCGTTGATTGAAAAACGTATTTTTTGAAATTAGTCTTAAGTGAAATGTTTCTCCTAGAAGTAAAATTTTAAGCGGAAATAAAAATAAATTTAAAGTGCATCCTGAAAGAACCCATATCCAAAATTTCAGATGCTGAAATCAATTTCTCGAATTTTAGCGATTTTTTTCAAGTCGCCAAATTACCTCATCGCCCTGACGAAAAATAAAAATTTTATTCGAAAGAAGCTGAAATTTGGTGTGCTTTCTATTTTCGACCTTTCGAACAGATAAAGCTTATAAAAATGGTCCAAATGGACTTCAGTACCTAATAATGTGGCATGTCCGAAGTCCATACTGGTGACTTATTTGATCGATTAGAGTTAAATTTTCTTTCTGAAATTAGTAACTTCAAGTTCAAATATTATATATTTTTTGGAAAATTTCTATGGGCTTTTTTCTTGCTTGAGAAAATTTCAAAAAATTTTAGAGGCTCCGAAAAATCTCGAAACCGACTTCTAGTCGGTTCGGGAGGTTAAAAATATAGATGGAAGTCAAAACTAAGGATATATCAGTTAGGAGTAGAGCATAAGAGTCGACTCCGGAGTTGAACCAGAGACAGAGAATTAAAGTCAAACATTGACCCAGGAGTCAAACTGAATCAAGAGTCGAGGTCAGAAATCGACTCCGGAGTCAAGCTGGACTCAGGAGTCTGGAGTCCATTTTTTGCTGACTTCTATGCCTTGCCTAAAAATATTCATTTTTGACGTTTCTTGAGAATGAAAAATATTTGAGTAGAAAGCAATATTTTACGGGAGCTGGGAAATTTTCAAACTGTCGTTTTTCAAAGAAACGACAGGAAACGACGTATCCGACGTACCAAAAAATATTCGTTTTTTGACGTTTTTTAAAAATAAAAAAGGTCTGAGCCGGAGTCGTCTCTTTCGGTGGGTTGAAAAATTTTCAAACTGTTGTTTTTCTAAGGAACGACAGGAAACGACGGATCCGACATTGACATACCAAAAAATATTCATTTTTCGACGTTTTTTGAGAATAAAAAAGATTTGAGTAAAAAATAATATTTTGAGTGAGTTGGGAAATTTTCAAACTGTCGTTTTTCTAAGAAACGACAGGAAACGACGCATCCGACATACCAAAAAATATTCGTTTTTTGACGTTTTTTAAAAATAAAAAAGATCTGAGCCGGAGCCGTCTCTTCGGTGTGTTGAAAAATTTTCAAACTGTCGTTTTTCTAAGAAACGACAGGAAACGACGGATCCGACATACCAAAAAATATTCATTTTTCGACGTGTTTTGAGAATGAAAAATGTTTGAGTAAAAAATAATAGTTTGAGTGAGTTTGGAAAATTTTCAAACTGGGTGTCGAAAGTTCTTGTGTTAAACTCATTTCCCCTCATCAATTCTTCGGTTCTTAAAAATTGGAAAAAATTGATTTTAAATGTTTACTAAATTCGGTTTTAAATTTCGTTTTATTTTTTTTTTTTATTTCATTCTTTAATCTTCAAAAGTAAGTACCTACCTGCTCATTTTTGAAGCCCATTTTCAACATGATTCGGAGAAAAAGGACCCACATTCACATTCCGTATTTCTGTTTGAAAAAATTTAGGTGTCGATTTTTCAAAAATTTTAGAAATCTCTATAGATTTTATTCCTTTGCAGTATTTTTGAATTCCAAACAATAAATTGACTAGAAATACTTTGTACGTAAAAAAACAACACACAAAACAGAAAAAATAAGTCATACATATGTGACTCAAACAGTCATTGAAAAGTTTGATTCTCAACTAAAATGTTTGGAAAATTATAGACATTATTTAATTAGTGCAATTTTACGACTCCATCGAAACGTCTAAAATAGTGATTTGGCTCTCAGAAACGTAATTAAACGACTAGTCGTAAATCCACTGCAAGCTTTATTTTTATTGTCTCTCCTAATTCGACATTTCAATTTTATGTCTTTTCGTCTTTATTTCAAAACCTCTCTTAATAACCGACGAAGAATCGAAGTTTGATTTTGGGGATATCGGAGAAAGCGTATGGGCAGCAAATTTTTTGACTCGTATGATAATTTGTTGATTTGAGTGCAGCTTTTTTGTTTTTTCGTCATGAAATTCGCAGATTTCCCGAATCGAAAAAAAATCATCATTTTTATTTACATTTTTTTTTTTTTTTTCAAATTGAAAGAGTCTTTTGAGAAATTGTACAATTTTGATCTTCTGTGAAAACTTTTTGGCCTTTGACAAATTTGAAAAAACTGAGAAGGTTTTTGTAGTAAATTATGAAATTCAAAACTTTTCAATTTTTCTTTTTCATTTTTGATTTTGTGTAGCTCTTTCAATTTTGGTGTTGATCATTTTTTTTAATTTGAGTATTTCTATTTAAATTAACCCCTTCAATTTTAAATTTAGATAAAATGTCATCAGAAAAGAATTCATTTATTTTTTGAGACTGGAGATGAGCGCAATTTCATTTTTTTTGATAAGATATCTGTTCCTAAAAATTATTGAGTAGGCAACACCTTCATCTAGTGTGTTTTTTAAGTTGTATTCGGTTATATATTTTATTCATATTAAAAAACCAATATTAAATTATTCAGACGTTTAAAATGTATTTAGTGAATAATTTTTATTTTATTTTTTTTAAAATAGGGAAATCGAAAAATTTTAGAAAAAATATACTTAAAATTCCATTCATCTTATTGAATGATTCATATTTTTGAGAGACTAAAAAGCTGTTCACTACAATTCTCAGGGACGATGAAAATTTTATAAAAAATGAATAAATTTTTGGTTTACTGAACATAAAATTTTGGTTTTTCAGATTTAGAGATACTGCAGTCAGTTTCTTGAGACTACATGAAATGGTTCAAATTTTTCGTTGTTTATTATGATGATTTTTTTGGTTGGGGGAGGGAAGAGGTTGTGTTTTCAAATGATTTTAGAAAAATGAAAAAAAAAAATGCAAAATTTTGGTTTTACCAAATCGTCGAGTAATTGATTTTTTTTTCGCATAAGCGCTAAAATGTTGCTCCAAAAAGTAAAAACTGAAAAAATAAAAATGTCAATTTTTAAATGATCTTGAAAATATATCAGGACGTCCATTCTCTAAAAAATTGGGAAAAGTCAGGGAATTTTGAAATTTTGGACATTTTTGCTGGAATTTCATAAAGATCCGGAAAAAGAATGAGTTATTTGAAGTTTCTAGACTCAGTCATTTTAATAGGAACTTTTCAAAAAAAATTTCCTCGCTACGCTCGGGAATAATTTTTCATTTTTTTCATTGTGCAGAGATTTCTTTTGAGCAGTACTTTTTGATAGTATAATGTAATGAGAAGGAAGTACCATGATAAGGATAACCCTGATTACGATTTTGAAAAAGAAGGGAGGAGCATGGAAGAGAATTTTCATTTTTTGTCCACATTTTGGGAAATTTTACTGGCTCGGGCTCATCGAATTACTCCATTTCATCAAAATAATAGATTAATTTTACTAGGTCAACCCGAAAAAAGAGACTTCTGTGGAATTTATTAATTTGAGTTGCGTATGTGTTTTTTCTTGGGGGAGGGGGGGGGAATTCAATTGTGAAAACATTTTTGAATTCTCAGACTGGAAATATCCGAACTTTTAATCTCGTCATGTGGTCAAAATAGAAGTTTTTTTTCTTTTCTTTTTAGAAATTTTTTCTGTTGTAAATTCAAGATCAAGTTTTTGTACCAAGCTGTGAGAGAGGTGGGAGGTGGCATCAAAAATTTCGAGAATCGAATTGAAATTGTTTTTGTGGCCAGAAAAGAGGCGTTTAAAAAATCGAAGTAATAATGATTTGTTCTGCACAATTTCATCACGCGAAAAAACCACTCCTTCATTAATAACATATTTGAAAGGTCTGGAAAATTTCGAAAAATTGGTCTGAAAACCCTGGAAAAGTTAGGGAAACCCGTTTTTGAGGAATAATGGACACCCTGTGTATTCAAGTACATTTCATTTACAAAAAAAAAAAAGAAACCATCGAAAAAGAACCAATGGTAAAAGTTGTCCTTTCAGCCTACTTACAAAATTCTTTCTATCGATAAATTCATTTTTTTTTCAAGTTACAATCGAATCATTCCAAACAATCGATGTCGATTTCAAACCCGAAATTTTTCTAAATTTTATTCATTTCAGTTGAATTTAAATTCAACGATTATCGGTATTCAGCAAACCGCACTCAGAAACCTCGAAAAATTCCCAAAACTCCGATCGCGTAATATCCTTATTACATTTCCCATTCGATCCTGATCCTAAAAGCTTCGCGAATACGTAACACCAACGTTGAAAACTTTCGAATATCTGCTCGGTTTAAAAATAAATCCACCCCCAGCACGCGGTTTTGTTTTTCAAATGTATTTAAGATTTTTCACCCTTCCCTTATTCCCATCGTAGTATTTTATTTCCTTGAAAATCCACTTAGCTAAGCGCATCGAATACTGACGCAATACCTTACCACACGTATTAAAACTCCTCCACTTTTTATTATTCATTTCTAAGCAGAAATAGTAAAGACTTCTCTATTCAAATCCACCGTAGAGAGCGAACCGGAGCACAATTTTATTCTACCAGCCTACTCGTAGAATCTAAACAAAAGGTAACTAAACACTCGCGAACATTAAAACCAGCATCATTCAGTACCCAGAGCTTGGTTCGTGAAACGTAAAACAACCCTCGGCCTTATTGTCGACCTCGAGTTGGAAATGTGACCACATAGTACAGAGGTTGAAACGCACTGGGTACTATTAAATCTGCGGAAACGATTACAATTTCCAAGTACGCATATAAAAAGTATCTACATAAATATTACGAAAAGGCGAATTAAAATATAAAGTTGAGAACTTTTACTGGCTGAGAATGCGGTTCGTCGTGTTCCGGATCCGCTTCTCAACCCTTGCTACTCTTTCATTCGGTATTTAGTTTCATTTCGGGGCTTGGCAAGCGAACGTATAATTTTAAATTTGTCAGCGACGTGTACGACTTCAGCATCTAAATGCCAACTTGATCAATTTTTTTCCTCGGCCAGGTTTTTTTATTCGTATATTTGCGGAAATGATATAGAAACCGTAATTCCTACAGTATTAATGGCGCCTCTTTAATGTCGGCTCAGACCGAAGGAAAAAAAACCTGGCTAAAAAAACCCCTCTATAGATTTGTACACCGCAGCCTTTTTTTTCACGTATCTACGAATCGAGTTGGAAAATCGTGCTACGCCTTCGGAGAGAATCCGCTGTAGCGAAATTTTTCGCGAATTTGGGCCGGAAATTCCCACGATATTTGAGGATTCCAGGCTAAAAAATCCCGTATAAATTAAGGTCGTAGATTGATGAGGCTGCGAGCAGAAAAGGCGCCAAATAATTAACGAAACGCGGACCTTTGCTATCTGTAGGTACTTTCGACTCGGCCGCAGGGTTAAAATTAACAATGGCCGGAAAATGACCGAGATGTGTGGAATTTTCGGCAACTTTTACACACCAATACACCGGCCAGGGATCCTTTGCCCTTATACACGTCATTTACAGTATACTTATGTAGTTGTATAGTTTACCTGTGTAATTAAATTTTCATTTAACGCAGCGACGAATTGTTTACAGGATTTATTAACCACGTTATCAACATTATTAAGAGGTTCTATTTATGAAAAACTACGCTGGGCTTTCAAATTGTACGATTTAAACGGCGACGGTTGTATAACGAGATCGGAACTGGAAAAAATTGTTTTCTCTGTGCACGAGCTGATGGGTAAAAAGTGTCAGGTAAATATATCCCGGCGTGTAAATCTTTTTCACTTCGCTGGCTTTTTTTGTCTTTTGAATTACTGTGGTACGGGCAGGCGAGGTACGGAGCGACGTAGGCATGGTATTTTTTGCTGTAAAAGGGCGTTACGTGTTCGCGGCTGCGGCAATTTCGTACCTACGAAATATTGTTTTCGAGCGATTTATTTCGTAGGTACTTTACGTGTACGAATAGGTACAGAAGGTGGAAAAAAAATTCATGGCGTCGTTCATTACACGATCCGATAATCATTAATATTATTTAATGTGCGGCGAAATTCGTCCGAGTGATTTATACCGGCGGCGTATGTATTCGAATTTCAAATCGTCGATTATTACGCGGCACAGTGGTCCAGGAAACCCCTCAAAACCCTTGAAATTAATTATCTTAAAAAGTTTGCAATAAAAGTTGGTTAAATGTAGTGTAGGTATTGTTTTTGGGGGCGTAGAATACGAATTTCATAATGAAAATTTGTTCCGAGTTAAGGGGGAGGGGGAGGAGAGGTCCTAAAAATTGAATTTACCCAAAATATCGTGTAGCATATCAAAATCTAGGTTTTCGAGGTCGTAGATTACGAATTTGATGATGAAAATTTTTTTTGAAACAATGGGAGGGAGTGGGGTTGCAAAAATTGAAATTTACCTCGAATATCGTGTAGTATTTCGAAATCTAGGGTTTTGAGGCCGTTGATTACGAATTTGACGATGAAAACTATTCTGAGACAATGAGAAGGAGGTGGAGGTACATAAATTTAAATTTGTCAAAAATTGGTAATTTTATTGGACCAAAACCATGCAAAGTACACCACCGTAAATCTAACTATATAGCTAGAAGTATGGTTTCAGATATGTAAAACATGAGTGTGATATTACTTTTTGGAAAAACTTACAGAAGTATGATTTATGAACGAAAACGTTGTTAATTTTCAAATAATTACACCCGTTGGAGTTTTTTTTCATCATCACGGTGTGTTTGTACTTTGTACCCATATGAACACAAATATAGTACGTGAGAATTGTGAAAAAAAAAATTCAAATTGCTATTTCATCTTGTTGAATTTGTAATTTACGACTTTGAAACCCTAGATTTTGATATGCTACACAAAATTTTAAGTAAATTTCAATTTGTTCACCCCCACCCCTCCCAATTACCCCAAAAAAATTTCATCGTCAGATTCGTAATCTACGATCTCGAAAACCTAGATTTCGATATGCTACACGATATTTTGAGTAAATTCAATTTTCAGCACCTCCTTTCCCCCTCCCCTTTACCTCAGAAAAAAATTTTATTGTCAAATTTGTATTCTATGCCCTCGAAAACCACACCTACAATATATTTCACCAAGTTTCATCTCAAATTTTTCAGATAATGAATTTCAAGTGTTTTGAAGGTCTCCTAGACCACTCTGAGCTACGTTTTCCTTTCTAGATCTTCATTCCGCAAGTTTCCGCAAAAACTAACACCACAGTCGTGTTTAGGGCATCCAACACTATTAATCTGGCCATATAGTTCATCGAACTTCGGCGAACTTTATATAGATTTGGTCCAATTTATGTTTCTAATGTTGCAAAATTATCCTCTACTTTAACTCATTTTTATGAAATTATGGCCCCTGATAGCTCAAAACCAAATATGGCATTGAAAAGTACATACTTTGAGGAATATTTTTCAATATTTACTTTTATAATTACGCCATTTTAAACGCGAGTTATCGGCACATAAAGATTAACATGTGGAAGCAACTACCAGGCTATGCAGCGAACACAGTTTTCAACACGCGCTCAGAATTAAAGGAAAGGGGGTAACAAAATTTAGTTGCTTGTTTTTAGGTACTGGGTATTCAGGTTTTAATTTAGTGAAATTTTCAAATCGAATGGCGGTGATTTTTTTTTCACCATTTCGAGGGTTTTGAGGGGTCTCCTGGACCACTGTGCGCGGCTGGAAACAGATGCGAATAAGTTTGCGACTTTCGAGACGGGTTCGAAAGCTATTGGCGTAATAAAATTAACGAGGCTTGCGGATCAATGCGAGGTAGAATGGAGCTAATTTTGGGATGAGGTTTTTTTTCAAGCGATAGTTCAAGTTGGATGATGAAATTATTCGCGGATGATGAATTCTGAATTATTATTTACGTATGACTGGTATTTGATTTTAATGGGGTGTTTTTGCTTTGGGACCGGAAAAAATTTCGGAGGTGGAATGAATTGAACTTTTGGGAATAATTCGTCCGAAATTGATCGAATCGATAATTTTTTTATTTCTGAACGAGTTGCCGAGTAGTCGATCACTCTTCGAAATTTTCAGAGGTTCATTGAATTCGTAAACGACCCCCCACCTCCTCCCCATTTAATCAAACCGTGTCTTATTTGTTTCGTGTTTTCATGCCGAATTTGAATGTCGAGGAATTGATCAATTTTCTGAATATTGACCCAGACTTTTTTAAAAAATTGAATAGGTTAGTTCCCAAATTCGAAACTAATTGACCAATGGTCAAATTTATTGAACTTTTTAATGAAAAAAATTCAGATACCTAAAAAATGAAAAATATACCATGTGAGAGGAGCTCGCCAAATTTTTAAATCGGTTTTTCGTACGAATGACCAATCAGGTACTGACATAAAGCAATGACCAATTCAACGTAGGTTCAAAATGGCCAATACATATTCGATAAATTGACCAATTCTAGTTTTTAAAAGTATACATTTTTCACGAAATAATAATTTGATTTAAAAAAATTGCCAATTTGATAAAAATTGATCAATTTGAAAAAAATTATTGATGAATGTGATAAAAATTGACTAATTTGATTGAATTTAGTTGGTGTGTTAAAATTTCACCAATTTGATAATATGTAATACCTGATTTAAATAATTTGTCTACTAATAAGAGGTTCTTCAAATTATCCAACTTTATGAACCAGTTTGATTCTTGAAAATGATTATTTAATTTAAAGACGAGTCGTAATTCTAATTGAAAATTTAGAACTTTAATAAACATTGATTTTTGAGCAAGTGCATAAAAAATGACAGTTGTGCAAATTGATTGATAAAATTTGAGTGAAGTGATAAAATTGAAGCATATTGTTAAAATTTGAGAAGATTGATAAAATTTGAGCAAATCAGTTAAAAAATTGATAAAATTTGAGCAAAAATTGATAAAATTTGAGCGAAAATTGATAAAATTTGAGCAAATTGATAAAATTTGAGCAAATTGATGAAATTTGAGCAAATTGATAAAATTTGAGCAAATTGATAAAATTTGAGCAAATTTATAAAATTTGAAAAAATTTATAAAATTTGAAAAAATTTATAAAATTTGAAAAAATGTATAAAATTTGAAAAAATTTATAAAATTTGAAAAAATTTATAAAACTTAAGCAAATAAATTTAGAGAAGATAGACAAAATTTTACGTAGGTATCAATTGAAAAAATTGATATAATTTGAGCAAATCACCTAAGAAAATTGATGAAATTTGAGCAGAAAAAAGTAATCAAATAAGTAAGAAAATTGTTAAAATTTGAGTGAATTGATAAGATGAAATTTTAGCTAAGAAATTGGTGAAAACTGAGCTGAGCAAATTGATCAAATTTGAGTGAATTCATAAAATGTCATTTGAACAAAGTAAATTGATAAATTTTTAGCAAAGAAATTGATAAATTTTTGGCAAAGAAATTCATATAAATTTGGGAAAATTGATGGGATTTGAGCAAATTGATAGAGTTAGAGCAAATTGATATAAATTGAGCGAATTAATAAAATCTGAGTAAATTGATGAAATGTGAGCGAATTGGTAAAATTTGATGAAGCAAATAATAGATGAATTTTGAGCAAAATAATAAAATATGACCACATCAATGAAATTTAATCTATTTTCTTTTGAAATTTAATTCAATTTGAAAAATTAATTCGTTCGTTTTTTTAAAATGTTCAAATTTCATAAACTGATTTGAATTTTAAAAATGACTAATTGACGCAAAATGGCCAAATTTGATGAAACATTATCAATTTTGATTGAAAATTGAGCGATTTATAAAAATGAAAAATTCAGAAATTTGATACAAAAATAACTGCTAACTGAGCATTTTGAAAAAATGTGAAAAACTGATGAAATTTGAGCCATTCAATCAAATTTGACCTAAAAATCCGATATTTTTAAATTGTCTAATTATTCGATAAACTAATTTGCTGATTTGATAGAAAAATTATTAATATGATTGAAAAAAAAAAGTAATTTAACAGAACTTGAACAATTTCATCAAAATTGACCATTTTGATAAAAAATATTGAAATTTAGGCAACTCAAAAGAAATTTATCATCTCGGTTTTGAAAATGGACCGATTTGATTTTGATTTTCAAAAATGGCCAGTTTGATAAAGAATCACTATTTGGTAAAAAATTATCATTTTTTTTGTGAAAAATTGCTTAAGGAATGTCATAATGATAATAATTTGATAAAATGTGAAAAATTCGATAAAAGTTGATCAGTTTGATTAAAAATTGAGAAATTTTATAAAAATTGATTAAGTACATAATATAAAATTTTTACTAATTTGTAATAAATTGAGCAATTTTTGATCATTAAATTGACAAGTACCGATCTAACAACATTACAAAAAAATATGGAAAAATTATATTTTTAAATTAAAATTACATTTTTTGCTCTAGAATTTCTTGTGTGTACCTACCTATTTTTTTAAAAAATACACTAATCGGTTTTATCAAAACATTATTTAAGGTCGCAAATGTGCAATTTTCTAAATTTTACTACCTACGTATCTTTCAAAAAATTCTTATCCCTTCTCCTAGATCAACCAAATTCTCGCATCTCAATTTTTGGCCAATCAAAATTTCCATTGCTTTCAGAAAAAAAATTTCTACGAGTATAAATAAGACCCATATTGGATAATCATTATTTAATTTTTACAATTTTTATTTCGAAAAAGAAAAAAAAAATTAAAATACTCAATTTTAATATCTAGAAGCGACACTTTCAAAATATCTACATTATCTAATTTTGAAATCGATGCTACTTTTCATCATTTCACTCCCTCATCCAATAAAATCCGAACGATTCGACCCCGAAGAATTCCGACCATAAAACCGCCATACAAACCATCTGTATAGTCGTATCTCGTCCGACAGCTCAATACGGATATATTTCCGATACTGGCTCATATGACGTCATCGTTAACTTTTCCAAAGTTGTATAAGATAAACTCTCAATATAATACACTAAGTTTTCGACCGGAGTACAAAAAAAGTTGAAATTATTACCGAATGTTATGAGAAAAATCGGTCCAAGCTGGTAAACGTTGCTGCGGTATTATGGAGAACAAACCACCGCACCAGCCGTAGGAAAAGAGGGAAACGCCAGCAGAAAATTTTTACCCGTCAAATACGTATAAAGAGGAAGATGGCTTTAAAAAATGAGAATGCCGAACCCAATAAGTAATAATTTTTATACCACTTTGGTGCCAGACTGTGCAACATTATACGACCCAATTTCACATCGGAGAAAAGTTGTTCCCTTAACAAACTTTACACTCACAAGCATTGGCACAACGACGTATAGTTTTGTTTTCCGCAAGTTTCGGCAGTTTTAAAGGCGGCGCAACTTTATATCTCCAGCAAGATCTCAAAACTTAACGAAAATATTGTTTTAATGCAAAGCAGCCACGCGAACACTTTTACAAAAGATTTATTTAAGCTGTTTACGTCGAACTTTTGCTCCGTCGTTGAGCATACAAGTCTCTCAGCATCCAATACAGTACTTACATTTGGCTCCCCCCGCCCTCTCCCAGTCCGTCATCAAATCCTACCAGTAATTCGATCGAGAGTAATATGTAGATCTGCGATATGAAGCTTCGACGCTTTGGAAATTATATCCTTCCCCTTTTTGCTCGTCAAATTAGCCGGCTAAAACGAACGGTCGGCCGAACGTTTATACAACGCTGAGCTATGCAGAGCAAGAGGGTTTGCATCGTGGCGAAATATAATTTCCACAGCTCGTTACTTGGCGCGCCGCTAAATTGAAATATCAACAGGTTGATGATATTTTTCGAATGAATTTTAATAAGTTTTCGCGACGCCCACTTTTATAATTGCGTTAATTTCCTTTGAGAATTTTATCGCCATGTACGAAACAGGAAATTATACGTTGGCAGTGTGATGTTTTGCGTCATGTACGCGCGCTTTCAAAATCGGCCTTTATTCTTCGTATCCGTTTTCAACCTTTTTTTTCCCTTCCCGAGCTCTTTTTGCTATTTTTTTTTCTCTCGCAACTATGTAGGTACGAGCTCATTCACTCTTTTCGGTCTTATTAGAGTTCTAAACGATGGTGTGCGGTTTTTTGTTACACACGATGAAAAAGCCAGGTGCTTTGAGCCTTGTCGGTCATTCTCTTCGTACGAGTTAGAATACCAGATTCGACCTTAGGTTTTATACCCTTCTTCGTCCTACTCCGGCAGCCTTTTCAGTACCTTTTTCTCGCCTTAGTCGCCGACTTTTTGGTTTTTGCAACTTTCGTAGGTACTTGAAAGGAATAAAGCTTTGGTTTTTGTGAAGTATTCGGAACAAATCGATCGGCGAACGTGGCTTATCTTAATAAAAATACGAGTATCGAATTAAGGATGAGGTTCATTAGCGAGGCTCGTTTTACGTCTAGAATATTTTGGAGTGAGCGGAGGGTATAGAAGTCAATGGTCGAGAGTTATTAACGGTTGGAGTTGAGGAATTTAAATTTTTTTTGAGAGGTCTTATGATTTAGCTTATGAGTATAATTCAGAAAACTCAGAAATTTTATGACCGTTCTGTAAAAATTTGATATATTTTTCGGAATATGTACAAGTAATTGTAAGTAGGTAAGTATCAAAAAAATGCTCATTTTCCTCGTCCTCATTGATTTTTAAATACATAATGGTTAGAGATAAGGGTGAAGCTTAGGTGATTTTTAAAATTAGTGGGGAGATGGATTTTTCTCTTGAAATATTGGATTTTGAAATTTTGAAAACAGAGAATTAAAATTATTTTGGTGGGTGAGAAGAGAAGGTGAATAAAATAATGAAATTATAGATGCTGGTAAAATCATCCTCTATTTTCTGATAATTTTTTTACTTGATTTTTTGAATTTAATCTTGATGTCAGTACCTGACTTTTTTGAAAAATTTTAAGGAAAATTGAAAACTTTGTGAGAGTAAAATTTTTTTTAAAAGTTGGAATTTTAATCCTCCAAACCATTGATAAAAAGGAGACAAAATAGAGATTGGAAAAAATTACTCATTCATTCAGTAACATAAAATTTGTTAATGATCAAAAATTTGCTCAAAAACAATAAAAATTTGGATGAAAATCTGTCATTAGAACAAATTAGTCTACTGTTAGATATACTTACGAGCCAAATATATCAAATGAAATTCTCAAGGGATGGAAAAATTTTCTTATTAAAGGCCCAGAGAGAATTTTCCCTAGAATTTGGCCATATTTTTGAAACCCTTTTTATCAAAAATTGGATGAATATCTTCCAAGAGAACAAATTAGCCTTCCATTAGATGTAAAAGCTGAATATCAAATGAAAATTCTCGAAAGATGGAAAAATTTTCTCATCGAAAGCTCAAAGAGAATTTTCCCCAGAATTTGGCCTTTCGAATTTTTATGAAACTCTAAGGTGATAATATTTCAAAATTGAATAAAAATTAAAAATTTGAGGGGGAAAAAAATTGATGAAATTAAATAGGTAGGTAGGTACTTAATTTGAAAAAATAATGAAAAAATCTAGAGAAAGTATGAAAAATTGAAGACGTATTTGTTATCTAATCAAGAAAGTGGTAAGAAAGAAAAAAGTTATAAAAAATTGAAAATTTCACAAAAAAAAAGAAAATTTTTGGAAAAAAACTAGAACTGTGATAAAATTCCACAATAATTTGAACAAAAATGAGAATGTTAGGTATTTAAGAATTGAAAAATGGGTGTATCAAAGTCAAAATTTCGTGAAAATCAAAAAATAAGAATATTTTTGGTAAATAGAACTAAAAACTTCAACATTTTTTGAAACTTTGGTCAAAATCAAAAATTTGATCAAAATCAAAAATTTGGCGTATGGAAGATAAAATTTTGGTAAGAACCAAATTTTTTTTAAATTCGAGGTTTAGGAAAATCCAAAAGTTCAATGAAAGTTAGTAAAAAGAGAGAAAAAAAAATATAAATTTGTGAAATTATTCAGTGGATTTTAAAATATTATCCCTTTAATTTTATTAGGGGAAAAGTCCATCTCAACCATTTCAAAGTGGAAAAAAGTAGATTAAAACATTTTTCGGAATTCTTTATGCCAAATATAAAATTTATCTAAATGTGAAAGGGTTAAAATTTGGTCTCACATATTGCAAGCTGATACATAGAACTATAACTTGACCATGCTGAAATAAGAAAAAAAAAGTGAAATCAGTTGAAATTAAAAAAAAATTAGATGACAAGAAAATCAACAAATTGAAAAAAATGTAAGAAAAAATTGAAAATATGAAGAAGAAATATTGTCTGCAAAAAATACGTTAGGCAACTTATTTGGAAATTCGAATTATTTTCGTTTTTATCAAATTATTACTTATTTGGTTTCAGATGCCAATGAAGTTGCCTATCGTATTTTTTGAAGGAAGCGTGCTTCGTTTCTTTTTAAATGTTTTTCTTTGTGTAATTTCCTTATTTTTTCTGTTTTCATTTACATTTGCCTTTCTTTTAAAATTTTTCAAAATTGAAATGCATAAGCGTCCTAATATTTGAATAACTTGACCTTACGAGGTTAGAATTGGTCTCTAACTCGAATTTACGATGTTGTTCGACATTTTCATGTGTTGAAAGCTTTCATTTACAATAATTTTCAACATATGAATCATTCGGGAACGAAATATGAGTTAATCATAATCTCATGAATCATCGTTTTTTGAGGTTTAGTCGTAAAAATAATATCACGATTTTTTTTTCGAAATTTCTCCTTTTTTGAGGATCTCTTGCTCAAATACCCCTTGGACCAAGGGATTCAAATTTTCCTGGGAAGTACCTCAAAAGTAAACCAAGGGATTCAATTTTTTTCTGGGAGTATCTCACTCAAAGTAAAATAAGCACCTTGCCTATTCCTATCCAAATTCAGGATCTATTTTTTTTTTTTGACAGACAGAAATTCGCAATTTTATTTACCTTTATCATTAAAAAATAAAAAAATTTCAAATTTTTCCCCAAAAAATTACTTTTTGCTAACTTGGGGTAGCTAGAGAAATTGATTAAGGAAAATTTATGACATCTTCATAAGATTCTTAATAGAAGTTTTCATTTTTTTTTTTTTTTTGATTCATAACTGATTCTCACTTCTGACCTCTTCCCTTCCAAAATATTTCATCAATTATTTGAAATTTAAAAAAATATATTTTCTGATGTAAATATTTTGATTTTTAGAATCAGTTTAAAAATTTTCCATTTTCTTTCACGACTTTTTGTAGCTTTTACGACCACCCGCCCGTCTGCAGTCACATAATATTTCATGGCTTTTCATTTTTTTTTACTACGTACAATTTTTCAGTTCAAATGTAGGTGAATTTTTCTAAATTTAAAGTGTAATTTTTTCAGTTAAAAACTGCTCTCGCTCTTTGTTTCATTTCGACCCATTTCTGGATTACAGAAATGATTCGTTTTCAAATATCTGCCTAATTTCGTCAAAAATATAAGTGATGTTCCAATTGTCCATAAAAAGTTATCAATTTCTAGATTTGGTCGATTCGATTTCTTAAAATTGATCTTTTTACCAAATTAGTCAATTTTTCTCAGTAAGTAGGTCATTTTTAAATACAAACATGTCAATTTTTTTTTAATTGTAATTTCTTGGAGAATTGGTCAATTTTTTTAGAATTTTACCACATTTCTAAAAAAAAAGTTTTACCAATGAAAGAACACAATTTTCGATTGAGGAGAAAAATCACCCAGAATGATTTTACCATCTCACAATCAGAGCATTTTAAAAAATGAACTTCAATTTATTAAAATTTTCAGAACTTTGGAAAAAATTTGACTCCCCTACTCCTCGCCAATGAATAATCATTGTACTTGTGATCTTCCTGCTACGGCACGACGACCTCAAAATACATATTTTACCAACTATTTCTAAAATACTTCGGTGTACTTTTATCTGATTTTGTTAGCTAGTACGGTATTTCAAAATCAGTACTTTCATCTGTGTATTATTTGTGTCTAGGGAGTAGGAGACAGAAAAACAAGAAATCACGTAGACACGGTCTTCCGGAAATTAGATTTGAATCAAGACGGAGTTATTACTTTAGAAGAATTTATCGAATCCTGTTTAAAGGTTATTTAAATAATATTTTCATTATGTATGAAATTTTCACGTATACCGTATAACAATGGCTCTTCATCGAGGCAACCAAATTCATGGAAGCGGAAAGTTGCATATTGTATTGAATTTATATTACGTGCGGGTACTTGAACCTTGCGCTTATACCATTACTGCGAAGAGAGCAAAAAACAGGAAAAAATATCCCATACGCCATTGAACAAATAAACTCATTCGTCTCGACGTGTATACTTGAAAAAAAATCCGGAAAAAGGATATTCTCGAGTAAAACGTTTTTGCGAAATTGCGACTAACCGTTTTTTTTCTTTTTCACAGGATGAGCTCATTATCAAGTCAATTCAAGTATTTGATTGGAGACTATGATCTTCGTGTTCCCCTTCCCGAGATGCGATGTGGTCAGTGTTCGGCAGCAATAAGAGCAGCCTTGACAAGGGGAAGGGGAACGTTAAATTTGACCTCGACATTGAATCTCCATGTGATGATGCGTCTTCGTGCACCAGCTACAGTTATTGTTTGCTGCATTCGTGATATTTAATCGAAGCACTGGAAATCGGAGTTCGGTTTGAGGGAATTAACGCTCATCGTGTTGTATTTGTATTTTTAATTGTATATAATATCGTAGTGTTTATTTTTCCAAACGCGGTGTAGTTCTAAGGCGATGCGAAATTGGTGGAGAGGGTTTTGATTCGATTCGATTCGACGATGAGATTTCTAGATACTTGAGTTATTATTGCATTGTGAGTCGTTGACGTTGATACGATATGTCAATTATTGTCGTCTGATGTTCAATTCTTATTTGATACTTTAATGTAATTTTTATCGAAGTGTTGATTCATTCTAAATTATGTGTTCTGCTCGATGCGAATAAGTTTAATCGCTGTAATTTCATGATAAAAAAGGTGGTGTGATTGAATTGAAAATTTGATCTAAAAAAAGTAAAAGGAGTAAATAAGAGATGAAAAAAATTTCACATTAAAAAAGCTAGACGCCCAAATGCAATATTTTTTAAGGAGATATACATGTTCGGATCTCATGATATAAATTTTTTTTTTAAATTTCGATCTTGAATTTTTGTGTCAAAATGTTTAGGTATTTACTTGAACTTGAATCATTATTCCATGATTTTAAAAATCCTTTCTTTTTTTGTCAAACTTCCATTTTTTTACAATCATAAATTCTTTTCTACTATGTCGAAAATTTTCACTCGTGATATTTTTATGACATAGAAAATATTTTTCGCCTGCAAAAATTTTTACTTGTGAATTTTTTGGGGGAAATTCTGAGTATATTAATACTTACTTGTAATTTTTTCCACCTTGAAAAATATATTTTCTCCTTCATCAAAAATTTCATTATTACTCTGTTGTAAAATTTGCTCCTGAGGTATTATTTTTCAGTTTTGAGTTTTCTCCATCAAAAAATTTAATTTTTCACTCCTGTTTTTGAAAATTTGAATTTTTTTTGTACCTATAGAAATTGAGAAAATTTTATCTCGAAAAAGAACAAACTTTTTAAACTTGAAATATTTCAAATACCTGATTACCTTACACATATTTTTCCAGTAATGTAGGAAGAAAAAATTTTCAAGTGTGAAAAAAGTAGCAGGAAAGTGTAAAAATTTCAACATAAAAAAATGAATGAACATTCTGATAGAGAAGAAATCAAATTCAAAATCCTAAAAAAAAAGTGTGAGAATTCTGATAGTCGAGAAATAAATTTTCCAGGTCGTAAAAACATTATATGTAAAAATTTTGTCCAGGTGGAAAAAAATTACGAATGAAAATTCTGACAAAATCCAAGAAATCACAAAATCGTAAAAAAAAAAGAAAATTCAACTCTTTATTATATTCCGACGTAAAACCCGTTCTATTCTTCAAATATAATTTTGATTGACATTTTTATTTCAAGATCAAAATTTGAAAAAAAAAAGAATATAAATAATTTTTCATCGAATACAAAATAAGTTGAACGAATTGTTGATCCAAACATTAACACCCCCCCCCAAAAAAAAAAAAATTAATGAACCTTGATGCCTTGTACAAAAAGGCAAAAAAAATTGGAAATTTGAGAAAATTCCCGAGAAAAATTTAAACTTTTAAGTATTTAAATGAATGTGAGAAAATTTCAAAATTTTTCAAATTTACATAATTATGTTCCTGTTGAAGTGAGGGGTTGATATTTGCTAATCATAACGTTGGAAAAAACGTGATTTAGGTACCTAAAATTTTGATTCTTATTTTGAATTTCAACAAAATTAAAATTTTTTGAGCCTTTAAGAACTAACGAAGGTAACATTTCTTTAAATACTTGAACTGTAAAAAAAAAAAAAAAAAAGTATAAAAATGATGAAATCATTCAAATTTTGAAATCACTTCAAGTTTAAATCTTTTTTTTTTTTCTAATTTTCGTTATAAATAATACGAAAGAATTTATCGAGAGGCTCAAATAATCGAAAAATTATCCTAAATCTCAGATTTTCTTCGATGAATGAAATTTATTAAATTCCAGAAATGATGAAAAAAAAAATACTGAAAAATTTGAACCTTCTCGAAATGGAATTTCAAATTGAACATTTTCAATTTTTTCATTTTTCTCTTCTTCTTTCAATTTTTTATCCTTTACTGAATTATTCAAATTTATGAAAATCTGAACAACACGATTCAGTTGAAAGTTGAAACTATACGTAATCGAGTCAAGCCATAAAATTGCTCATTTTTATTTCAATACTCTTCCGAAAAATTATAACGGATAAAAATTATAAAGTAATAAATAAGGAAACGTCGTTCCAAAATGGTGCTAAGAATTGAGAAAATTTTCTTCGAACGAGCATTTAAAATGCTTAAAAATCCATTTCACACGATGAGAAAATAATATTGGCAAAGAAATGGCTAAGAAATTGTCTCAGTGATTGTTTTGTATAAATAATTTATTTAAATTCACTCCTGTTACAAACAGGTTATGTAATCATATACACGTATGTAAACTAGATTGCGTATGTTTAACTTTTTAAAGGCAGTTAATAAAAAAAAATATTCGACGATTGTGAAATCACACGATTTATTATTCTGCCCAAAACCCCCTTATTAATTTAAAAATGTAAATTGTGTAAATTTTAGATGATAAAATTACCTTTACAGCAATTTTTTTCGGCTGTGTTTATACAATTTAATCGTATATTTAAGTAATACTCGTCACTGAGAAATTATACATGCTATTTGAGAAGCTTCTTCAATTATTTTTCTAGCTAAATCCACTGTCTAATTTGAGTTTCAAGTTTAAGATTCGTTTTTATAATGTGATTACACTACGTTATCTTCTGTCAAGGAATGGACTTTGATTATTTATTTTTAAAACGTCGTCTTATAGATGAACTTCGTAAATATTATAACTTATTAATGTGTAGATGAATTCATTTTTGTCGAATTTATTTACCCTTATTTATTTGCAATATGTATATTTTTAAATCACGTGTAGATTTTGTTTTATTTGTTTTTCGTTATTTTGTAGACTTACATAATTATACACATGACATACCTAATTACGTTGTTGATTTTATTTTCCATTTTATTCTCCTGTTGTGTGTGAAACGATTATGGTAAAATGTAAAATATATCTTCAATTTGAATATATTGTCTTGTTTTTAATTTCCGATTGTTCCTATTATTATTATAAATGTTTGAATATGCTGTCGAATATGTGTATTTAATTTTGTTATTCATGTGTTCCATATTCCAATGTGGAAAAAACCACGTTAGAGATGATTTTTTCAGAAATTTTGGAAATAAAAATTCATATTTTAGGGTTTATTCAAAAAAAAAAAAAAAAATACAATTTAATATTTTAATTAGAGGTTCCAATGTTTTGAAATTTAATATTTCGAGAAAAATTGTAGTTTTTTGTAACGTACAAATTAAAAAAAAATCAATTCGATTTTTTTTATTTAAAAAAAAAAAATAGTTACATATGAAGTAGAATTTTAAAATTATGAGTTATATTAAGTGATTTTCCTTCAATCAGGACGATAGAGGGGAGTAGAAGTCCGATATTCAAATTTTTCGTTTATTTTTTTTTTAATTTTCAAAACTTTTTAGAAGAAAATGAATAATTTTAATAAATTGAAAAAAAAAATCATGGATATCAAATTTATGTTGAATTTTAATTATGAGTATGACTTTCCATTGAAATTTCTGATGTTCAAGCCTTTGCAAGAGTGGTTATGTACTTTCAAAATGAAAAATTCAAAAATGAACCGAAATGAAAAAATGAAATAACTCCTAAATAATTTTGCTTCAAATGGGATTTCGAAAAATTCCACAACTTTATTCCAAGAAATTTTTTCAATTTTTTCAATCCTATTTTGTTAAAAAAAACCTGTATCAAATTTTTGAGTTGGAAAAAAAATTGAAGAGGAATTTTAAAAATGGATAGGAATTAGGAATCCAGTACTTCTCTAGGCGTTTTTATTTCTTATCTCGTAACATGATCACCGTTTCTCTATGTAGAGTCCGGTTTTATCTAGCATGGATCTCTACCATTGTTTGTCGTCTGTTCATCCCATATGAATGTAGAAAATCTTGTTCCGAAGTCCATTGTAGTCGTGCAGAAAATTACTTTATTTTGTTAACCTAGGTAGATGAATATAAAAATGATTTTTCTAGAGTCATTTTGCGAAGTTGTGCAGTGCTGGAAAAAATAATACCGGTATTAATTTTCTTTCGAATTTCGTGATTATTTTTGATACTATCAATTATTCGACGTCGTCGTTGTATCTTGTATCCGTGTTTGAAAACTTTTTTTTTTCTGAAATGGCGAATAATTTACCAGATTTGAACACATTCGAGGTAAAAACTCTCGCTAGAATAATAATTAAATACTTAGATGCATTCATATAAAAATTTCCTCGTAGAAAGCTGAAGCTATCTACATATCTTGAAAAAATTTTCAGGTTGATAAAATCATCGAGTCATTCAAACACACTTATCAGGCTGAAACAAAACTTATATCAGCGAAAGTATATAAGGTTCCGAACCAACCAAATAATATGATCGTTTCTGAATGGAGTCAACGTTGTTTGGAAAGAGGAAAAAATGTGAAGATGATGAGATACATGTTATCGGATCCAAATTTAAAAGCTTGCGTCGATATAGATTCCGTTGACGTTTCACATTGGTATTTTTGTATTTTTTTTTTTTTTTTAGTAATTTGATAGAAAAATTTTACGCTATAAACTTCATAGTGGTAGGTACCTACCTAGATTTCTATTAGATAGAGTACCTATTTAGACGTGAATTTGATATCATTATGACTGTATTTAGGATATTGCATGCTACATCGAAATCTGGAAAATTTAGAGCAGTGATTCGTGATGCAAGAAATGAACTATCAGAAAAGGAAAATAAATACTTGGAAATTTGGTCTAAAGAAAGATCAATAGCAATGATCGATTTAACTTCTGTAGATGTTCATGGTGACATTTACACAGATTGTATGTTAATATTGAAATTTTTCGTGCTCGAAATGAAAATTTTTTTTGATTATCATGATGTGTACCTTTGTAGATTATTTTGGCTCAATTTCTTGGTCTGATCAAGAAGACAGAGTAATTTACATAGCTGAACAGAAGAAACCCAAGACTTCGCCTTTCTACAAACAAATGCCAGCCGATAAATCATCAGATGACTCAATGAATATTGGAAGAGTGAGTAGGAGTACATTATGTTTTGTTGAATCAATGTAAGTAATTGTCTAACTACCTGAATTACAAAATATACGATTTTTTTTGTTTATTGCAAAAAAATCAAAAATTTTAGGTAATCACTAATTTCGTAATTTTTTCATAAATTTCACGTTTTCTCATCTCCAAGCTGCTTTATTTAGACAATGCCACAGATTAAGTAGGTGCCTATCAATTTCCCCGTTGAATTCAACTCGAATTTAGAATTCATTTTCGTGAGCAGATGATTGATCTATCAAATCTTTTTATTCTTTGGTTTTGAAATGAAAAAGAGAATTTTAAAAATTACAAAAATGATTTTTCTTAAAAAATTTTCAACCTTTCTTTTTCATTACAAAAAAAGGCACTTTCCAGAATAGAAAGAATCTTTTTTTTTTGTTGAAAATTGATGAAACTGGGGTAAATTTTTGAGCCCAAACGAAAATAAATCGAAAGTACATCATTAAAGAACTGTAATTCATTTCTCGAATGCTGCTAGATTTTTGGGATTTCAAAATTACCTCATCTCCCTGCAATAGAAAAATTTGATCTAATCAACGAAAATATCTAAAATTTGGTATATACTTACCCAATTTTCGACTTCTTTAGTCAATTGATAACAGTTTTAAGACGTTTTGTTGCCTTCAGAAAATTTTGGAATTTTTTAAGTGCTGAAGAAAAGCTCATAAAAATGGTCTATATGAATTTCAGCAACCATAATCGTAGAATATGAGAGAATTATCTAAAATTCGCAACTCTGAGTTAAAATTAATACATTTTGGAAGAAATTGAAATTTTTTCCAGGAAAATTGCCAGTCATTTAGGTTGTAGATCCAACTCTTGGTTGCAAATTTAGGAAAATTTTGATAATGATCACCAAAATTTGTTATCCGCGATTGAAGGTGTTGAATATCAAATAGACTATGAGATTTTCTTATCACTGGAAAATTCCAAAATTTTCTGGAATCTTTGAAACGTCTTGAAACTGGTTTTAATCGATTAAAGAGGTGAAAAATTGGACACAAATAACCGATCAAATTTTCATATTTTTCAGGACGATACCTAAGATAATTTTAAAATTTCAAAAATCCGCCCATTGTGACCCTGCCGGAAAAAAGGGACCTTGCGGCGAAAAAAATCAATGTCTTTATTTTTATGTGTTCGGTTCAGATTTGGCTTTATTTGGACGATTGGACCAAAAACATGAAAAATTAAATATCGATTTTTTTTTTACACAAGGTCCCTTCTTTCCGGCAGGGTCACATGAGGTAAGTGCAAAGAAAGCGAATATTAGTCATTTTAAGGAAAAAACTTTCAAAAAAAATTTGAAATAATGTACGTAGGTAGGTATTTCTTATTCGAGTATAACTTCTGTTTAAAATAGAGGTACGTAGGTATTAGGTAGGTATTTATTTAATTATTCTTCAACAAATTACAGGGTAACCAATTCCTTTACGAAGAAAATTGGGGCGAAAACGTATCCCCGAAAACGCAACCTGTGATAGTATCTTGTAAAGTTGCTGAAAAATCCATCAGCATTTTGCAAGGAGTGCCAAAAGGTATTTCTCCGAGTCAAATAATTTGTGACCCGAAAGGTGATGGAGTCGTTGGAGTTGGATTTGTAAACGCACCGAGAAAACTAGGATTATTTGCTTGTACTAATAAAAAAAATCATATATTTTTTCTATCTTACGATGGAAAATATAGTAAGTACCCATACAAATTTTGTTCCATAACGATCACAATCTGGAACACGCGAAAATTGGTAAATAACTCGAGTGAATTTTTAAAACAGCCATTCTAAGCGATGAACACGCAAGCGTTTATTTTCCAAATTTCAGCCCCGATGGAAAATATCTTGTTTGGTTCCAACGACCACAATCTGGACCTCATCATTGTGCACACTCCATCATGAGATGTAATTGGGATACCAAAGTGGTGAGTCAAAATGTTGGGTGCAAAATTTTCCATTTTTCTCGAATTTTGATGATCCTTGACGAAAAACATGGCAAAATACATATTCGTAACTTTAAGAACATGATGAAATTTTTAAACTATAAAAATTTTTACTACCTAGGTACTGAAATTTGGGACTTTTGTGACTGATTCGGACGTATTTTATTTTTTTACAGAATGGATTCGTGGAGTGATATTTTTTAATAGTAAATTTGGCCTATTTTACCTACCCATTATTGTGATAATTTGATTCAGTTATTTTCACTCAATTTTGACTTAAACGTAGTGAAAATTGGCTAAAATTTAAATTAAGAGCGAATTTTCCATTGATTTTTGAAATAACTCCATAAATAAAATTTTTGATGGTGTACAAAAAACCAAGTAAACACTCCGAAAAAATCAGAATTTTTTCTTCTGAATTGAATAGTGATTTATGAAATATGATCAACAATATCAGCGAGGAATCAATTTGTCAGGGGAACTGGGTTGAAAATTGATCAGAAAACAAAAAAATTTCCATGTATTTCTGAGGCTGTTTTGCATCAAACCAGATCAAAAGTTGAAAAAAATTGATAAAGTTGCATCTGTTTTTCATCATTTTGAATTTTTACGAAAATACCTACAAGATACATTCGAATTTGTATTTTGATTCATTCGTACAGATTATTCCCATCATCGATGTAATCCAAGAAAGTATTTTGACTGAAAATGGCTTGCCATTTTTCGGTATGTACGGTTCTGGTTTACCGGGAGAACAATATATGCTGAGATGTTGGACTTCTGATAGCAAACACTTCCTGTTCTCCACTAATCAAAAATATTGCATTAGAACATTTGCGGTTGATATGGGTTCGTTGATTGAAAATTGAATTACTTATTAAGTATTTAACAGGAAAAAAATTAATTTCAAATTTTAAACAGAAAATGGAAGAATTTGGGACATTGGTTGTGGAAATGAAGACGCAAGTATTTTCCTTCTAGATGTATCGGAAGATGATTATGCTCTTTTAAATATCACCTCCTTCAAACACTCGTCTGTAATGGCATCGTTGCATATTCCATCATTGTTGAGAAATTATTCGAACGAAAATATATTGGTGTATTTAACCACGCCGACCATCCACACAGAGGAGAACGTGATTTCAAATTTCACCGTTTCCAGTACTGATAAAATTAATGGTAGGTAAACATTATAGATAGACGAGTGCGGAATTTTTTAAATTTTTCTTAAATTTTTTTGGACCTGCAGGTATAGAAATTTTTTGTGATATGACCGCAAAAAACACGGTATAAAAATTGATTTTTTGATCCATTGTAATGGTTGAGACAATTTTTTTTTTGGTAAGAGAGAATCATAGATCAGATGATTGCTAACTCGTTTTTGGATTTGTTGCCATTTTTGGAACGTTGGAAGGCCTGATACGACTTCTGAACCCAATTTTCGGATTCTAACCTAAGTGAAATTCCTATGAAATGAAAAAATCGTATTTTTGACCCAGAAATACGATTGTTGTTGAAAAATTTTCATTCGAAAAATTTCAACATGTTTTTCTCAAAACTGTTTTTTTCAATATTAAACTTCAACTCCATAAAATCGTCAATTTCTCACGAAAAATACTCGTAAATAGCTCATTCAAAATATAATTTTCATGTAAATTACGAATAAGCCAATAACTCAAAATCAAAATGTGTGACCATGTGAACCCTTTTTTAAAAAATCCACATACTTATCTATTGGTATCCCAACTCATTGATTTTTTTTTTCCACCAGGAGATTGTTTTGCTACTTATTATGGTTCTGAAAAAAACCACCCTGATAAATCTACTCCTTTGATAATGTATTTGCACGGAGGTCCTCATTACAGAGTTGCAAACGTCTTCACACCTGAATTTAATCTATTCATCGAATCTGGTAGGTACCTACTCATTACTTTTGACACTCCGATAAAGCATTATGACATGAAAAATAAACCCTTTTAATTTTAGGTTTTGGAGTGTTGATTCCGCATTTTCACGGTTCCACAGGCATGGGTCAGAAATATGTTGAATCCCTTATTGGGAAAATGGGAACTCTAGACGTCGATGATTGTTACCATTCTTTGAGGACAGCACTCGATAAATTCCCATGGCTAGACCCCAATCAAGTTTTATTGCTTGGCGGATCAAGTGGAGGATTTTTAATAGCTCATTTGAGTTCACAATATCCGGTATAATTTTAATTTTTTTTTCAGGTAAATTTTCGAGTATCTAATTTGAAATTTTCAATTTATTATTACAGAATGATATTAGGGGGGCTGTTATGAGAAATCCTGTCACAGATGTTTACTTACGATGTTTCTTGACTGATATTCCTGATTGGTAGATTATTCTCGCTTACATTACCCTCTCTAAACTGGGGTTGATTTTTTAAAAAAAATTATTTTGTTCCATTCTTTTGTAGGACAACAGTACATCTTGGATATCCTTATAATGGATTGGCAGATATTATCAGTAATCCAGAATTATATACAAAAATGATCGATATATCGCCTACGAAATATATTCAAAACGTCAAAACACCTACTTTACTTCTTCTGGGTAAAAATGATCTAAGGGTTCCATCACCCATAGGACTGACTTATTACCATATTTTGAAAGAAAAAAACGTCCCAACCAAGTACGTGATCTTCAAGTTGGAAAAAAAATTGTCGTTTCTGGTGAGTTGATAGGTACTTTCATATTCATAGTATGGATTATTTTTCAGGGTTTTATTTTACGATGATCAACATAATTTTAGAAAAGTGTTAACGGAAATGGATTCAGTGATAAATTCCACAGTTTGGTTCAAAAGATGTTTGAGTTGGAAACAGAGAGAGTAGCCAGATAAGCAAGAATGGATTATCTATACTTACCTATTTTATATATACCCAATCAATCTTTTTTTTAGCTTTTGAAATTTTAGTAAGAGATGTGCCAGCATCTTGTTACGTGTTTATAAATGTTCTATGAATTGCTTGTATGTATTTAAGTTTGTTTTTTTTTTCGTGATTTCAAAGCCATAGGTAATTTTTCAAACATTTTTTAAAAAATAGATTAAAATTGGAAAACATATCAGTATTAAATTTTTTCTCAATATTTTATTATTTTTTAAACATTTTACTTCATAATTTTAATTTTTTTTAAATTTTTTCAGCTGAGTATAAAATTTTTCTAATCGAAAATTTCTTAAAATTTCATCGAATTCTGACTTTTTCAAAAAATTTTCAACTCATGTTTTTCAATTTTCAACTTCATGTTTTTCAAGAAAATTTCAACTTCGTGTTTTTCAAAATATTTCAACTTCATGTTTTTCAAAATTTCTTTCAATTGAAAAAGTCGGTGATGGGAAAAAATTTTAAATAGTAATAAAAATATGGAATAAAAAAATTGTAAAATTCTGATAAAATTTAAATTTAAAACAATTGATGGGAAAAATTCCAAATGAATTCATAAAAATTGGAAAAAATCAGAGTTGAAGAAATTTGAACTTTAAATAAATTTGGACTTGGATCGTTGAACTTGAAATTTCATTCAGGGTGAAAATTGATAGTGTCGCGTAGAATTTTTGCTTTTTTCCGAATGAAATTAACAACAATCTCACTGCGATTAGGTTTGTTTTCGTAGTTTGGTGAAATGCAAATCATTCTGATTCCCATTCCGAAAAGCAACGTCTGCAGCTGAAACAGTGTAAATATGTATATTGCCAACCTAAGGATTTCAAGCACGAATAAAATAATATGGGCGAACATAATTTTTCGATGCATATTTTTTTCTACTTGAATTTTTTCAATGTGATTTTAATGCTTTTTCACATTTTTAAAAACAATTATAAAATATGTATAATTTGAAACTGAATTTTTTTCGCTGGCGATTCTTGTAAACTAGAATTGGATGCTCGCCAAATATCTCACCTACCTACATAGGTACCCACTTAATATGTATATGAAATAAAACAAAATATATGCGATAGAAGGGTTAAATTATTTACTAAATGATTCGTAGGTCGTTGTAGGTATATTCTTTGGAATAAAAAAATTCCACGTTTCTTAAACTAGTTTTAGAAGTTGAGATATCTACTTTTTTTTATAGCTCATCTATCCACTTGTATACTTTCATATCAATTCCAACAGTCTGCTGGGCACTTCCAACTACAAAACAAGGTAACATTTCAGATGGATAGATTATCAAGTCGCGTTAAAAAATGAATTTATTTTTTAATTTAAAACTTGGTTCCTTTTTTCGAATTTTCAACTTGAGGTGACGTTTTCCTTAGTGAATAAGTAATGCACAAAGGAACTTTCTAAATTAGACTAAGGAGTTTAAAGTAGAAATACATTGGTAACAATTTATGAGTTTATCTGCTTCCAAGCTTCCATGCCTACAGAACATCACAATTCATCGAAGAAATAGGTAGGTAAGTTATCATCGATATAAATTTTTTGTACTAACTATTTTTTTTTTTATAAAGTAGTTTCCTATTTTTCAATTTCTCATGTTTACAAAATGTGCAATTCTCAAAATTAGGCCTATGACTTTTTTCAGCCAAAAGCAATTTACCTTCAAATTTTCTATTTAGGTAGATGAAATTTTTAATGATTGAGAACGCAACAGTTGAATATGAAGACAAGTATGATTCCTTCAAAAATTGAAGATAACGAAATAGAAGATTTTGATACAGTTGGAGTAAGTAACAGTTAAGCTTATAACTCATGGACAGAATCCTGTCATCATTGGTAGATTTTTTGAAAATATGGCCTGATACCTATCTACTATTTTGGGAACCTCTTGAGCAGGAAAATTTTTCAGAACTCTTTTAATGGTTTTTAAAAAATGAATTATTACTCTAAAGTGTATCCAACTAAACATATAATTTTTTTGAAAAATAAATCAGAATTTTGAAACTTTAAGCTTAGGTTGCAAAAGGTATTACAATTTTTGAAGGCTGTAGGTCATTTGACAAAAAATTTTGTTAGTTTTGTCATTACCTCAAAAAATCTCAAATCCTCCGGTCATGATGTTTAACACGAGTGAATAACGTTGTCTTAATTTTCAATTTTTGTACACAATCATTAGGCGAAAAGTGAACTATTTGGAAAACATGATGAAAATGATGAAATAACTGCACAAAATGGGGTGAACATCGCATGGAAAAACTTGAGAGTTACCGCAGATATTAAGAAACATCGCATATTTCGCAGCACAATCCACAATTACAAAAAAATAATTCATGATGGTAAGTAATGCGAACCAACTTTTTGTGTAAGATTAATACTTTTTATGCAAATATACAGGGTGTTCCTTAAATCGTCTGTCAAACGTCTTTTTCTTCTTATTTTTTAAATCTAATTGGGTGAGACTGAAAAAAACTCAAGATGAACATGTTGCCTATCTTGAAAATTGAAGAAACGAATACTGCATCTAGAAAAAAAAATCACGTTGAAAAATTTTCCAAACATGGGTATGGATAGTACTTCGAAAATTGAACAAATTCTCATTTTATCACTATTTTCCTACATTTAAAATTGAAGAATTGTGAAAAAATTGTTCAGAAATTTTTTTGACCAGATCAACTAATCGGGGGAATGAATAGTATCTAAGTCAAAGATTGAAAGAATCATCTTAAAACACTTTTTGCCTAGCATTACAAGTAAATGGGTAAGAATCATTCAAAATTGAGAAATTTTGAAATTTTTTGGACCCATCCATTTTGAGTATTCCGTTGCACCTTTATTTTCAATGTTGGGTAAAACATCTTCAGAACAATTTTTTTTTAGTTTTTGATGTAATTACCATCCATTCTCTTAGGTAATTAATTTATTGTTCTAGAATTTTTTCTGAACAATTACAACCGCCTTTTTCAATTTTAGAGGCAAAGGGTCATAAAGAAAATATTTGTTCAGTTTTCCAAATCCCATCGTTGAAAAAATTTTTACCGCGATTTTTTTAGAAGCAGCATTTGTTTCTTTAATTTTTAAGATAGGCTACATGTTCATCTCAAGTTTGTTTTTTTAATGGTACCTGGTTTCATCAAAAAAATAAAATTAAAATAAAAATAGGTTTCATGGACCAATTCATGAAACACCCTATTCTCTGCAACCTCAAATTATGAATTATTATTTTTGAATTTCCAGTGGATGGTTATGTGGAATCGAGTAGCTTTGTTGCAATTTTAGGAGCAAGGTAAGCTTCTATCCTAATAGATTCATCTTGGATGATTTTTAAACAAATATGGGATATCATTCATGATGAATAGGCGAGTGAAATATTTTTAAATCGTATCTTATTTTATTTTCAGCGGATCTGGTAAAAGTACCTTGATGTCAGCGTTGGCCAATAGACAATCAGGTAAAGCTTCCTTTGTGATAAATTAATATGTGAAATATCATTTAGAATTTCAAAAAAATGTACTTACTTATAGGTGACTTGAAAATCTCTGGTGACATTAGGATAAACGGGAGAAAATTACAGCTGAAACAGATGAAAGAAATTTCTGGATTCGTGTATCAAGATGAATTATTTGTTCCTAAATTAACTGTATTGGAGCATTTACACTTTGCTGTAAGAGTTTCGCCATATTTACCTAATTTTCACGCTTGAGGGAGTATTTTAAAAACAATAGGTATACGTTTATGATTCGCTGAAAGAAACAGATTTTGGACAAATGTTTCGATTTTGCTAATTTTTTTACTGTATTGCATATGTATTTCGAATGAGGGACCTTCCAGAAAATGTTTCTTGAGTTCTCAAAGAAACGCAATTTTCAAAAAAATGTACGATTTTTAAAATTTTTCTTCCCAACACCTCCAAAAGTAGAAATTTCGTTCATAAAATGCGATTCGTGCGTCTGCTTTAACGTATACGATTGGTTAACTTTATGAAATTACGTTCGTGCATTTTTTTCGCATATTTGTATGTGTGTGTTTTTTTCCTGCAGGCAATATTGAAATTGGATAAAAATATTTCCACCGAACATCGCAGAAAATTGATAGACGAATTAATAAAGGACGTCGGTTTAACGAAATGTGCTAATAATTTCATTGGCAGCGCAAACTATGGAGATGAAAAGGTCTAAAAATTTGAATAGCAGGTATACTCGATACTTTGATTCGTAAAATTATACACTTAATTATAATTTTACAGATTATGTTGTCAGGAGGCGAACGAAAAAGATTATCTGTCGCCACGGAATTAGTAACTGATCCACCTTTACTGTTTTGCGATGAACCAACAACAGGTAGGTACCTATGAATTTATTTTAAATACCAGAAATTATTGGCATATTGCTCCAGGTATTTCAAAATAAATCCATAGGTACCCTAAATAATTTTCAAAATTTTCGTCAGAAAACTAAAGGTTTTTTAAGCGTTGAAAAAATTGGTCAATACATATAATTAAAAATTGAGGCCTGGGCAATTTTAATAGAATGGGACAAGGATTATAATTTTTGTAGTTGTAGTAAGTATTACCGAAGCAGGAGAATAGAAATATTTTATGTACATTTCAGAATGTCTTAAAATCGCTTCCAATTGATTCAGAGGTTGAAAATCGGATGTACCTAAATCAAATTTCAACTTTTTACAATATTTAAATCGAATTCCCATTTTCTTTTGCATGACCAGGGGTAATTTTAAATTTTCAAAAATTTGCTGAAATTTTAGAAATGAACTTTGGTACCTGAAACTTTTACGAAGTTCTTCTATAAATGCGGTACGTATTTTCTACATTTACATATTTTTGTTTTGATCCAAAATTTCATAGTTGGCTGAGATATTTCTTTTAAAAAATGGATAGATGAAATCCAGTTCAACTTATGGTCATAGCACTTATTTTTATTCACATATCTGGCAACTAAAAAATTGCATTCTTCATTGGGGTATTCCCGGGGTACCGATCTGCCTCCCGAATTGCCCCACAAAATATCTCACGCAAAAATAAATTCATTTTAATTTGGGGTATTCCTGGAGCACTGATCTGCCTCCCAATGTATCCCACAAAATATCTCACGCCAAAATAATTTAATTTTCAATTGGGGTATTCCCGGGGTACTGATCGGCCTCCCCAAGTACCCCAAAAATTATCTGGCCCCTAAAAAAGTTTTTTTTTAAATTGTGTTTTCCTTGGGTACTTACTCTTCTTCTTTTCAAAGTACCCCAAAAAATATCTGGCAACCGAAAAATTGCATTCTTCATTAGGGTATTCCTGGGGTACTGATTTGGCCTCCCATGTACCCCACAAAATATTTAACGCCAAAATACGTTATTTTCAATTGGGGTATTCCGGGGTACTGATCTGCCCCCTAATGTACCCCAAAAAATATCTGGCTTCTAAAAAGTTGCATTCACAATTCAAGTATTCTGGACTCTGGAGGTAGTGATCTGCCTCCCAAAATACCCCCAAATGCATCAAAAATGACGATAAATTATTTCATACTTACATGATTCAGTTCTATAAGTTTTTCAGGCTTTTACTATACCTACATATTTTTAAAATTTTTGGTCAAGTGAGTGCATTTTCTTCTTGACTTTTTATGATCACCATAAACCATGGCACACATTTTTTCAGGGAACCGGTTTCCAAAGTTGATGATGCCTGGTGCATACTTAAATAGGTATTCCACCTATCTTGTTGCTATGCTACTGAAAAATAATGATTGAAATTCTATGTACCTCAAAACACCCATATAAATTTAGCAGAATGTACACTTAATCTTTCATTTTAGGTTTGGATTCCTTTACATCATTGCAGTTGATGATAGAAATGAGAAATATGATCAATCAGAGGGCAACTACGATTATTTGCTCAGTTCATCAACCTAGCGAACAAATATTCAATTTGTTTCATCAAATAATTTTATTGCATGAAGGAAGAATCGCATTCAGTGGAACTACAAAAGAAGCCCTCACATTTTTTCAAAGGTAGCCTTATTACATAAATTAAAAATGCCTGCTCAGATATTCCGAAATTCGAATACTTACATATCATCAATGCAATTAAATTAAGGTTGGATATTCCACAAATTTTCTATTCATTTAAATTTCAGCATTGGTTACCGTTGTAGCGAAGAGCAAAATCCAGCTGAATATTTAATTAAATGTTTAGCCGTAGTACCCGAACAACAATCAGAATCATTTGACGGGTCATTAAAAATTTGCACAGAATTTGAAGAAAGCCGATATGCTGAAATTATACGCGATCGAATTGAAGTAGAAAGGCATAAAACTGTACGTAGGGACCAATAACTACATCTATCACTAAACTTACATACTCGTATGTTCAATATTTCAAGTGAAAAAAATTCGTGTAATGATTTTTATTCTTACAGATTCAAGATTTCGGCTTCATCAGAAAAAAGTAAATACTTAAAATAAGTACCTACCAAGTACTTTTATAGGGGTATAGTAGTGGACACTTTCTGCGGGATAACTTTTTAGCTTGAAAATTTTCAATCTCTTTGGAAAAACAGATGTATTTTTTGGATTTTCTTTTTCATCATAACTATGGGGTATTTTTGTGGAAAATTCATTTTGAAAAATTTCATATAGGTAGTTGCAAAAAAAATTAAGAAAAACTTTATAACTTGACTTTTTTTAAATATAGAGTTGAAAAAGTTTTGGAAAAATTGAAGTAAGTACGAAAAACTTGAGGTACCCGATGCTTTTTTTCACCTTTGATTTTTTCAACTTTTGTTCAACTCAAGAATTTTTTTCATTGATTTCAAAATTTTCCCCAAGTATTTCATTCTGATTTTTTTTTTCAAATCTTATTTTTTTTATTTATTTTTTTTTTTTGAAAGTGAGTGAGTACATTTTGAGAAAATACAACTTTAATAGGAATTAGATTGATGAAAGAAATTGAAAAAAATTCAGAGCTGAAAAAAAAAATTGTCCTAGAAATTATTAGAATAATCTTAGACTTGGATCGTCGGAATCCCATTAACGTCAAAATCCTTTAGAAGCTAGTAAACCACCAAACAATTTTTGAACCAACGAACAATTTTATGTACAAACGCGACGTGAATTTTCGAAACTACCCAAACAACTCATAAAACCACCCCTGACGTTAGACCAATCTCTGTTTGCTACAATCCCTGATTTGATCTTCTTCACAAATATGCACCTACAGAGAACGCATTTCCTGGTATTACATGCTGTATTTAATGATACATCGTCAAATATTGGTCGACATTATGAGGAATGCTGTCACAATACGTTTGGATATGGTCAGAAAAACGGTTCGTGAAAAAATTTCGAATCAGAATTATTCATTTCACAACTAAGTATATATAATTATCAATTTTCAAACCATACAGGTAGTGTCCATAGTCATAGGAATCTGTATGACGGGAACTTCCACTACTACTCAAAATGGTATTTTACTAATGAAAGGAATATTCACATTCACGTTAAGTGAGAATTGTACACTTCCTGTGTACATTATCTTCGATCGTATCCCAAGCAAGATGCCGATATTTTTTCGAGAATACACCAATAATATCAACACCCCATTATTATTTTATCTATCCAATTTAATCTCAATGGTAAGAATCAAACTTCCAAACTTTTTTTTTACTCTAAATAAATTAAGCGTGTTTAGTGGTACGTTCGGATGCGGAGAGAAAAAAAAAATCATCATTCGGATTTAAACGAAAGTTTGCTATTGGCGAAGTAAATTATTCTGAACTGGAGATATTCTAGAAAAAATAAACATATCTGGTTTTAAAAAAGACAAAGGTAAATGTTCTCAAAATGACAAAACTTTTGAAAAAAAGTTTCACTATTTAAAATTTTTTTACGAAATTGGATTTCAAAATTGAAGTGTAGGTAGGTATTAATCACCAAAACCCATTCGAATTTTTTGAATATCCTTTTTGAGGTTCAAATTGGGTATGACATTAAAATTGAAAATAAAGTCATTTTCTTCCATTTTTTGTAAAAATTTCGTGTACCTACTTATAAGAAAAATCTAAAAATAAAGCTGTTGAAAGCTGGCTTTGGTTTTTTCAAAAAGATGGCTAGAGAGCAAGCTCAAATTCCTCTTCATAAACCTCGCCAATTTTCGTCAAAATCCGAGTTTTTTTTTCCGCGTGAACCACTTTTCTGAGTACTTACATTCGCAACTATTGTAGATTCCATTAGCAGCAATGTACACAATTGTAAATGTTACCCTGACTTATATCATCGCAGGCTTGAGAAACAGTTGGACAGTTTTTTGTTGGACCCTAATTTCCTTGATCTTGGCAACTTTCACATCAACCGCATTCGGTAAAAGTGACACCTAATAAAATAACGCTCGAATAATACCCAAATAAGTAATCGTGTGAATAATATTCTTTATTCTGATTAAAGGTATATTCTTGTCACTATTGACCAACAGCGCCAACATGGCTACTACCATATTTACTCCTATCCATTCAATTTGGTTGATTTCCTTAGGAGTATTTATTAATCTAAAATCGATTCCGTGGGTCATATCGTGGATAAGATACACTTCTTGGATGTCATACGCGATGGAGATAGTTTTTGGGTTGCAACTCGATGGTGTAGATCACATAGCATGCCCTGGAAATACGGCCACGTCTTGTTTGTCGACAGGCGATGAAGTATTAAGATCGATGGATTTCGATGCGAATAATTTGACGAGAAACTTGTCCCTTATTTGTATCATTTGTTTCATACTTTCAATCTCTGGATATTTCGTACTTAAAATTAAATTGTATTTTAAAATTAGATAATTTCTTCGAATTTGCCGTTTATTTGAATCAAATTTTCAGTTTTATAATAATATTTCAATAAAGATTGCCTATGCGCCAAATAAAAAGTTAAATAATTATTAATGACTAGGTACCTATATCTACCGATTTGATATTTTCTCAACTTTGATTCCTTAAACTTTTTTTCGACTTCGTATTTTTCATTTTTTTTAAAATTCGAAATTGATCCTGACAAATTTTTAGAGTTCCCTCTATTCTTTCAGTAGGTATCAAATTTTTCAAATAAAAAATTTTCTTATAATTTCATCAAACTCTGATTTTTTAAAAATTTCCAACTTCGTGTTTTTAAAAATTTTCTTATAGGTAATTTATGGGAAGAAATTATGAGAACCAATAAAAATTTGAAATAGAAAAATATTAGAAAAATCAAGGTTGGATAAATTTTAATAAAATTAAACTTTGAAACAAATTTTATAATTGGAAATTTTTTTAAATTGTAGGTATGCATACAGCTTTGAAAAAAAATAGGTTTACAAAAGTTGAAATTGAAGTTGAAAAAATCTGAACTTTACCTAAACAAGAGGCTTGGATCGTCGAACTATCATTTGGATCTAGTGTTATGAAAAATTTTTTCATTTTTTTTTTTTAGAATGAAATCAACAATCGCCACTTGAATAAATGCTTGATATTTTCTTTTATCAATGAAGAGGTCTTTGTACTTACATGTAAATTTTGCTAGTTGATACCTAAGGTTATACAATAAAAAAAAAAAAAAAAAAAAAACATTAAAATTAATCGTAGGTAGTTGATGTTTATTTTCTTACTGTAAATTTTTATGAATACAAAAAATATGCTCGTAAGGAAATTTATACCTAATAAATTTTTAATGATCGAGAAGTAATATCGTTTGTGATAAAAATAAAGCCATTATTTTAATCAGGTAGCTATTGTTGAAATTAACTGAGTTTATAGAAATGTATTATTCTTCCTCTAGTGACTGTTTCAAATCCTCAGTTTCCTGATTTACTTTTCCAAGGTAAGTGACAATCCATGATTCAGTTTTGTTATAGCGTATTTTTCCAAGCTTAATTAAGTATTTTGATTTTATTTCAAATGCAATTTTCTGAAAATTATTTGGGCTTCAGTAGATTCAAATTTAAAGAACTTTCAAACTTCAAATGCATTGTAAACTTTTTTTTAAACCTAATGATTTTAGTGTGGAAAAATGAGTAAAATTGCATGTTTTTTTTTAAATATCAAATTTTCTTTTGCATTTGGTTTTGGTCGTGTTTTTTTTTTTCATCAAAGGCCGAAAATTGTAATGTAAGAAAATTTTTAAAATTTTAAGCCTTCTATACAGGAAGATATGACCAAATAGAAAAGCCAGTCCTATATTTGTGTTCAGTATCAATTAAAAAAAGTAAATTCTGAAATTCTTGAGAGTATTGCAGCAAAACGCCCATAACTGGGGGGGGGGGGGTGAGGATCCAAAATTTTCCGAACAATTTTTTCAAATCCCTGTGAAACTAGATGTTTATGACACTTATACTTGATTTTTATTCAACTCAATCTCTTCATTCAATGGCCTGAAAATGAAGTCGTACTTAACTTACCTACTTTTTTTGTTCAGAAAAATAATTCTTCGTTTTTTTTTTTTTTTTTTTAGTATTTTTTCCTATGTTCGTTTGTCGCTGAGATTTTTTAAAAATTGATTTTTCATGTCCCAATTTTTTTGGTCTCACTCAATGATTTTTTTTTGAAAAATTTCATCAAATTTTTTTTGACGAAGACAACGTTTTGGCTTAATTGTTTCAGTGAAAGACTCGAATTAGGTAAAAAAATCGAGAGCCTTCAAATTTACGGTCTGCAACCATTCAGACTTTTTTCGGGCGTTAAATAAAAAAGTATATAGGTCAGAAAGGAGTGGGAATTTGAATCTACAAGTAGTTCTTTAGGGGAATGGAAGTTTCAAAAATGACATCATTTTGAAAACCTCCATTATGGTCAAGTATAGATCTTTTTTATGAGAATTTTTATTCTCAAAATAAACACCCAATATGCCTTTTCTTTATATCACCTATTTTAATAACCCCAACAGATATTTCCCCTCAAAGCCCGAGACAACTGTACCGTACACTAAAAAAAAATGGAATTTTGGCCCACTCTGATATTTTTCTCTGCCACCTCCATCCTAATCAGAGACCACCTAGCCACAGCAAACTGCATGATATCAATCGATACAATCGTCAAACGTCTCGATTCCATTGGAAACCTCAGCAATAAATTCGACTTCGCTTACTTTTCTTTAAACCGTTCCAATCGATACGTTGGTCAAATATTAAACGAAATCTGGTCAAACGCCTTCAACATCCAGAATACCTGCCTAGTAACACCAAAGCTACCTTTCGACATCACTCAAATCATCGATGGTAAAATAATCGTCCACGAAGACATCTATTCCAATTCCACCATTACCGACCATCAATTAAACTGGAAAATTTGCTCGGGCAAGAATAGCACAATTTGTCAACGATTTTTCGTCTCCAATGGATTCGACGATTCGCCTCGGTCATCTTCGGTAATATCATCCGAGATTAGGTCAAATTCGAAGATGACCAAAGATCTAGGCAGTTCTGAGACCACTTCAGATCGATTATCCGAGTTGGGAGATTTAGTGATGAACTGCGAAACGATAAATATAAGTAAAAGGGTTACATATTTCACAGCTTCGAATTGTACCGTTGTTAGCACCGAATCCAGTACTCCAAATGATATATTTGTTTCTAGTTTGAAGATAAATATAATTTAATACATTGATCTTGTTTACATGTTTTTTTCCCTTCTGATTCCGATGTTGATTGTAATTTACACGTGTTTCATTTTGCAGCTCGGTGCTCGAGTATGAATCGCATATCGTTCATATTGATCATGATCACATCGAGTACTTACGGCGACCACTCGTGGCCCTGGGACTGGAAGACATTCTGCCCACTGAGATCGAAATGTAAATGTTTGATTACGCTGAACGAGATAAAACTTAGACTAGACGCAATCGGTACCGAATTACCATCCCTGGTGAACAATACGTTCGCTTATTTGTCATCCGAGGCAGACTCTCAGACACAATTTCGTCGGGTTCTCGATGAAATATGGCAGATTTACGGATTCAGTAATCGTTGCCAGGTGGTTGGTAAATTACCCTGCGACGCCGTTCAATACCTCAGCGATAATTTCATCCAACGTGATCGAGACGAGCTTCGTATTAAAGAAAAACCTTCATTTTTATGTAAAGACAACTTAAATCGAATCCGCTCGGTTGACTTTGAATTGGACGACTAAAATAGATCTCGTAATTATGGTTAATTAGGCCGACACGAGAACATCCATTAGGAAAATTTTATTGTTTATGTTCCACTATGCGTCATACTAAAAGATACGAGACGAGAGTAAGATTTAATAAAATATTTTGACACTTTACACGCGCGCCTACATTATCATAATTACATAAAAGGTATAGGTAGGGACGATCCGTAGGAACCGGTATCATCGTATGATGAATGATGGTATAAAAATTAAATAAAAACTGTTCGAATTCGCCAGGCCCATATCAGTTTCACGGCTAAGCATAATTGACGATTAAAATTATATAACGAAAGTTGACGCCGCACCGGGCCAATTTTAAGATTAATTTTGCCCAGCACTTTGAGTTATCAGGGGAAAACATCCCCCTCACTGCCGCCAATTCTAATACCTCTGACACGAACCGGGTTCCGGATACGGTACGATTTGGTATCCAAATGCATTAATATTATAACCTGCATTGTATTGCATAATATTCTCTCTCTGTGTGGATGGTAGAGAAGGAAAAAAAACACAAATACCTATAAAACATGCACCCAACGAAAAAAAATAAATTACTACTCGTATTATCGTGAAATTTATTCGCCAGGTAAATTATATTGTATGGATATCAGGCTCGTAAAGTTGGTGAAATATGCTCGAGTAGCCTTGTTATTTCGTTACAAAAATAAAATAAAAATGAAGAAAATAAATAAAGATGCTAAATTTACGTATGTACCTAGACCTACGTTGTCTGTTCGTAACCTTGACGTGTGTTTGGCGATTTTTGGGTACCTGGTGGATGGATTACAAATTTCGATAAAATGATCGTCTGCGCTATTAGAGAAGTCACATTGAGACGAAATTTTGTCGGTGTGGGTAATTTAACGAAATAATGACCGGTAATTTTTGAGGTAGAAAACCGAAAAGGGCAAAGGGAAGATTGGCCAGGAATCTTCAATTACCATTTTAAGTTGTTACCTGGCTATCTGCACATCTGAAAAATTCGCTGAAAATGGTTAAGGTAGGTAATGGATATTTTTATTCGTCAGCTTTGAAATTAGTTTAATAAATTTCACTGGATATCCTTCAGAATAGAATTTAGGTACTTATGTACTTAATTCAAATATCTCCCGAACTGTTCTCCAGTGTGGAAATTTGGCAAATTTAAAATTATATGTACTTGCACCTCCTCAAGGGCGAATTTTTGTCGTTCATACTTCTCCTATATATGTATCCTTCTTCAGGACAGAATTTTGTCAGTTTTGAAAGTCTTATTGATTTCGTTTTATTGGTTCATTTTTCTCCCATACTATTTCCTAAGACGGCTAAGACAGAATTTTTCTCGAAACCCTAGGAGCAGAATTTTGGTTGTTTAAAATTTTTTTACTCCTCTTTTCAGGCCGACTTTCAGGAATTCAAATCAACTTTATCGGTTTTCACTTCCTCTCGTACCTTTTCCAGAGCAGAATTATTTTGATAATTTGAATTTTTTAAAACCTCTCTCCAGAATAATTTTTGAAAATTATATTTCTTTATCCCCCTCCAACCAAAATTTTTGATAATTTGCTATATTTCTTGCACCCATTGTTAATGTGACTTCTGATAATTAAAATTTCTCCCTCAATCGTTATCTTTTTGATTTGAAATTATCCCCGGAACCCTTTCCACACATCAGAAATAAAATGTAGATTTCGTTCTTGGGCAGTCTCCTCGTAAAGATCCGAGGAAAGCAGTTTTTCCAAAAATACAAAGTAAAATTATGTTTCAATCAAATCTCTTTTTTGTTGAAATGAATATCTACAATTATTCAGTTCGGGGAAAGGTGAGTATGGAAAAACCTCATTTTTCCATTAAAAAAAACCAAAAAAAAAACAAAAAACTGCCAAAAAAATAAATTCCTATATTTATTCAGAAAATTGAATGGTTTTCTAAAAATTGTAAATTCAAAAAAAATATACTTATGTACAATAATCTGAAAATTGGACAGTTTCTTATAATTTAAGAAATTCCCAAAAATTAGGACATTTTTATGGAAATGTTTTAAAAATTTTTCTAAACGAGCTCAATTTTTAAAACTTTTAAAACTTTTGATAACTTTGATAAGGTCACTTTTGACATTTGGTCAATTCCAGCGATTTTCGCCTGGAACTCCGCTGGAATCGGCCCGATTGAAAAACCGACGGCACCGCTGGAATCGGCTCGTCCAGCCGGTCATTTTGATGGGGTCACTTTTGACATTTGGTCAATTCCAGCGATTCTCGCCTGGAACTCCGCTGGAATCGGCCCGATTGAAAAACCGACGGCACCGCTGGAATCGGCTCGTCCAGCCGGTCATTTTGATGGGGTCACTTTTGACATTTGGTCAATTCCAGCGATTCTCGCCTGGAACTCCGCTGGAATCGGCCCGAGTGAAAACCGCCGGCACCGCTGGAATCGGCTCGTCCAGCCGGTCATTTTGATGGGGTCACTTTTGACATTTGGTCAATTCCAGCGATTCTCGCCTGGAACTCCGCTGGAATCGGCCCGATTGAAAAACCGACGGCACCGCTGGAATCGGCTCGTCCAGCCGGTCATTTTGGTGGGGTCACTTTTGACATTTGGTCAATTCCCGCGATTTTCGCCTGGAACTCCGCTGGAATCGGCCCGATTGAAAAACCGACGGCACCGCTGGAATCGGCTCGTCCAGCCGGTCATTTTGATGGGGTCATTTTTGACATTTGGTCAATTCCAGCGATTCTCGCCTGGAACTCCGCTGGAATCGGCCCGATTGAAAAACCGACGGCACCGCTGGAATCGGCTCGTCCAGCCGGTCATTTTGATGGGGTCACTTTTGACATTTGGTCAATTCCAGCAATTTTCGCCTGGAACTCCGCTGGAATCGGCCCGATTGAAAAACCGACGGCACCGCTGGAATCGGCTCGTCCAGCCGGTCATTTTGATGGGGTCATTTTTGACATTTGGTCAATTCCAGCGATTCTCGCCTGGAACTCCGCTGGAATCGGCCCGATTGAAAAACCGACGGCACCGCTGGAATCGGCTCGTCCAGCCGGTCATTTTGATGGGGTCACTTTTGACATTTGGTCAATTCCAGCAATTTTCGCCTGGAACTCCGCTGGAATCGGCCCGATTGAAAAACCGACGGCACCGCTGGAATCGGCTCGTCCAGCCGGTCATTTTGATGGGGTCATTTTTGACATTTGGTCAATTCCAGCGATTCTCGCCTGGAACTCCGCTGGAATCGGCCCGATTGAAAAACCGACGGCACCGCTGGAATCGGCTCGTCCAGCCGGTCATTTTGATGGGGTCACTTTTGACATTTGGTCAATTCCAGCGATTTTCGCCTGGAACTCCGCTGGAATCGGCCCGATTGAAAAACCGACGGCACCGCTGGAATCGGCTCGTCCAGCCGGTCATTTTGATGGGGTCACTTTTGACATTTGGTCAATTCCAGCGATTCTCGCCTGGAACTCCGCTGGAATCGGCCCGATTGAAAAACCGACGGCACCGCTGGAATCGGCTCGTCCAGCCGGTCATTTTGATGGGGTCACTTTTGACATTTGGTCAATTCCAGCGATTCTCGCCTGGAACTCCGCTGGAATCGGCCCGATTGAAAAACCGACGGCACCGCTGGAATCGGCTCGTCCAGCCGGTCATTTTGATGGGGTCACTTTTGACATTTGGTCAATTCCAGCGATTCTCGCCTGGAACTCCGCTGGAATCGGCCCGATTGAAAAACCGACGGCACCGCTGGAATCGGCTCGTCCAGCCGGTCATTTTGATGGGGTCACTTTTGACATTTGGTCAATTCCAGCGATTTTCGCCTGGAACTCCGCTGGAATCGGCCCGATTGAAAAACCGACGGCACCGCTGGAATCGGCTCGTCCAGCCGGTCATTTTGATGGGGTCACTTTTGACATTTGGTCAATTCCAGCGATTCTCGCCTGGAACTCCGCTGGATTGGGCCCGCTTGAATCACCGACGGCACCGCTGGAATCGGCTCGTCCAGCCGGTCATTTTGATGGGGTCACTTTTGACATTTGGTCAATTCCAGCGATTTTCGCCTGGAACTCCGCTGGAATCGGCCCGATTGAAAAACCGACGGCACCGCTGGAATCGGCTCGTCCAGCCGGTCATTTTGGTGGGGTCACTTTTGACATTTGGTCAATTCCGGCGATTTTCGCCTGGAACTCCGCTGGATCGGCCCGATTGAAAAACCGACGGCACCGCTGGAATCGGCTCGTCCAGCCGGTCATTTTGATGGGGTCACTTTTGACATTTGGTCAATTCCAGCGATTTTCGCCTGGAACTCCGCTGGATCGGCCCGATTGAAAAACCGACGGCACCGCTGGAATCGGCTCGTCCAGCCGGTCATTTTGATGGGGTCACTTTTGACATTTGGTCAATTCCAGCGATTTTCGCCTGGAACTCCGCTGGAATCGGCCCGATTGAAAAACCGACGGCACCGCTGGAATCGGCTCGTCCAGCCGGTCATTTTGATGGGGTCACTTTTGACATTTGGTCAATTCCAGCGATTTTCGCCTGGAACTCCGCTGGAATCGGCCCGATTGAAAAACCGACGGCACCGCTGGAATCGGCTCGTCCAGCCGGTCATTTTGATGGGGTCACTTTTGACATTTGGTCAATTCCAGCGATTTTCGCCTGGAACTCCGCTGGAATCGGCCCGATTGAAAAACCCACGGCACCGCTGGAATCGGCTCATCCAGCCGGTCATTTTGATGGGGTCACTTTTGACATTTGGTCAATTCCAGCGATTCTCGCCTGGAACTCCGCTGGAATCGGCCCGATTGAAAAACCGACGGCACCGCTGGAATCGGCTCGTCCAGCCGGTCATTTTGATGGGGTCACTTTTGACATTTGGTCAATTCCAGCGATTCTCGCCTGGAACTCCGCTGGAATCGGCCCGATTGAAAAACCGACGGCACCGCTGGAATCGGCTCATCCAGCCGGTCATTTTGATGGGGTCACTTTTGACATTTGGTCAATTCCAGCGATTTTCGCCTGGAACTCCGCTGGAATCGGCCCGATTGAAAAACCGACGGCACCGCTGGAATCGGCTCGTCCAGCCGGTCATTTTGATGTGGTAACTTTTGTTTGGGAAATTCATCAATTTTCACCAAATGCATTGTGAGAAATGATTTAAGGGTGTGGGGGAGAGTAAAACCTTCATAATTGGTTTTTTTATGCTCAAAAAATGCATTTTACACAAGAATTCTTGACCTCAAGTGTGGGGAAGAGGGGGTTCAGACTTCTCCTTTCGTGGTCACACCCCTGATATATTCCAAATCTGAAATTATTTTTTAAAAACTGGATTCCGAAAAAAATTGTAAAAAATGAAATAAATGATTCCGAAAAACAAATAGTATTAAACAGTTGAACAATGCCAACATTTTACTATTACGTACATAGGTATTTCCTCCTGAAAAATAAGCTGCATGCATGAGAGAGAAAAATTCTCCAAAATAAGAACAAGAGGTAATTTCTGTTTTATTCCCTTTAAAACCAAATTCTATAATTAGGTACTTCAACATTTTTTTTTTGATTCATAATTAATTTTTAAAAATTTAGAGTTCCCTACCTATAAGAATGTTTGTAGGTGAAGAAATAAGTCATTTCTTGCAACAGCGCCCTCTACTGGCCCTTTGACCCTGAATTTCCAGAAAAATTTCGACATTCAAAATAACATCCTTAAAATTTCCATCATCACAAAAAATTTTTTACACCTTTCATTTCAAGGATGGTACACCAGGCATACCTTAAACGGATCCCCGTCGTTCATTACGTCATAACTAATCAAATCGCCGATTATTACTACTGGGTAAAAAATCACCTACGGAATTACCAGCATTACGTTGACCTATCACCATCTTCAAGTTCACGGAGCTCTAGAATACTTTAAGATCATACTAATCCAATGGTACAATGGTACTGGCCCTATCCGAGAACTAGATTTCGCATGTGCAGAAGATGATGCAAGCAACTGCAAAGTACATATTATTGTACGTTAAGTCGAACCAAAGCTTTGAACCGGTTCGTGCCATTAGGTCAGCATGCAGCGTATTCGTAACCTTCACAACATTCAGATAGCCATAGGTGTCCAGACTGTGCAGCGCAGATTCATAGAATATGAATCAGTAAAGAGACGTACCTACGTAAGGTGTTTAAGCTCGATAATACCTACTCTCATATCGAACAACTTCTTAGGATAATTAAATTAATATTCAATGTGTCAAGGAAGAATTGTGGTTCCAAGATGGAAAGCACGTAAGAATTTTTTTTTCAAATGATATCTAACGTCATTTTAATCCGAATATTTCCAAGTATCAATTCATTTCAATTTAGAAATTCCGAAGATTTGTTTGACGAGAAGTGGGGTATCTAAATAAGGGAATTGATGACTCGAGCCGAGTAACGAGCTTGCATAATATATCAAGATAATTAATTAACAAAACGAAGATAATCGATCGTATTGTCACACGAATCGGTGTCGAGAAAAAGTATACTTACCTATCTTACCCATCCAGGTGTTTAATTATGTAATAATGCGAAACAATTTTCGTCTACTCTACAAACCGTGATTAACGGAGCTTCCTATAAAAATGAAGAATGATATTAAAATCATATTACCGCATCTTTTACCAGTATAAATTCCGGTTTATGAATTTTAATGCCTATCCGCCAAATGAGTTCAAGTTCAATGCGTGTAATCGAAATTGCCTATGGTATCGTTCACCTACAGTACCTACGAAGTTCAACAAATTACCAACTTTCTACCCAGGTACGTACCTCAAAACCCAAGGTACGTACATATATGTCGCATAATTTAAAAATGGAGCCGTGAAAGAGCTCAAAAAGCGATATGTAATTGATAAATGTACCGAAAACAAAAACATCTATTTGCAATTCTATCGCGAGAAAAATAGATAGGTACTTTGTGCTCGCTTTTTATCGCACTCCAAGATCGTAGTACGCGAATAGGCTCCTTTGGAAGCGTCCCATGTAATATCGTACCGAACCGAGATTTTTATCGAATGTGTATAAGGATTACAAAGCATATATGTGGAAAGATACGTACGTAGTGTGTATGTTGGCTTAGGCAGCGAGGTAGTTTCATTTTTTTTTCGCAGCTCGCCGCCTTGTTTATTAGTAACGGATTCGAAAATGCAGATCATTTAAGCAGAAGGCGATTAAGATGTAGGAGAGAAACCTTATCGAAGATACGGATTCGCGGAGACCATTTTTTTTTTGCATCGATTGTTTTTGTTTCAGAGTCGACGGAGGTGTTTGTTTTGAAAATTTGAACCGGTTTGCTTTTTTACTGTTGTCAGACAGTTACTTAGGTATGAGAAATATGTAGAGAGAAAAAGCAGCATTTTCTGCTATTCTTTGTATGTACTTAAGGTAAGGAGAAAGGTATTTTTCAATACTTCGTATTTCCCCCCCCCCATTTTTGCTGATTTTTTTCAGAATATTTTGAAACTTTTTTGTGAGAAAAAAATTTATAATGCTGCGTATTTTTTTTTTCATTTTTGCTGATTTTTTTAGAATATTTTGAAACTTTTTTATGAGGGAAAAATTTATAAGTAAAGCTGCGATGTTGCAAACATTTTCTACGTAGGTAAGTTAGAGAAAAAAATTTGCTGATTTTTTTAAAAATGTCGATTTTGAAAATAACTTCAATATTGAATCCTATATTTTGTATTTTAAACGGAATTTTTCGAAATAAGAAAAATTGGCAACTCTGATTTTTCAAATTTTTTCTAAAAAAAACCACTCTAGAAACTGGTCAATGTTGAAAACTTCAATTTTCAAAGTTTCAAACTCACAACTCACCTAGCCCCAAGCAGATGAAAAGTAATAAGTATAATGTCCAGCTCTTCGTCAAAACTTTAAACAAGTCTTTCGTAATCAAAATTTTACTCGGAGAGCTTCAGTTTAAATAAGTAAATTCAGCTACTAATCTTGAGGTTTGCAGCAATGCACCCTACATTTATGAAAAAATTAATGACTCTTTTTACGATTTATCTTTGGAGCTCGTTTGTATAAAATCGAATTATCCAAATATGGACGTGAATTCGAAATGTGTTTTTCGAAAACATTGGTATAATCACTTAAGGGTTGAAAAATTGGCAGTGGGAAAGTTTTTATAACCCATATGAATTTAATGAAAATTTGCCTTCTTATATCTGTTTTAAATTTCATCGAAAAACTCGAATATGTAACAGACCATTAATCATTTGATTCTTTGAACGGATTTTCAGAATTTATCGTGAATTATTGTTTAAAAACAAGGGGAGGGGGTTGGCGACATGAGAACCCCCACTATGACCTATGGAATTCAAAATGGTGTTATTTTTTTTTTTGAAAAATCGTTGGCTGAAATCGTTGGCTGGGGAGACGAAGAAAATATATTTTGAAATCACTCCATTTCTTTCGATCGCGCTAGAGCTTTCAATTTTTCAAAAATTGCCAAAAATTCAATGTATTCAAAAATTTTAAAAAATTGCAAAAAAATATCAAAATTTAATTAAACTAGCTTTAAAACTTATTTAGTAAGTAAGTATCTAATCTAAATAAAAAAGCACTTTTTTTGGGGGGGATCCATGTTTTACAACTTTTTTAGATTTCTGCCATTTTTTCACCCATGAAGCGAAATTAAAAATTTAAATTTTACAAAAAAAATTTACATTACCTATCAATTTTTGAAAATTTTTCAAGATTGAAGGCTCTTGCGCGATCCGAAGATATGAATAGATTTTTAAATTTATTTTTCTAGTCTCCCCAGCCAACAAATTTTGTGCAGGGTTTCCATTCAAAAATCTAAGATTTTGGTTTTTTGATCGCTTTACTAAGCAGAGAGAGGGGTCCTTCGAGGGACCTGAGATTTTTAAGGAGCTCGCAAGGACGAAAAAATCCTATTTTTGTGACTCGTAATGAAATATTACCTGTGCAGGGACAGGATAGTCAGTCCTAAATTCATAGACTCACCCAGAAATTAATTAAGGGAGGGGCTGAGAATTTAAGAAAAATCAGGGCAGGGGGTCAAATTTCAAATTAATCATTTTTCACTGATCTTTCAGGCAAAAATCATTAATTTTTTTCTGACAAACTGGGAAATTATTGAGGAATTGGTGATTTTTGACTCGAAAATTGATCAAAAATTATCAATTTTGAGCATAAAAAGACCAAAATACTGCCCGAGCGATTTTTTTTTGAAAAAATACTGTTTGAAAAACAAGAAAATGTACTTTTAATATGTTTGCAATAAAAAAAATATTTTTTCCAAACTTCCCTGAGCCCACCCCTTGGGTGCGCCTATGTAGGCAAAATTTGATTTTAAAACCAAAAATAAATCTCCAACAAATCCGGGAAGAGGCATCAGAGCTTTTTTGGGAGTGGTGCAAAAAGAGGTACGGAAACTTAGAATACCAGAGCGGAGCCTTTTTTCGTATAGTCACCTCAAAATATTTCATACTAATTGTGATTTTGTTAATGCCCGAGCAAAGCAAAGACTGAGCTGTAAGAAAATTTGGTTTTTAATGCGCCAAGTTTTTTCTCGTAAATTTTTGGCTTATGAGTGGCATGGAACACCTTTTCCTAATTTCTGAGAAATTTTAAAAATTGGAAATATACACCTAATGCTCATATTTTTCAAAGCGAATAGATTGAAATATAATATTGAATTTTCAAAAAAAAAAAAGTTCAGTCATAAAAACGGTGAAAGGTCAAAAGTCATTATTTTTCCACTAGAAGTCCTCAGTTCATCGAACCATCCATTATTTCATAATTTTTCTCCTTTCTCTAAAATCAAAAATTTATGAATGAGCATGAAAAAATCATTTCACTTTAAACATAATGAATTTGAATCGAAAAGTTCAACACCAAGCAACATCTCTCTTCAACTCTTCCATTAATACCTAATTCTAAAAATAATCCATTCGAATATTTTGCCTCTTACGAAGCCACCGATTAAATCACCCGAACTCATATAGATCATCACTCATCCACCTATATCCTCGTCCAATACGTAGATTCGCTCGTCAAAACAATATCTAAAAAAACCATACCATCTTTCCCGGAACTAAAAAATATAAAATATAAAAAAAATTAACATAAATTCTCGCCCCTGCGAAGCTCCACTTCCTTATACGCGGTTTTCCCGATAATTACGTTCGCGAACTCGGACGAAAATAAAAAATACGTTGACATTGTACAATGACCACATCCTACGTCCACTCGACCGCCGCCCCGGTAATATACGACCCGTCCTTCCACCGCTAATAAAATTAATCACCTAATTATGTCAATATCGGCGACAGTTTCACCACACAGGGGGGCAAATCTAATTCCATATTTAACACCCGTTTACGTGTAAGCAAAAGTAAAAAAAAAAAAATACAGGGGGAAAAATCTGTTATCTGATGCGGATGCACCTATCCATGGCTAGCGGCCACCTATTTATAAACGCGCCAATAACCACCTCGAAATCATCTTCATTCGGTCAGCGTTTAACTGGTTGTTATTTTTCTTCCTGCTGGCGGATCTCGTACTGTTCCAGACTTTGCCTGCAGATAGCGTCGGCGTTCGTTTTACTTAATTTGGTAAAGAGCAAAAAGCAGTCTTAACCGTGTCATCTTCATAATTAATTATTTGCATCTCAAAGAAAAAACAACTCATTAAATTCTCATACACATTACGAATTTTTCAATATCGTCGTCGTATTGTTTCGCGTTTTATCGAATTTTCTCCTGTTCAACTTCCATTTTACTCTGTCGATTCTCAACCGCTCGTGCTCAGGTAATAACGAATTACATACTATAATTAATATTCTTAAGCCTTCGTTAACGATTTTTTCTTCTCTGGGATTCGATTTTATTAACTTGGGTTTCCCAGGCCTATACGTACGCCGATGGATACCATTAAATGAATATTTTTCGCGCGCTTATTTGCATATTATTTTTTTCCACCTGCTTGGTGTCGAACAAAGTTGTGCTTTTGCGAGGAAAACTTTTTTCTCGATACGCTGCGCCTCGATACCGGTTATATTTTTGAATAGAAATTCACTCATTGTTCGTATCTTTTTCAAAACTTTACTTCTCCCTTAAGTATAAAATTAGTGATTTTTTCATCCAGAGAAACACTGAAAAAAAAAACTTTCGATAGGAAGTGCGGAATTCGTTTAAAAATTTACCTCGTTTGTTAACTAAAAATTGTCGTGGGTTTTATTTTTCTCGTCCCCTGAAAAATAACGTTGCTCGACTTACCTCCACCTATAGCGATGTTTTGAATTTTTTTTCTTCGCTTTTTTCCTACCTACAACAAGTTTTTAGATAAACGAAACCCTTTTGAATGTATTTTCGTTGTTTTGGGCTTTACGTACTTTTATACGTTGGCAGGGCTTACAACGTGTGGCATTTTAGAGGATAAAATGGCAGCTTAATTTAAATGGCTGACGTTGGTCGTAATAAATAATTATTCCTTTTTGGAAATTTTCTTCGGAAATTTGAATAATCATTATGTAAATTAGGAATGAAAAAAGTTGTAATTTTTTGTCGAAAATTTACTCGATGTTTTGAAAGGGTTGCGAAATTTTTTTTCAAAGTGTTGGTATGTGAAAATATTCTTAAATGGCAAAGTTCGAGTTTATTTTTCGCATATTTTTACATAATTTCTGAGCTTGAGAAATTAATTTACGCATGTAGAATTTTTATCATTTGAAAAATCTGATTAAAAAATGTAAAATTTATGAATCAATATTTTGCTTATCATTATGTCCTTTGAAAGAATTTCATTGAATGTTTGTACGTAGATATGATAAAAGAAATTTTCAAGTAAAAATTTCAAGTAAACATGCATTCTTTTTTCAATTATAATTTCGAAATTCAAAGAGATTATTTTTTGAAATGAAAATTTCAAAAAAGGAAATCTTATCTACTTAGAATCACATTTTATTTGTTTGAATGAAAAAAATTATTTTAAAATTTGGACATTCATGATTGGAATTTTCAAAATTTTCGTTCTTGGATTGGTTTTCTTAACTGGAAAAAATTGGGCCTTCAATTTGTGGAGTAATGGGAGGGGGGAGTAGGAAAAAATTGAAAAAAAAGTTTCTTCAAAAAATTCGTTCTAAAAATTTACGATTTTGTGAGCTTGAAATGTCAGAGAATCAAAGAAATTTTGACTTTCATGATTTGAAAAAATTAAGACCAATATTTCCAAAAATTGATAAAAGATATGCTATGCTGAGGGCTGAGGAAGAGGAGGAGGAGGAGGAGGGGGGGGGGTAAATCTAAAAAAATGTAATCTAGAAAAATGAATTTTAAAAATTTTTAGATAGAATTTCTCAAGACATTATTTTTCAGAAAACATTTTTGTGGTTAATGGTGGTTTACTGAATAATACGATTTTGCATGCATTTCCAAAGTTCGATGATATTTTCAAAAAGTTGCAAAAAAGGCCATTTTTTTAAAAAAAGTTTTATTTTAGAATTGTATAATTAGTTGAAACGGCGTTTTTTGAAACGTAAAAATGGCGTTGAGATTGGTTTTTTGTTGGGGGAGGGGAGGAGGGAGTTTCAGTCAATTAAAAAATGCTTTAATAACAATTTTCAAAAATATACTTTCAAATTTAGCTTTCTAGACGATAAATAATCAAATCAAATTTTAAGAAATTCTGACGCAAATTTTATGACATTTTGAAAAAATTCTCGTATCGTTAAATTTATTACTCAAAAATTTCTGGAGGTTTTAAATTATTAGCAAAGGCTCAAGAAGAAAATGGGGAACTTTGTTCTAAAAATAGTTTGGGACATGTCGTACATGGTATGAAATTTTTACCTAGGTACCTATGTAAAAAAATGAATAATCCGCCATTTAAATAAAAACTCAGAGGTACCTTTCGTCGTTTCGTCTTTCAAGTTTCTGACGTATTGATATTTATGAGAAAAAATTCCAGATTGGCTTCTAATGCAATTTTGCCATTAGAAAAAAAAATTTTTGACGAAAAGTGAATAAACTATAGGATGAGATTTAATGACAAATGTCAAACAAGTTTTTGAAAAGGAGTTTTCATCAAAGAAAAAAAATTATAAACCATTCTTTCTTTGATGAAAAAATACCGGAAGCATACAGTGAAAAAAAAATGTAGGAAAATTGGTGAAAATTCACTAAAAAAATCAGTAAAATATCTAAAATTTGCTGAAAAATTAGTGTCATTTTTTGAAGAATCAGTGAAATTTATGAAACAATCAGCGAAAATTTTCTGAAAATCAAAGAATTTTTCTGATTTTTCCTGTGCAGTAATTCTGACCTATTTTCAGTGATTTTTCACTTACGTACCTATGAAAAATGCGAGAATGGGTAATATTTTTTGAAATTCCGATTTTCTAAAAATGATAAATATAAAAGTAAAAAATTTCCCTCAAAAGATGTTGAAATCCATTTTCTTAAAAATTGTTCAGTATGATGAAAAAAAGGTAAATTTTACACTTTTGATATGATTATCTGTTGTGAAGTAAATTTCGTTTTAAAAATTCATTTTCTCAATATGAAAACAAAAATTTTGACAGTCTTCAAAAAACTCGATTTTTTGATTTTTTTTGGGATTGATCCCGCTTCCGATCGTTGCAATATTCTCACGTTGAATGGAGATATGATTTTCTCGAAATTCTTCTTGATTGTAATATTATTCGAATCATGCAATGAATTTCAAAATACAGTTCAAACCCAAATTTTTTTTGAAGAGAAATTTTTATTGAATTTAAATTCGTGGAGAAAAAAAATTGATTAATTATTATTTGTACTTAATATGAATAAGAAGGAAATCATTCATCAGCCAATGAGATCTTATAATATAATTTTTTTCTTTTCCTTTGATAATCTTTTGAGCTAGGTATCTATTTTATTTCAAAAGTAAATATGATATATTCATCATATTTACTGAGTAGGTACATTCACCTGCTAGAAAAATTTTAATGTTTTTACATTTTTGAAAAGAAAATTAACCGACAAAAAGTTGCATCAAATATTCGAATTATAAAATACAGAATGAAATGACGTTATCGGTCAAGTCGAACATTATTCGTCTGTCACATTGTCAACCCAATTGTTATTCTAAAGCTATCAAGTTATTCTGAAAATTCTCCCCAGATAATTCCCCTTTTTACAGTAAAAAACACAGACAAACATCCTTCGAGATCAATGGAAAAGATCCCAGCACATCACGTTCATTCCAACCAGCAAGATTACCCATATCAATCAAAACACTCGAAGATGTCTCGAAAACCACCCGGACTTTAGATCTTTCAAACAAACTTTAAAAACACCGAAATAAACAGAGTAGGAACAAACCCCTCCGAGAATATTCCCACTCCAGTCCCACAGACGACTTTTGTTTTAATAATTTTTTTTTTACACTCGGTGATCTTTAATAATTTTTCTTGCCAACGTAACAATCGAGAATAGAAGGAAAACTCCATAAGATAAAAACTTTGTGTTTTGTTGATTTTTGATTATAATTTAAACTTAATTTTTCCGCATTGTCAACAAAAATAAAGAACCTTAAGTTTTTCTTCGGTTTGGTTTTTAAACAGCGAAAAGAATATAAAAGAAAACCGGCGCGGAGACGAAAAAGGAAAGTAAATTTTCATAAAAAGCCACGTAGATATAATTCATTAATTTGGTTCTCGGACTGGTGCTGCGGGTGTTCGAAGGAGTCGCCAAGGCGAAGAGAAACACGAGGGGAGAATTTATCAACTTGCGAAAACATTTTTCCAACAGGAACTTTACTTCTACTTTTTCCCTCTCCTTCGCCCATACTGAATATAAATAAACTTTTTTCACGCTTCTGTAAATACTATTTTGATAAAATGTATGCAAATTACGATAGAACGTTTAGTCGGGCTATAGGGCGATACATTGATGTGTTCACGTCTACCAAAGAGACTGTGGGTGATAAAAATTCATACATTGATTAGGTAATATGTACTTATTTTTGTAGCTGCCAGCGACTCGATGTATGATTCTTTTTAACCTCATATTGTACTTAGTTCAAGTTCGAAAGGTCGTCGACGTCGTGTCTCTCGTGGGCTTTCTTCCCTCCCTCCGACAATTCGAGTTTTAATTAATCGCTCGGTATTTGGAGCTTTAATAAGGATTGTTTTTACTGTTGTCGCACGAACTCGAATAATTCGAGCGAATTTGAATTTTCGACGGCTCCAGGGAAGCAACCTGTATGACGAAATCATTCGTAGATTTTATTTCGAAGTTTCGCTTTGAACTAACAAAATATCCAGTTACTTTGATCAAACGTATTCGTTTCTCTTTCGCAAATCCAAATTCCAAATGGTTAAATTGATAGTTTATGTACAAATCCAACGTAGCATCTCATTTCGGAATTTTTTTTCTCCCTGACGAAGCTTCATCGTCGATACCGCACGTATTAAAACCATCTTATATGTACAAAATACTCGGATATTTGCAAATATCTCGTGAGATACAAAATGGCGGCAGTATTTTCACGTGGATGAGTTTTTAAAGGCACGTTTTTCTTGTAAACGACTCCGCTCGGTGGAAAAAAAAGACACCTCGACGAACGTGTAGAAGAGATTTATGATAATTTCGCATCTTATTTCCGACTTCTATTGAGTAAGTTTCATCGTGATAGAACCAAGGTTCTCAAATGAACCGGTAATCGTATAAAGATTTCATTTTAGATATGAAATTGTCGACTTTATTATATCGTCGCTGGCGAATACGCAATTTAAAATATTTTTTATTCGACATCCTCGCGGATACGAAACCAAAGGGGAAACGTATGTATTTTGAAAAAAAATCTCGTACGAACAACAGCCGCTGTACAAAAAAAGCACTCGAATATTGACACCGCTTTGATGAATTACTCGAAATTTGCGAAACGAAAAACCACTCGAGAAAATTTCGATTAAAATTATTAATAGTTGAACGTTCTCGGTTAGCCTTCGACTGAGCCATCCTACACCTGTTTTTATAAAATTAGATATTTCGAACCTTGGTATGTAAAAATTTTATTTTCTATCTACATCGGATGCGGTGTTGAGTTTTTTTTATATTTGGTTACCTACGTTCGCGATTCGTAATTCTTTACTATAAATGTAGCCAAACGACGAGACTTATTTAAAATTCAATTGTTTCGTATATCGATGACTCATAATACAAAAGAACGAAACGCACAAATCGTAATGCGAAAACGTTTTTATTATAATTTCAACATCATCGCAGGCGAAATGATTTTTTCAACGTTCAACGTTCTCGTGTGGACGCAGGTACGTAGATGATGCTCCGTAGGTGGCGTATACATGAAACTTCTTCGCACACAGTTTTAAGATTAGGCTAACAATTAATTTTATTTATTTTATCGAAACCTACATTCGAGATGGAAGTGTGTTAGCAGTGCTGGTCGTATTGTAGATAGACTGATAACCTGGATAGGTTTTAGATTTAGATTTTATAACCGAGTTCGTGATCGTCTCGAGCCAAGAGAGAAGCCTACCGGTGAAGTTTTTGGTATCGATGTATCTGAGATGAAATTTTTCGTGAATAGAGATTCGATTCAGATGATTGAGTTATCGGTGTTGGATATCTAAGGACATATACCTACGTGTGTTTGAAATCGTACCATACTGCGTGAATTTTTTATGGATTTTTTTTCTTTCGTTTGAAACATTGTGATAATTTGATGGGCTAATTTGTTGGATTACGTTTATTGCCGAATTTAATGAAATTTGCGGAGGCGTAGGAGTGAATTTTTCAAAGTTAGATTTTTAAGAAATGGGCACTGAGTCGATTGAGAGTTGATTATTTTTAGATTTTATTCAAAATATTTAATTTATGAATTAAAAACAATGAATTTCTTATGTTATTTGTTGTTTTTCCGAATGATTTTTGGCCAAAATGTTTTTCAGAAAATTTTAATTAAATTTTTTGTCCACCCTAAAATTTTTGGGCCTTTGTTTGGCACACTCATTTGTTATTTTCTGGTTACGCCCTTGTCCCTCTGCACAGGCCAACGTTCAAAATATAAGTTGGGAGTAATAAAGAAAGTAAAAACGTGATGGAATTGAAATGAAAAGGATTCCCGTTAAACAAATAATTTTCAGATAGGTAGACATTTTATTAATTTTTTGCAAAATTCGAAATTATGTTCATAAAACTACCAAGCAAATATTTCTAAAAAAAATTCTTACCTAATCATTTTGTGAATCGAATGTAATTTTTTCGATGGTAAGAAATTCCGACAATTTTTTTTCAAGAGATACCTAAGAATAGTCCTTCGAAGAAAGGAAATTCTTCCCCCTTGTTTCAATTATTTAAACCGGAATTTTGTCATATTTTATGGCTGAAAAAATTCGATAATTTGATGAATGCTGCATAGGTACTTCACTTACATGAATCAATGAAGCTCAAGTATAGAAAATCACTAGAAAAAAGTCAGAATTTCAGATCTTTAATGAATAAGTGGAAAAAATTCATTGAAAGCTAACAGTGAAAAATTTATTTATTTATTTGTTAGATATTTTAAAATTTTTTTAAAGGTTTTTAATACGGAGGGAGGGGGGGGGGGGTATAATTGCCTTGATTTTTACGCACTTATCAGAAAGGGTGGCCGGAGGGAAGGGGGTTGTAGATTTGGTGTTGGAGTTTGAGTTTTCTAATTAAGTTGTTGTAAATTTTTCTCAGTTTCTGTTTTTCAGCCTGGACTGTTTCTGGTGTTTTTAAAAATATTGAGTTTTTTTTCTTTCTAATGGTTGTGGGATTGAAAATAAACAGTGTCAAAAATTTCTGGAAAATCTGTGAAAATTTACTAAAAGGTGAGTAAAATATCGGACTTTTGCTGAAAAATTAGAGAAAATCTTAAAGCATTAATGAAACTTTTCAAAAAAAATCTCTAAAAAATCAAAGAATTTCGCTTATTGTAGGTCCCTACCTTTTGTTGCGATTCTGTTTTTTTTTCAGTGACTTTTCACTGATTTGAAATTCGAGAGAATGTTTTGCTTATTTCCCTTTTTTGCGAAGTTCAAAGGGATCCATGGCATAAAATACTTTCTTCACTTGATATTACTTGAAGAAGAGTAAAGAAAAAGGTCAAAAATTGAACAATGTGTCTGATTCAAATAAATTTTTTCTTACCCACTTGAAATGAAAGTTATTTAGAATTTCTCCTCATTTTTTTCTACTTTGAATTAATTTTTTTTTAGTTTCACATTTCTTAATTTATTTCTTTTCAAGAAATAAAAAAATTGTAAATCATTAAAATCCTAAAAAATTGAAATATTTTGAAATTGAATTCAATTTTTTAAAAAATTTACGATTTGAAGACATTAAAAAGGAATGAATTTTTTTTAAAAATTGGACTTGATCTTGGAAAATTTGAAATCCTATTTGGGAAAAAATAATTGGGAACTAGTTCCAAATCAGAAAAAATTAGGGGTGGTAGGGTAGTCATACCCCTCGTCCCACTTCGAAATTTTGACAAAGTAAGATTAAATTTTTTTGGAATTGCACAAAATTTGTGGTAAAATATCTGGATTTGGTAGATGAAAAATTGGAATTAAAGAATTCCTATCAGTTATACTCGAAAATTATCAAAAACAAAAAAAGGGGTTTAGTGATGGATAATTTTTAATTTTTTACTCAGTTTCCAATTATTTTTTTGTTGTGCAGAAAAAAGAAGAAAAAAAGGGTATGAGATTTCAATTCCCTCTTCAAATATTAATTGAAAAATAATAAATTTTCAGTTTTTGAAAGAGTTTCTATTCTCAAAAATTTCCTTTCCTGCTTCTTCAATTTGCTCACCCTTATTATGATTTTTTTTTTTCAAAATTCATCATAAAAATTTACTCTGCTTTTTTGCATTTGATAACCCCAAAGACATTCATTCGAAATGTATCTTTTCTTCTTAATTTTGTTTTCTCCATTTCTAGCATAAAACATTTTAAATTGTGTTTTATACGTGAGCGTGGATATAGAAACAACCCTTAGAGGTTAAATATTGTTTTTTTAGTTGAGAATCTCCCCTAATTCCACTGTTTCTAAAAGGACTAAAATCAGTATCAAATCAAAAATCAACTTTTAACCCCTAATGGAGGTTTCTACATCTAAGCTCAAAAATATTTCTTACTGAAATCAGAATTTTTGAATTTCTTTTCCTACTAATTCAATCCGAATTTAAAACACTTGTTGACGTAGTTAGGTAAGTACATATCTACATATTCAGAATATACAATTGAAAAAAAAAATAGGTAGGTACCCGAACTGATAATTACCTACCTAAATAATCATAAAACTACTCCAATATTTCAAAAATAATCATTCTTTCAATGGAAAATTTTGAATAATCAACGCAATTTTGACAATCCTTATAATACCGGAGACCGAATACAAATGAAAAATTAACCCCGAAATATATCCGAGTGTTATAAATTATTCATTAATTTTATTAATTTCATTCGGTTTGTTTTGGCTTTTATTTAAACTGTTTTCGGGTACGGTACCTAACCGTACATACCTATCTATAATGTTTATACCCAGTAAATTAGATATTTACCAAATTATCCGGTATAAATTTAGGACCCAGAGAAATGCATAAATTACTCAAGTTTATCGCGCTAATTCGACCTTTTTACAAGTACTTCGAGGTATCTATTTATTCAAACTAGACGCTACGTATTTTCGGCAAAAGAATTTTAAAAAAAACACCAAACCACCTAATCAACTCGGTAATTACTTCAGCTCGGCGTCAAAGTCGCGTCGCGACGACGAGACGATAAACAAGCCCTATCAAGCGTACCAATCAATAAAACAATATTCGATTATTAACAATGTACCGGCGATAATTCGATCAACGCGAGTACACGGCTGGTAATTTATGAGAAATTGCAGACGTTAATTGCTTTCGCAGCTTACAGAACTGTTTAATAGGCTGGCAGGTAGCGTTTTCGCACCGTATTAATTATACAAATCACTCGGCGATAAATTTTTATAGTCGGAGCGTGTTAATTGAGTGGTATAACGAAAGCAATCGCATGTTAAGGGGTGGACTGGTCATTATAAGTGGACTCGGGCCATCCGCAGGGTGAGAAATGATAAACGATGTCGATCATGTGGCTGGGCAATATTCTGAGAAAATATTGATCTTATGTGACGATGACATGTGAACAATGGGTAATGGCGAATTTACGTTCTCGTACAATGCCTATTTATCTACGACCAGCGATCTATATACAGAGTCATACCTGTAGGTACTTTTAAGCGAATATTTCCGTCCGTATAATCGAGCCGGAGCCTCCCGATTACATAATTCTTTTCCGCCCGCTGGCACCCAGTTCTTTGTACCTGGTTGAATTAAGTATAGGTTTATTTATTTCTATTTTTTATTTACTTTTTTTTGCAGATAAATTCATCGCCATGAATTACGTACTCAGCTGTATAGTGGCGCTGTGCTGTGTTTTATCGGTCAACAGCTTCCCGCAAGTTGTAAGAAGACCCGCATATGTTGAATGCGCTTCGTCAGACGAATGTTCTTTCGATAGTTGTTGCGTCCTGGGTAATTAGCAATTTTTTTTCTATATGTTTACGAATTAAGGGGACGTTTAGTGGTCCGAAATACAATAGAAACATCTCCAAATTATTTAAAATTGAGCTGAAAGGGAGGAATTTAACGAAAAAAATAGGGTAGAAACTTGAAATATAATTTTTTTTACAACATTATGAAAATGATTCAAGTTTGATGCGCTGATCAATAAAAATTAATCGAAATGGGTTTCTGGTACACGAATAAATGGGGTATCTAGTCCAAATTTCGCCATCTACAGTCGTTTTTTCTCCTACACCTCAATAATTTAAAATATCCTTATAAAATTTCGAATGCTACAGCCACCTAGCCAGACGAGCTAAAGGAGCTCGAGCCCCCCCGCTCGTGGAAAAAATTTTTATGGCAAAAATTTGAAGTGAATTTTGATTCTTCAAACAATATTTTTTCAAAAAAATTTCGCCCTCTCTTCATTCGGACAATATTTTAGTTATTTTATTTTAAAATTTGATAATTTTCGACTGATTTTTCACTCAAAAATCACCGATTCCTCAATAAATTCCTCGTTTGTTGGAAAAAATTGATGATTTTTGGCTGAAAGATCAGCGAAAGATGACTCAAAATTTGACCCTCCCCATTTTTTTTTCAAATTTTTAGCCTCTCCCTTAATTAATCTCTGGATGTGACTATGGCTACAGCTCATTTCAAAAATTTTGATGACTTTTTAAAATTTCAAAATTATTTCCTCGCTCTGAAAAAATTAAATCGACCAAAATTATTAGAATTTGATACCCCCTATTTTCGACCTTCCAAATCGATTATTTTGGAGGCTCCAGAAAATTTAAAAAATTTCCAGAACTGAAAAATAGCTCATAAAAAATTCTCCATACGTATTTTAGTACTTATTATCGTGGATTACTCAAATTGGTGATCTACATATTTAATCAAATTGAGCAAAATTTTCCAAAATTTGCTATTTCGAGTCTAAATCCAAATTCAATTTTTTTGACAGAAAATTTTCCTCTAAAACATTTAGACTTTACTCCGTTAAAGTAGGCACGAATTGAGGTAAAAACCTAAAAGTTGGAAGGTACTTTATATTCGACAATCTAAATTGATTGGAAGCGTTTTTGAGACTTTCGAAGCCTTCAGGAAAATTTTGAAATTTCCAGCTTTAGAGAAGAGCATCCATATAAAAATGATCTTTTCACGAATTTACCATATTGAAGCCCGATTTGATTGATCAAGGCACAATTTTCTGAAATTAGTAACTGCTAGTTCAAATCCGCACTCCTTGTCAGAAAATTATTCTAAAAAAAGCTTTAACATATGTCGGTTGTTTAAACCACTTTTTTTTTTTACTTTTCTCTAGTACTGAAAAATTCCAAAATTTTCTGGCTGCTCCAAAATGTATTTTTTTATTAATCTAACTTCCATATTGGCAGGATGATGAGGAAATTGTGAAATTACAAAAAATCATTAAAATTAGAGAAATGAACTGTAGAATTTAAAATTTTAGATCCAGGGATTTTTCGAATCGTCCATGTTTTCAAATTTTCTAAAAAAAATGAGATGATTTCTTGAAAAAAAAAAATCAAAAAACGACAAAAAAACAGGAAATTGGTGGGGCAATGTGCAAATTAAAAATGGGACAGGAGCGAGTTCTGATATAGAAACCACTCTCAGGTACAATACCAAAAATCAGCTATTGAGTTGAAACTGATAAGTAAATTCAAAGTTGAACTTTCTCAAAAATCAATATTGGGCACCTGAGCAGTGTAGTTTTTTCTCTTTCGTTTATAAATCAGTGAAAATTATTGAGAATCACTAAACAGTCAGAATCGCAGCACAGGAGAAAATCAACGAAAAAATTTTCACTGAAAAAAAATCAGTGAAAAACCACTGCAAAATCAGTGAAAATTCACTGAAAAGTTGGTGTAATATACGAATTTAACTGCAAAATCTATGAAAATTTTTGAAAAATCAATGAATATCCACTGAAAATCAATGAATTTTGTTGGTTTTTCCTGTGCTGCAATCCTGACTGTTCATCAGTGACTTTTCACTGATTCAGAATGAGAGAGTAGATTCAAGTATACATTTTTTGAATAGGTACGAATTGTGGCATTAAATATGCTCTAATTAATTTTTTTGTTAAATTGTTTTCAGAATATCATATTTTTGTTTCAATTTTCGAATAAAAATATAAAAATTTGTTTAAAAAAATTCGTAAAATTGACTACCTATGCCAGTGTAAATTATGATGACAAAGGTTTTGGAACTTTTTTTTTTCTAAAAATTATATGTGCATTCATTCAAATCTGTGGTATCCACCTCGAGTGTACTCGGTAAATTTGACATAAAAATTAATAATTTGGCTGAATATTTGGTCCAAGATGGTGCACCCTGCCCCAGGTTCTCTTATTATTTTTTTGTTTCGAGGTTTCATTTTACTTTATGATAAAAATGAAATGAAAATTATTGCATTTATTTCTCCTTGAAAAAACTCCTTAAAAATATTTTTACCTTCCCAAAATGAAAATATACTGTCAGGCTTCCTTCGATATAATTTTAATTAACAAACCAATCATACGATTTATTTCCAGGAATGGGACGCTACAGTATACCCCAATGTCAGAAAAAATTACTACTCCACGAAACCTGCCGTCCAGCTTCCGACGAACCTTTCAACACAACGGTAACTTACCCAGACGGTGAAGTTGTCTCATTGACCAACATGCACATGTTGGTATGCCCCTGCGCCAATGGTCTCGTCTGCGATCCGAGATCAGGCCGTTGCGAAGACTTCGACACCATGGTAGCCATCAACGAACTAATCGAAGAAAACGAAGCTCATTCGTATATGGACCAAGATTAATATTCCGCTATTTATCTCGCTATACCGCCGAAAATTACCTACGAAACTTTCATCATAGCCGAATAAACGCCCTCGAACACGATAACTTTCATTTCGACGAGACCTCTAAAAAGCTTAAATTTTCTATTCAAAACCACTCGAAGCGTATTTAATTTCAAAGCCATGATTGTTTTGATGTTTACTAATATCCAAAGGCTCCTTCTATCTTTAAAACTTAAGAAACCCGACGTAACGTAAATAGGCTTATTCTGCCAGGAATTTAAAAATTTCCGCCTCAGCTCGATTTCCTCCCATTTTACATAAAATTAAACCGTATTGCTGGAAATTGTATGGGGGCTGGAATAATTCGTCGCCGTAGGTATATTATATCTATATCTAAGTACCTACATTTTTACAATATGGTTTAATTTTTTTTCTTCTTTCTTTGAAATCCTTTCAAGCATTTATTTTGTTCTCGTTATTCTGATATGTATTTTTGAGTATCGATTTAAATTATTTATTATTGTAATGATGTACATTATGTTACCAAATTATTATTTATAGAGTATTTATTTTATATTATAATTAGTAGGATCTACTACCTATTTGAGTTTTAATTATAATTCATTGTTAATTTAGTATGTAATAAGATATTTAAGTATGTATGTGTGAAAAAAAATATACCTTCATATACCTAAACAATTATTATTGATCGTTGTCGCTTTCCTACGGTGTTTGATAAATCAAATTTTATATGTTGCCTTCCTCGAGAAAAAGTACCTTGGCATTTTGTTTGGTTTAAGTAGGTATTCATTTTATAAATTGAGTTTCCAAGATATCTATCAGATCTGATTAGATGTAGAAGTGTCCTCGATGATTACATACGGTGATGTTCATTTCCGTCACTTAGATGAACAAACCAACATCCAAACGATGAATTAAATAACAGTAGGTATCGTAAACGGTGTAAATATCGTCAATAATTAGTGCTTCGAGGTTGTCTAGCTGTGTTGGTTATTTAATCGAGTGAAACCCCAATTGACTCGATAGGTATTTCATTCATTAAGGTAGATAAGTGTTTTCTTTTCTAAGAATAAATTGTTCAAGGAACGTATTGATGTTGTTTTATTTGAAATATGATAGCAAGCTGAATTTTACTTGAAAATTTGAATATTTCTATCTAGATACCGGAACAGTTGTGGATATAATCATTTGGATTGCTGGGTATATAGACGTCTTAGGAATGATCATTTTTTCCCCCGAAAATTCAAGAGAAAATATTGGGGAAAATATTCTTGGACTTTTGAAAGACATGGTAAAAATTTCACCTCTTGATACATTCAACTCTTTTCAATAAAAACCTGAAATTCGAATTTTTTTCCCTGAAAATTCATTAAAAAATTGAAAAAACATGACTTGATTTTTTATTCAAAAAATGAATTTTGTGATATGGATTCATAAATACCATCAATATTCATTTTTTATTATTGTTATTATTTTTTTTCAAAAATCCTTAAAAATTTTACTTTTTTCAAATTCTTTCAATATTGAGTAAAAAATTGAAAAATTTCTGTGACTTTTTTTGGAATGTTCCACACTGTGTTACAAAAACTCGTTCTTCGGTGGTAAAATTTTAATTGCCTTCAGATTCGTTGCTTGGATTTTTTTTAAAAAAATGAAAATGTTTGAAGTTGAAGTTTTCGTCAGTGAAGTGAAGGGACTTAAAAAAAAAAGAACCTTTCTGTTAGAAATCACATGTAGAATAATATGATTTTATCCAACCATTTTTCAATTTTTAAACTTATTTGAAAGATACTCGCAAAAAACTGGTTTTTGGTAAACATTAAATCCTCTCCTGGGGTTGCGCAGGCTTCCTGGTTGAGACACATTTCCAGGGATCCGGAGTAGAACCAGCGAAAAGAGGGAACAGGACCCCCTTCGGAAATATTTTTTCAAAGCTGTAGCGCAGAGATGTAAAAATACGGTATTTTATTTTTTGGGTATTATACCGCGGTATTATACCAAAAATACCGTATAATACTGTATTTTATTGGTAATAAAAACGTCATAAATTAAGAAAAATGTCCGATTTTTCAACATTTTTTGAGAATGTGCAAATTTTTAGGTAATTTTTATCAAAATTTAATAAACTATGTATTATACCGTATTTTATTTTTGTATAATACAGTATTATACGCGTATTATACAGCTGTATTATACGTGAATAAAATACCTCACATCTCTGGCTGTAGGCAATCTGATCAAAATTCTGGAGCTGAGGACACATTTTTAAAGTTCTGGAGATGGAGCTGGACTCCGAGCCGAGGGCGGACTCCCTTCCTCCGATCCTTGGACATTTTCGTGTGTTGTTGATTCATCCATTGAGAACATGAAACACAAAAAAATTGGGGTTGAATTTTTGGTAGTTTGACTCATGATAAAAAATAAGTGTTAATGGTACTTTTGGATAAATATGAGTACATCAGCGCTAAGATCACCAGTAAAACAATTTTTAATGTTGTCAAATTACAATTCCAGTGGAGAAAAATATGCTTGTGGAGTCAGAGGGCGAAATTTTCACTATTCCGTTTTAAATTTTAGGAGGAAAAAGAGAGTTTAAACATTTATAAGCTGGGACCAAGACCCTGAGACGAGGAAGACGAGGATCGCTTTTGGTGGATTTGTTGTTGAGAAAGTTTTTCTTTGACATCCCTAAGCATTTTACGAAAAACTTGTGAGTGCATGGTTTGCATGTTTTTCTTCCAGCATGATATTTTAATTTTTTTTTTTTTTGTTGAAATTTGGTTTGAAATATTGTTCCCATTTGTTCCCAATATTGTTTGCAATTATGCAATATTTTAAAATTTTAAATGAGGAAAAAATGAAGAATAAATTTTGAATTTTATTGATAAATTTTCAACACTATCCTCTGACTGAAGTTCCTCCACAACCTTATTCAAAACAACATAATTCATGTTGCTTTGTCTAGACCCGCCGAGATGAAGAGAGGGTATGAAGGAGACCAAAAACTTCCAAATTTGGCGCCATTTTCACTCAACAAACCATCACGTAGATCGCCTTCACCTTTCATGAATTTTTTTCGACACCGAAAACGTATAATCGTACAATCGTGTAACAATAATTGGTCCTAACTATCCGGACTCTTAATAAGCCAAAAGGTTAACTGATTTTGATACGAAATTCAACCAGCCAACCTTGGAATATCTCGTCGGTATGGTATTTACACATGTACGAACAATTACTTTGTAATTTCGACTCCTCAGTCGTTTCAAGCATAAATTGTCTTCAAAATTTGTAAACAACTTCAAGTTATCAAGTTGTTTTGAAATAATACTTGGGCTAATTTTTACCAATTTCGTTTACTCAGCTTTAATTCCATTTGATGTGAAAACAATTAGATAGGCTTATAACTATTAACGATTTAAAAAATGAAAGCAAATTGATCGGTACTCGAGTTGAAAAATTTTCTCGATGAATATTTATAAACGAATGTAACTATCGTAAATTCCAGTCTGGGTTAGGGTCAATAAAGATTAACGGAATTATGTGAAAAACCGGTTCTAGGAATCTCCTTATAGTCTGTTTTAAATGTATTTTATCAAGTTCAATGTGCGCGTTTAGTTTACCTTAATTTTATGTATTTTTTTCTCTGATAAAGTCTCCACTAGGTAGTAAGTTAATGAGGGAGAGAATGATGCCATCTGTGATGTGTGATATAGGTTTGTGGGTTTTCGTAGTGTCACGTGGATTTTGCTATGTAAATCAAGAATACATAAATAGGAACTGGCTTAATTGTATGCGAATGACGCGAATTCTATTTTCACATGTTGTCAACCGCCAAAGTTCCGTAATTATGTTGAATTTATTCAAACATGAGTCAATATATTTTTTTCAGGAGTACTCGAAGTGGTTTTGTATTCTGAGGAATTTACTATACGAAAAAAAAATCCGGTAGGTTGGATGCAGTGTTAATTCACAACGGCGCCAGTATTTAAAAGCGAATGTAATTTCACTTCCAGTTCGAGTAAAAAGAATTTAAATACTATTGAGTTCACTTTTGACCTTTTTTAAGCCTTCAGAAAGTGACAAATTTCGTCTGACTCTGAATCGTAAATTATTTCGATGAAAATTCGTCCCTTCTGTTTTTGTATGACCTTTGGACAGAGTTTCGAATTTTTGTAAAAGATTTGGGATGCACGTTTTTTAGGGAACTGAAATAATTTTTCAGAATGGTTTGAAGTTTTTACAGGAAGTAGATGTCGATTCTGGATTCGGAGACAAACTGACAACAAACTTACTCCAATTTTGACCTCAATTTAGCCTAGAGAGTCAAGGTCATAGATTGACTCCAAAGTCAAGGTATAGTTAAGAGGGTTGAGTTTGATCTTGGAGTCAAAATGGGGTTGGGAGAAAAGGTTTGAAATTGACTTCGAAATCAAGTCGGAGTCAAGGGTCAACATTTACCAGGGAATACGAGTTGACTCCAGAGTCAAGGTACAGTCAGGAGTCAAAATATGAAATTAAATGAACTCAGAAGTCATGCCGGAGTCGAGGGTCAGCTTTTACCAAGAAATGGGAGTTATAACTTGGGAGTCAAACTGGCTCCAAATTGACTTCAACTTGATTCCGTAATCAAGCTGGAGTCAGAGAATCTAGGTCAAATATTAACTCTGAAGTCAAGCGGTATCAAAGGTCAGGGTTATATACATTGATCCCCAGAGTCAAGGTGAAGTCAGGAGTCAACTTTTTGGCCAACTATCAAACAGTCAAGGTCATAAATTGACTCCAGAGTCAAGATCAGAATCCAGAGCGAAGGTCGTATATTGACTCTAGAGTCAAGGTCATGTGAAGGTCGTATATTGACTCTGGAGTCAAGGTTATGCGAAGGTCGTATATTGACTCTAGAGTCAAGGTCATGTGAAGGTCGTATATTGACTCTAGAGTCAAGGTCATGTGAAGGTTAGAGTCAAGGTCATGTGAAGATCGTATATTGACTCTAGAGTCAAGGTCATAGATCAGAGGATTCCGTAATCCAGCTGAAGTCAGAGAATCTAGGTCAAATATTAACTCCGAAGTCAAGCGGTGTCAAAGGTCAGGGTTATATACATTGACCCCAGACTCAATGTGAAGTCAGGAGTCAACTTTTTGGCCGATTATCAAACAGTCAAGGTCATAAATTGACTCCAGAGTCAAGGTCATAATTCAGAGTGAAGGTCGTATATTGACTCCAGAGTCAAGGTCATAGATCAGAGTGAGAGTTAATCTATGACTTTCACTCCGATCTATGACCTTGACTTCACCTTGACTCTGGAGTCGGGAGTCAACTTTTTGGTTCATTCGTAAAGAGGCAGGGTCATAGATTGAGTCCGTAGTTAAGGTTATATTGTCTACAAAGTCAAGGTCACAGATTGACTCCAAAGTCAAAATATAATTAGGAGATTTGAGTTTGACCTTGGAGTCAAAATGAGGTTGGGAGTCAAGGTTTGAAATTGACCCCGAAATCGAGTCGGAGTCAAAGGTCAACATTAACCAGGGAATAGGAATTAATTCCAGAAACGGAATCGAGAGTCAAGGTTATATATTGACCAGTGGCGGTTCCACAATGTAATCGCTGTAATCGCCGATTACACTCGAAAAATCAAAGAAAAAGTTTTTCAATGTTGTTTATTCATGAAAATTTCAAAATATTCAAAATTAAAAATGTCGATCATCTCTCATCTGTATTGAAAAAAAAAAGAAAAATTTAAAAATACTTTTTTTGTAATCGCGTTTAGTAACGATTACAAGAAACCCGTTTGAAACTCACGTTCGTGCATTTTCGATTGCCATTCGGCACATTTCGTTCCGCACGTTTGTAATCGCTACGGGAATCGATTACATGTGTACGGCTTTTGATTAAAATAATGCGAGGATTTTTGTTGCAATAATGTTTTTTTAAATTTATTTTGGGGCTATTTCAGCCCTTTGCTATCCTTCAAAATAAATGAATAAAATATTTTTTACTTCAAAATTTTGATTTTTGATTTTATGATCTCGAACAAGTGATTCATTCAGGGTGGTGTAATCGCTACTGTGAGCGATTATTCATGAATTAAAATCATGCAGATGGCGTTTTAAAGCCCTTTTAACGACCATATTCAAACATAAATAATACTTAAAAGATTTTCCTCGGATAAATAATGAATTTCAAGTCAATCCTTGGGAGTTTTTGAATAAAAAGTTTGTAATTTTTCAATGATAAATCAATTTTTGAAAGTCTAATTATTTTTACTAAATTTTTTTGTTGATGAGACGATTAAATTTGACCCAGGCCATATAGGATCAAAATTTTGAAATTTTTTGATCCTATGGTCGAGTCTACAACGAATTACGATTACAACTCGAAAAATTCACGCGCCGCCACTGATATTGACCCCGGAGTCAAGGTGGAGTCGGGAGTCAACGTTTAAACTTTACTCGGGAGTCGAGCCGGAGTCAGGATTCTACTTTTTCCTTTGATTGCATGAGTCAGGTGGATTTAGAAGTCAACTTTTTGACTGACTCCTATTCCCTGAATTTTTGAAGCATTTAAAGTCTTAAGAATTCGAATTAAAAGCCTCCTCCCTCTACCCTTAAAAAACTTCGGGTGCTTCAATAATTTACTTATGGAATACGTAGTTAATTTCATTATTTTTTGTTTCAGACATCAATCTACAATATCCGGAGAATAATACATTGTAGGAACCCAATTGAAACTAAGAAACTTTTCAGGAGAGAAAGTTTCAGGCTCAGAAATCCACCCACTCCAGCACTACCTCTTTTTAAAAAGATTTTCTGCAATAGGTAGGTACCCATCCAATTTCAAAGGATGCAATATTTTCCGACTAAAAAAAGGAATCGAGATCCCTTCAGCCCATTTTTTGAACCCCGAGCAAATACCTTAATGTCAATTTGGACCTTTATCTAAACACATATTAAAGAACTATGATATTTGAACCGACTCGGGTCACCATCGTAAAACTCGAATATTTCCTTTACTTTTTGGTTATTCGAAAAAGGTTTTTGAATGAAATAAGCATAACATTTAAATCCAGCTATAACATTTCCTACACGCGAAATAATGTGAAAAACGTACCTAAGGAATATTTCGAGCGTGGTAAACATGACGAAAAGCAACCCCCATTACAAATATTTTCCATTAGGTAGGCAAATTCGCAGCACAGCCCTCCGTACAATTCTTTTTTCTCATTTTTTCTCCCAAAACACGTTGAAATTTTTTCCTGTTCAAATAACAATATTAATTTTCATACCGGCGGCGTAGGACATATTCGTATTTCCACAGATGAAAAAAATCACGTTATTTTTTTCACTCGTAAGCAACTTGTTGCTGGTGTTCAATTACGTAGGCAGTATGTATTCGTTATAGCACAAGCACGTGCATAGAAACAGCCAAACTATTGATCAAACCAGACGTCAGACGACATCATTTGAAAGTAAAATGTTCAAAAAAGCAGCCACCGAATTATTATCGGTTAAAAAAGACGACGTACAGTCTGTATTATTGGCGACTGGTCGTGGTCGAAGCGACGATATTGTCAAGTGTTTGAATTTATTTCCCTATTTTAACGGATGGTCTGAGAAAAGTCTCAGAGAGTGTTGTATTTTGTCCACCATCAAGAGGTTCCTTCCTGATAATGTTATACTAGGTGAGTCTGTCGAGTGTTTTGTTATACCGAGTACGTTTTTGTAAGACGGTTTAGCTAGGTAAATTTTACATTACATTTTCTATTTGCTGTAGACGCTTCGAAGGGTGAACACAGTTATACTTATTTTATTATCGATGGAGTCTGCACAATGGTTCAGAAAATTGTTCTACGAGTCAAGAGCACTTTCAATGGAAGAAAAGTGTTCAAGTTTCATTCCGATCAAACTATTGGTCAAGACGATGATCCTAATTTGCAAATAGTTTTTATTAAAATACGGAATTTTGTTTCCGGCGATTGTTTTGGATTAGGTATGTACATTTATACCGATTGTCAATGGTGAGCCATAAAATTTATCTTGAATTTTGATAAAAGTTGAAAAACTGAGTTATTTTGAGTAAGAAACCGCCCAGGAATGAATTGAGTCTTTCTGATACAAGGTTGGTGAAGCAAGGTATCGTCAAAATGGAGTCAATTTTCAGATAAAAAGTAGTTTGTGTCACTTTTCTTGCAAAAAAGTGTAATTTGAATTTCCACACATCCTTTTTATGTCGCCATCTTTATTACTATACACCTCAAATTTCAAAAATTTCAGTTTTGCTCACTAACGTTGAAGTGTTTATTCAATGATCAGAAAATTAAATCAAATAATTTTTTGGTTTTTACAAATACATTTTGATTGATGAATGTTCTAAAAATTTTGTTTCAATTTTACTATCTAAAACTTTTCAAGATTTTTTCATCAACACGAATTTACTCGAAAAATATTTTATTTATTCTTGATTTCTCGGCAACCAATGCAAATTTTTTGGATCAATTTTGAGGCAGTAAAATGAGTGATTTGAATAAAAATGGCATATATCGTGAGTTTCAAAAATGACTCTACTTTGAAAAAAGAGGTCATGATATCTTTCTAAAAGGGTTTCACTTTGAAAGCTAAGCCTTGCAGCTCCATCACTCGTGAAAAAATTCCAAGAAATTTTTTTTCAAAATCAATTGCTTGCTCAAAAATATGAGGTAGGTTTTGGCGTCTACTTTTTACCGTGAATTCGGGTACCTACCTATTTTTAAAGATGACTTGAAAAATCAGTTTTTTGTGATTTTTAAATTTTCCAGTAAAAAATTTTAAAAATTTCCAATTTCGATGATTTTTTTTCTTCAAAATTTGATGACCTTTTTTCTTACTTTTGGTGATTCTTCTTTCTAATTTTGAATTTTTTCCCCAATTAAGACGTTTTTTCTCAAATTTGATGTTTTTTTTCTTGAAGTTTTTTCAATATTTATTTTTATCTAAAAAAGTTATTGACATCGATTTTCCAGCGTTACCTATTTCGAATTTGAAAAAAATTACGCTTACTTCCCCCCTCTCCCATTTGAAAAATTGACGAGATGTTAATGAAGGGACTGTCAGACCGTTATATCATGACACTTTTTGCAGTGGTACCAGCAGGCAAAAAAAGCTGCAGGGTTACTCAAATCAACAAAAAATTGACAAATAGGTGGCTGGTAAATAAGAATTTTGTTTCGATTTTTCAAAGAAAACATATGTTTTGATTGTTTATTTATTGAATAAATTTTTTCAAAAATTTGAGAATCCCTAAAATTTAGAACTTTTTGCTCATTGGTAACCCTGCAAAAAGTGTCATGATATAACGGTCTGACAGTATTTTGAATATTTTTATTACTTAAAGCTATTGAAGATTTCTTTCTCAAATATTTTTTGTGCCTGCACCAATCTGGAAAAAATTGGGTTACATATTTCCAATTTTAATTTTTTTTTGAGCTGAACTGAACAGGTCATCAATGTTACCTATAGAATATACTTAGATGAAAATCAATCCAAATAAGTAAAATTTTTACCAAGTATTGAATTCCAGTTGTGAAGAAAAAAGTATGAAGAGAATTAGCTCGAATTTATACGAAATTTCCTTTCAGAAATGCACATTAAGCAGAATGAGTCGAAAAAATGCAAAACTATTCACGTGCCATTTTTCGACTCATTTTGCTAAATGTGCATTTCTGAAAGGAAATTTCACATAAATTTGAGCTAATTCTTTTCATACTTTTTTCTTCACGACTTGGACTCAAAAATCTTCTTACTGGAAAAAGGTGACAGTGTCGGGAAAAAGAGACCATTCGCATTCAACCATTTTTTTTTTTTTTGCAAGAAGATGCCTTTAGAGTTTGAAGATTAGGTATCATTTTTTACTTGTAGTACCTAAAAAAAATTCTGTCGATTTTTGAGTTTTAAAATTTTTTTCAACATCAAAAGAGGCAGGCAAAAAAAGAAGAAATTAATCTTTGATTTCATGTTCTCTTCTAGGTTTTAAATAAAATTTGAGGGAAATTAAACCTTTACCTTGATTTCAAGTCTCCTGCATCCTAAAACTGCATTTAAAATGGAATACTCGATGAAGTTCTTTTGGACTTTGGGGACCTAAAACCACTTTCAAGCGATTTCTAAGGGGTTTTCGAAAACCTACATTCAGCCGCACACGGATTTTTCGGTTGAATAGTCTCTTTTATTGGAAGTCAATAAATTTTGATTTTTAGGTCTTGAAATAATTTCTAATCGATTCGTGAGGAGGTTTTACAAAAAATAAGAAATGAAGTGAAAAAATATTTTTTGGTCGAATGATCCCTTTTATTAGACCTTGTCACCAATAAAAAATCGACCATTAACCTTCGAAAAAAAAACCTGCGAGAACATCAGTTTTAATTGCTAATCTCAATATATCGACTGAATCTCCCAGTACCTATGACCTCAGCTCCTTTCTTTTCAGAAAAATCATCGAACTTTTCAACATTTTCATTAAATAATCCATTCACTTAAAATTTTCCAGGCGAAGACCTAACAAACCGCTGGATCGTCTCTGAATCAGCCGTTCGATGCCTAGCAATCCCCAAAGATTTCCTCTTGCAACACAACCAAAACAACGTATGGCCTCGCGTCAGACAACGCATCGTAGGCAGTTTCCCCACCGACGCCGAAATATACAGTTCATTAAGCCAGCAAGTAAAATGGTCCAGGTTCAAGAAACAATACTCCAGCCAGCTCAGACGTCGCACCAACACCGCCCCGTATCTTCAAGACGTACCGTTTTATTGGCAAATAAACGTAAGCGTACCAGCATCGCTCCTTTGAGCCAACATTCGCCTTAGTACTCGTCCCCAACGGCGTACTAAATTTCGCAGCCAACAACAAATTCGCTAAATTGACGTCATAACCGAGCTGAAAGCTGAAAATAGTGAGCATTTGCATGCAAAATTTATCGTCCTAATGAGCGATAAATATATCGCAGCAGGACGCTTCTTCGATAAATTAACCCATATAAGGCCGCATGGCATGGCATAGTAAATACCCTCCTGTTGCAAAAAATATATATAACAATAATAAAGGAAACCATATCACACGGAAATGAATACTATTTATTTACACCGATAAATTTATTCGCTTAATATTTCGGCGAATACATAAAAAAAACGGTAACAAAATTAAACATGGAAAAAACTTTAACAACATAAGTTATATAATAATGAACATAAACGTTATCACACATAAACGTAACTTAATATTTACACGAATGCGTTTAACTTAGTATAACCATTTTTTTTTTTTTTTCAGTATAGTATATGTAAGGTGAATGCTTAGGGGATACTCTCTGTTTCACTAGTAAGTAACCAGACTCGTATAAAAAGCGTTTCTTTTTATAACGTAATGTACGTTGGTTGTGGCAATTGTCAATTTTATGCGGCGATCGATACCTCTACCGTAATTGTTGTCAGAGTATAGTTTGGACGGATGAGACGTTATGATACGAATACGACGTGTCCTGTACAATGACGTAAAAATTGTTCAAACTGCCTTTTAACTATCTCGTTGTATTTTATTATGTGAAATTACTCGCACATATGGTTTAAAAGTTGCCTACTTTTATGCCTGCGCGAAGTACCTCGGTTAGGCAACTTATACGACATTGGATGTTGGATAAGTTGCCTATAGAAGCAGCGTTCAAAATGTACAAAAAATTGTGAACTATTCTGGTTGAAATCGGTTTTATGATTGATTCTTATTCTAGACACTGAAAAAATTTCTCATTTTGAAAGCCTAATTTCTTCTCCCTCTTTCACCAGGGTTCACACAATCTCTTGAAATTTCAAACGCGTGTATCGCTGAATCCATGAACCGAGCATTAAAATTCTTTAAACAAAAGTTGTTCCTTGGCATCAGTTATAAAACTTCATCTTTGATCAAGTTTCATTTTAGATCAACCCCCACCCCTCAAATTAAGATAATTTGTTTTCAGAGAACATCAAAATCACGTCTTATGCATTTTCGACGAAATTTTTCAAAGAAACCAAACGAAAGTGTTCAGAATCGAATTTCCCTTTCAATGAGCTAAGTACATATCACGACCATTTATCTCAAATTTCCGCAAAAATATGGGGGTCACTTCTTCTTCCTCATTTCAGATAATTCTCATTGTATTATTGAAATTAATTTGGAAGAGACCACTGGCCCCTGTTCTTCAAATTTGAATAATATTTCTCAAAAAAGAAAAGGAAAAAAACATTGGATTAGGGATAAAAAAAAGCTTGGGTGTGTGTGATAAGGGTGGGGGAGGTGTCCATTTAGTTTTTTTTGGGGGAGGATTTGGGAGGATACAAACTGGGTACTGAGACTTGGGAAATTTCTAGATGGATGGGGGGAGGGAGGAGAGTCTATTTTTCAAATCTTCGTCTCAGATAGGTATACTACAGAATTGTGTTTTGAAAATTACATTTTTAATGTTCAAAAAATATTTTTTTAATACCTATATTTTAATGCTATGGAAATCCCTATCTGATGTTATTTGAGAGTATTATCTCCATGAATCCCATTTTTCGATGCCACTGCTAGAATACAAAATACCCGAGTAAAGCCAAAAGAAGAAACTTTAAAAAAAATTCTCAAGAGCTAAAAATTTTCATGTTAAATTAGAAAACTTGCCAAAAGAAAATCTGTCAAAAATTGAAAAATGAAGATGATTTTGGTTTTTGATAAAACTTATTAATTAGTTTCGATTTTAGGAGAGTCAGTCCCAGTAAAGCGAGAGCAGAAAATTTTCGTTGAATAATACGTTACGTCTGTTGAAAAAATACAGTTTTAAAAAAACAGATACTTTTCAAATAAGAAATTCACTTTCGAAGGGCTTCTGGGAATTCCTCCCTCCCCCGTATTTACGCCCCTCGCTATTCTGCAAATTTTCATGTAGGGAAAGAATCTTGTGAAATTTTTATCGATCATTAAAAATTCAACTTGAAACATTTAAAATGGACATGAAGATTGCAAATAGTTTCGTGGCAAGCAGAAAACATTTTTCATTTCTTAGAGCATTTTATATTTTTTAGTTGTTTTTTTTTGGGGGGGGGGGGGAATTATACCTATAAAGGCTCTGGTTCGGTAAAGAGGTTGTTTAGCCTTTTTTGAAACGTGAACAAATTTTTTTTCTCTTAATTTGTTTTGATTTTTATCTCACCTCGGAAGGGCCGAGGTCCCAAGGAAGTGATTACCAAGTTGAAAATTCCATCTTTGCGAGTTTTTAATCGTTTTTTTTTTTTTTTCAAATTTGGCAAGTAGAAAAGGTACTAGAGGGAAGTACTTTGAAGTTTTTTCAGATTTTTCCAACCATTTGAATGGCCTTGAATTTGACCTTGAAAATCTGAAATTGGCCTGAGTTACATAATTTTGGGACTGGCAGAAAGATAATTTCGTTCCAAGGGTTTTCAATGCATTTCACACCTCTCGGAATCTTTTCAAATTTTCTCAAAGGTGCAAATTGGTCAAATATTCAAAAAAAAAAAAAACGGTGTAATTATGCATATTATTTTGTTCTTTAAGATTGCTGTTTTTTTTTATTTAAAAAAATCACTTTTTCATGATTTTTCGAACATGTGATCAATTTCTACTACTCAAAAAATCTGAAAAAATTCTAAAAGATACGAAATGCATTGAAAAATCTTAAAAAATTATCTTTCCGCCTGTTTCAAAATTATATCTCCTCTGGGATTTTAAATGTTCAAAGTCAAATTCAAGAACATTGAAGGGGTTGGAAAAATCTGAAAAAATTCCAGGATATTTACCTGTATAAGTCGCTCCACCTACATGTCAATTTTGAAAAAAAATCAATAGAAAACTCGAGGAGATAGAATTTTTAACTCGGAAATCACTTATTTTGAGGCCTCAGAATGACATAAAAATTTTGAACAAGTTCCACCAGAAACCAAAACATCCCCTTATAAAACCTGTTTCTTTAATTTTTCCCCAAAATTGAGACCAATTTTAATAGAAGCTTAATTTTTTTTTTAAATCAAATATTTGAGGGGGGGGGGGGGGGTTTGAAACGATCTTGCCAATTTGCGGAAATGTAACAAAAATTATGGTGATACAGCTCATCCAAAAATAATTTCGATTTTGAACACTTTTTGTGGTTAAAAATTTCAGTTTATCCTTGAAAGTTTCGTTGAAATTGCAGAAAACGTGATTTCGAACTGTTCTCGAAACATCTTTTCCTTCAAGGGACAAGGGTTGCTCTAAAACAAATTTGATAAGAAATGAAATTGTACCCACATCACATGCTAAGGAACAACGTTTGTTTGAAGATTTCTTTCTGTAGAGTCCATAAAAAGGAAGGAAAAAATGGGCATTCAAGTTAAATTAAATTTTTTTCTACGTCTGGATTCTGGAACAAGAATCCATCATAAAAAAAATCAATAAGTTTAACTGAAATATCATGCAGAATTGCAGATGTACAATTGAGGTCTGACAGTATCCGCACCGAGAATGCTTTTAGATTTCCATATATAGGAGTCTGATAAGTTGCCTATTCCATTTGGCTATTTTTACCGGGGCAACTTCTTACGCTAATGGTGTTTTATTGAACATGATGGGGATGACGATCGAGATCTACAATTAAGCAACATTTACCATCTATTTGATAACTTAATCTCTCTATACTGCAAATACGAATCGCGAATTTTTTAAAATACGAGGAAAATTGGTTCAACACACACACGCACAACATTCTAATCTGTGGTGTGAAGCTAAATGGCGTATCTATTACACATATTACTCGCAGAGATTACCGATAATCCTAAAATTATCATAATTAATATAATTTCGCAGCGAAGGATTACCATATAAAAAAATTACACTCAAGAAAAAAAAAATAGTACGTAGTACATTAGAATTATAATACTGATAATTTTTTTTTCAAAAAAAAATGTCCATCAAGCGTAAAATAAATATAAATTTTTAGTCGTTTCGACGTAACGTAGATAAAAGATACCTACGATAGACGCGAATCGACGAGCGAAGGTAAAAGATTACGTAACACGTTCTCTAAGAGAATGATATTCGATATAACGATTGTAAAATACACACACAAAACAACGCAGGTAGGTAGGTACTATGTACAAAACTATGTACTACTTAACAAACATCTTCGGTAGGTATTTTTATACTTTAGAACATTGTTAACGGCTCAGAGCGACGAATAGTTCGCGATTCGACGACTCCTTATAGGTATCAACTCGTAGGCTCGACTTTTGAACCAAGTATAATGAAATTCCCTTCGTGCTGATGAAACTATATACGTAAAGTATAAGCCTCAATCCTCTATAACTCGGCAGTTCGGTAAATTTTTCTCTTTAAATAGGGCGGGAACCGTTAAGTCTTTCGCTAAACTTATAAAATTAATAGTCTACACGCGGTTCCAATATTGAAAATTTGCTGAGAAGCAGATTATTCTTCCAACTACCTACATAAATTTTCCAAGTCAAATTGTAAATTGTACAATATATCTATGTTTTTTCACATAGAATATGCATAATTGATATGCTTCCTTTGAAAAAAAAAAAATGTCAAATAGTCATCGGCGATTTTTCTTTTTTATGTAGATATGCACGCTTAGTCGTCAAAATTTGGACCCTCTGACGTTGGTAATCCACGGTGATGTGTGTCATCGCGAGTGGATAAATTTTCAACTAGGATATGTATTGGTTCTAGAATGATGTTTCGAATACGGCCATCGAGCGTTTGATTTCTTCGTCGTATTTACAGCATTCTAGGAATTCTTCCAACGATACTAGACCGTCTTTGTTGATATCCATTTTCTGTAACAATAGAGGTTAATGCCTTAGAGTGAATTTGAAGAATTATTTTGAAAAAGGCAATGTACATATTTTTATGATACAGCACGATGGTCCCGTGCAAACTTAATCAAGTGAATACCTCAATTTGAAGTGAAATTTTGAGTTGAAATAATGAAAGTAAGATAAAAGAACTTGATAAAAAGAGCTCATATTCAAAATTTCAAACGAAGAAATTCATTTCTTGACTTAGGTGGAAGAATTTTTGGAATTTCACAATTGGATTTCACATCGTTCTGCAAAATTTTAAAATTAGACCCAATCAACAAAAAAAGTTGAAATTTGGTAATAATTCTATATTCGACTTCTCACATGGATTGAAAAAAGTTTCGAGAAATCACGGAGCCTTTATAAAATTTTGGAATTTTCCACAACTGAAAAAAAAAAACGATTAAAAGAGATCCATTTGAACGATTCAGTTCCTGTACCAAATTGTAAATTAAGTACTCATATTGAGAGACCGATAATAGAATAAATCCATCAAATTTCAGCCTTTTACTTCAATTATGATAGTGCATTTTAAAATTTTTTAAAGAAAAATTATTTGTCCAATTCTTTTTTTGTGAAAATATGATCTCGCTGATAACTTGATTGGAGAGGTTCCCTGGAGAGAAGTTCTCTAATTTTTCCAAGACTTCGAATGAAAAACTGAAGATAATTTTTAGAAAGGGCAGGGAAAGAAGAATGAACACAACTGCCCTGACAAGCTGTTTTTGTTCCTGGTTCAACATTTTACCATTCAAAATATTCCAGAGTAGAAACTTTATAGGAAATTCATTCCGCATGTTTTTTTTCTCAAATTTCACAAGTTCCAAGTTTGAACCTTTTATTTATACACCAAAGCAGTACCAACATGTAACTGAAACCGCAGCAAGTTCGACGCCGACAAGCTTACTTTGAGACCCCTATCTATTCGTTCTAGGCAACTCTTTGTACACAAAGTGCGTTGAATTTATTTTTTTTCGTTTGATTCACGATTGTATAATGTATAAACTTTGAATTCAACCGAGTACCGAGATCTTCATTTTTCGAGAGATTATTTGATTAAGGAAATTAAGGCAAAATCAAAGTATTTTCATTCATGAAAAAATATACAAAAACTACGTACGAATTATGAACTAAATTTTTGTTTGGAAATTTTCCTTTCGAGACCATTTTTCGAATCGTTTATTCTACCAATCCTCATATCTAGAAAATTTTCAAAATTGGTAATTTCATTGTGATAAATTTTTTAGAAGAGTGTAGTGTTGGACGATTATTTATCGACTGTTTTCTACTTATTTTTTGGGCCAAACTTGAAGAAAAATTTGAAAAAATATGAGCCAGAGCCGCCATTCCAGTGCGTTGAAAAATTTTCAAACTGTCGTTTTTCAAGGAAACGACAGGAAACGACGAGTCCAATATACCTAAAAATAATCGTTTTTAGTCTTTTTTCCAAAATAAAAAATATCCGAGTCGGAGCCGTCATTTTTGTGGGTTGGAAATTTTTCAAACTGTCGTTTTTCAAAGAAACGACAGGAAACGACGCGATGGGTCCAACGTTCCTAAAAATAATCGTTTTCAGTCGTTTTTCCAAAATAAAAATGATTTGATCCGGAGTCATCATTTTGGTGGGTTAGAAATTTTTCAAATTGTCGTTTTTTAAAGAAACGACAGGGAACGACGGGCCCAACGTTCCTAAAAATGATCGTTTTCAGTCATTTTTCCAAAATAAAAAAGATCTGAGCCGGAGCCGTCATTTTGGTAGGTTGAAAAATTTTCAAAGTGTCGTTTTTCAAGGAAACGACGAGTCCAACATACCTAAAAATAGTGATCGATTTTAGTCATTTTTCCAAAATAAAAATGATTCGAGCCAAAGCCGTAATTTCAGTGCGTTGAAACATTTTCAATGTCGTTTTTTTGAAAAACGACAGAAAACGTCGGATCCAACAAACCCATAGTAGATCGTTTTCAGTCGTTTTTTCAGAATAAAAAAGATTTGAGCCGGAGTCATCATCATTTTGGTGGGTTGAAATTTTTTTAAACTGTCATTTTTCAAAGAAACGAAAGTAAACGATGGGTTCAAAAAACCTAAAAATGATCGTTTTTAGTCATTTTTCCAACATAAAAAAGATTTGAGCCGGAGTCGTCATTTTTGTGGGTTGAAAAATTTTCAAACCGTCGTTTTTCAAGGAAACGACAGGAAACGACGAATCCAACATACCTAAAAATGATCGTTTTTAGTCATTTTTCCAACATAAAAAAGATCTGAGCCGAAGCCGTTATTTTGGTAGGTTGAAAAATTTTCAAACTGACGTTTTTCAAGGAAACGACGGGTTCAATATACCTAAAAATGATCGTTTATAGAAATTCATATCGTTGGTGTCATTTTTGGATAATTTCTAATTTTTTTCAAATTAATATGAAAAAAAAAGAAACCAGGGATCCCGGAGGGAGAGGTCTGGTCCCTCCGGCTCCGGCGCCGAGATTTTTACAAAAGTTCCTCCAGCTCCGGCTCCGAGATGTTTACAGAAGTCCCTCCGGCTCCAGCTCCGGTTATGAAAAAATCGTCCGGAGGAGGCCCTCCTCTATCCTCCCACCGGCTCCGCTCCGGGATCCCTGAAAGAAACATTGAGGGAGGAAGACGGAGAACAGAAGGTAAAATATTAGAGAAAATTCGCGGAGTTGAAATCATCAGATGTATTCGAACTTTAAATCAGTTAAATTTCAAAATATACTCTTCAATTTTATTTAACCTGATACAAGAGCAGAGTCGCGCCGAAGAAAAAAATGTTAGAACTTCATAAACAAAGAATTATTCCGACAAAATTTCATTTTTTTCGACTCAAATATGCCTCGTTTGGAACTATCCAAAATGAAAGGGATGATCAGATGGTCAATTTTACTCCAATTTAACTGAAATTTTGTCAGTTTTATCTACTAGAACAAAATCAATTTTGTCAATTGGAATAATTCATCTTTTTTTTACATAGTAAGTAGGTACCTACTACCTACAGTTTCATTCTACTTCAGAAAAAATATTAAATTATAAGCCGTTCAAAAACGTAAAAATCCTGGAAAATTCCATTTTTTTTTCAGATTGAGACAAAAAGTGAAAAATTTGGTGGATAAAAATCATCAGCTCGAATTCAACTTCGAATAAAAATTTCATTAATTTTCATTCAACATGAAATTTACAGATTTACTACATTCTATTCCACCAGATACTTTTCAAATTTTCTCATTCTGACTGAATTAGAACACTTCGCCTCATAATAAAATCTTTCAAGCGAATTACAACGAGTTAGAAAATAATATCGAGACTGGAAGATGAACACAAAAACACAAAAAAGAAAATACGAAAAGAACCCCCTCCACCGAAATAAAACATGAAAAAAAGAAAGAAAAACGCTTCTGCAACTCGCAGAAAAACTGATAAAACAACAGCCAGACTCACTGCGAGGGGCTCGGTACAAACCCTACGACCGAGTACGATGACGATACCGACGCAAACGACAAGGATTCAAACTCGGCGAACAAATCAAATATTAAATACACGCCATGCAGCAAACCCGCACCCAAAGACCAACACATAAAACGCATTCGAAAGAGAGAATTCGATACGATGCCAAGAAATATATTTACAGAGAACATCGCGAGCATGAGGCTGACTGGAGGGCGGAGGGGGGTAACCCTTACGACACGAGTGTACTTTGCGATATCGCCTCCGATGTGTGGCGTTTATAAAAGCTTAATAACAGTACATTTGTAACGAGACGATATTAATTTACCGCGTAATTAAAAAGCAACCGCGTCGAGGGCTGGGGAGTTTCACGAGCCGAAGGTATCGAACGATGAGTACAATTAATTAAAAAAGTGTCAAACAAAAAATACTATAAACGTCGAATAGTGCTTTAATGAAAAAATGACCCGTTCCCGAGACCTGCCAACCAGTCCAATAATTATTCATGGCTGTGTCAGTATTGGAAAATTTGTTAATCCGAGTTCCCGCGCTGGCCGTCGAATCGGGCCTAAAAGATACCTATTTTTGACGGACCTCTCGTTCGCTCGCCCCGTATTTTAACTCGCATATCCGAAAACATTTTCTATAAAGCCTTTGAGAATGAATTTCATTCGAAATGCATAAACCCCCATATACCATACACGTAGCCATAGTTTAGCGCCGTTTTAATGCGTGCGCTCTGTATAACAAAACACCAAAATAGACAATGTAACGGAAGCCGTATTCGTTTCTAATTTCAATCAACGATAAAACCTCAACAGGAAATTAAAATTCTCTCGTTCAATTTAAATAATTACCGCTGGCTGCGAATTTCGCCCAGCCAAACCGACTCGACGCGGCTTCAAAGAAAAACTGCAATAAATTATGCAGCTCGAATGCACGATCAACCCTTTTTCAACATGTCAACGCCGAACAAACACAATTAAATTACTTGGAATTGAAAACTCATCCTTTTGTATGCTTTTTATTCGCGTATCGTCGATTCAATTGAAACAGATACCATGTTTCGCGAATCATTCTCGCGATTATTATTCTCGTACAACTCCAGATTCTATTTTCACATTTTCCCCGCTCCCCCTCCAAATCCTTTGATTCTCGTTTCTCGCTGAAAAAATGTAAAAAAAAACCTGCACCGGAGGTATGCGAAAAATTCGCCCGACTATTTAGACAATTCGATTTCGCCGGAGTTTTTCACATTTATGAAAATTTTAATTACGGGCTGGTCTAATTTGCGCTCGGCGCGGAGTACAGCGTCATCAACCTAACGAAAAGTAACATTTTTACCGGCCTAATGAACGAGCTGGAATCGCTCCAATTATACGCGAAACGAAGTGCCTGAAAGGTAAATGAATTAGTACGGAGCGTACCGGCTTTCAAAAATATAATTTAAAAAATACGATAAAAGCTGGAAAATTTTACGCCTTTAAAAAAATTTTCATGATTTGATTAAAAATAACTACCGGTGGAACTCGGGAATGGTTAATTGGAATGAAATTTATAAAGCTTGTTATTTCAAGTGAGAAAATGTTTTTATCATCGTCGTATTTATTGTGGGCGAGAGGGAGATAGCACGAAGTAAGATTACACGAGTCGCCGAAATTTGAAAATTTTCGAATAATTTCTCAAAGGTTTAAATTTATACTCGCCTAGCTCGATTGAACGAGATGCTAGAGAAAGGATTGGAATTCATCTAAATTGATAGGGTGGTTCAATAATCCAACAACCTACGGATTTTTCGAACTTCAGAGGTAAAAATAATAATCGTTCAACGAATAATTAAATCTCATTTACAGCAGAGTTGACGCTCTCTTCTTCTCAAAATATATGAACTTGTTTCTCATTATTTTACAAATCCTAAAATTTTTTCATTTTTTTAATTTTCAAAAAAAAAATCAAAATTTTTGAAAATTTCAATGATTAAAATATTTTAAAACTGAGTAATAGTTTGCCTAGTCAAAAAGTTGAAAGAACAAAAATTTGTAAAAAAAAAACAAGTTTTCTTGAAAATTGATAACATTGCATCTACCCCTCCTCCCTTTCCGGATAATTCTAAGACGATGTTGGAATCACCCCTGGATGATCTACATAAATGTACTAAGTATAGAGCTTCGATAAACGATTCATCTTGAAATAAAAACACCAAAAAAGAACCATTTGGTTACAGAATTTTCGGGACACTCGGTATAAAAAATGAACCAACGGTTCTGAAAATCTTGAAATGAATATTCCGTCGTGTCAAAAATCTTGCACATTCGTCATTCTACCTCAAAAATTGACAGGCAGGTATAAATTTTTTAATGCACGCGAACTGAAAAATTGCCTACTTAGTGTTGGCACAGGCGACGCGAAGGCTAGAAAACAAAACATGCACATTGCCCGTAAATGCAACGATGGAGAAAAATTGCGTCACTCGTTTCTGAAGGAGGTGCGGTTTTTTGACGAAATTTTGAAGCCATTGAGTAAGGTTCGACAGGAGTAAAAAAATAATAGATTAGAGAAGAAAAAAAGAAACCATGCATTTTTACTAAAAAAAAAAAAACCACACATAATTTTCATTTTTGACTGGAAAAAACATTTATATTATGTTCGGGAAAATTGGTTCTGCGCCAGGAGGTTCTTGAAAAATTGAAATATGAAAATCCTATTCTGGTAGTGCCTTTTCCACTCAAAATTGATTAAATTAATCATTTTTTTAGATCTCCGATTGAAATTTTCATGAAACGACTTCTGCGCCAGGAGGAAATTGAAAAAATGATAATGACAGAAGTAACTCAACTTTTCTGTGCTATTCACTCCAAATTGGTCAAATTTATGTTCAAGAACATTTCTAACCTGCTGACTGAAGTATTCGTGCTGTGATGAAAAAACGGGTTCTGCGCCAGGAGGCGATTGTAAAAATGAAATCTGCGCCAGGAGGAAATTGAAATAATGATAATGACAAAAATATTTCAACTTTTTTGTGCTTTTTCACTCAAAATTGGTCAAATTCATGTTCATAAGAACATTTTTCATCCGCTGACTGAAGTATTCATGTTGTGATGAAAAAACGGGTTCTGCGCCAGGAGGAAATTGAAATAATGATAATGACAGAAATAGCTCAACTTTTCTGTGCTTTTTCACTCAAAATTGGTCAAGTTCACGTTCAAGAACATTTTTAACCCGCTGATTGAAGTATTGGACGTTCGAAATTTTCAAAAGGAACGCTAATACTAGGGAAAAAATGACCCAAAATTTTGAAAGAAATTTCCAAGGGTTTCTCTGACTTTCAAGAACCTATTTTTCAGCTCTTTGACGGAGATACCTAATTTAGTGGAGTGAAAATGAGGTTGATCGTTTGTGCTTTATTTGTGTTCCATTTTGACTGTGTTTTTTTTATTTCGCTTCGGCCAAAAATTGTTCAAAGTGCAAAAACTAATACATTTTTGGAATCCTCTCGTCATGAACAATCGAATGGTTTTTTTATCATTCAATTTCGAGCATTTGGACGAGAGATAGCTTTTTTTCTACGGGGAGAATTGATGAAGAAAAACTCCCATAACTCGGCCAAAAAATTACTCAAAATGCAAAAACTAATACATTTTTGGAATCCTCTAGTCATGAACAATCGAATGGTTTTTTTATCATTCAATTTCGAGCATTTGGATGGAAAATGATTTTTTGCCCGGAAGTCGAAAGTTGAGAGTAGAAAAACGCCCGTAACTCGGCCAAAAACTGCTCAAAATGCAAAAACTTGTACATTTTTGGAATCCTCTGGTCATGAACAATCGTATGGTTTCCCTCTTAGGTGGGGGGGAGGGGGTGTCATTAAAAAATTTTATGACGCTATTTTGCGTGACGTTATTTTGCGTCTCACTGTTTTGAGTCACCAAAAGTCAAAAACTTAAAAATTTTTGTATTTTCGAAATTGACTTAATGTCAGAAAGTTAGAAGCTGACTTTTGAAAACTTACAAATTTTTATATTTTTAAAATAAACTTATTAAGTATACATCATAAAGTCAGGAGCTGAAATTCCGATTAAGTGGGGTTATTCCAAAAATTTTTAAGATCCTATTTTGCGACACCAAATTTTGTGTGACTAAAAGTAAAAAAAAAATGTTAATCTTTCCGAAATTAACTTAATGTCATATCAAAAAGTCAGAAGCTAATATTAGAAAGTCGGAATAACAGGAAAAATATCAGAAAGCTAAAAGCTAATTTTTAAATTTTAAAACCAATTTTTTATATTTTTTTGAAATTAACTAGATATCAGAAGTCATGATGACAGGAAAAAACATCAATGTTTTCAACATTTCCTTCCAAAGGAGACTTTATTTCATTTTTGCATTTAAAATTGGACAGATTTGAACTTCTGACATTTTTTTTTGTCCACTGAATGAAATGACTGTGTTATTGGGGAAGAAGAATTCTGCGCCAGGAGGGATTTGAAAATAATGGAAATTATAATTCCTTTTGTTATTCCTTTTGAAATTGGTCAACTTTTCAGAGGATACTTCATAGTTCTGCGAAAAAAATTCATGTTTGTAGAAGACGAGAGCTCTGCACCAAGACGTTTTCAAAATTGTACAAATGTTTCAAAGTGAATTTATTTAAATCTTGGATATGCTTCAACAAAATAACAATCATTGAATTTTACTTTTCCAACTGACCTACAACCGACGTCATGTCATGAGAAATTTTGAATCATTTTTTTTTTTTACCAAAATGTCACGTGAATAATATGTACCTAGATAATTTATACTCCAGAAACCTTGCATGATTTCCAAGTCTTACGAATGGTCATTTCATCATGTTTATAATTGACATAAAAATTATCAAGTTTTTTCAAGCCATACACGCAGGTAAGTAACTATTCTTTAAGAAAACAAACTCCTTCAAAATTCCCTTATTTCGTCAAAAACCCACAACTAAATGCATCCAGAAATGCACGCGAGTTGAATAAAATGCCTATCCAAACGCCGACATGGGCTGAAAAACACGACACATTCTCTACCAATCCCCTTTGAAAAATGAACCAGACAACTCATCACACATGCAAGCCGGAAGAATTGCGTGACCTATTTTTGAAGTGTCTATCTGTCGAAATCTCCATTCGAAGTATTTTTTTCGCGACTTTAAACGCAAATAGGCTCAAAATGAAATCCTAAACATTTCCGTAATACCTTTCAAAGTACTTTTTTGACATTACCAGGCTATAAGTAATCCTCGGGGAGTATTATTTTAGAATATAATACCAAGATTACCGATGTAGTATTACCTGAAACAAAGAGTCAACTTTGGTGGCTACGGTATTGTCTTGCATCATTTGTTCGGCGAATTTGCCCATTAATTCGTACACAGCTGTTACAATCATCGTCATTTCTTCTCGACTGATGGTACCGTCTTTGTTTATATCGTATAATGAGAATGTCCATTTGAGCTTTTCTTCGAGTGATCCTCGGCATAGGGTGGATAATCCGTGAATCAAATCCTGAAAAAAAAAATCGAATGAATTTATTAATCGATGAAGACAAATTAATATTTTTGAAGTAAAATTCAAAATATTGCTAAAATGGATTTCAAATTTTAAAAAAATGTGTGCATTTTCTCTACTCACATCTCATTTGAAATTTTTCTCAAAAAAAAAATGGACGAATTATTCAGATACGAGAATGTTATTTTCCTTCCTCCCTTCCCCAGATCACCTTTTTTTTTTAAAAAAAAAAACACGTGCCTATCTTAATTAATTTTTAGCTAATCATAATTTCAGCACCGAATAAAAAAATTCCTAACGACTTAAAAAATTCCTGAAATAACGTTAAATGTTTTTATTTCATTTTTCCCCACCTTAGTATGGAAAAACCGTAGGTACTTCGAAATTAATAATTTCTACCACCGGTAAAAGGTATGGAAAAATTATAAAGAGAATTATTTTTCCTGCGAGCTTTTAACCAAAAGAGGTACAGTCGAACGCCCTAAGTAAATAAATATAAAAAACAATAGGTCCACCTTTAGAATTTTTCATTCTCGTAAAATTTGTCAAAGAGGTTTCGACAAAATATGGCCGCTGAAAGGAAACGAAGAGCAGGATGCTTGGCGAAAAAGGGCAATGGGCTCGAAAATTCCCCCGAGAGTATAACTGGTATAACTAACTTCTCAGATACCTACTGATGTCAAATGTTAAAATTCCATTGCCGGGGCTTGAATTTAATTAGATTGCGAGCAAGAATTTGCTTTATTAAAAGATTCTCAAGATCTGTTCAACTTTATTCGTTATTAAAACACGTTATTAAAATACTTGGCGAAAAGCGAACTTTAAAATTGTTTCTTCTCCGAAGCGTAAAACTTTCAATTCTAATTGATTCGATTTGCAAAACTTCACAATATTATGTATATCTTACGAACCTCATTTTACACAATAGCAAAAAAATACATCCTACTTTTCGAGCATCGATATTGAATTTTCAACTAAGTACTAAATTCGAAATGAAAATCCCCGTATAAAAATCCCGACAAGAAATTCCCTTCGGTTTTTTTGCCTCTCTTTTTTTTTTCAACAAAGCTCAAGATAGATATTCTTCGCCTAGAATATCCTCGTATAGCCTCGCAGCTTTCATAAGGCAGAGTAAGTTTTCTCTGCTGGAATTGTTATCTTTCGTCAAAAATTAACCTCGAACATGTACGTAAGTACCTAATGTTCATCTTTTGTCATATATTGGATTTTCAGTTCCTTTTTCAAGTCCGCGTATTAAAGCGAGGGGTTAGATAGAATTTTCCTTAAATTGAAACGCGCTGCGTCGCGCCAGAACAGAAAATTCTTGGCGTAGATTCCCTCGGAATGTATTCCTTTTTAAAGTGTACGCGTTCTCTGATAATATCTTTAAAATGAACGTTACGAAAACGACGCCTGCCCTTGTTTTCTTGCACGATAAAACGAAATTTTCAGCAACGGTAATCACCGAGAAGAGCTATTGGATCCAATATTTCAATTCTTCTCAACCTTCATCAATCTCCCAATGTAAATATCGCCATCTATTCAACGGCCACCGAATTATAATCCGCAACGATTATAAACAGCTAAAAACCTATATAACTAATTGATACAGCTGCGGTATTTTTTCGTATTCCAGGGTTAATACGCTCAATTGTCCGATTATATTTACAATACCCTCATCCATCAAAGCCTCCTGCGATAATAATATTGCGAATCTATTTAGAAAATTATCCTAACAAAATTGCCTCGTCGGTTCTTCTATTTATAGCTTCGAAATCTGATACAACATTCCGGAACGATAGATACAAATAAATACATTTTGTACCCCGGGAAGTATGCCGAGTATTTTATGACGAGTTTTGAAAAGATTTTCAAATATTTTCCTATATTGAAAATTTTCACAGCCTTAGAAATAAGCTCGTACGTAGAGTATTTTTATTTCATATGTATTTCAACTCTTCTCACGATTTTCACGGAGGTATTCAGGATTTTTCGAATAGCAAAATTTGCGACATAAAATCAATTTTTTTCACCTAGTAAGATTACCTGATAGAGCAGATAATTTTGTACTTTTTTTTTCTCGAAAATTAAAGGAGAGAAAAGGTATTTAACATTCAAACTACATATTAGGTTCATCAGGGGTTGGAAAGTTAGCTAGGAAACTGTTTCTAGATCTCAAATCAATTGGAAGAAAATTTAAACCTCTAAGGTAGCTTAATTCTTAACTAAGATTTTACTTTCTGTTTGAAAAATTTTGAAATTAGTGAAAAAAGATTGAAAAATGTTCGTTGGAAATGAAATTAGGTAGGTACCCAAAAGTATCATCAAAGTCGACTTTTCCCCTTCATCTTATTTTTCAGCGGTAGATAATTGGAAAAAATTCCTAAGAAAGTAAAAAAAAAAAATGTCATGTTCGTAGGTACAACAATTTTTCACCAAATTCCCTCTTCACCATTCCCCAAATCTTGATCATTTTTATAACGTAAAAATCGTTGCTGATAATTTTTCGGAGTAAAAATTTCCAATCAAGTTAATAATTGACATTATTGTTTAAAAAAATATTTTCTTAAGAAAATCTAAAAATATGAAAGTGTTTTTTTTTTTAAAAAAAAAGTGTCTGGAAAATACTTATGGAGTAAAAAGGAAGTAGAAAGTACATAGGTAAGGTATCAATCCATTTTTGAATTTAAAAACATGTGATGTGAATACTATTTTGGAGAGATTTTCATTTTTTTGTGCATATTTCTAGAATAATATTAGAAATGGCTAAGTATTTTAACGCCAATTAGTAAAAATAAAAGTTGAATTGGGGAAGGTTTCAAATTTCTATTGGATGATTTTGAATCCAAGCCCTCCCCATTTCAGTGGCGCAGCCAGGGGGCTAAGGGGCTAAAACGTCCCCAAAAAATATTAGGTCGATTTAGGGTAATGATTTTAAAAACGTGTTGATTTTAGCATTGGAACTAGCGAAACAAAGATATTTCCCGGAGATAAGACTAGTGTCCTCGAAGACATTTTTCCAGATTTGGCTTTCATTGGCTATTCTGCATTGTTCGAGATAAAGAAATGTCTTGGAGGACCCTAATTTTTGAAGAAACTTGCTGTTTTGCTAGTTTTGAGGTGGAAAATGCACATTTTCAAAACCACTAGGTACTTTGAATCGACCGAAACGAGTTCTAGGATGGGACTAAGGGGGGATGAGAGAAAACTCCTAAATTACACGATTTCTGGAAAAAAATTTAGGTACTGCTAGTTTGTTTTTGAATGTCTTCATTTCCCTCTGTATAATCCATTATTTTAAATAAAATTGATTTTTATACTTCAAAAGGGAAAAAAATCTTAGTAATCTATAAGAATGGTTAGGTAGGTAAAAGTAGACACCAAATCAAGTCTATACTCCCTAGAGCTGTGCACAGTGACGTACCAAAGGCATTTTCCAGGGGGGGGGGGAGGTCTCATGAAAATCCCAACTTGAATTCATGAAATTTCCAACTCAAAATGGATGCAACTTGAAATACCAGAACAATTTTATGAAGAATGAGTAAAAAGGAACCTTTTTTGGCGCTATCGCCTCAAATAATGCACATAAATACAATTTAATTTATACCCGAGCGAAGCGAGGGTGAAGCTTTGAAAAAATTATATTTTTAATGCCTAAAAAAGCCATTTTTTCTTATTTTAAGGCTTTCAAAATTCTTATTTGATGTAATTTGAGAGGGGGGAGGGTAAGAATGTAGCCATTAGATATTCACAATCAATGGTGTTGAAAGCTTTTTTGGGAGCGTAAAAATTGAGAATAAAAACACAGAGTATCAGATCAAAAGTATTTTCAGGGGAATGAATAAAAGGAGCCTTCTTCAACACTGTTGTTACTTGAAATAGTTTATTGCATTACGATTTTGTTCATGCCCGAGCGAAGCGAGGGCGAAATTTTTTTTAAAACAAGTGAAAATTTTATTGATTTCCAACTTGGAAAAACGATACATTTTCAGTTGGGAAAATGATGAATTTTCAGTCGATAAAGTGACTAATTCCCAACTGCCCAATTTTCCCAACTGATGTGTTGAATTGCTCAATTTTCCCAACTCACAAGTAAAAAATTTTCTCAGGGGGGGAAGCTCCCCCCTCCCCCCTATCGGTACGTCCCTGGCTGTGCAGAAAAAATTTGAGCCCAAGTGGAAAAATTGACAGACAAAAAAAGGTATTATTTTGAACGTTGATATTCCACGTAGGTAATTATGTAGGTATCTAATTAAATTTTCCATTTATTTTAAAGTCCCTCAAAATGAGACGACTGAAATTTTCAATTTTTTCAACCATGGGAAGTCCTAGCGAAGCCCTCTAAAAAAAATGCAGGTTTGGAAGACCCCCTCCCCCAACATTGGAGTGCACCCCTCACTTCTTACTTTTCTCATGATTTTTAGCCCCCCACCAAAAAAAGTTCTGGTTGCGCTACTACCCCATCTAAATTCAACATCGAAAAAAGAAAAAAATCTAGCGTAAGTATATTCATTTTAGAATTCATCTCTCTCTCTCTTTTTAGAAAATTTTTCACGTATATCAGTTTATCCAGTTCATATTGACTTGAGTATTTTTCAAAGTAAATTTTTGCATTGAAATGTTGAATAATAACTATACTTTTGGATACCTTTACTTATTCCAAACTTTTCCATTAGATTCATCCATTCCCTCAAATTTTATAAGGTATTTTGTTGTCTATCATCTTTAAAATTATACTTGCTTTAAACAGTTCATTTTCAATTAATTTATTTGCAGTTTACTTAATCTTTCCTTTTAATCAGTTTATATCCAATTTCTTGAAAGAATTGCACTAATTAAAAAAAATTATAATTGGGAAAAATTCAGTAGCCGAAAAATTTTCCAATCGATGATTCCAAAAAGTGTTATGTTCAAGCTTTTCCTATCTCAAAAACTTTGGAAAAAAGTTGAACTAGCAGAGCGTGGTTTTGATCCACGGACCTCTGCCCTATTGGCAAGGGAACCGCTATAAAAACCGCACTGCGGCAAATTTAGACTTTCGTAAAAAAAACCGCAGTGCACTGCGGTTTTTTTTACGGATTTAATGGCGTTTTTTACTGCGGTTATTTCAGCTTAAAACCGATAAAAATCGCTTAGCGTTTTTAAAGCGTTTTTCTCAGTGTAATGTACCCCTTGAAGGGGGTTTCTCAGCATAATGCACTCCTATAGGAGTGCATTATGCTAAGAAACCCCCTATATAGGGCCTATAGGGGGGCTTTAAAAACGCTAAGCGATTTTTATCGGTTTTAAGCTGAAATAACCGCAGTAAAAAACGCCATTAAATCCGTAAAAAAAACCGCAGTGCACTGCGGTTTTTTTTACGAAAGTCTAAATTTGCCGCAGTGCGATTTTTATAGCGGTTCCCTTGCCAATAGGGTGGGTTATGAGCCCAGCACGCTTCCACTGCGCCACTCTGCTTCATATAAAAGGTGCTGTATTATAATCGTATCCAAACTTCCAAGTTCCAATGTATTCACAATTCCCATAATTGCATCAGGTGCAATTTCAATCAAGTTGAGGATGATGCAATAATTCCAGTTATTTAATGCATACCTACACCTAGACCTACATTAGTCAGTGTTTGGGTACCCGTTCAACTCGGGTTTTCTCAAGCAAAGCAGAGTGGCGCAGTGGAAGCGTGCTGGGCCCATAACCCAGAGGTCCGTGGATCGAAACCACGCTCTGCTAGCTAAAATTTTTTATTTTTTTAAATTGTGAAAACAGTTTCTATGAGGTTCATAAGGTGATAAAATTATTGGTTACAAAAAATACTTCGGTTTTAATTTTGAAACTATATTCCAGTTTGAATGATTGTGAGGACCTTTGTTGAGTGTTCTAAAAAATTTTGGTCACTATTTCAAACCGCCATCGAAAAAATAATATCTAGTTTTTTTGTAACTGAACTCAAACTCCTATTTTCCTGAAAAAATTTTAAAATTCCGGAAATAATTAAATATCTGGCTTGAATCTTCAAAATCAGTGAAAAGTGAAAAGAGAGAAATTTAGTCTTTGAGATTGAGAGCAAAATTACTGAGGAGACTCAATTTGCCTCAATTCTATCGAAGAAATGCCATGATGAATTTCAAACGTTCAAAAATTCATATCAATTCAGGCAATCGAGATTTTGATTAGGAGAATTCGGATCACCTTTACTTAATTCAAAAAATTTCATTTTTATTCAGATCAGAAGTAGGGCACCTTTAATAGCACGAGGTACTCCTGTTGTTTTGTTTTTTGTTTATTTTTTTTTTATACATAAAAAGTTTCTTTCTTATTCCCCCTTCCCTCTCCTTTATATTTTTCTACACACAATATGCTTTCAAATTTTAAATTTTTAACATTGTATTTTTCCTTTTATTAGATTCGTTTTCAATCCACAATAAGTGAACATCATCATTTTATTGTCACATAAGTCGTTTATATTTTCCCGAAAAAACGTACCATTCACTCTCGTTCGAAACAGTCTAAACATACCGAAGAAATCCAACAATCGAAAAAACTTTACCAAAATGTCTATTCGATTGTCAAAAATTGAGAGAAAAAATGTTACCCCTTCAATTGACACCGTAAGCAAAAAGCTTTCGCAGTTACTCGGCTGACGTATAAGTTGCGTCCATCAAATATTAAAGTAGTTCGAAATTATACCCCTCGAATATAAAAGATTAGGCAACTATTCGAACATCGAGTCGGATAAATCGACTAACTCGAGGTTTTCACCCGCCAACGCGAATTTTTCACTTTAATGAATGAATACCAACAACGCAACGTTTGAAACGTAATGAGCTATGCTTTGATATCATTACGTTATAAACAGATGGAAAAAAGGGAGTAAAACGACAATACATGTAAAATAAAAGGCAAAACGATACAAAAAAGTGTAGCTTCATTAAAAAAAAAACCTGCAGAGATGGTAAAATTCGACGTTTGTTTTGCAATTTTGCAAATGCACTGAAAATGAAATTTCCAACGCTGACACTTTGTACAATTGAGTGAAAAAGAGAGAAAAAAAACGAGGGAACGAATCAGTCGGGAATTTTTTCCCCAACATTGAAATTCATTCGTTTGACAGCTGATGAGTTGCTGCTGTAATAATGAAGACTTAACGAAGCTGTTTGCGTTAATGAAGGCAAGAATATGTGCTCGTCGAATTAACATAGAGAGGTAACGAGGTATCTGAGTACTTACCTATCACAAAATGTTTACTGGGACTGGGCTATTTCATATCAACTCGAACCAAAAATGAAGTTGGAGTTTTCGCTTTTGCTCGAATTTTTTCACGAGTTTCCCTCGGTGGTCCTTCCACATAATCACAATAATTGAGGTCACCCTCGTAATTTCTATGCGATTGGGATGTTTTGTCAAATTACCCAAAATTGAAGCCTCATATCTCTAGATCTGTTGCGTTTTGAGCAAAACGGTTTGCGAGGTTTGAAAAAAATTGGTAAGAGATTTAAAAAGATAATCCATTAATCATATTTTTAAGGGCTCACAAATGCGAACTTTTGTGTGGAAGATCAACTTTTACGATAAGTACAAAAGTTGAAAGCTACCATTTAAAATGTAATAATTAGTCCTTTCTATACCTTTTCTCATCTAATAAATTTTAAAGATAGAATCTCTACACCTTTGGAAATTACAAGAGTCCACAATTCTGACTAAGAATTCAAAAAAATCGCAAAAGTAATGAGACATATCGATTTGTACTACTTTGAAGGCGCTGAGCTCGAATAAATACTCTGTTTTTTTATCCGGTCTCTTTACCTCCCCCCCTTCCATTAGCTCCCTTAATAAGGTTGAAATTTTGAAAAAAATGCAAAATAACGCCTGACTTATCATTTGTTTGGGTTTTCTGGTCCTGTGTTCAAATATTTGCTCATTTCTGGATTCGACCTTTCAGTTCCCCCAGCTCCCTCCCCAATTTTTGGGAAAGTATTCAAGAAATTAAAATAGTGGGGGGATATCGATTTTCACAGAGCAATTTTAAAATTTCAAAATAGGATTTTAGCTAGAGGACGGGGCAAAAACTCTGAAAAAATTCTCAAAGGTTGGGTGCCACTCCCCGTATATACCATATAAATTTCAGAAGTTTTAGTTCATTACCTAAGTTCCAAAATGGGATTTTTTGAAGAAAACTCAATATTTGGGGGCAGGGGTAAAGGGGAGTGAGTTGGGAGATGGAAAATGCTGCCAGGTCTTTTGATTTCACTAAAAATTTTTTTACGAGTTTCCCTTGATGGTCAATTCTTTTGACCATGATCATTTCCCTCCCAACCCTCAAGGGGGCCAGGGGTCTTTTTCTTCATTAGGTATCAAAATGTGATCTTTTGACGATAACTCGACATTGAGGGAAGAGGGGGTGAAACGAAGTGAGATATAACTTTGGGCTTCATTTTCCATCTCCCAACTCACTCCTCTTCACCCCTACCCCCAAAATATTGAGTTTTCGTCAAAAAATCCTATTTTGGAACTTGGGTAATGAACTAAAAATTCTGAAATTTATATTTTATGGAGAGTGGTACCTAACCTTTGGAAATTTTTAAAGATTTTTTTGCACCTTTTTCTAGCCAAAATTCCACCTTGAAACTTTAAAATTGCTCTAATTTCAGAACTAAAACACAAATATTTTTTTTATTTTGGTACCAATATGGTCCTACTTTGGTACAATATGTGGCGTTCCTTAGGAAAAGAGTCAACAATGACAAAAAAGTTGTTTATATTCTGAAACTACATAAAATTATCTTTCAAATGAGCTATCAGTGACATTTTTTAATGTAAAATTGTTGGCTTTATGACAGTTTGATATTTGATGTTGAAAAAACGTAGTTTCTAGAAAAACTGTATTTTTATGAGTCAAAAATTGTATTTCTTTTTTTATCTTAGGTACTTATTTATAGAAATGGAGTAGAATCCGAAAATGTTAGTTTGATATTTTTTCTGATACAAATTTCATTTTTGCGTTTTTTCGAAATCAACTTTCTGACAATAGTGGCTCTTTTTACTAGAACGCCACATAATTATAATGATCATTTTTTTCAGATTTTTCGGTTCGGGAGATGAGACGAAAAAATGCATTTTCCTATTCAAAAATTTTCATTTCGTCATTCACGCAACCTAAAATTTTGAAATGTATATGGTATGAATGGGAAAAGGTAACAAAGTTTCGAGAATTTTTTCAGATTTTTTTTTGCAGTGCATTTTAGCCAAAATACCACTCACAAACTTTAAAATTAGGTACTCAAATTCCAAAACTGAAAAACGAACATTCTTTCTACTTTTTGAAACTGACCTTCACTCAAAATTAAAGACTTCGAAAAAGTAATCAGGGTGAATTTTCTACCTCACATCTCACTCCGTTTCACCCCCCTCCCTCAATGTCGAGTTTTCGTCAGAAGATCCAATTTTGATACCTAATGAACAAAAAGGCCCTTCACCTCTTTGAGGGTTTGGAGGGAAATGATCGTGGTCAAATGAATAGATCAACAAGGGGAACTCGTAAAATTTTAATTAAAAGACCCGACTTCATTTTTGGTTCGAGTCGAGTTGATATGGAATAACCCTAGGTACGGTAGTTCGGCATCTTTTTTGAAATTTCGAAAAGAAATTTTGAAACCAAGCCAACCAAGCGAAACAAATCAAATTGTTCAAACAGAATAAAATACATCCCAATCTTTTTTCATCCCCATTCTTCTTCCTCTTTGAAAATATCCAAGTGTATATGAAAACTCACAGTAGAAGAGTTGAAAACGTATGTAATTGATTCGAAAAGAATTATCTTTCGAATTATTTTCCTTTTAAATACACCATGCCATAAATATATATTTAGTTTGTACGGTTGACTTGGATCTAGTACTTTACCCAATTTTCTAGCGGAAATTCGATTATGAGAAAATATAACGAGCTAAATTGTCTCCCTGCTCGATTCAATTTGAAACTCATCTCAAAGGTGAAGTATCCCAGGCAAAAAATTACCACGTATCGAGTTACCCTGCCATTTTCACCGACAATCCCCAAACATACCTGCCTAATAACACAATAAATTGGGGATAGTGATATCAGCCACAGGCCAATACAACTAATTAAACGTTGTTAATTAACGTACAAACGAGTCGAGAATGTTCGCGACATCATCACCACGTTCGAAATAGGCAACGAGACAAAGCATCTTTCTAAAACCCTGTCGTAGTTTCTTTCGATCTTATATGAATTGCAAATTGAATCATCTCGTTTACTCGGTGTTAATCTGGTAAAATAAGAAAGATAAATTCAAATCCGACTTGTGTACCTAGAATCGGCCTAAAATACACATAAAACATGTTACCGTATGCTTCATCGTTAGCTCTAGGTATATAAATTAAAATATCTGAATATTCAGCACTCCTCCGAAATCTTATTAATGCTATATTTACTCGACATTTTAATTAAACCGAATGTAATCAAGTGTAATTCGCACAGAAGCATTTTTTTCCCGCCGCAAAATTATGCTATTTCCACTTGTTTCGAGTAAGTATAACAAACGCAACGTTGCGTTGAAAAAACCATAATTGGTTTTTTCTTTTGACTTTGTAAAGTAATACTTCATATCTGTATCATGTACGTATACGCGAAGGTAGGTACGTTTGTTATGATTTTTTTTTTTGATCTGATAAGTACGTTATTTTTTTTTTAACCAGAGAAAATAAGCCGGTCGTTTTTTTGAAATTATTTCTAATATTTTATTTTGTATATGTAAATGGAGGGTGAAAAAGTTTTCAACGTAGAAGGGCTTGAAAATAGCGGTTCAAAGTCTCCAGCAAGGGTGTGTTTTTTCACTTTTTTTTTCATTTTTTTCAATCATTTGATATCATTTATTCAGCATTCGCGAGCAATATTCAATTTAGTTATCATTAAGCATTTTCAACCTCGTATTCCTGTGGGATCGGTGCGTTAAAAATATATATAAGAGCGAGTAAAGTGGTACTAGTTGTTAAAAGCGCGCCGCTCCGGTGTTTATTTTTTTCTCGCAGCTTGCCGCACTCGAGTTACTTGCTCGTGCTGATGCTGTAAGGTTTACAAATGCGTTCCTTTGTAAAAAGCTGGATGCCCGGATTCCGACAAGGTTAAGAAAATAAGCGGTTTTCGGCTTTTTATTGTGTACTTATGATGCTCGATGTAATGTTGGGCATGAATAATAAAGCTTTGATGATTTTAGGCCGGAAAGTACGTAAGTAGCTGGGGGTTCAAGGCTGGGCGAATTTTAAAAATGAAGATAAGAATTTCAGCCTACATTTGAAAAGACGAAGAATAAGAAAAAATTTTTTGTGATGTTGGGTACAATTTTTGTGAATTTTTTCGCTCTTTGATAGATTTCGTCCTCTATCAATTTCTTGAAAATGTTCAATTTTTTCACGTCTTAGAAATTCAACGAAAAAATTTAATTTGAATGATAAGTAGGTACATTGAACATAAGGTCAACTGACGCGATGAAAGTCTGTTGGACAACAAAAAATTTACTTTTACAAGAATTTTTAGAAACGGTAGAATTTTAGATTTTTAAAAACATAACCTAATTAGGTATTTTCTGAATGAATTTTGACGATTGAATTTTCACTATCGGTGACAGAGTAGAATTTCGTTAGACTTTGAAAAACTTGGTAAAATTTCAGATTAAAATGTATCCGGACATTTTTACATTACTATATGTTACAATTTGGGATTTCTGACCATTTTCCAATTTTTTTTTCATACCTACATATGCACCTAGTACATCTACATACCTTCTTTTTCATCAGAAATTTTGAAAATTGGAAATTTAAAGAAATAGAAACCAGCCATTTTATTCAAGGTTAGTATGTTTTCAAAAAAATGAGAAAAGAATTAACTGTAAAAAGTAAGTACTTACCTGGCTATTTAAAAATGCTTAAGAGCATTGAAATTTTAATTAAAAAAAAATTATTTTAATCGCCGTTACAAATGTAGGTAATAAAAATGAAAATAGAGAGGGCTGGACCTTTGAAAAAACCCCTTAGCTACGTCATAACGGTAGTTTTACTTCAATAGAGAAGGGTTAGAATGTTGAAGAATTATCACTATTGCTTCCTTAATTTTTTTTGCGATTTAAAAAATATGTATTCGTTGCTCAAAAGATCCACAAGCGCAGAACCCAGAAATTAATTAAGGAAGGGGATGAGAATTTGAGAAAAATCAGGGGAGGGGGTCAAATTTCAAATTAATCATTTTCACTGATCTTTCAGCCAAAAATCATTAATTTTTTTCTGACATACTAGGAATTTATTGAGGAATTGTTGATTTATGACTCGAAAATTGGTGAAACATTATCAATTTTGAACATAAAATGATTAAAATACTGCCCGAGCGAAGCGAGTGCGAAATTTTTTTGAAAAAATACTGTTCGAAAAACAAAAAAAAATGTACTTTTTAAATATTTTTGCAATAAAAAAATATTTTTCCAAGCTTAAGAGAGGGGCTGAAGACCCCTGAGCCCACCCCTTGGGGGCGCTTATGAAGAGATCTGAGAACAAATCATTTTGAAAAAAATCAATAAATGAAAAAATGTAGATATAAGTAAGTAGACAAGAAGATATTTCCAATCGAGACGTAAAACAAAATTCATGAAATTCCATTGCCATGAAATTTGATAATTTTGTCAAATTTTGAAAATATCATTGAATTATTGCCACTCAAAAAATAAAATATTGTTTCATCGTTAAAACTTAATAATTCGTATTTACTTACACCGTAAGTATTATTTTGTCAGATTTTTTTCAAAATTTTTTTATTTTATTTTTTAAAAATCAAAATTCAAGAGAAGAAATGACTAGGTATTTTGCTTAAGTAATGGGGAAACCGACGATTGTTTAACAGTCCAAATTACCTCTTTTTATCAGCACAGTTCGCCGTCTCAAAAATAAATTAAATTCCTTGATTATCCATGATTAAATTTCGCCTGAATTTATTTTGAGAATTTGAACTAAATGAAAGCTCAAAGGAAGGAAAATATTTCGACCGGCAAAATTTGAAAGAACTCCAAGAGGAAATGCCAATGGTGGAAGTATTTTACCCAAAAGCAGAATTAAACTTATTTGATCAGAATGATGAAATGAATTTCAAAAAATTTTCTATCTTCGTGTGAAATTTAACTTACAAGTAAAACCGATATGACTGAAAAATTATAACCGACCAAGGCACGTTGGGTAATTTCTGGTTTCGTAAATGAATTTAAAGTTCTTCCAAAGGGTACTCAATATCATCAGTTGGTTCGTCCATAGTGAATTTATTATCTCACAAAAAATAACTTATTTTTGAAAAACAAATACCTATACCTATAGGTTTATATGCCGTGGAATGTAACAAATATTTTGAACCAAAAATTGGATAATATCAAGTCGTAAATATACTTAGACATTTCCGGCAAAAAAAGAAACCGAGTAGACAATTTTTGAAAAAAATCGTAATTTCGAAGAAAGTGCGTGTCAAAATTGAGTAATCGGTAACCCTTCATAACCTTCCTCGCACTTATATCTCTACATAGGTACACGATTGTGTGGAAAATGAGTACCTACCTACATACTTATGTGTAGAGCGGTGCAAAATGTCACATTCAAAATAGTCCAACTTTACTACCTTATCAAAAAATTTCAAAGAAAAATATTACGAACTTGGCGTTATCATGGTAACATGCACGCTTCCGCTCATTGATTAGGGCTTGACTTTTATCATTTCCGACCACACAAAACATGACAGACAAATTCTTCAAATGACCTCCCTCCATTAAGTAAAACTCAAAACGTAGTCAGAAGCATGACGAAGTTATGTGCCTTTTGGGAGGGAAGGGGTGTACCCCCCAATTTTCTCAACTAATTTCTTGGAAAATTCCCAACTATTTTTCCGATCCCCCCCCACAAAAAAAAAACTAATTTTAATTTAAATTTTCAACTTCGTCAAAATTTTTCAATTTTAAATTTAATGATAAACATTGGTTTTGACCAAAAATTTAAAAAAAAAACCTGTTTAATTTACCACTTTTTAAAAAATGTTTACGAAATTTGATTCTTTTAAACATCATTTTCCAAGGAAAAACTCAGAATCATTTCAAGATCAGAATCGATAAGTACGAAAAATGAAATTATCAGAACCAAAAAGAACTGTTTAGATTTCAGACTAAGTCTTAATACCAAATACGTATACTTATTAGAAACCAATTAAAAGCCAAAATCAGCAACAGCGTCAGAAGATTTTTTGGGATTGATGCAAAATTAATTTAAAAAATTAGAAAACCAAGAGGATTTCGGAGGGCAAAGAGGAGCCTTTTTTCGTCCTTTTATGTTGAATAGTTTATACAAGGTACCCATCTATTTGATTTTATCCACGCCCGAGCGAAGCGAGGACGAAGCTTTGAAAAAATTGAACATTACTTAAATGCCCAAAAGAGGCATTTTTTCACAGTTGTAATTATTTTAAAATTATTCTTCTTCGATGTAATTTGGAGAAAGATTGTAACGCACCTCGTTTATTCTAATTTTATTAAAAGAAGGATTTAGAGAAATTTGCTGACTCATTTTTAAAAAATGGGAATTTTCTGAACAACGATTACTCCCTGAAAAAGAAGATATTTCTAATCGAGGTGTAAAACAAAATTCATTAAATTATACTGCTGTAAAAATATGTACTTGGATAATTTTACCGAATATTGGAAATTTATTGAATTATTGCTAATCAAAAATCAATATAACTTGATAAAACACCTTAAGAATTATTTTTGTCTGATTTTTTCTAAAAATTTTCCATTTTTATTGTAAATTTTCAGCTTTTTTGAAGCCGCGATAAGAACTTCCAAAGCTCCTCAAAACTGTTTTCACTTTTCAATTTTATTTCTTTGATCAAAATTCACGAAAATAAGTAACTGAAGTACTATAGGTATTGGAAAAACCAACGTTGGATTTTGATTTTTCATGACTATAAATTTTCGTCTCAAATTTTTCAATCAGTCACAAGAAAAATACAATTTTGAGAGTAAGAGCTTCGAAAATCCACCACTTCAAAAAACCATTAAAAATTCAGATACCTACTTACGATTATACCTACTGACAAACGTTATATAAATGTAAACAAATCGGTCAAACCACCGAAAAGTATAACAAGCGGGATAACAAGTACTATAACAAGGATGACTCCGATAAGAACTCCAAGAGGAAATGCCAATGGAGGAAGTATTTTACCCAAAAGCACGATCGGTGATGTGAATGCCACTGTTCCTGCAACGTATCCATCTTTCAAAATGTTATCTGGTAGGATATCCAGAAAAGGTTGGAAGATGGGAACATTGGTAAAACTGGCTAAAAGTTTTCCAACGAGGCATGCCAGTGGAGTTAATAAACCCAGCAGTATTGGTTTCAATGTTTCTCCAAGTGGTCCCAATAATCTCGTCAAACCAGTAACAATTACTATGATATTTTGCGAAGCTCTATCGCAAAAGGCTTCTTGTGGAGGTACAAGAAGATCTTGTATATTTGACATACTTCGATAGATACAAACAAAATTAAACTTCGATCAAAATGACGAAATAAATTTCAAAAAATTGTCTACCTTTGAGTGAAATTCAACTGCGCAAAACGCATAACCCACTAAGCCACGTTTGTCAAATTATCGTTTCGTTAACGAATTTAAGGTATTTTTTTTTTTTTAGTATGATAGATACTCAATGTCACCGGTCGGCTTGTCCATTGTGAATCTATTATCACACAAAAGATAACTTATATTTTCAAAACAAGTACACGTTTATGTGTCGTGCAATACACCGAATACTTTGAGCCCAACATCAGATAATATTGAGTCGTAAAAATACTGAGACATTTCCGATAGAAAAAGAGCTCGACTAGACGATTTTTTGAAAAAATCGACGTACCTATCGAAGAAAATGCATGTTGAAAGCGGTCCGGTAACTTTTCATAGCCTTGGTTGGTACCTTCATGGTGCCCAGAGGCTTGAATAAAAGTAAATAGTTGTGTGAAGCGGTGCAAAAAGCCCTTCGCGAAATGGCACAACCATTTTCTTATCAAATTTCAAAGAAAAACGTTACGTAGATACATCCGCACACTTACGCTCATTGATTAGGGCTTGGATTTTATCATTAATGGCGATCTTCAAACATAAAACATGACCAACAAATTCTCCGAATAACCTACCTTCACTCAATACAAAATTTGTTCGTTTCAATAATGACCATCCTTGGGCAATAGCAATGAAACGTACGTTTGCAGGGACATTTTTCAAAATATTGATAGAAAAATGGTCAAAAATGATGTGAGAGAATTGAAAAATTCGACAAATTTTTAATTGCTCAAAAAATGGATGGTTGTCACTTCGAGTTTTTCTGCAAAATTATACTGAAAGGCGAATTTGGTTTAATTTTCTTAGATTATGAGCCTTGATATGTGAATTAAAATATGAGTAAAATTTGACTCCTTCCCACCCCTCTCCCTTTCGAAACTAAAACTATGACCATTTTTGCATCATTTTCAAGAATTTTTTATTTCAACAGAATTATCTAGGTACTTAGAAGGAATCTTTTACTCTGTGGCACAAAGTTACATTTTGCGGAGATGTGGTATTGTGTTTTTTTTTGTTTTTTTTTTTACATATAAATTTAGATGCTCTTCTTCGCGAAATTTCAGCTATTTTGAATTCTACTTCGAGTCACAAAATTTCCGTTTTCGTCGTGTTTTTTTTTTGTGACCAAAAAAGTGACCTTCGAGTAGGTACCTAAAATCATCGCGAATTTGGTATTCTTTGGAGTATATTGACACCCCCCCCAACGTAATAGTTTTCAGGTGTTAATTTTTTCCATAAAAAATTCACGCAATTTATAACCTACAAAAGTAACTGTATTTTCTGAATGATCAGAATCTCTCTCTCAACCCTACAGGCCAAAATCTCATGAAGGAGTGCATCAAAATTGATGAAAAAATTATCAATTTCACTCTATGCCATGGAACAGAATATTCCCTTCATTCCCGTTAAAATTAAAAATTCTAGAAAATGATACAATAAAAATAATAAAATGCCAAGACAGCTCTAAAAGAGAGAGAGGCTGGAGGTCAAAAATTTTCCCAGAACACTATTCGATACATTTTTGTGTCTGGAACCCGACTGCCAAATTTCGGTTGCTGTTATGTAACTAATGAAGGGAAAAATATTTCTTTTGAGCGCAGGAGGAGGGGGTTCAAAAAATGTGTGTTTTCAAAAACGATGAAACACAAGCTTCAGAAAAAAATCATTTTTTTTTTTTTAGATTCAGTCCTATAGAAAATTTTACAATAAATCGAATAAAGCAACCCACAAATCTCTATCTCGTTTAGAAAAAAAGTTACAGCTCAAATGTTTCCTAAAATCGTATGTATTTTAGAGCAAACTAAGCATTTACAATAAAAATTACCATGACCAAAATTCTAGAAAATGAAATTTTCTTCTTGATAAGATTTTATGTAAGAGGCATACAGAGTGTTCCGGGAATGGACATCCAAACTTTATTTTTGGATACAACCGGGTACCACTAAAAAAAAAAACCTTTGAGATGAACGTGTTGCCTATTTTTATAATTGAAGGGGCAAATGCAGGTTCTAAAAAAAAAATCATGTAAAAAAATTTTTGACCGTGGAAATGGATACGACATTGAAAACGGAACAGATTTTCATCTTGTGAATTTTTGTCTAACTTGAAAATTGAAGGAGCTATTGAAAAATTTGTTGCAAAAAAAAATCTAAAAAAATGAACCAATAACCAAGGGAATGGATAGTACGTTGAAAACTGAAAAAAATTTGTTATGTACACTTTTTGCCTAACATTGAAAATGAAGGAGCTACATCTCACTCAAAATGAATGGGCTTCAAAAATTTTTCAAGTTTTTCAAATTTTGCGCGACGCTTGGCCCCTTCATTTTCGATGTTGGGCAAAAAATGCACATTACAATTTTTTCAGTTTTCAACGTACTATCCATTCCCTTGGGTGGTTCATTTTCTTAGAATTTTTTTTCAATAAATATTTTTGTAGCCCCTTCAATTTTCAAGTTTGGCAAAAAGTCACAAGATGAAAATCTGTTCCGTTTTCAATGTTCTATCCATTCCCATCGTTAAAAAAATTTTAAGTGATTTTTTTTGGAACCTGAATTTGCCCCTTCAATTATCAAAATAGGCAACATCTTCATCTTTAGTGTTAGGTACCCGGTTGTATCCAAAAATAAAGTTTGGACGTCCTTTCCCGGAACACCCTGTAGTTTTCATGATATTTTCGAATAAAGCTGAACATTGACGAAGAATATTGACTTTTTTTTGGGCAAGAAACAAAAAGAGAGATTTTTCACAGAATAAATTCCATGTACAGATTGAAAATTAGAACCAAAGCTAAATTCATTCCTTAGGTATATCCGGCCATTCCCTTCATTTCAATTTTCACATTTTAAATTAATTTTAATTTTTCGTTCGTTTCTCAATTCCTCCATTATTTAAAACCAAGATAGATGAGAATAGAAAATCGCCTCGCAAACCTAACCTCATCTCAATCCAAACCCAACCCCTCAAAAAAACCCCAAAACCGCTTAAAATGAACGAGAAAAATGAAACAGTTCGAGGCTTCCACCATTCTCCTCCTTACTTCGTTCAACGCTCTCGATCGACGTATAAATTAGGGTAGATTAATTTCGAATCATTCTTCACCTTCAACTTCGCGCCTTATTCCCAATACCGAATAAAACATTCGAATTTATCCCCACATCTCGCGGGGCGGCAACAGGTTATAAACTTAATCCAAAAAATATAGTTCGATTTAAACCTCCGCGAAAGAATGAGAGAAAAAAAAACTCAGTAAAACCTTTCACTTACTCATGAATAATGGCTCGAGTAAAACGCGAATATATCTCGAAAAGGAAATAAATTAACCTCAGTGGTAAACTCGACAAGCGTGAAGACTTGGCGGTTATAAACGAAATTCGGTAAGTATAATTTTTTACCTTTCGTCTCTCTTTCTCACACTCTCGATACCGGCTTAAAAATGAAAACCTCAGATAGATAGGTATACCACAGAATACGACGTATACCTACCTTACATTACACGTTCAACTCGTGAGAGACTTCTTTACTTTAATTATGTTATAGCTCGTAAGATAGCTGCCATCGAGTAGAATTTTGATGAGGAGTAAAATTTCTCCACCGTCGTATAAATATTCCTACGCTATAAAACTTTCTTCTCCTTCGCGCCGTATTAATTTATTCGTTTAATTTTACGGTGCAGGTTTATGGAAAATACATTTATATAAGATGATAAATGAAACACGCTTGCTTAATTCTATTTTCGGGTATTCTTATATACCGAAAACAGCGCCGAGGAAAAACCACCATCGTGAAATTAATATATCGGCTTACCTCGAAATGAAGAAATCCGCTTTTCGATTGATCTAAAGTACTAAAAACGTAATGCGCGTATTGACTCGTATTGGCTGAAACAAAACGAAAAAAAAAATCGAATTTTATAATTTTTCTTTCTATTCTTTCCCTCGATGTTTGGGAATTCTGAGAATTTCATATCGGCAAAAATTACACCGGGTAAAAGTACAACGCGACGTTGAATTTTCATAATAGAAAATTTTCCTTTCCTTCGTACAAAAGGTGGAATTATTTATAGGTAAATGCGAGCCGAAGTATTGAGGATGCTGATGAAGGGAAGAGGGGTACCTCGGTGTAAATGAATCATATATTCAAGAAAGGCGGAACGTTATTGAAGGAGTTTGATGAATTACCTTTTTATTACAAAGCCTAGGTGTGCTCCAAAACGCCATTAAATTCTTTAAGAAAAATTTTCACGTTTTTTAAAAAAAATAGGTACATCTGGTGTTTTTTTTTCTCTCCTCGCTCGATGGGTATAAAATAAACGCCTAAGTGTATAAAGTAAATTACACAGGATCAAAACGACGTTTAAAATTGTTTCGAACCCGGTGTGTTTAAAAGGGCGGTAATTCTTGGCAAACTGAGCCAACGTATCCGTGGCGAATTCCAATTCGAAATCGATGTTTTCTAAAGAAAAAAAAATCCACTCGAGATGAAGTTTCCTATCTATATAGTAATTTTTTCGTGAAATTTTCCAAGACGAGGATTATTAAATTCGAATATTAATTACGAAAGGGTCTTTTATTACAACGATATCGATGATTCGACACTTTATACTCATTCGAGTATCAATCTTTGTTAAATTGTCTTTTATAAACTATGCCCTCGCTGAAGTTTTTTTTTTCTTATCGCGACTCTGTCGCTCATTTAAAAACCGAACGTGTCACTTGAGCGCTATTAACAAGATTTCTCAACTTAAAGACGTAGACATTCGCTATCTCGAGCTGGTATAGTTTTAACTTTTAACAACTCAATCCTTTTTCTTCTTAATCGTGCAGGTTTGTAGGAAGTTTCGCGAAAAGCAAAAAATAGCTTTATTTCGTAACGCTGCTGAGATGTTCGTTTTTTTTTTCTTCTCGAGACTTGTTAAATCAAACGCGGAAACTTTTAACCGTAATTTTACGCCGAAAAAAGAATCAAAGTTTAATCTCCGAGATTTTTCTGTGGCATTATTAATATCTCTGTAGGCAGGAATTTCGCGGGTTGGAAAAGCTCCTCTCTTTTTTTGTGGGCATCTCATATTACAATTGGTTTTAGAAAATGGGCCACTTGAAGGGCGAAAATACATTTTCCAAAAAACGAAAATCATTTTTGGATTTTGAAAGTTTTTAAACAGTAAAGATGTTAAGTATGTGGTTTGTAAAATATAAAATCGGTACCTATTCAAAATCAAGAACTTCGAAATTGAAAAAAAAATGAAAATTTTAATATTTTTCACTCCGTCTTAATATTTTTGTAAATTTTATTCAGGTCTAAGCCGAATAGAAGACATTCTCTCTAAAAATAGAAAATTTGAAAAATAACTTTCGGAAATTTTCTTCGTAAGTAAAAAATTTTGGAAAAAACTTCGAGTTGGAAGCTTTTTTTTAAATTTCTCTATCAATATTTGATTCATTTTCAATTAATCATCTCTTCAGATTCAAAAACATAGAAGGGATCTGCTGATGAAGGGGGAAAAAGATGCTGCAATTCCTTAACCTCATGACTATGTATAAAATTGCATTTTGTCGAGAAAATTAGGTTCAAAAGTTGAAAATTTTAGAAAGTGATGACCTTTTTTCAGAAAATCCACGGTTTTGAAAAAAGAGCATTTTACCTATTTTACGTCGAAAACATTCAGAAAAATACCACTCAAGATGAAAAATTTTCTCGTCCCGATGAAAATTATAAAAGGGCCTTGCTGATTTGACAAAAATTAATAAGTCCATCTGAGCTCACTCTCGAAGAAGGAAGAAATTTGAATTTTCAAAATTTTTAGGATAAAATGAGTAATTGAAAATTTATTCCTTTGGTGGTATTTTCAACTCTGAAAACAGTGAAAACAAATAACTTGAGTCACCAGAAATTTTTTGGAAAATGAAATTCGGCTAAAAATTTAGAAAATTCATTTTTTTTAGAATTTTTCTGTTTTTGAAAACTCAAACTTTTGAGGATAATTTTTTTAAAAATAGATCGTCACTCAAATAGGTATATTCTTGAATTCAAAATTGATTGATTTTCTTTTTTGAAAAATTATTTTTTTTTTTTCAATAGGAAGACTGATCTTGGTAAATACCTTTCTCCATGTTCACAAAGGCGTGGCGCGTGGGTACCCAGAATTTTGTCATAGCATGGGCAAATCAGATTGCGACCACATTGTCCATATCATGAAAACCAAAAAAAAAACGAGGTTCGAGATGCATTATGAAATTTGACTGAATTTTTCAAAATTACAGAGATATTTTATATGAAACAAAACACTGATATAAGTAAAATGAATCTTCGTAAAAATTAAGTTGGAAAAATGAAAAATGATCTGCAATTTATTGAAAATTCTACTAGGTAGACGTTTTCAGACTCATGAGGGAGGGAGCGATTGTTTCTTTTTGGCCCTTTGGGTCCACTACCGTCTCTTTGGTACAAATATTTTAACGTTTGTGGTCCACATTGATAAATTATTTTATCAAGATTTTGGAAACTTCTCGTCTTCAAAATTTCTTGATAACCTAATTTTGTTGGCTGAAGATATGTTGATTTCCAATGATATTTTCATGTGAAAAGAGTGGTAGACGAAAAGAATCTCATTTTTGTTTGGGTATTTATGAGTTTATCCCCACTATTTTCTCAAAAATGTTAGTCGACTGAATTTTTTCTATTTTATTTTTTAAATTTGAACTTTTCTTCAAGTCAAGTATTTCTATTTCTATTTTTTTTTCTCAAATATCAATCCTAAAGTTTTTTAAACTTTACCATTTTTTTGAATTTTTCTTCAAAATTGTTTTCCATCATGAATTTTTCGTAAATTTTTTTCAACGCCTTTTTAAAAAATCCATCAAATTTCTTCGTATTCTTTTTTGAACTTTCAACGTTATTCCGAATAAAATTTTAAAAAATCCAAGGACGTTGTAGATGGAAAAACATCTTAAAATGTAAAGCAATTATGAGAATATTTCAGGTTGGATAAAATTTTGAAAAAATATGAGGGATTGGAGTAAACTTTCGAGTAAAAAATTCACAGTTGAAAAAAATATGAAAAAAAGAGGTTCGAAATTAACTTATAATTACTCCAGAAAAAATTTGAATCAATTCGTACGTAGGTACTTACAAAATGAATAAAAAAAAATTAGAATCAATTTTCAAATTTCTGAACTTAAGGAATTAACACATCTACTCTCAATTTGTTTTAGATTGTAAGTATTTTACGTTTTGTCAACTTGAAAACTGAATCGATTGGTAAATTAAAGGAAAAACTTATCCCCTACATTTTTCATCAAACTCAAAATTCAATGTCTTCCCCACGCAAAATTCTCATCCAAAGCCAAAAATAAAATAAACCCCCAAATTACAATTATTTTTTATACGGTTAAAGCTGTTTGAATATTCTGCAAAGAAACACGCCAAATTTAATAATATATCTTTTGGCAAAAACATCGAAAAAATAATTGCTTTTCATCGCCTTCGTTCGAATCCCTCTTATTCTTTCCCAATTGAAATCTTGCTTTTTCCTCGCAGCGTGGAACAATCAAACGAAAAATCAAAACGAACCTACATTGCAAAGCTTCGCAACTAATATCATATTATTTCACTTCAGACAGCAGAAAGCTGCGTCAAACCGCAGCGAATACAAACGTTTCATACTTTCGGGTATAAATTTGCAGCATAAACAAAGAAAATTAAATTTTTCATCGCCATCACTTTGAATTATACTTTTTCGACATTTCTATTATAATGAAAAATAAAACCTACCAATTATGAAAACAAAACGAAACATCAATCGTACCAAAATTTACACTCTCGGTATAAAATCCCATTAATGGCTTATTGTTTAATCACATTTCAGCAAAAAATTTCCCTGACGCGTAAAATATTTTTGCAACAATTACTCATCGTTATTGGAGGGGAAAAAATACTTGTCAACGATACTCCCGAAGCGTGAAATTAACTCGCCGAATACAGGTATATTTTATTCTTGATTTAAGATCGTGTCGAGTTTGCAAACGGTGAACTTACCTCCTTGAGGAAAAAACTGCGAATAAATATTTTTAAATGCGTCTTCTTTGATGATCCCGGTCGGGCATTCGGATTTGAAACATCTATAAATACGTTTTAATTCTTTTTCGGAGAATTTGGTCGTTTTACATAAAGCTTTCAGACTATGAGGTCTATGAATTGGCTGAGTTTCTAAATCTTCTAGTTCAGAATCTGTAAAAAAAAAAAGAGAGTGAAAATCAGTACAAAATAATTTTTTTAAAATCATCCAGGGTAGACCCTTCTAATGGTGAAATATCAAAGTATAGGTAGTCGAGAAGTGTCAAATCTAAACAAGGATTAAAGTTAAAGGAAGGTAAATGGCTTTAGCTCTGTTTTACTGAGGTACTGCGGGCTTTAAAGTTTTAAAACTCTATTTTCATAAATGAAAAGTACCTAGCTATTGATAAATAGTTCGAGTTATATTGGACAGGTTTAACTTTACTGGTGGGTAGTGGGTACATACTCTGATATTTCACCAGCATATAACATTCACCTTTGTAATCTTGTTACAACGTTGACTGTTTCGAAATAAAAAGCGATACGTACCAAAAAGCCTAAAGTTATTCATACGTTACAAAAATGACATGCATAAAAAGCAATATAAGCAATAAGTTTTGACACATGCGTAAGCGTTTTGCTGTCAAAAGGTTTTAGTAAATTAAACCATCAGTCGAGTCGCAAGGTTTTAGTAGATTTTTTTTACTACATCGTCCGAACACGATCATTACGTAGGTTGAAATGATGAAGAGGCCGAAAGAATTAACGAAAAGGTCGCTTCAAAAAAAAAGTGTATTTTCATTCTAGATGGAAAATTTGGTATAGAAAACTTTTTATACGCCAAAGGCTCGAAAAGTTGAATATTTATTCTCATAAAAAAATTGAGCAAAAATAACATTCAGCTGATAATTTTTCTTCCTTTTTTTTTCTCTCAAATTCATCTCATAAAATCACTTGAAAATTTGGAATTTTCACCTTGAATGGTGAATTATGCAACATCTTGGGCAAATGGGTACGATATGTTGCCTATCAACTCCTTCAAAATGACACTTTTTTGCATTTTTAGGCAACCTCATCGACATTCGTGTACTTTGATTTGCCTAACGAGCTCTTGAAGGCAGAATCATTTGAGGAATAATTTTTTTTTGCTTTCAGCTCTTATTTTATCGATTCTCATCAAAAAAATAAAAATTTGAAGGGGAAAAATTCACAAAAATAATAATTTAATAAAGCTGCCAGAATTGTACACCAACCTCGAATTCCAATTCACCGTTATAATTTTTAGTTATGAATATAGAGCATACGTATAAAACAAAAACATAAATAAGCTTTTAAACAACTGCGTAACTTGAAAGTAAAAAGCTTAATTCGAAACTGTCGTCGGATCAAAGTTAACCCGAATTAGTAATAAGGACGAGTCCGCCGATGAGAAAATTTTCAACGTCGAAATTTTTCGCGTCAAGTTCCATTATACGAGCTTGAAAGCTAAGATAGGCAATTTCAACTTTCTGTACGGATTTATTAACGAATCATCTAATTTACCCATAAAAGCTATTCATTTCTCAGCGGGAATCTACCGGCTGAAATTCGATTGTATTGCCAAGGTGACGAGACGAGGTATAAAGAAAAAGGAAATATATTCTCGAGGTCTAGGTCTATACAGGCTGTGGTACTTACCTAATGAAAATTTAACTCCAGTCCACGTTTGTTTTAGGAAATTAAATACACGTCTGAATAACGATTTGGAGGTGTGGTTTGACCGTTCTGGACTCTCGACGTTTTGGCTTTGGTGGTTTTTGTGGTGACCACTGACCATACCGTACATCTCGACATCATCATAAACCAGTTCTGGCAAATCCACCACCTCCCCGACAAAATCTTCTTCAATCAACTCAATGGTTTTTAACTAACTTCGAGCATGAATCATGTCACGTTAGTGGCTCCTTTTACGACGAATCGATTGATGTCGTACCATTGTCCAGCTGCATTGACTGTGCCCGTCTGAGCGGCGTCCACGCACGCATTTGATAACACTGTGGTGGAAAAATTTTCATTAGGGTTGGGTACGACGGTTTCTTCTCTTTTTGAAGGCGCCCAATGGTGTGGTTTTCATTTTCAATTGTTGAAAGTTTTTATTAATAGTGAAAGTATGTTTGCCGAATTTTCAAACAGGGGAAAGTATGTAGATTGGATGAATACGCGAAAAATCATGTGAACGAGTGCACAACTTATCTAACTTGCTACATTCAATAATTCAATTGCGTTCAAAACTTTTTGGCTAATGTCGTCATAAAATAAATAAAATTTGGAAAATGGTAGTAATTTTGTTTCCTGCTTCAATGGGGTTTGTAGGGTTTGAGGTGATTCTGTTTTCACTTATTGTAATTTTTATTGAAAGGTAATAACATTTCCAAAAAAAATATACCTACTCTTTTATTTTGAATCAGTCAAAAATGCCAAAATTGACTGAAAAAATAAAGGAAATCAAATCACTGAAAATCAGTCAAATTCCACTGATTTTCCAGTTGATCAGCGACATTTTACTACACGTGAGCCTGTTTTACGGATTCGAAGTGGTTGGTGAGCAATGTTTTTCCATGTCATCGTTCTGAGTCCACACGTTATTCCTGTTCCGACCTTTTTTTTTCAACTTCAATTTTTTTGATGAGTTCTAAATTTTTCCCAAAATTTTTTTCCAACTATCAAAATTTTTTTTGACGAGGTCTAAATTTTTTTCTCAATTTTTTTCCAACTTCAAAATTTTTTAACGAGGTCTAAATTTTGTCCTCAATTTTTTTTCCAACTTCAAAATTTTTTTAAACGAGATCTAAATTTTTTTCCAACTTCGAAATTTTTTTGACGAGGCATAAATTCTTTTCTAAACTTCTATTTTTTTGCCAAGGTTACAATTTTTTAACAAAATGTTTTCAACGTCACGGAGCCAATTTTTGACTTGAAGAATTGAACTGAGCTTGTTTTACAAATTTGCCGTGACGTTGAATACATTGTGTTAAAAAATTGTAACCTTGATAGAAAATTTAAAGTTTGGATAAGAATTTATGCCTCGTCAAAAAATTTTCCGAAGTTGAAAAAAAAATGAGGAAAAAATTTAGACTTCGTCAAAAAAAAATTGAAGTTGGAAAAAAATGGGGAACAGGAATAACGTGTAACGTGAGGACTTGAAAAAAAAATCACTCACCAACCACTTCGAACCCGTAAAACAGGCTCACGTTTTTAACGTCAATCAGTGAAACATTACAGATTCAATTAGAATCAGTCAAAATTTTCCTAATTTCAATCAGTGAATTTTCATTAACTGATTCAGTCAGTGAGATTTTTTTATTTTTACTGATTCAATAATGACAATTCACTGATTGAATCAGTAAGTAGGTATTCACGAAAAAAAATCCCTTAGGGAAGAATATAAATAAGAAAAAATCGTGAAAATATCAACAATGACAATTTGGTTTTCAAATGCTCTGATTTTCGTTCCAATAATCTTTTCACGTCCAAATCAAAACCGAGTTTTAAAATAAGAAGGAAGGGTCCGAAATTTTGAAAAATATGTTGGCGTCAAAATATAAGTTTACGAAGGCCAATTATTGCCCTGATAACCGTTTAATATCACCAATCAAAATTGAGACCGCAAAATGGAACAAGGAACACAACGTTTGGTCCACATTTTTTCATGTGTTTGGCTAAATTAAATTTTTTACAATTTTGCATCTCTATCTAGAAAATTGGGCAAAATAGCCCTCTCAAATAGGACTTGACAAATTGATTTCCCATTTTTTTTTTTCAGATCATGTCGGTACGAATTGATTCCCATTTCTTTTTTTTTTGGGGGGGGGGGGGTGTTTGATTTCATTCCAAACCTGTTTTATCGCACAAAAAAATTTTCTATTTTTTTTTTCAATTTCAATTTTTTCTAATGCCAAGATTTTTTATAAAAATTTTTTCAGATCTGAATTTTTTGCTTCAAAGTTGACTTTTTTCCAACTTTTTTCACTTCTTCAAGTAGGTAGGAATAAGGTATCTCAAAAAATTTTTATTTTTTCCAACTTGAAATTTTCTCATAATGGCTTGTCTTATATATTTTCTTCAAAATTATTTGTTTCAACTGGAGAATTTTTTATTAAATCAATTTCAGTTTTTTTTCTTCAAAACTTCTAATAATTTTTCAACTCGAGAATTCTTTCCAACGAAGTACAACGTTGTCGAATTTCTTTCAATGTCATATTTTAATCCATTTTCAAAATTTTCAAAATTCCCAGGTATACATCCACCAACTTATCTAAAGAAACTGTTTTTAAATTCCATAAAAATAATTTTAGAGTTGAAAAAATGATGGAAAAAAATCGAGGATAAAAAATTCAAACCAGAAAAAAATTATGAAAAATTTCAAGATCGAAAACAATTTTTAGAAAATATTTCCAGAAAAAGTAAAAAGATTTAAAAATCTGAGAAAATTTTAGATAGAAAAGATTTTGGCACCTGATTGAAAATAATTGAGAAAAAAATCATAAATAAAAATAATATTCAAAAAAACATGAGTCAAAATTTGGAATAAAATTTCCGAGAAAAAATTTGAATAAATTCGTCTATTTTTTCACACGAATATTTCTTTCATCAACTTCACCTAATTACCACCTCTTAAACTCAAAACTCATTTCCAACGTATTTTCCCTCCATTTTACACCACGCTTCAACATTCACTCCCATAAAACAGTACCCTACCCTCCTTTCCTCCACCCTTCAAACATCAAAATATTTCGACCCAACACCGCCCATAAACTGGAAACATAAAATTACCAAATTTTCTCTCATTCATAATTCACAATAAAAATATTTAGCTGCATAGAGCAGATTTTCCCCCAAACTGCGGCAATATTAAAAGCTTTATGAAAATTGAAAACCCGATCTAACTCCTCTATATTGATCTTAGGAGGCTAAATTTTTACATATAACTTTTGTTTCGCGGTTAACCGCAGCTACAACAGCGAACAAAAGTTATACACAGATTTCGCCGGCGAAAGTATTAAAAGAGAAGCGTGGCAAAACGTAAAAGTTTCAAATCCTCGTAGTTGTTTCGGTATAATAAAAACAGCAAAAAATATGTATTTACATCAACTTTTCTAGTGTTTATTTTAGTTAGGTAATAAAAGAGATTATATAAATATTCGCCGATTAAAGCGAAAATTATTAAACGAGTTATGGTAGTGAAAAAGTTTCATAATCATTTGCACGTTTTATACCTATCCTTAGTGGGTACATTTCGTCGGCCCCGCCCAAAATGATTTTGGAAATGAAACCTATATACATCGATAGTGCTTCGTTAGTGCAGGATAGTGCACCAAGTTTTATCGTTAGTGCACACCCCCCTCCCGAGTTATTTAAAAAAGTCTTTGGGCGGGGCTGTGGAAACGTGGCCCCGCCCATGTCGACTTTGGGGGATGAAACCTATATACATCGATAGTGCATCGTTAGTGCAGGATAGTGCACCAAGTTTCATCGTTAGTGCACGCCCCCTTCCATTTCAATTACATGTGTATTTTTTTGGAATTTTGGGCGGGGCTGTGGAAATGCTGCCCCGCCCATGACGATTTTAAGGATGAAACCTATATACATCGATAGTGCATCGTTAGTGCAGGATAGTGCACCATATTTTGTCGTTAGTGCACGTCCCCTTTTCACTGTAATTATGCGATCTTTTTGAGGGGTTTTGGGCGGGGCTGGGGAAATGCTGCCCCGCCCATACACCAAATGGGTCAAACGTGGTGTGTATCGTTAGTGCATCGTTAGTGCAAGATAGTGCACGCATGCTCCACGTTAGTGCACACCCCGTAGATTTTTTTTTCAAATTTTTAAATTTTTTTGAATAGTTTTCACTCATTTTTGGGTTTTGAAAAAGTGATATGTCACACCTTCAGGTACAACAAAATGAGGGAAAAGGTTAGGTCATGGTTGTAAGGGGCTGGGCCCCCTTATGTATATGTCTTGGAGCTTGTGGTAGGGGGGGGGACACAGCGGGACACAGTGGGGCAGAATGAAATTTAGCGCGTCAAAAATCCAATTTTCGGTTGAATTTTTTTGATGTACTGAAGCTGAATTTGACATTGGTCTCTTTTTTTCAAAGGTCACGCACCCTCCCCAAGGTAGAAATATAAATTTTTGAATTAAATCGTGTTTGTGAGGTCTCTATTCTCTCATTTGAAAATTTAATTTATTTTTGACATATTCATGATTCAAGGTTTTTACACTGAAGAGAAAATTCGAGGAGGATGAATTTAACCCAGACCGCAGACTCATTTTTAAGAATAATCGCCCAATTTTTTGAAATAGGTTTTCAAAATTTTTCATTTTTTTCTCGACTATTCAGGTTTTTTCATTTTTCCTCGCTTCTTCTTTTAATACCTACTCATTACTCAATGGTTCCAGAATTTCGAGGAATTTTTATCATTTTCAAAAATGCTTTTGATTTTTGATCTTTTACTACACTTAATTCATATTCCTACAAGTTTTGACACATTTGAAAATTTAGCATTTTATAAAACTTACTTATTTTTTATTTCCACAAAATTACTCAGTTTTTCACACTTCTTTTTTTCTTTTTCAAAAGCTGTATAATTATTTCTGATTTTTTTCTCAAGTTTTTGTCTGCCCAAAGGCTCTGGTGTGGTAAGGGGGTCATTTAGTCCTTGGTCGAACTTTGGCCAAACTCTTATACCATTTGATTTGGCATGGTAGAAGATGATTTTATAGCGCATGAGCGAATTTTTATCTCACCCCTGGAGGGCTGGAGGGCCAAAATACACGATTTTCAAGCTGAAAACTCTTAAAAATGCTATCTCCGCGAGTTTTCAACCGATTTTTTCCAAACTTGGCACAAAGGTAGTGGTACTAGAGGGGAATACCCTGAAATTTTTTCAGATTTTTTCGACCACTCCAATGACCTTGAATTCGACTTTGAAAATCTCAAATCGCCCTCGGAGCACCGTTTTGCCGCGGGGTATAAAGAAAAAAATATTTTCATGTTTCCCACTCCATGTTACACCACTCAGAATTTTTTCAGATTTTTTCGAGTGGTGGTTTACATGTGGCGTCCGAAAAACTGATAAATCGGTCGTTTTATTATGTACCTACTTTAAAATTATGCCTTTCCCATCAATTCCGTATTTTTTCATTTTTTCTCACTAAAAATACATTCATGCTCGCTTTTTATTAAATTTCGATCAATATTCACCCATTTCCCATGACTACGACATTTTGAACATAGGGTACCCCCGGATATGATGGACGAATCGGCCCAAGAGCTACTTTTTGAAACTAACCAGTAGACATTATTAAGGACCCCAAAAAATGATTTTAGAAAATTTTTTCCACTCCCTAACTCACCCCCTTAGCACCACCCCCAAAACAGCGAATTTTGTCAAAAATCGCATCTCGGAACCTAATGGACCAAAAATTCAGAAAGTTATTTGGTGTACATAGGGAGTAGTGACCAATTTTTGAGAATTTTTTCAGATTTTTTTGCGATGCATTCTATATTCTAAAAAACCACCATTTAAACTTTGAATTGCTCAAAGGGTCTAGCCGTATAAGGAGTGATTCTGGCCATGGGTTGGATTTTCGTTTTAACCTTCCCAAATGATACCCTCTGATGTAAGAAAATCTGAAAAAATTTTCAACCCTCCCCCTTCTATTTCTGAGTAATGGCCACCGAGGGCTAAATGACCCCCTCACCACACCAGAGCCTTTGGGCAGACAAAAACTTGAGAAAAAAATCAGAAATAATTATACAGCTTTTGAAAAAGAAAAAAAGAAGTGTGAAAAACTGAGTAATTTTGTGGAAATAAAAAATAAGTAAGTTTTATAAAATGCTAAATTTTCAAATGTGTCAAAACTTGTAGGAATATGAATTAAGTGTAGTAAAAGATCAAAAATCAAAAGCATTTTTGAAAATGATAAAAATTCCTCGAAATTCTGGAACCATTGAGTAATGAGTAGGTATTAAAAAGAAGAAGCGAGGAAAAATGAAAAAACCTGAATAGTCGAGAAAAAAATGAAAAATTTTGAAAACCTATTTCAAAAAATTGGGCGATTATTCTTAAAAATGAGTCTGCGGTCTGGGTTAAATTCATCCTCCTCGAATTTTCTCTTCAGTGTAAAAACCTTGAATCATGAATATGTCAAAAATAAATTAAATTTTCAAATGAGAGAATAGAGACCTCACAAACACGATTTAATTCAAAAATTTATATTTCTACCTTGGGGGGAGGGGTGCGTGACCTTTGAAAAAAAAGAGACCAATGTCAAATTCAGCTTCAGTACATCAAAAAAATTCAACCGAAAATTGGATTTTTGACGCGCTAAATTTCATTCTGCCCCACTGTGTCCCGCTGTGTCCCCCCCCCTACCACAAGCTCCAAGACATATACATAAGGGGGCCCAGCCCCTTACAACCATGACCTAACCTTTTCCCTCATTTTGTTGTACCTGAAGGTGTGACATATCACTTTTTCAAAACCCAAAAATGAGTGAAAACTATTCAAAAAAATTTAAAAATTTGAAAAAAAAATCTACGGGGTGTGCACTAACGTGGAGCATGCGTGCACTATCTTGCACTAACGATGCACTAACGATACACACCACGTTTGACCCATTTGGTATGGGCGGGGCAGCATTTCCCCAGCCCCGCCCAAAACCCCTCAAAAAGATCGCATAATTACAGTGAAAAGGGGACGTGCACTAACGACAAAATATGGTGCACTATCCTGCACTAACGATGCACTATCGATGTATATAGGTTTCATCCTTAAAATCGTCATGGGCGGGGCAGCATTTCCACAGCCCCGCCCAAAATTCCAAAAAAATACACATGTAATTGAAATGGAAGGGGGCGTGCACTAACGATGAAACTTGGTGCACTATCCTGCACTAACGATGCACTATCGATGTATATAGGTTTCATCCCCCAAAGTCGACATGGGCGGGGCCACGTTTCCACAGCCCCGCCCAAAGACTTTTTTAAATAACTCGGGAGGGGGGTGTGCACTAACGATAAAACTTGGTGCACTATCCTGCACTAACGAAGCACTATCGATGTATATAGGTTTCATTTCCAAAATCATTTTGGGCGGGGCCGACGAAATGTACCCATACTGGGTATAGCTACATATTGTACGTAGTTACATACTTTAGGTATATTTTTCGCTTAAACAGGGTCGTAATGATCCACCAGTTGATTTTATTTCAATATGGCGAACAGCTCAATTAGGCAATTTATATTATAGAAATGTATAGGTATCGAAGCTCTAATACTCGAACCACTCGAGTCGAACGAATGGCAAAATAATTACGCCACAACGGATGCGGAAAATTTCAATAAAAATCTCAATGAAATTGAAAATATACAGGGTAGAAAAAAAAAACACCCCGGAGAAAAAAACCCATCTCCATTATGAAAATACAAATATGAAATATTAAAAAATTAATGAACTAAAAGTTTTAATTTAAAATCAAAATGCGGTAAATATCTCGGTCTATAAATTTTTTGCTAGAAGTTTAATTTGAAAAAGTTTACTGAATGGTTATAATTTATATCCTAACATTCTAAAGTTTATAAGGGTTACCAGATTTTTTTCTCTTATTTTCATTTTTTTTTCGCGATGCTCTCAGAAGGGAAATAAAAACCGGCGAGAGCTTCTTAAATCTGCTTCTAATTTTCCTAACGAATATAAATCAGAGAAAGATGAGATTTCATTTGATATTTTGAAAATCATTAGCCAACGAGAAATCGCCGAGTATATTTCAAGGTTTACGAAGTGGATGAAGCCAGGGGTCGTCAAAGTATCCAGCATTCGGATGTTTTTATCCGGAATTAACAACTGCGCCAGGAGCCACGTTGCAATCGGAGATGAGAAACGAAGCCGGCAGATATTTTAATGATTTCTCTTTCGTGTCCGAGTAAAAGGGTTAAATTTCTGGAGGCGATTACGTCAGTTTTAGAAGACTCGATGCATAAGAGCTCGAAATACCCGATCCTAGGACAATGTACGTCTCGGTGAGTTATAATTGGAAGTAATAGCGAATCTGGATAATACGGTCTTATTGTTGGCTCTGTTTCGATCCATCCTGACAAGACTGGGTACTTATACGATGCATCGTATATTCGTATACACAAAGGATTATTTTTTGCATACAAAACCACATCTCTCGTACCGTCGTCTGTATAACCAGACTTTATACTTATTAGTAAACAATACAGCCAGCAAGTAAAGTTGATACAATGTGGAAAAGGTGACGCTTCGTAGATAATGCGATTTTGGTATAGTTAGATAGGTATTTCCATATTCAAAGTAAATATTTATATTTTAAGCAAATTACGATTACACTTAAAAAGTTTGCCAACTTTGCGAATTTAATTTTAAACAACATGAAAAAAAATTATAACGCGAACCTGTTAAAAACAAACTTTACGGTTACATCTTCCTGGTGTGAAATTTTCCCAAGCTGGAAAATGCAAAAAGTCAAAAGTTTTCCTTCCAACATTCTGTCAAAGAAGTAAAAAGTATTTAATATGCTACGAAAGTTATTCACACCAGAAGCAAAACGAAATTATTTTAATGATGGGAAAAAAATTATGAAAATTCTCTGATTTATATTCTCGTGTCGAGATAATAACCGCGCACGATCCTTGTTTTCGCTACATGTGGTGTACCTAGCAGTTTCGGCGTTTTGGGAGGTTTAGTTTTTCACTTTGGGGTTTTCCTGAACCGCAAGTTGGGTTTTTACGCTCGTCTAATTATTTATCAAAATGCTGCGCTTGGTATTCTCAAATGCAGGGTGTCTCAGTTTCGTCGAGATAGGAAATCCGTTGAAATGTGGTGGAATCCGGGGTGAGAAGTGAGAAATTTTTAACAAGCTGTGGTGGTCTGTTTGGGAAAAAATGAAAAAAAGATGCAGCGAAAATTTCTCGAATGAGGGAGTTATTTAGAGGATGTAAATACGATTTATATCTAGTGACCTCACAAATTTTAACATCGGTCAAATTCGAGTTGACGAAATTCGATTCCTTGAAATTTTTTGAGTCAGATTAGCCATTCATTAAATTTTTTCTGCCCTCAGAGAGGTTGTGAACAGAGCTATAATTTTTACACCAATCTCAAACACTGGTCTACAATATGGAGGGGGGGGGGGGGGGGGGTTGAAGTGAAAAAGGTTCGTCAGTATGGAGTATAAAATTGAAATTTGTAGTTTTCTTAACTCTCAGAGTTCAATTCTGCGACCAACTCGCTCAAAAAAAAGGAACTCCGTGAGATGAATGATGAGCCAAAATTGGAAAATTTTCTACATTATTGATCGAAGTGTCAAAATCTTTCATTTTTGACCTCTCAAATTCATTTTTAGATCATTTTCCTGAAAATCTTGAAAGATTTACATGACTCCATAGAGTACTTGGATGGCGAAAAATGTTCAATTAAATTCAAGGAACTACCAAACGTTCTTGGTGGAGGAAAGAGGAGATAGGGAGATCTAAAACAATTATTAAACTACAAAATACTTATCTTTCTATTGTCAAAATCGAAGAATATTTCAATTTTTGACGTTATCTCATATTTTTGGAAAATTATGGTTCATCTTGGAAATTGAAAGAGTTGCAGAAAAGTTGACTTTTTTTTTACAAAATTCATCCAAGCAAAGTCCAACCGAACTGATATCAATATGGGTTGCAGTGGAAAAAATTGTAATTTTTCATCGAAAAAAAAAAAAAAATAGAATTTTCATCGAAAAGAAAATAGAATTTTGAATTGAAAAACTACAAAGATTTTTCAACTTCAATGCATAATAAGTATCATCTCAGAAAATGGTGGGTGAAAAAAATTTATTTTTTTAAAAAGTGTAGTCTTGTCAGATCGTTGCTTAAAATAACAATTTTAATGTTAGTTGGCTAAATTTGACTGGAATTATTCCAAGTTGGAAAATTACAAAGAGCAAAATATTTACTTACAAAAAATTACTATTTTTAAAATCGGAAAATTTTCAAAAATTGATCGGAAATGTCTGGATTTATAACACGCCTCGCCTCCCTTCCCTTACACTGGAATTTTTAGAGAGAGAATTCCACTGCAGAAAAATTTTGCACTAATTGCACAAGCTGAAAAATGATTTAAATAAATTGTGTTGAATAAATATTAAATATTATTTGCAGAATTTAAATTTAAAAATTAAATTAAAACTTTTCACAGCATTAAATCATAAAAATTGAAGATTTTAATTTTCAATTTCATCCAAGTTTTTTTCAAAATGATGTACTTACGATCCAAGGTCCATTTTGAAAATGTAAAAAACCGTCCAAAAAATACATTCAAAATATTTCCATAAAGAATTTGAGAATTTTAAGCGAACAAATTTGATGTCAATACCTACCTCGGTATCAAAATTTTAAAATTCCCTAATCACAATAAAATTCTTAATTATTGGATTTTCTCCCTTTTTTTTCAGATGGCTGAGGCAAGCAAAATGAAAACCCCACAAATAATTTTTTTTCCATACTTATAGGTAAATGTTAATTAGCTCATTTCAGAAGGCCTCATGTTTTTAAGACCTTTCAAACTTAGAAGTGGGCCCTTCAATTACACAATTCAACATAGAATTTTTTTTTAACTTTAATGGATCATTTTTGTAGTATTTTTTTGCTCTTATTATGAGAAAAATAATGAGAAAAATCCATCATTCAAGAATTTTTCACAATCTAAATTTTTTATTGAATTTTTTTCACAACTTTTGATAACTTTTGACACTTGAATGAATTTTCTGAGCGAACGAAAAAAAATGAATGGATCATAAATGTAGAGCGCAAAATTACCTTTCTGTACAGTTCCATTAGCTTTTTCTTGAGAGGGTCCAATTTTTGAGATATTTTCAATAAAAATGCAAAAGTTGAACTTCGAACTTTCAATTAAAATACCTCGAAAGCAAAGCCACCTAAAAAAATCTAATCGAGTTCAACAGAAAGAAAATTTTGCGATCAACAATAAATGTAGGTACATAAATGCTTTTCATTTTTTTCGTCGAACCTTTCCTTTGGTCGTTTGGTCAGGGAATTGACTTTAAATGTCAAAAATAAAATTATGGAAAAGTGTGGGGAAAAAATTCATTAAAAATTTGAATCATGGAAAATCCTTTAGGAGATTGAATTTTTTTGCCATTTTTCTTGTGATCAGCGCAAAAACTACTAAGTATAAAATTATCCATTAAATTTCGAACAGAATTTCAAAATCTGAAAAATGTCGACTTATGTTACAAAACTTTATTTCAAAAATAGTATATGTCTACTTCAATAAATACTTGAAAAACTCGCAAAAATCCCAAACTCGAAACCCCTTCAAATTCAAATTAGGCACTATGCCCAAATACATTACCTATTTATCTGATATCTACGAATTCTACCTTTTGTCGCTGGCTCACGGAACCAAGTTACAAAACATCTCGTATAATTTTCAGTTCACATGGCAGTAAATTTCGTCGACATAAGTTTAAACGAGACCAAACTCCAAGATTATTTCAAACGTGGTTTATTTACCCAGACCAGATACGATGGTCAAATTTCTCTCATTCGAGAATAAATAAAAAAGATAAATTAAATTAAATTCAAAGACTCCCAAACATCAAAGTAAACATGCGCAAGTGGGCATCAAAAACCAAAGTTTCAAGGGCTGTTGGTGGCCGGATCTCAACTTTGGATAAATTTTATTTCTAGCACAGTCAATATTTTTCATCTCAATATCTGCATATCATCATCCTAATCATCCTACCTACTTATTCGAATACTTAGAAACTTATTCAACATCGAGGATTAAAACTCGATTCTATCTATAATCAGTTCATTTTTCTTTCAAAAATGTTGCAACCATTTAAGAATTCATAGCTCTAGTATATTCGACATTCGTGCTTTATCGCAATCGGAAAAAATAATAAGTATGTCATTTCACACTCTCAGTTTATCTAACATATCCAATATTCAGCATTTTACGAAACAAAAACCTTCACATCTGGAGATATAGGCCTCTCGTGAAACACCAAGTACCTACGTATTCTTTATCCACGGCACATATGGGCGGATAATCTCATTCAGTATTATATTGGGAAGTAAATGAGGAAAACGTTTATTTTTAGATAATACGAGCAGAACATATGACAAAACAATCGCTTCAGCACGTTATATGGAAAAAAACGTATCACTACAAAATATACCTTTATATTTTCCCCCAAAATATTTGTAAAGTTAATCATTCGAAACCGGTTTCGTCGCAAGTGCACAACTGGCAGTTATACAAATAAAGGGCAAAATAATTCTTTTCTTCTTTTTTTTTCAGTGGGGATGATTCATTTAGAAAAATTTTCAAATAACTTAATTAAAACATTTAGTCTGTTGAGTGGTATTTGTGAAGATTGTGGTTAGTAATAAATTCCCTGAAATGTTACTGCGGCTTTTTGTTGAAAAAATATTCACGTCAGGTATTTTTTTTCCATCGCTATGTTTATACTTTTATTGTTATGAAATAATTAATATGAGAAACGCGACGCTGACGTCGATACAAATTGTTTAATTTAATTTCGCGAAAATTTACTCAACGAGGTGCTCGAGAGTCGAGACGTGTCTCAGGGTTATGGCTTTTCGCGAATTTAAACGACGTACCGAAGGTGGCTACGGTTTATTATAAATCGAGCTTATCTACGCGGTTTGGCGAGTTTACCCATTTTAAAAATGTATACCGAAAAGACGTTTCAGTTCCGGCTTAAAATATCCCCACCGAATAGTCAATTAATATAGATAAGATTAAAAGGCTGCTGGGTATGGATTCCAGCAACAATATGCTTTTCTGACCACGAAATTTTAATCGGCTTAATTGTTCGTAGTTTTCGTCACTTTTGATCCTCTCCCTGTTTTTTGGAAGTATATTCTACCTCGATGATATATTTTTGCCTTTTCTAATTGCCTCTCGACAGATATTTTTTTTTGGAACTACGATGAGAAAATTGATTTAATTATCGGTGTAAATTAATGAGTATGGGTATTGATTTCCGAAGAAATAGAGAGAGGGGATGAGGGGCCATGGGCTCAAATCTAAATAACTAATTTGTGTTGGTTCGGCGTTAAAACTTCTTTAGTAAGCCTGTAATAAATTATACTTCTTAAACTTAAATAATCCATCGACGCCCTCGCTTTAAACTGATGTTTAATGTTCTGTAGAACGTCTTAAGACTAATGGCTTTCATTAAATATTCCTGTATTCGGTACGAAAGGTACTTAGTATTGCCATAAATTCGTTCCACATCTTAAATAGAACGTATAATTTGGCCGGCTTTTGTGCATAACGTATACCACTATTCCAGGATATACTAATATGCCATCGTATAAGCCCCTCCCCTCACCCAGAATAATCGAAAATTTCAATATGTAAAAGATCGCGTATATCACCTAATCACCTTCCCCTCCCCAATTCGGTTTCCTCCGGCTGTATCGTTTCCAGCGTCTTGACATATTTTCCCCTTTATTATCAAATCGTCAACTTGATCACCATTTTAATTACTCGTATTTCGTTTATATTCAATAGATGTTCAAAAAATTCGGTATTTTTTAACCTCTCGATACTAATACTTGCCTCGTCCCTCGGAACCCTAATAAATCAAATTTTCTAATATTTAATTACGTATTAGATATCAGTCTGGTTTCATCGTTTCTCGCTTTCACTCGGTTTAATAAACTTGTCGTCTAAAGCTACGATCCATCGAACGAAATTAACACCGTTGGTGGATGGCAAAACGACGAACAGTACGTTTATTTTTGTGACTGTTTTTTGCTCCTGTTTCATTTCAACGCTGCCCTTCTCCGCACCACCTTCGCCGGGGAAATTACTTTTATTGTGTTTGATGCGTTCGGAATTCTGGTACCATAAAAAGCAATCGTTCGGCCGACAAATTCTTCCAGAAAGAATGTTTTTTCCGAGTAACGTCTTTTTTTTCTAGTACCCTTCCACCCTTTTGTGGCTATTTTTCGATATCCAGTGATAGGAAATTATTCGCGTGGTTTTGCGGTGCTCTATTTTCACCGTTGGAAGAGACCATGGATGTGGAAGGGGAGACAAAAAGTAAATACTTGGGGTACCTGACCTACAAATAAAGAAATCGTCCGGGGTTTCGTTTGCTTCCTACAAAGGAAGGAAAAAGGGCTAAAGAAGTGTATAATATGTTGCCTAGTGTAATAATGGAAGGAATAGTTGGGAGTTTGGATTTTTTCGTGATAGTTGAATCAAAATCTAATTCAGATTTTTTTTTTTTTAATTTCACTTTGGTTCGTAAAATTAGAGAAAATGGAAGAAAATGAGTGAAAACGAGAGGAGCAGAGGATTAAAAATTTGACACAGAAATGTCTGTAAAACCATCCGAAAAAATATGAAAACCAGAGAAAAATTTTCTAAAACCTTTCTCGAAAGATTTTCTTAGAGCCTTGAAAAATAATGTAGCTAATGACTAAAAAATGAATGGGCACTTTACAATTTGGAACTTGGTTTGTGCTCAAATACATGTATAGGTCGTTAAAACGATTTAAAATTTGTCTTTCTTCTAAGCCTTTTTTTTTTCATCACGTCTTTGAAAAGTTGTCTGGCCGAGTCGACTTTTCGACTCAAATTTTACAGCTTTTATTTCCACAAAGTTTTCGGTAAGTTTCTTTAGATAGACTTCGTACTATTTCAGACTGAAAAAATATTTCGTGATATTATTTCGATGCCTTTTTTGATTCGCATTTTCGAAGCGATAAACTTTTAGAGAAAAATTTTCTCAACTGAAGACAGAAATTTCGTGTGAATTTTTTTCTATTTTTTTTCTTCCTTTGGATATTCCATTCGTACATCTTTGATCTTGCCAACTCTTTTGGAAAGTATGAAATTTACTATTAGGTCTAACAGAAAAGTATAAAATAGGTGCACGGTATTCGAGTATATCACCATAATTTCATTCAATTTTGGCAACGAAATATGGAATTTCTAATTTTAGTTCTCAACTTCTTACCTACTTAAAGTATATTATTTAATAATCAAATTAAAAAAAATTAAACTTCGCTAATTTTTCAAAATATGGTAGCTTTTGAGATGAGATTTATTTGTACACAATTTTAGGACTCTTCGAAGACTCCTCAGAGCATGCTTTTTACAAAAATTCGAGGATTTGAGTTTTCTCAGAATTAATCCTGATTTTGCGAAGCTTTACCTCACTCTCTCCACCTCATCCTGCAAAAAAAAAACATTATTATAAATTCGACGCTAATTTCAATTTTTTAAAATGAAAGTGCAGTAAGGCTGGGCTGTCCTTGCTCTGCTTGGTACTTTTTTTTACAATAATAATTTTTCAAAATTGATTAAAATTTTGTTATTTATCAAATACAGCAGAATTTCATACACCTATTTAGATTAGAATTTTTTAAAACTCAAAAAAATAATTAAGAAAGAGAGTCTAAACAAAGATTTTAAGAAAGGATGAAATATTTTCTCTCAAATTTTTAAGTAGAGATTTTGTGAAAAAAAGACATTAAAAAAGTATTGGAAGTCCTGCAAGTATCAAAAAATAGAAAAATAAAGTTTGAAAAATGGCGAGTATTCGGACTGATTTTCCAAAATTTTGAAGTATAGCATAAAAAGAAAGATAGAAAATTATACTCGAGTGAAGCAAAGTTGAATAATTCGCCTTTCATAAGCATTTTGAGATCTCTTAAGAGAAGGAAATACCCTCGCATTCCAGTTTGAGAGACTTTTTTAATCAGGAATTTTCCATTTCTACAACTTTCAACTTTTATTATGTTGTGTTCGTCTCCTTCGTCTTCTTTTTTTTTTTTTTTGAAAATCTTTGGATTTTGAAGATTTGAACAATTTCATCAAACATATTATTTATTCAATGACAATAATTCAGTTATAACTGATCGAGGAGGGGAGGAAATTGTCACAAAACACAATTTTCCCCATTTTATTCAATTCAAAACCAAAATTTCTCAGGAAGAATTCATCTCTACATATTTTTCTCTCTGTTTTGATTTTTCCTGCTGAAAAATGTAATTCCAACATTATTAGGGAGGAGAAAGGGAGAAAACTGTTCTTTATGCTTTCCATTCGATTCGATCATGATTTTCCCCCTTTTTCATCCTCCAGCTTCCTGGGTTTAGATTTTGAGGTCTGTCAGTCCACTCTTGGAATTGATAAATTAAAATGGTAATCAGAAGAGAATTCATATATCAGAGCTGCATAAAAATCTACCTACTACCTTTCCATTATTAAATTGATTTTTTGGTGGAGGAGAAGGGGAGAGATTTTGAGAACTTCATCTTTCAACTTTTTAATTAAAAAAAAAAAATTCAAATCATCGCCCCCTAAAATTGTGGTTCTGATATTCACGTCATTTATGCTCTTCAATTTTTCGGCATTTCTGATTCAACAGCCCCCCACCCCATCCCCAGGACCGAAACCTCAAAAAACCTAAAAAATTAATTAAATCTGAAAACAAAAACATATACGAGTTGAAAAAAGCCCCCAGTTTTAATATCCGTCCCATTTCGAGTCCGGCGGGTTCTGCGCCAGGAGCTTTTTTTTCAATGCATAAATCAAAAAATTAACGACCAATAAACCCATTGACGAATTAATTCGACCCGATACACCGCAAAATATCGAAAAAAAATCTCTCAAACGTTGAACCTTTCTCTTCCCATACACCTTCACCTCTCACAGCCTCCCCATCAAGCACTTCATCGCTAAGCGAGCTCCAGTCCAAGAATGCTGAGGGCATCGAAGGATGAAAAAAAATAGGATGCGAACGCTACAGGGACGATAGTTAAACCAAATTAAACACGCAACAACGACACGCCGCCAAACAATGTCGGATTATTTCGTTTCATTGCCGTCTATACGGCATTAGCGCACATCACCGACAACCGACTTGCACGATACTGACGCTCCGGCTAACGTATAAACTTGATTAAATGTGAAATTTAAAATTTAATATCTTAAAACCGTGACCGTAGTGAAATATTTTCAACTTGCCTGCGTCAGCGGCGGTAGAGTGGCGCGGCGTCCCAGAAAAAAAAAAGTAAATCCACTTTTGTTTATCTACTACAGGAAAATTTAATTAAAAGAAAATTTCAAACTCGTATAATAAAGTTTGTAAACGGTATTTTTTTTTCTCTCTCCGAAACAGAACATGGGTACTAACGTTTAAAGTAATTTTCAACACGTCCTCGGCAAAATGATGTCTCAGTTTGATTAAAATATTCGCCAAATTTTTGAATTTCATTAACAACGGTGCCCTTGCCAGTGAAGTTTTACCCCCTTTTTCAGTATGTACCCAACGATATAAATATTTTTTGTATTCCACAATACGGGATGGGGAAAAAAAGGGATTATAAACAGATACTTGAATACGAAACTTTTCGATGTTTTCGAGAAGAGAAAAAAATTTATCGTTGAATTTCGCTATAAAACGTTTCTCATCTTTGTCTTATAAAATTATCACTTTGAAATTCTACGAGAAGTGAAAATATATAGAGAGTTACTATGACAACCGTGAAAAGCCAAGTATTAACCAGGAAATGATTGAATCTTTTCTATTGAACAGAATCAAACTGAATAGTCCTTTAAAGGACGTTTTATACAACGATCGCCAAATGTTACCCAAAGGTTCATTAGGTTTTCATGTTTAGTTTATGTTTACCGCACGTCACAAATACCAAATCTGGTTTAACGCAGTGACACATTCTCAATCCTCGGATCCATTGTGTATTGTGAACTTCAAACTGCTAGCAAAATCCCACACGCTTTAGGGTGTCCAATAAAGCTGCCCAAATACACGTATGATCAACATTTTTCCATTCTCATTACAAAGTGGAACTGAATTAAACAATAAATCGAATCGTACATGATTTATTTTCCTATCGAGTCTAAATTCTATGTGCAGGCAGCGAATAAGTTGCATAACGATCTCACGAGGCGCTATAGGCAATACTTTTGACACTTACGAATCATTTTGAAACACACGAATGCGAAAAGAGTTGCCTAAGCGATGCCTACTGAATAGATTAAATTTAAAGGCGAATTATATATGCAACTTATGTAACGTCGAGGAGAAAAATGTTGGCAATGTGTGAATGTTGAAACAAGACGTGTGTTTTTTTCCTGGCTTGGACGATTTTTCATAGCGAATAAAAAATGAGATGAACACATCTGTCGTGTTTCCATATGGGGATGCTGGATATTTTTACACATATTGAAAATACAGTTATTACAATTTATAGCGTCGTGTTGAATATTACAGTAAAAGAATGCGAATTAATTTTGATTTGTTTCGAGAAATGCGAGAAATTTATTTTTTTTAAAAAAAAGAAAAAAAAATTAAATCAGTTTTCCGGAGTTGGTGAGATTTTGTAAATTGAAGGTGTACCGATTTGTTTGTTTGTTTGTGTAGGTAAACACAGGCGCACCCAAGGGGTGGGCTCGAGGGGAAGGGCTCGAGCCCTCTCCTTAATCTCGGAAAAAAGATTTTTTTATTGTAAAAATATAAAAACGTGCATTTTTTTGCTCTTCAATAGTATTTTTTCCAAGAAAATTTCGCCCTCGCTTCGCTCGGGTAGTATTTAGATTATTTTAATTTAAAATTTGATAACTTCTGACTATAATTTTTCAGCAAAAAATCACCAGTTCTTTAATAAATTCCCAATTTGTCAGAAAAAATTAATGATTTTTGACTGAAAGATCAGTAAAAAATGACTAATTTGAAATTTGAGCCCCTTCCCCTATTTACATATTACATATGTATTTTAGATTCTCAGCCTTTCCCTTGATTAAATTTCTGAATGCGCCTATGTGGGTAAACTTCGATTTTTCTGAAAAAACCAAACATGTTCATTTTTTAAAATTAGGAAATGAATTTTTTTCTCAGCTTTTCAGCTCAAAATTATTTTTTTCATGTCGCTGCGAAGGTTTTCATCCCTTAAAAATATCTGATTGAATAAAATTTTACAGTTTTGATGGAAAAGTTTTAGATTGGCCCTATTCTTTTTTTAGGAAGATAAACCAGAAAAGAATCTTGGATTTTGACAGCGTGACAGTTTGCATTGAATGTAGGACTCCCAATAAAAATAGCAAATTCCCCAGCCCATAGAAAGGCCCTTCTAGAAGCTTCAAAAATGAATCATTTTCGAAAAAATACTCGGGTTTTGCCACTTTTAAGTAAGTTCAAATGGTTCACTCAAAACTCGAACATTTTGCAATCTTGCCAAAATTTTTGTTGGTCAGTTGATTTGAAAAATTTTCAAAAAGTTCAAGTTTATCATTGTCAAAAATTATTTCAAGTGACCAAAACGTTTTGGCCAAATGTTTAGGTAAAAAAAATTGGTCTTGAAATTTCTATTTTAGAGGAGAATTTGATGGATTTATTTGAAAAAATTTCACCATTTTGAAATTTCCGGACAAAATTGCTATTGTGAGAAATTAATTTTTGTTCGTCTGGAGAATAATTTTTCGTGGCAGTGCTGCTAATTGCACGTTGATTCGAAAAATTTTAATAAAATTCAAGGTGATCATTCAGTGACTTGAAAAGTTGTCAAAACTTTTTTCGGTTATTGAAATTAATTAAAAATTTTTTTTGACAATTTATCTCAACAGTGCAACCAACTGAAATTTTACAAAAAAATGTGTTTATGAACGTGTAGTTGAAAATCGTATCAATAAGTGACCGAAAAAATTGGTCAAATGTTTAAACAAAAAAAATTCACATTGAAATTTTTTGAAAAAATTCACATTGAAATTTTTTGAAAAAATTCACATTGAAATTTTTTGAAAAAATTCACATTGAAATTTTTTGAAAAAATTAAAATTTTTGAGGAAAGTGATATTTTAGAAGAAAATTTGATTTTTTTCATTCTAAAACAGGTAATAAGTTTTGAAAAAAACTTGATACTGAAATTTGGGCGTTGTACAAAAAAATTGACATTTCCGTAGGGAAGAAATTCAACAATTTTGAAATTTTGGGACAGTAATTATTGCAATTTTTAGAAATCACCACTTTTAAAATTGAATTGGCATTTTAGAGAGAATATTAACATTCTTAAGCTTGAGAAAATCAATTTGGCTTATGAAAAATTTATTTTGCTCGATTTTAAAACGTTTGAAGTGTACGACTCTTTCGTAAAAAAAAAAAAAAATGAAAAAATTTTCCCATTCACCATCTGAAATTTTTCAATCTCTTAAAAGAGAACATATCCAATTTAGAGTCAGCGGCCAAAGAATTGTACACAAAAACTCAAATCGTTTGTTTCTGAGGAGTGGCCAAGGTTTCCAGCAGGTGACATGACTCAAAAATGGTAATAAAAAACACGATTTATTCTATCTTCAGGTAAGTACCCCGGCTCCGTCTTTTTGTGGGCTGGGAACTTTTTCCGGCAGATCTCTTATTCAATTTAACTCACCAATTTTTGTCAAAATTTAGGGTAAATAAGTTTTTTTGTTTTCACCCTATTATTCAGCCTGACCCTATTTTTCAAGTCAATAATGAAAATATTACGAGAAATAATTAACAATAAGCCCAACTGCACTCAAAATAAATATTTACCAACTCTTAAAAATATTTGAAAAGTTTTCCTCCCCTTTACCCTTTAAAACCTTTAAAGATTAATTAGTTTGAAAGTGACGAAAAATATCACGATTCAGAGAGTTTGTTAAAAATTTAAAAGCACTTATTTTTTGCCATCTCCTTGAAAAGTTAATCTGTGATGAAAAAATGAATACCTAATGATATTTATTTGCATATATATTATTTTATTCCTTTCGCGTTGTCATCAATTAGGTTTTTCGAGATGAATTTATACATTTCCATTACGTTCTTTGTCTTCAATAAAAGCCTAAGTGTATTAAGAATTCACGTGCTAATAGGATAATTTGGTTTTATAAATTCACATAACGTTCGCAGCACGTATAAACTTAAACAAATGATTTGCTGCACGTAAATAGACCCGAAACAAGTTCAAGGCTACGAACGTCGTCAAAGGTTCGTTAATTACTCGAGATGATGTCGCTCTTATATCTCCTTGATACCCTATTTTTCAACTCACTTAGGCGTACAGTGTACTTATTCAGACGACAGCAGTAATTGGTTTTTAATCCTAGTTAGTTTATATAAAATTTTCATCGTATTTTCAAAGTGAATCAATACACTGTATACCGCGAAAGCTGTTCATAAACTTGGTAATTTCAATTAAAAAATTATCACCTTATTGAGACTACAGTTTATTTATTTACGAGCACTTTTACTTCGAAAACTATCGAGAAAAAATTATTTCCGTGTTTAACGAGAATGTGGTACAGATTTACGAGATATCTTACCGTAATTAATTCTTCCTCGACGGTGAAGAAAAAATTAATTACTGTTAAAAATACCTCTCAACGGGAGACGCGCTTTTTCCTTCTCATCTTGGTAGGACACTGAGAGAAAATAGCGAATTTCTTCATTATCCGCTGAGTAAACTGTGCTAAAAGATTAGTTCTCGCGACTATTTTAAAAATTAACTTTACAAATGGTTCAATTAGTCGAATGAAACGAATTTAGGATGAAAATTACACCGTTTTTGGACCTTTTTGCCAAAATTAAGTATCCCTGGCAAGTGCAGATGAATTTTCGAATAAATTTTGCGACCACTGAACTCCGAAACTCAATACTTTCAAGAACCGTTGTTCTTTTGAAATCATCCTACAAGATATTTCCATCTACCTACGCTTATTTTTTCCTGGAATTTCACTCCCAGTCGGAAATTTCTTTAGATATTGGTATAATTAAGTCTGTAATGTTATCTTGACCTCAAACAGCTCTTTAAAACCTACCAAATCCGCTACAATGTCGCAGTTTGATCTTTTTTTAACGACCCAGCCATGCAAATCGGCCCGATTTATAAAACAGCAAATGAAAAATATTACGATCTTACGCACTAAGCTTGTATTCATGAGGCGAATTAGCATGATAACGGCCGAATTCAACATGAAAATGCACTGAACTGCTTCGCTAACGAATTTTATTACCAATAAATGCGAACGTCTTATCTAAAGTATTGAAAACTCCATTATACCTTTGCAAAATTTTCACAATCGTATTCCAACTCCCAGTGTATTCGACGAAAACGAGACTTTGTAGTTGGAAATTTCGTTTTTATTGACTCAGCAAAATGGACGAGACGAAATTAACATTGCGATTGTAATATTTAGTTGGATAGGTAGTTTGTGAATTTCGAGCTGATCGACCTTAGGGTAAAAACTAATTGTAGATACTTAAATATGTATTTTTATAATAAGTACCTATTTTTCTTTTTTGTTTCAGAAATAAAACTGGGACGATTTTCACTTGTGTTGCTGAAGAATTTCAAGTTTGATATTTGGTTTAGGTACCCATTTCTTACGAAGATAGGTATTTCTTCAAAAAAGTTTTATATATTTTCTTTCGGTGTAATGTGGTATCAAATGTATTGAACCTTTAAAAAAAATGTCTAATTTTTGTAGATATTTTAAGAGTAGATGAATCAGCTGCAGGAGGTTTATAGCAGCCCCAAGTTCTCGTGACTATTTTGTATTTTGAACTGGATTATTGTGCCTACAATGAAAAAAAGTTCTTCAAAGAACGAACATGCAGTTGGACAGAAAATACACAGTGGTATCTGATACTAGGTATTAGGTAAGTACAAGTAGGTACCTCAGTTTACAATCAATCAATAATTTTTTTGTGTGAAACTGCATTTTTAGAAAATAAAATAGGGTATGCCTAAAAAGTCAAATTTTACCAGGGAGTAAGAGTCAAGCTGGCTTCAAATTGAATTTGACTCCAGTTTGATTCCAGATTCCATTAAACCAGAGTTAAGGAGTCGATGTCATGGATTAATTCTGAGGTCAAAAATAAAGGTCACGGATTGATTCATAAGTAGGGAGCGGATTTATATGCACCAAAAATCGTAAAATATGCCATATAATATGCGCTAAAAATCGAAAATATGCTAAAATATGCAAAGTCTTTATGGGTATCATCTGAAAGGTATTGAAAAAATTCATCCATTTTTTACACTTAAACTTTCTCAAGTTTGATTGAAATACACGTTATTGTCAATTAAATGTAAAATCAAACATTTTTATAGCAAAATTGTATCATATTTCCGGCACTGCAACTAATTTCTAATCGACTGAAACAAGAGGCGCGAATTTGAACCAAATAATATCCTTTGATGTTGGATTCAGTGGCATCGAAAGCTTTTTTTTGAGTGGAAGCAAAAATAGTACAAAGAGCTGGAATTTGGAAAACCAGAAAGTTTTTTTTGGGGGGAGGGCAAAAAGGAGCCTTTTTTCACACTTCAGCTTTAAATGGAGTTTACAATTAAATTTTTTTATGCCCGAGCAAAGCGAGGGCAAAGCTCAGAAAAAACTAGAAATTTAATGCACAAAAAAGACATTTTTTAATTGTTTCAATGCTTTAAAAATCTTTCTCTGATGCAAAGCTAAAAACATTGAAAATTGAAAATTTTGAGAAATATGCGCTAAAAAACCGAAAATTGGAGAAATATGTGGAAATATGTACTACAAACAGAGTAAATATGTAAAAATATGCAAAATATGCCAAATCAAATAGGGCTCATTCTTCTCAAAATGATGTGAAACGGAAAAGTACATTGAATATGTCCAATTTTATTGGATACAGAAAAATATGCGTTTTCATATTAATCCGCTCCCTATTCATAAGCCAAAAATCAAAATCATGGATTGACTCAAAAGTCAAAATCATGGATTGACTCAAAAGTCAAAATCATGGATTGACTCAAAGTCAAAAATCAAAATCATGAATTGACTCAGAAGTCAAAATCATGGATTGACTCAAAAGTCAAAATCATGGATTGCCTCAAAAGTCAAAATCATGGATTGACTCAAAAGTCAAAATCATGGATTGCCTCAAAAGTCAAAATCATGGATTGACTCAAAAGTCAAAATCATGGATTGACTCAAAAGTCAAAATCATGGATTGACTCAAAAGTCAAAATCATGGATTGACTCAAAAGTCAAAATCATGGATTGATTCAAAAGTCAAAATCATGGATTGATTCAAAAGCCAAAAATCAAAATCATGGATTGACTCAAAAGTCAAAAATCAAAATCACGGATTGATTCAAAAGCCAAAAATCAAAATCATGGATTGACTCAAAAGTCAAAATCATGGATTGATTCAACAGCCAAAAATCATGGATTGACTCAAAGGTCAAAAATCAAAATCATGGATTGACTCAAAAGTCAAAAATCAATATCATGAATTGACTCCGAAGTCTAGAGTGAAGGTCATACATTGACTTTGGAGTTGATAGTCAAGGTCACACATTGATTTTGGACTTTGGAGTCAAGGTGATACACTGTCTTCGGACTCAAGGTTGAGCCAGGAGTCATCTTCCTTGAATCCAGGGAGCTTGATGATGATGATGATGATGTCAGAAGTATTTCTTTGTCTGATTCCTAATTTTTAAAAACCTCTGATTTTGGAGTTTTTTTTTCAAAATTGGAATGTTGTAATTTTCAACAACTAATTGTATATTTTTGAAATAAATAATTGACACCAAAAAAAAATTAAATACCTACTTCAAACATAAAAACTAGAATAAATAGGTAGGTAATTAAAATTTTTGAGATGTTTCGCTTTCAAATAATTCGTTCATAATTCTCGAAAAATGAAGCCTTTTCAAAAAACAAAAAAAATAACACTGTTTTTAAAAAGCTGACGTTATTCTAAAAAAATTGATAGATCCCTTACTTGCTTAAAAAAAAAATCGTTCATCAAAATCTCTATGATTTTCTAATTGTTTTTAAAACATTGACAGGTAACTAATTGCTCACTATTTTTTACTGATAAAATTTATGGTTTTAAAAAGTTTACCTAGGTATTGAAAAAAGGAAAGTAATCCGAATTTAAAATATTTTCTTACAAATATTTATTTTATGTGAGCGTGGTTATAAAAACTTTCCTTTGAAGATCAAAAATTTGTTTTTGAGTTGAGGTTCCCCCTAAATTCTATTCATTCTGAAAGGCCAAAAAAAAACACAATTTTTGTTCCCTAAGGGTGGTTTTTTGGTTTTTATATCCAAGTATATTTCGTAAAGTATTAATAATCATATTTTTTCAAAAGTAAACATGCAATATTAAGTAGGTAAGTTCCTAGGTAACTATGTGGAGATAATTTTTTCTCTTCAAATTAAAATTTTTTCTCCTAAATTGATCAACTGATGAATTATTCGTACTGACCCATTTTCTCCCAATTTGATATCCTGTAAATGAAAATGAGTTAAACTAATTTTTATATGTTCTATTTAATTTCATACTTTACAGAAACGTCTCAGCATTTAAAATACCAGACTTTCTCAATCATCCACCTCGTTCGAAATGATTCGTTTAAAATATGGTTCAGTCTTTCAACGTCGAATGAAAAATGAGTGAATCATTTTTTGAACGAAATATTTTCGAACATCGCATCGTTCGAATTTCCGCATCGAGCATAGCAAGAAAAAAAACGCTGATTGTACCCATTAAGGAAATTTGTGCCCGTACGTCCAATTTCGTTTGACATTTCGCATTAACGTTGCTCTAGAATCAAATGAACTCTCCATATAACTACCTACATAATATACGCAGGTCTATAAATGTACCTATATTTTAATAAAACAATTCTTATCGTGTTTTCGCCTCATTTAGTGATAAATTCGGTAAGATTTTTGAGCCCAGATTGATGCCATGTAAACCGAATAAAACACCCAGAAACGTATTCTTTGGAATTTGAAAATATTGCTACATGGCGTTTCGGCGACGTTTTAAGGTTGGTGGGTGGGAATATGTAAATTATTCGGTTTGGTAAACAATCACACCGAAGGTACTATTCGAGTCGTTTCACGAGGAAATTCAAATAGCCGACCTAATTTTGGTGACTTTTTCAGGCGACGAATAAGGGAAACTATAGCCGAGTAAAATTTATTTAACACATTTCCTGTTATGTTTACACGATGGCAAATGAATTACACAATACAATGCTGTCGAACGAAAATGGTAAAATTATCAATCACGTAGGAAAAGGAAATTGCCACGAAGACGCGTTTTATCGAAAGTGTACCATTCGGCTTTTCTACTACGGTGATCGAAATTATGGAAATTGGCAACACGGTACGACGTCGTCGTCGTCCTGGTCCTAGAGTCGTCTATACTCCGGCGGAGTCTAGGCAACCGACTAATTTAATTATGCGTGTCCATTTTCGTAAGGCAGCCAGTCTTCGGACTTAATTAACTCTCGAATCTTTCACAAAGAAAGCGAATTATTTCGTCCCCATGAAATGGATTTCCGTACGTACGTGGCAATCTCCATCATAAAACTTTGAAAACAAATGAAAACGCGCGGTAATTTACGAGCTCGCCGTCAACGGCGAGTTTTTCTTTATTCGATTAATTTCCATCGAATTACTCGCTAAGTATCGGATACCGGTCCAATTACCGCAAAAAGTTTACACTCCCATATTTGAAAAAGGTTTCACGCTGTCATGTTGTCACATAAAGTTTAATAAGACATGCGAAACGACCGTCACGCCGCCCAAAAATAGGCTACTTCGATGCGAATGGCAATGGCAAACAACGCCTCGAAGATTCCAAACACCTTAACACGTATAGATCCCAATACTACTCAATGTTTCAGCCTTCGCGCCACTTTCGTGACGAATTTTTAATTAAAAATACAATGCAACTAGTACCTATGCCTTTCCAATGTTTCCCTGTTCCCTGTCCACTGTCTCGGACAGGTATACATTCTGAATGAGTCCTATGAAAGATATCCTGGCGGCTTTTCTTTCCCTCGTTGACCAAACTTTAAGTACCTACGTATCAAACATGACGCACGAATTTGGTGGGAATTTTTTTTTTTACGACTTGGATACCACAGTATCATTCGACGCCGCGCCTTTATCACGATAAAAAGTAATATTTACATTGTGCGAAATGTGCTGAGCACTGAGCAGCTTTGTTTCTACGACGACGTTGCTACTCCAAACCGTAGTATTCAATTTCCTTTCTCCGACTTGGCTGAATTCCTATGTCGGTGCTTTTGCAAAATATCGAAATACATTTTCAACTTTAATGGCAAATGACGCGATGCCGAATGAAATTGCCACTTTGAGTGAACTTCCAGGTCGAATTTTATACGCAGCTTCTTTCGCCTTTATATACGTCTTTATTTTGGATACGAGTTGAGCTACGAGTAATTTCCACCAGACGAACGGAACGCGAACGTACGTTGCGAAATGTTGATTATTTTATTCGAAATTAGACCGTGTTCGGAAAAGTACCGCTTGGGTGTGCGAGCAAACTGATTTTTGGCGATTGAATTGCGTTTCGTTCTATCTCGGATTTGAAAGGTTTCGTATATCAGATGAAGTAGATTTTGGAATGAGGGGATGGAGTTTTTGGATGATGAGGGTATGATGAACAATCTGGTGCTAACGAAGCACAATTTTTCTGCGGAGATTTCATATCTTTGATTCGAGAGAAGATTTTACGATACTGACTATTTTTTTTTCAAAAGAAAATGCTGAGGAAGTATTAAAAAATGATGTAGAATTAAAATGAAATCGCAAAACATTTTTTTGATGTAAAAAAGCTGAATAAGTAATAATTTTAAAAATTTGAGAAAATTTTGGGAAACTTTTACAATTTTGGGAAAGTTTTACAATTTTGGAAAAATTTTACAATTTTGGGAAAATTTTACAATTCTGGGAAAATTTTACAATTTTGGGAAACGTTTACAATTTTGGAAAAATTTACAATTTTGGGAAAATTTTACAATTTTGAGAAAATTTTACGATTTTTGGGAAAATTTTATGATTTTGGGAAAATTTTACAATTTTGGGAAAATTTTACAATTTTGGTAAAATTTTACAATTTTGGTAAAATTTTACAATTTTGGTAAAATTTTACAATTTTGGTAAAATTTTACAATTTTGGTAAAATTTTACAATTTTGGTAAAATTTTACAATTTTGGAAAGATTTAGCACATTTGAAAGTGCTCTCATTATTTTTTAAAACCTTGAAACTTGGAAAAATTCTGCAGTCAGGTGTTTTGGAAATTTTTCCCTTGGTAGTTTTAAAAATTTTATGAATTTTGGAAAATTTGACAATATTCTGGAGAATTTTACATTCTAAACAACCAGGTAAGTATTCCAATTTCAAAAATTTCAGTTTCAGTGAAAGGGTATAGCAGGATAAGCATGGTGTTTTGGGCCCAGAAACGGATTTTGACGAAACATACCCCAAAAGGTCAACAATGATGAGAAAAAATTTTGACAAAAATTTTGGACCCCTAGCGCAATTATTTTTGGGGGGAGGGGCTAAAATGTGTTTTTTACTCTTCATTTTTTAGTTTTTCGTCAAATGTCGATAAAAATTTTGCGTTTTTTTAGATGGATTCTGGAGGGTTGGAGGAACCATAAAAAAATTTTTTCAAAATTTTTAGGTCATTTTTTGCTCACTTATGACGTTTTGAAAATGTTGAGCCGCCATTTTGTAAAAAAGTTTCAGAGGTACAGTCGCCATTTTTTTTTATAAAATGTGTTATTTAGTCGAAATTATACCATAGAAATTTCAACAAGCTGGAATTGGTGCAACGCTGTCAAAAAAAATGAAAACTGACCACCGGTCATAAGTATAGGTATTTTACCGCGCACGGATACGTTTCGTTCTCCACGGCGTTACCGTGGGATGTACGAGTACCGCGCTCGCGAGCTCGCGCGACTGGTTGGTATCCTCAATGCACAGGCTATGGTATACGGACGCATCGATTGGACGGGTGCTTTTTTTTATCATTGTTTCGGGTACACTACACTAGGTGCTGCATGTACTAAGCATACAGGTCGCGCGAGCTCGCGAGCGCTGTACTCGTACATCCCACGGTACGCCGTGGAGAACGTAACGTATCTACCCGAGATGAAATACTTATGACGGGTGGTCAGTTTTTATTTTTTTCGACAATGTTGCACCAACTCCAGCTCGTTGAAACTTTTATGGTATAATTTAGACTAAATAACACATTTTATTTAAAAAAATGGCGGCTGTACCTCTGAAACTTCTTTACAAAATGGCTGCTCAGACTTTTCAAAACGTCATAAATGGGCAGAAAATGGCCCAAAAATTTTGAAATTTTTTTTTAGAGTTTCTCGAACCCTCCAGAATCCATCTAAAAAAACGCGACATTCTTATCAACATTTGGCTAAAAACTAAAAAATAAAGAGTGAAAAACACATTTTAGCCCCTCCCCCCAAAAATAATTGCGCTAGGGGTCCAAAATTTTTGTCAAAATTTTTTCTCATCATGGTTGACCTTTTGGGGTAAGTTTCGTCGAAATCCGTTTCTGGGCCCAAAACACCATGCTTATCCTGCTATACCCTTTATAATTTTAAGACTTTTCAATATTTTTGAAGTGTTGAAAATTTGTAAAACTTGAAAAAATTGAGTTATTCAAAAATTTTTGCAGTACATATGTTAGGTAGAGTTTTACAATTGTATATTTGTGACCCGCTCCGAGAAAACGTACCTTATGGAAGAAAATAAGATTTTGAGAAAAACGCATTTTAAAGTTTGAAGTAATATAAGTGGCGCGAATGTGGGTGAAATGGTCTTGTAAGCCTTGCTATGATTGGCTGTGGGTGTCCTGACGTCATATGCAAATTTTCAGCTTTTTTTTTGCCCGTAAGTGGCGCTAAATTCAGGAAATTCAGACACAAACGCAATGCTGTAACAAAGATACATTAGTCAGTTCATATCTCGGGAATCGATTTACGTCGATGTTTCGAGACGTCAGGTCGCCAAATTTCGGCTGTACATTAAAAAACAATTGATTTTTAGGAAAAAAAAAAACAAAACAAAAAAAATCAATTTTTTTGTCATTTTTGGATTTTTTGGTCATTTCGGCATACGTTATTTGGCATGAAAAAAATTTTTTTGAAGAAAAATACCCAGCCCATCTGATTCTACATACTTTTATCTACCAGAATCCGTAAAAAACTCAAAATTCATTTTTTCTTCCATAAGGTACGTTTTCTCGGAGCGGGTCACATTTGTACATACAAAATGATTGGTGTAAAATTAAAAAATTTCTGATACCCTTTTCAAAACCAATTTACTTTAAAAAATTTTAGCCAGCTTTGAAATCTTCTTAATATTTATGCAATTTCAACTTGAATTTTTTAAAAATGATTTGTAATGAATTTTACACTTTTTAATTTTTTTAACTTTCCAGTGCAGAAAATTTTACAGGGAAACTTAAAGTAAGCGTCGTTCTAAATCTTCCAAATGAAGGGAAATGATTACATCATTGAAAAGAGTAAGTATAGGTAGATAGGTACCTATTACTCTACTTATGATGTGACTTTTCCCACCGAAAACATCAAAAAATCAAAGAGGTACTTATAGCTTTTCAATTTTATGCAACTCTTGAAAAATTTCATGCCCTGAAAATTTTGTATGTTTTGGAAAAACTCGTTTTATTTATGAGAGTCAACTCTTTTTGAAAATTTTAATTAGGTAGTCCATAGGTGTAGCAAAACTGAATTTGATATTTTTAGAAATCAAAAATTTTATAATTAAAATGATAAGAATCTCGTCATCAAAATAATCATTTTTTAGTCACAATCAATGAAAAAAAATTATTCAAAGATTATAAATATCCTCCAAATTCAACAAAAAAATTTCATTTACAAATCTCATTTTTTTTCTCTTTTTTAATTCCTCGAAATTTAGACTTCTTAATTGACACGACTTTGAGAAAATATGAAATTATTTTCCCACAAAATCCAAATAGTTTAAAGGTTACGACAGCAGCTTCTCCAAACTTCAGAATAAGGATAATCCTGCTACCCATAAACTTTTCCCCAAGCAGTGACATCATTCCTTAATTAATTTTTATAAGTCACCTTTTTCATCAAAAAAGCATCAAATGTCAAATTACAATCCAACGCCAACCATCCCAAACTTCACCCAATAACAACCATATTTGTCAGAAGTTTATTGTTTCGGCGTAAAAAATTCAACGCAGGAGGGAAAAAATATCCAACACGATCACGTCCAAGTTAGCCTAAAGGTCTGGCTACATGAGATTAGATTCGTGCCAGCGTATAAGAAATGTCAAAAAGCACTTATCAGCTGAGGGCAAAATTTACATAAATGTTGCGTTTTAATATAATTTGAAAATCGTATGTAGCATTTATGTATGCAATATGCAAATCGCGACGTTAAAAATATATTCATCTTTTGGATTTTAAATAATGGTCTTTAAAAAAAAAAAGAAGAAAAATATAACTCGTACGAACGAACCCCTAAGAAGAACAATTACGTACGTCGTTGCAGAGAAGACGAAGAGAAACAAAAACGGAAAAGAGAAAAAAAGAAACAACAAAACAGTTAAAATTGGCATTCGCTTTTATGCGAGCAGAATATGATATTATTTTCAAAAGAAATGTGTACGTAGTACGTATTGCGAGAACACACGCGTATAAATACGTATTAAACTCTAACGAGTCGCGCGCTATGTGCGTTTTTAGCGGCGGCTCTGCCTTGCAGACGAAGAGCTGCTTTAAAAGATAGCGCCGACGAAATCCTTTAAATTTTCTCGACGAAAGAATAAAATTCCATTACATTTATGTGGAATTTTATTAGGATTATTGTGGAAATAAGGCGAACACCTAAGACGGATAGTGAAGCCCCAAAAACCAACGTTTCAGTGTTAAAAATCAGCCTGGCCAGGCACAACGGAATCAATATAGCCAAATCATTTTCCCAATGCAGGGTTTTCCAAAACCCCAAGTATCCTAATTTTCTTCCACGGGAAGGGCGGCGAAGAGCAATTCTGTCGAGATTCAATTTTATCGAACAGGATTCCGCGGTTTTTGCGATGGCCAATTCTCTGCGAATACTTTTTATGGTCCGTATTTTTCGAAGAAATATATAAAGGATTTTGAAAAATTGCGTTTGTTTATAAATCGGCTGAAATATTTCGGATTATACGAAATGAAAAAAAACTCGGATTTTTTTTACGACCGACTGGCATTGATTTACATATAACTTTCGTACTATATGGAAAATACGTAAATTATTTTTCACGAATAAAAAATTCAAAGTCGTAAAATTTTATTATGTAATTCCAGCTTATTTTCAAGGTTAATTAAAACCTTCATCAATCGCTAAAATTTACGCCAATCAAAAAAACCCCTCATATAGGAGTCATATATTTCAAAAAATTTCAAAGTTTGAAAAGTTTTCGGATACTTGATCCTTTGGTAACCGAAGGCTTTTACGTGCTCCTTTTTTTTCCCAATAAATGTGAGAAACCTTTAAAAAAGAAAACCTTTTCATTCAAAAAACTTCCATCTTTACGTCCCAACGGAACGGTGAGCTGAAGTTGAATTTATTTTTTCAATCTGCGAGCTTGGCGTGAATGTTTCATATTTCGGTGTATTCTATTGTTCGGCGGTAAACAAGGTGGCGTTTTGAACATAGGTGACTTCGATCCGGTCTGCGTTTTTCTTTGTTCGAAATCCATACACGAGTCTGGACAACCTACGTTAGCATTTTAACGAGACTGTGCGGTGATAAACTGTTTCAATATTTGCTCGATGCCGCTATACATACGAGTAGGATATACAATGGGTCGAGTATATGAATGAGAAAACCAGACGGTTGGTTTTGCATTTTGTGGCCTTTAATGTGAGACTAATTGGGTCCGTTGAACTTGGCTGGTTTCATTATGGTGATCTTTTGAAATGAGTTGCGATGCGGAGTGCCGGAAAAGTTGCATACTCGGTTTGCCGTGAATATGATAATTCGATAGGTCTATTTTTATTCGAGTGAGAGCTGGATTGTTGTATGGATAGGATGAAATGAAAAGTGTTTCTGTAGTCTGTATCCTGCTTTTCAACGCCATAATTGCCAACATTTTTTCGAGCTTGACTGGTTTTTCCCAGGTGATTGAGAAATGAGTGAATTAGGGATGGAAAAAGGACGTGATTTAGATTTTGGAAAAAAATTGTATGTATTGAAATAGTTTCGTTTGAGAAGAAGACCTAGAAAAAATTTGAGCCTCTGAAAATTCAACAAGATTTTCTAAAGTGATGCTAATTTTTTAAACACATTTTTGATTTTTTTTTCACAGCTGGTGTTTTGGTCATCACTCTTTCATAAAAAAGGGTAATTTAAGTTTCTACAAATCCCTGACCTAATGACCTTGAAACCGAATACCACTAACTTCTTTTTACCAAGAAGTTGAAAAGTTTCGTGTTGGAAAATTGAAGATCTCTCGAGTTTGACAAAATTTAAATGTCAGACTTTGAACTAAAAATTTCAAGGTCCTGATATCGATTCTCGATAATTTTTTCAATTTTATTAGTGATTATTTTCTAAAATTTAGATGAAATTTCAGTTGGCAACACTGTTACAAAAATTTCCAAAAAACAATCAAAACATATTGCTGAGAGTTGAGACCAAAAAGAAATGGATTTCTTTTCAGACCTTCATATGAGAAACTTAAATTTCATTTGTGAAAATTAGATGTCATTATGTAGCTGATAGCACTTCTACACCGAAATATAGGTCGAGTGTAGATAGTGGCAGAAGAATTGCATACTCAGTTTGCCGTAAAAACGATATCAAGTAGGTCTAGGTACAGAGGTAATGTATTGATAGACCTAGTTGTCTGAGCTCATTGGTAAAAAAAAAAAAATGAAGCAAAGTTTCCTCTGAGTGGAAATGTTGAAAACATGGATATGTTTTTTCCTCTCATCCTGGAAGATATTTTTTCATAAAAAAGTTGGAAGTATAAAAATTCATGTTTTTGACTTTTGGATGACTTTCTGGCATTAAATTAATTTCGAAAATATTGAGATTGAAAAGTTTTTGACTTCTGGTGATGCAAAACAACGTGACGCAAAATGGCGTCTTAAAAATTTTGGAATGACTGCTCACCCAAGAGGAAAAAACATATCCATGTTGAAAAAAATAATAATAATAAAGAGAACCTTTCCAATAGGTAGATAGGTCGATTTGTATTGAGCTAAAATTTGGCTCATTGAAGAAGTATGTCACCTTAAGACAAAATTTTTATCATCACAAAATGATTTTTTGATTTTTGACAAATCTTTTGAAAATGATTAAGCAAAGTGGTCAATTGTTTTGTCGATTATTCATAAATGCCAAAATATTAAATAATGTGATACGAATCCGAAAAATTTGTTCTTGTATTATAATAAAATCAATCTCTTGAATTGGGTGAGACCATTTTCGAGCCCACCTGGAACCTCAATTTTCTTCCAAAGCATTGAGATAAAATCCCCTTCAACATTTTTAGTAATTTTTTTTTAGAAAAAAATCATTAATTTCTCAGTCAATTCTTTGTCTCGTACTTGATCGAATGATTGTGATTTTTACGCAAGAATGTGAAAAATTGTGTCAATTCCAGCAACTTCAGACCCCTATTTCAAAAAAATTGTGTTTTTCAGACAGGTCTGAGAGAGAATAATAAGAAAAAACAGGAACATAGAATTCTCAAATTTGATGAATATTTCTCCCTTGGATTTTTAAAGTAATGGCATTTTTGAATTCAGTGACGTTCGGTTGTATGGAAATGAAACCAAAAATTCTCTTCCTTTCTAGAGCATTTTTTGTGTTTCTTTCTTTTAATTTTAATTTAGAGTAATTCTGGTACATTGGTCCTCTCTCATTTATATAAATCAGTGAAAATTATCGAAAATTACTAGAAAGCAGTTGAAATTGTAGCACAGCGATAAATCAACGAGAAAAATGTTCGCGGAAGCAAACAGGGAAAAAAAATTATGGAAAAATCTGTGAAAATTCACTAAAAAGATTTGTGATTTTTCCACGATTTGTAAATTAATGGGACGGATGTCGTATTTCAATTCAATATATTAATTAATTTAGATACTCAAAAGGCCGGTATTTCTTAGAAAAATTCCAAAAAATCTGATTTTTTATTCAACAATAAGAAATTTGAAGATTTTGCTTTCTTTAAAAAAAATTTTTTTGGAGGGGGCAATCAGTCATTTTTCACCGATCTCTCTCAATTTGAATCAGTCAAAAATGCCTAAATTGACTGATGAAATAGAGAAAATCAAGTCACTGATAATCAGTCGAATTCCTCTGATTTCCCAGTTAATCAGGGTCATTTTACTGCCAATCAGTGAAAAATTACTGATTCAAATAGTGAATTTCGATTGTTGAATCAGCGAAAATTAGTTGACTGATTGAAATCATTAAAAATTTGCTGATTTAAATCAGTGATTTTTCATTATTGAATCAGTAAAAAAAATTTTACTGATTGAATCAGTAATTCATTAACGATTGAATCAGTGAAATTTTATTTTTACCGGTTCAGTATTGAAAATTCACTGATTGAATCGTAATTTTTTTACTGATTCCTACAGTGACTGGATTTTATCGATTTTAATAAGTCAAGAGAGATCTTTCAGTCAAAAATCATTGATCTGAGAGATCCGTAAAAAACCATCAATTTTCAAAATAATTGAGTTCGCAAGGGCAATTTTTTTGAAAAATATGGCTTGAAAAGGGCAAAAATGACACTTTTTTACATTTTTATGATGAAAAAATCTTTTTTCTGAGATAATGGAGGAATCTCGATCCCCTCGATCCCATCTTTTGAGTGCACCCTCAATTCTTCTCTTGATTTTTTTTTCGTCAAAATCAATTTTTCTAGCATCGCAAAAATTGAGATGAGATCAGCTTCTAATACGAATTTTCATCGCCCCTAAATCTCGTTCAATTCAGCACACTCGGTTCAAAGGTTCCATCTTCATTCAAGACATACACATATGGTAACATACCAGTTATGGATCACTTTTTCTTTGAATTCGTGCCCTGACTTTATTTATGAACCAATTTTGGTGATTCTTTTTTTAAAATGAACGTTGGACTCTCCTCTACAAAGTAGCGCGATTGAATTTTGAAAAAAATTATTTCAAGTATTTTTTATGCAGGCTTGAAAGACCCAGAAAAAATACGCCTTTTTGGCGGATTCTACCAATTACGGATCATCAAATAAAATCGAAGTGATGCATTTTTTCTCCACTCTGGCTGTATTTCTAACATAATAAAGATGACCTTCAAAGATTTTCATCAACAAATTGTTAAAAAACCGAAGTTGAAAAACTACCAATTGTGGATCGATCCATAATTGGTAGCAAAATTTTTGATTCGCAATTATGGATCAAAAATTTTGCTACCAATTACGGATCAAACCAATTACGGATCACAATCACTTCGGCATCTCACTGCGCGGATTTAACAATGTGAATCACCCAATACATAAAAACACGACGAAAATCTCGGAACAAACGATTTTGGTGAAGAAATCCACTTTTTTTGGTACAAATTTACGTTTTCTTAGATGCTTGGCAAATGACACTCAAAATTCGTAAAACGGGTTGATCACGCGAAAAATACGTCCATAGTACTTCCCTGAACATGAAATCGCCAGCAACCGCATCAAAAACTGAATATAAATATCATTACTTGCTCTTTTCAACATTAACCATTGAAAAAAACACGAAATTTTGACTAAAAATTTGACTCACTTTACTAAAATGAATCTACAAGCGGTTTGGTGACACGAAAAATGCTTCGTTTACATATCTTCTGAAAGCTGAGACTTCAGGCTACAATATTATGTTGGTAAAATTTCGAGTAGACAATCCTAGTCCTACGTAGAGCGCGTCAAAAAAATGATCCGTAATTGGTAGCCTGATCCACAACTGGTATTTTACCATACATCAAATAAGACAAATTTTCGACTTCGATTGACAAAACCGTTCGCGCCATCATTTGAGAATTTTAAAAGCTCGGCCATGGTTATAAAATGGCCGTTATTTTTACGATCTGAACGTTATGTGAATTTTATAACGAGATCTATTTTCAGAGCGTTCAAAGTTTTACCCTTCTGCATTTACGAACGCATTCGTCTTTGTCATTGGCACATACCCCGGGGTCATCTTCACCATAATTTCGCCATTTCGACGTAAACCTTTACCGTCTATAGCCCGAAGGTGTTCATTTTTACACGTCGTCGAGATATTCATCACTCCGTGTACACGGTTCGATAATAATGTATTCAATAATTAGTCTTTGTTCGACGCAAGATTCTTTACAGCTTTGAGCTCGACTCGGGTCATGGAAATACGAACACGACCACGGGTGGGGCCCGGGGTAAGAGTTTTCATTGAATTATCAACCTGCTTATCGCGTCTTCTCAATAGATAAAGCTGAACTGCATCCAAGTATGTAATTTGTTCGTCGCGAGTAAACGTATACTGTACGAGTATACGTTATTTTCCCAAGATAAATTCCATTGCCAGAGTGGATTTTATGTAAATTTTATTTAAAATCAGCTCAGCAACCAATCTTACTCATAGTTTCGCCTCGTACATCTTATTACCATTTATAATTTTTTCTTTTCCGACTGAATATTTCCCTAGATCGGATGATGGCTTTTTAAAATGGAATAACGATTTTGGGCTTATCTTGAAATACGTACTCGTAGATATTTACGTTTCCAACCAAACTGAATCATTTTTCGTGTCTTTTTCATCAATTTTTTTCCAATTCTTTTTCCATGCAACAAAGTCAGTCTAAAGTTATCGTTCTTCTATTCGTTGAAAAAATTCCAATCGATATTCTTACTGTCAATTTGAATTTTATCAGGAAATATTATTCGAAGAATGAATATTTCAAATTTTTTCACAACGATATGGTAGGCAGGTAGAAAGGGAAAAAATTCTTTTTAAATGGGAATACAGCATGTCATTTTCCCCTTTTACTGAATTTTATTCGATTGAAATTTTCAGTGAGGAAATTCTACGCCAGAAAACTTATTCAACATGTCGAGAAAAAACAAAGAACATTTTACCTATATTTTGAATAGGAAATGGTTACGATGTTTTGAAAATTTTCAAAAGGCTTTTCCACGAATCCATTTTTAAAAAGGAAATTACATCGTTGTCTCGCAGCCTCTCCAAATCCCAAGTCAGCTTACTAATGTGACACGTGTGTAGGTATTTGCCCATCATCAAAACTACATATGACCCCATTGATCCAATATAAATGTGATATTAGCGTTTATCAAGTTTTATGTAATTTCGCCATAAATGACATCACCTGATACCTTCCATTAAATGTAATTCTACTTTTTTCGACTCATTATCATTATACGAGTTGAAATTATCGTATTTTATTACTTCGATCATTAAGCACCATTTGAAGGGGCTCTTTCATCGAAACAATTACGAGATTAAATTCTGAAAAGGGATTCGTCAACTTTTTTATATCCGATAGTTAGAGTTTTAATTAAATTTACAAAATAGACCGCAATTACAACGAAGTCGAATTTCATGCATCTAATTTACATCAACTTGGTGTATTATTCGAACCGCGAATATTTTAAAATCCTCCAGCCAGTCTAATTTTTCACTCAACGGAATTATAGGAAAAGGATAAAAAATCACTGACAAGCTAACAACAGCTTTAGCAAACACTTCGAAAGCTTTAAATGAAAATGAGCGATTTTATATTTGAATAGCACAAAAGTAAGGGTTCTTTTTTGGTACCACTTTCATAGAATTTTTTATTTGCGAAAAAAATCTTCTTAGTTGGAAACCAAAAGTGAGATTTATCCGTCTTTATTTCTCAAAAAGCCTGTTTTCTTGTTTACTTTCGTTTATTTTTTTCTTCTATTTTCGGTTATTTTTTTGAAACCCGGAAATAAAGCATTTTTTTCGCTTCGATAATTGAGCCTAAAACTGTTTCGCTTTTTCAAAGGAGTCTATCCGCCGAAACGATTGGCAGAGTAAATAAATACTACGTTTGTGATATTTGCTCTTCAATTGCGAACCACTGGATCGTTTAAGATACACGTGTCTCCCTCAATTTGGAAATCACCTATTGACAACTGTACCGCTAAATTTACCTCGGTAGCCTATCAAAACACTGGAAATTTTCCACTCGTTTGTAAAATAGGTATACACTTGAAAATCCAATTACACCGCAATGGGGAATGTTTATTATTGTTGCGACAAAGGTATTTTTATGCGTTTTGTACTTCGTTATGTAGGAAGTTGCGAAAAAAATGACGAGTTGGATAAAAGAATAAATTATTCGGAATTACGTCGACTTGGATCAATGGATGGGTATTATTTTCGTTTCAATTCACGAGGTGAATAAATTGTCCATTTTTTTGCCTCGTGTAAAGGATTAGGCAATTGATTTTATACGGAGGGTAGAATAAGTTGCATAGCAGCGCCTTTGGAAGTTTGGAAGGCTGCACTCTATCGTGCTCTGGAGTTAGTCTGGTCCAACTTGCTCGTGAAATCTGAATTATAATCAAATTTTCACTTTCTTTGGGCTTTACTCGGTTAATTATTCGACACAAGATGTGAAATCCACGCAAGACCAAACGGGAAGAACGGGTTAGCTGAAATTTTGGAGGTTTTGCACTTATCCTTAATTTGCAACAGCACTTTGGGTGCTCGGCTCGTTTCGGAGGTGTACGTTTACCTTCGTTGGACTTGGAATGGTTATTTTTTTCGTAATTTTTGAAAAATGCATGGAATAAAACATAGGAGCACCTAGAAATAATTTAAGGGAGGGGCTGAGAATTTGAGAAAAATCAGGGAAGCGGGGCAAATTTCATATTAATCATTTTTTACTGATCTTTCAGTCCAAAATCATTAATTTTTCTGCCAAATTGGGAATTTATTGAGGAATCGGTGATTTTTAACTTTAAAATTGGTCAAAAATTATTAATTTTGAATGGGCGAAAATCTTTTGAAAAAAATACTGTTGGAAAAACAAAAAAAAGCACTTTTTAAAATATTTTTGCACTAAAAAAATCTTTTTTCCAAGGTTAAGGGGGGGGGGGCTCAAGGCCCCTGAACCCACCCCTTGGGTGCGCCCATGGAATAAAAATTAGAGAAAAATTACTCGCAAATAGTTAAGTCGATAATCAATTGAAGTGAAATCTTGTAAGTTATTTTTATGCATTAAAATTAAATTTTTATTTTCACTTTTTCGATTCAATTGAGAACCGATTTTATTTTCAAGTAATATTGTAGAGTCTGTAAAAAAAAAAAAAAAAAAAAACACACACACACTATACATATTTTGAAATTCGAACTTCAGACAGTTTGTGAAAAAATAAAAAATAGAACTTGAAAAAAAAATAGTCATTATTTTTATGGATTGTCCAACTCCAAGAAATATTTTTTCAAGTTTTGGTTTTTGACTGTTTACTGAATTTTGGTTCTTGGATTTTGTTCTCCATTTGGATTTAATTCTCAAGAAATATCCTTTAAATTTTGGGTTTTGGGGTTTTGTTCTTTAGAACCATTTTTGGTTCTCTGAAATTGGCTTTTAAGAATTGTTTGATTTTTGGTTTCATTCTCAAGAAAAATTCTTCAAATTTTTGTTCCTGGGTTATGCTTTCAAGAACCGTTTTTTCAAATTGTGGTTCTCGGGTCATGTTCTCCAATACTGTTTTTAGTGTTTTTTGAAATTTCAGTTTTCTTGAGATGAGAACATTTTTCAGTTTTTGCTCTTGAGTTTCGTTCTCAAGAATTTTTCTTCAAATTTTGATTTTTAGGTTTTGTTTTCTACAAATGTTTTTTAAAATTTTGGTCCTAGGGGTTTTGTTCTCCAAAATCATTCTTTAATTTTTTTTTTTTGAAAATTTGTTCTCAAAATTTTTTAAATTTTGGCTTTCGGGGTTCATTCTCAAGAATTGTTTTTCAATTTTTGTTTTTGTATTTTGTTCTCAAGAAACGTTTATTAAATTTTGGTTCTTTGATTTTTTCTCCAGAAGTGTTCTTCAAATATTAATCAAGTTGGTATGGCAGTGTTGTGAATAATTGAGAAAAAATGAGTTTCCATTTCCAGAAACAAGTTTTTGTTTCTAGAAAGTGAAAACAAATTTCCAAAATTTCTAATATTTTTTTTACATTTTCTGATAAAATTTATGGCGGTTAGTCAGGAATGTTTAATGTTTCATACATTGTTTCATGGGAAGAAAATGAGGAAATTGTTCAATCAATAAATTGCACTTGGAAAAATGACAGAGAACATTTCACTAGAACTTTGATTCAGTTTCTATCCTTCAAAAATGTAGAAATATCAATTTTCTTTTTCCGGAATTTCCGAATTCTTGGGAGGGGAATCTCTTGAACAATGTTGGGAACAGGATGCAGCTATCTAACCAATTTTTCGACCTTTTTTTTTCCTACATCGTTGTGATTTGCTATTGACATCATCTCCCAAATAATCTACTTTTCTAATGCTCTAAAATTGGAATAAAATTGATCAATTTTCTCCAACCAAGAATGAACTTTGTAGGTATTCTGAAAAAAAATGAAAAAAAATTTGACCTTATTTGACCTTGTTTCAAAACTTGGAGTACCTACTCTAAAAAGACGTTCACCTTTTGATAATGAAATAATGGAATTTGCGTATAAGAATGTACATATTTACGTGCAAGATGTTTTTATTCGATTTAAAAAGCTTTCTCCAAAGAGTACCAAAGAATACAATGATGAAAATGTACCTATAACTGAAAAGGATCTACATATCTTGGGGAATGCTTTTACACGAAAAACGTGTTTACCGGATACCTCTTTCGTATATCGAGGACGACTACCCGCGGTACCATAACGTACCGAGTTAAGAACTATATGCGGAAACTTTCATAACATTTTTGAAAAAACGAAATTAATACATTTTGAACAAGTTTTACGATAAAAATTCCCTAGAAAGAGTTGTATTTTTTTATACGACCGACGATACGATGGAGGATTTGTAAAGTTATGAAATTCTTTTCATCACTTCGGAAGCAGCAGCGCGCCTTAGCTCGGTTATATCGGGCCGACAATATCGAGAAAGCGAGATACGCGATGGAAGTGCGAGCTTTTCTATGAAATTGAATCCGCTTAGGATGTGACGCGTATTGGCTTGGACCTTTGAGATGCGAGTACGCGCGGCCACCACGTAAACGTCACTTTGAGAAATTGTTAATTTCGATGCCGAAACTAGTTTTCGAAATTACGTGAAAATTTGCGAGAACGTTTCTTACCGCCACGATGATTCCATCTCTCGAGAATTACCCCATCTTTACTCTTCTCATGGCGAGGTATCGTTGCGAAAATTTCCAAACTAGGAATTTTTCGACGCTGCGCTAAATTTAATCATTTGTCCCAATTACCCATTGCTCTGGTTAAAAAATAAACCCTTTACGGAACGTCGACTATTAAATACTCGTCGTAGTATTTAACGATATAGCGGAGCAAAGTGTCAAGGGAGGGAAAAGTGGAGCAGATAAAAAAAAGAGCAAGCGTTTAGCTTCGGAATGCGAATAATGTTTTTGAATTTCATTTCTCTGGCATAATGGATCCGCGTTCAAAGGCAAAACTAACGCTACATTTGATCCGTGTCGATAGCACAGCGTCATCGTTTTGTTTTATCATATCTTTAATGAGGCAGATTTGTTAAATATTAAAAATCCTCGCTCGTTTCAGCTTTCTCTGTAAATAATTGATAAGTATTTCGATAATAGTTGAATGTTCGTTGGAGAAATTCCCGATGCCGATATTTGCGTTTGTGCCTTTTGCAACGTCAAAAGCTTCGACGTCGGCGTCGTTTTGATAGAAAAATTTACCAGTTTTTTTTCCTCGGCTCGTCTTTCGCGTGTTGTGTTCCTATTTAATAATATACCTCTTTTTTTTTTCACGTCTCCGGCGGCGTTTCCAAGCATGGCAAATGAAAGCTTACGCTGTGTGCCATTTTAACGAATAAATCTCTGTGTAACAGGGTTACACTACAAAGAAAACTAGGTACCTATTAGAAAAAAAAAACATTGAATTTTCAACTGTGTAAATGGTTTTTGCAAATGTACCGCTGTGGCAGCAGGCAGGCGTTCGCGGAGCAGGTGATTTTCTTTATTCCTTTCGTCTTCAAACACGTTGGATGCGTGGTGACGGCGAGGAAGGGGGGGTTACGTTATAAAGAGTCTGTTCACTGTTCAGAGTAGTTCCAATGGGTGCATGGAGTTTTCCATACGAATATAATTGGTTGATGTCTAAAGATGGAAAATTCACGCATATTTTTTCCTTGTAGAATATCTTGTAAAAATCGTCGACGTATTTTATAATTCGAAAGTGTTCAATTTGTTTTTCAGGCGGGCTAAAATGTTCGATGATTGAAATCTGGCGATGAAATTGACAGCATGTGGTTCGGAAGTAATTTTCAGTTAAGGTGGAATAAGAGTGAATAGGTAAAATATTGGCGAAGAAGGGAAAAGAGGCGCTGCTGTCTCTATGCTAAGTGTAGAGACAGGGAAAAGGATATTTTTTTAAAAAAAAATTGAAATAAGAAAAAAAAAATCAATTTTTTTAAATACAGGTGAATGAAATAAATTATCTTTTTGAAAAATACCTACTTCTAACACATTTAAACTTAAAAAATATAGAAGCTTAGGGTGAAGAAAATGAATATCGACTGTTCAGTAGATTCTAATAAAAAAAGTTACAAATTTCAGAATTTTGTGCTTTAATTGATCAAATAGATCATCAAGATCGGTCTTATCTGCCAAATTTCCAGGAGTATACGAATGTCTCAAAAACCACTTCCAATTGATTCGGTAGGTCAAAAGTATGATATTTTATGTACTTACCAAATTCTAGCCCTTTTCGTTGATCAAATCAAATTTTCATGATTTACAAAACTATGAGATAATTTTGAAATTTCAAAAATTTGCCAAAAATTGAGTAATGCACTTCAGCACTTGACATTTTAGAAATAGAATTCTTTTATGATGTACATTTAATTTATTCCTGTTTTGGCCCCCAAATTTTGCTTTGAGTCGAGATACTTCCTTGTTAATTACGAAAAAGTAGTGAACAACGTTTTTCTGAGGTTTTGATTTTTTTGAGCATGATGCACCCAATTTTGGAATCCAAAAAATGTATGTGATGTGTGATAATTCAACAGAAAAATAAAAAATTTCTAGCGATGCCCCAATTTTTTTTGAAAATTTCAACATAAAAAATTGTAAAAATGTGAAAAAAATTCAAATAACCATAATTTTTATGTAATTACCATTCAGCAATACGTACTTGTAATCAGTGAAAATTTAAAAAAATTATATTCATTTTTTTTCACTGATTTTTTTATGATAGGTATAAAAGTGAATTACGATATTTAATGTAAAATTGCGAAAAAGGTATTTGTAGCTTTGTGCCAGAGAACAGAAAATTTCATTATTGAAAATTTTTGAAAATGTTGCAATAAAATGGCCATTGTTCCGAAAGAGGAAGGATTCAGGGGTCAAAATTTTCCCCAGAATTTTTTTTATCTAGAGACATTGTCTGCGGACATTAGATCAAAAATTGGAGGTGGCCAAATTCACCCTTTACCTCGCCAGGCCATTAAAAATCAGTTTGAAGAACTGGAATTTACTTGTAGCTCAACAGGATTTTGGAAGATGTTGTTTCCAATTGCCTACATTCAAATCAAAGTCAAATTTCTTAAATAGATGTATTGGGTATTTTTGTGTTTTTCAAATTTTCTGTAATTATTTCAAAACTTACGTACCTACCATTAGGTATTTCAAAAAAAAAATTCAATTTGAAATCTTACCAGGTACCCACCTTTAATGTCCATCGGGGACGATTAAAAAAAATTCTCACCACCAAGAGAAAATACAAGTTATTCGTTTTTTTTTTATTTCCTTAAAGTTATTGAGCTGGTATAACTATGTTTTTTGTTTTTCAGAGACTTTGAAATTCCTTTCAAACGTGTTGGACATGCTACTGAATTTTTATTAATTAGGTACGTTCTTTCAATGTTATTCGTAATTTTTTTCATCCCTAATTTTAAACTGAAAATGATTCACAATTTTGGGCAATAATGAAAAATCTTCACTCGATTGTAAAATATCCAAAGCAGCCCTTTCCATTGAAATACGATGATTTTTCTAATATTGACCAGAAATTCAGGAAATTGAATTTTCTATTTTGAGAAGAATCTTGGAAAATTGAAGAAAACGTTAGGTACCTATAATTTTACTGATGAGTATTATTATTATTGATAGGTACCTAGCTACCAACTAGAGTGGGCCGAAAAAAAACAATATTTACGATTTTCAAAAACATACCCCCGCCGCCAAAAGTTGTTGGCTGATGAGACTTGAAGAATCTTAAAAAAATCAAAATCGATTCTTATCTTCTAATCACGCATTGCAGTTGAAGTTTTCAAAAATTAGCAAAAATTCAAAATTTAAAAATTTTTAGAAAATTAAAAATTGAGTAAAAGCAATTTTAGAGCTTATTTAGTGACCACATAGATAGAAAAACATTTTTTTTTTAAATAATTTTTTTTTGTTTTTTTTTTAAGGGAAGAAATAGCAGAAATTTAAAAAAAGTGTAAAACATGAATTTTTTCAAAAAAATTCTGCTTTTTGGTTTGAATAGTCACTAGATAAGCTCTAATACCAATTTCAATGAATTTTAAATTTTTTCAAAATTTTCTGAAACTTTTGAAAATATTGAACTTTTGACAATTTTTGAAAATTTTAATGCCAAGCGCGATCGGAACATATGAATCGATTTTGGATTTTTTTTATTCTTCAATTCGGGGGAGGGGTATGTTTTTGATAATCGAAAACATTATTTTTTTCAGCCCACCCTAATAGGTACCCTTCGGAATAAAAATATTTAGCTGTATTTTTTGATTTTTGAAAATTGGCTTATTTGATTGCAAGTGATAGGAAGTAAACAATGTCTGTGTGTGAGGAGGAGGGGGAATTTGGATCATGAATTTTTTAGGTATAGACTATAGACATATGTAGCTTTCGTCGAAAGATAAGTCTAAAACAATCTATTTTTTCAAAAGATTAGAAATTATAAAAAGGGGGCATGGATTTCAGTCTGAGGTCAATGACCTGCAAGTGCTTTGAAAAAACAAAAAACAATGAATTTAAGCTTTAGTCAACCGAGTTTCTCAACTCCAGTTATTATTGTATTTTTCACTCAAAGCATAATTTAATAATCAATGAAGGAAGTGGACATTAATTCGTTTCTCGTTCCAGCCATTTTCGACCAAAAAAACCTAAATCTTCATTTTAATCTATTCATTTCAAAATTCCATTTCCGGGTCAAGTAAATTACCAACGAAAATTTGGCATTTCAACACACAATGAGTTCATCACTCTTACTAATCTTGACCTTAATTCGTAAGATCGATTCGTTGCCTTTGAAATGGTACGCCACCGAGGCACCGATCTCGTTAATCATTCGAATAACGTTAGGTAGGCGAGAGATAATACACCCGACAACACATTTTACTCGGTTTAGCAAAACGATTCTTGTTTTGTTTATCCTTTTAAAGCTGCGAAAAACTGAGGATTAACGTTAATAGCAACGTGGATGTTTTGCTAAATGAAAAACAAGCTTGCAAAGGAACCTATCCTTACCCTACTCAGGAAACGAGTTCATGTTTTATTTCATTTTATTATTTATTTATTTTTTTGTTTGTATGTTCCTAGAAAGACGCTGATAAATCAATTTCGTTTGGTAATGAGTTGGGTATCTAGTCCTCGGATATATTTCAACAAGAGGGTCGTTCGTTCATGAATAAGTACTAGGTACACTCTGCTGGTACTGGTGTAGATATAGCATGTACTTGAAAATATACGGTTGCATTTTCCAGGTCAGCGATCTACTAGAGATACTTGGGATTTGACGACGATAATCTTATTATTTGTAAATTGGATGTACGTTAAAATGATCACATCTCTTATATCAAACAAGCACTCGCTACAACTCGTACCCGTATTTCGAGGCTTTAATTAAACGCCCCTGTATACTACAAATCAAACGGAAAGAAATCAACACTAATGACAAAGCTCACTTCATCAAAGAAGAACGAGAAACTGTACAAAAAGAGACGCACAGAAAGGAAGAGGAAAAAAAATAAGAGAAGTAGCAAACCCGAAACATATTTCTAAATTTAACTATTCAGTTCGTCTTGTTGCTTCAAATGAAACATAATGAGAAATGTTTTCACCGCCTAACATTTTCCTCATATATTTTTCTCTTACTTTTCAGCTTTCGCGCAGCAATCCAATTTTAGACGAGAAAGCTGCGCTACTTAATTTTTTATTTCTTCGCTACAGGTCTTTTTTTTTCTTTCAACCCCGCCATCCAGACGTTGCTTAATTTATCCCGTCTTCCTAGTTAATGTACCAATGTTGTATTTCATTTTGGTGACGTTATTTTACGTTTAAAAATTTACTCGTTGTAACTCGATGATTTCCAAGTTAACGTTTTCTCTCCCTCTCTTTCGTACTTTCTACCTTCCATTCGTTTCCTTTCTAATGAAATCTTTCACGAACGTAAATCTTGACGCGGGTTTTTGTGTAGTCCTCGGGAGGCTTTTTTTCTCCAGCAGGTGTTAAGTTTTGGAATTTTCATCGCCTTGGGCGAGTTATTATGGGTTTTAACTTTTTATTTTTTTCTCAAGTGCCTCGATGAAAAAAGGGGTTATTTTCAAAAGCTTTATCGGATTAAAACGCCACTTTGAAATTCTCAATATTTTATACGACGAGGAAAGCTGGTAAAGGATGATTTTAATAATACAACTGCATAATCCCCTGACTTTGTAATTCAATTTTGTCGGGTTTGGGGAAATTTTCTTTAAATTTAGATGTCGCTGCAATTTCTTCTTTAATAAAGTAGAGTCTATTGTAAGTGATATGGATGGTTCTTAAAATTTTATTTTTTCTTAGAACTGTGTGGGCGTGAAAGCCTGAAAATTGAGGCTATAGATCTCAATATGAGCGACGTGATGGAACATATTTCAAGTAGGTACCTACGTAAAATTTTGGGAGAAAAATCGTTGATAGTAATTTGGATACCTAATTCAAAGATGGTGTTACTTTCAAAATGACAATTTTATGACTGATTTTAAAAATAACAGCAGCATCTTCATTCAGAATGAAAATCTGACCCTAATTTTTTTTCAACTTTTTCTATCTATTTTTTATCAGAGTCAATAAACAGGAAATTTGTATTTTTACTAAAGGAAACAAAAACAAAATTACAACTTAAAGATTGAATTAAATATTGTTAACGAATTTGAAAAAATTCAGAAGAAGTAATTTTTAATGAATTTCAAATTCGCATCAAACTAATGTAGGTATTGGATACACTTTAAATTACTTAATTAAAAATAAAGAGTAGAAATTCTCAATAACGCAACGCGTTAAAATCTCAGAAAACTAAAATCGTAATAAAATCAAAAATGTGAAAACTATCAACAAAATCGTGAAATTGGAAATTTTCAACGATCTGGATTTGCTTAGAAAATGTAAATGTTGTAGAAATTAACCAACGTTGAGGATTTTCAAGATACTGCTTACCTATAAAAAAAAATCAAAAATATTGATTTTTTAAAACTCCAAACAATATGAAACAAACGAAAAATCTTGCAAAAAATTAAAAATTTGAAGTCTATTGAACGAATTGGAAAATTAATAGATTTTAAAAATTTAGAACTGTTCAGAAAATTGAAAATTCAGGATTGAAAATTATAATTTTTCTCTTTCTAGCAAAGACCAGGAAAACTGGATTTAAAAAATCTAAAAAAATTTCACATCAAATTTTATAAACTGAAAATTAGGCGCCGAAAAAAAATAATTGACATTTTTCAAGTTTTTAAATAAAATCAAAGTTCCACAAAAAAATTAATTAGGTAAACGTCAATTTTTCCATCAAATCGAGAGATTTAAACAAAAAATTCCAATCGTGGAATTGAGAAGTAAGTACATGGAAAATTTCAACGATGAAATTCGCAAATTGAAACTCTCCACGATGAAATTGAAACATTGAAAATCTCAACGATGAATCTGAAAAATTTTCAATTGAAATCAGAAAAATCAATATTTTAATGAAAATTGTAAAACTGAGCATTTTAATGAGGATTAAACAATTGAAAATTTTAATCAAAATCAAAAAAGAGAAAATTTCAATAAAATTTTAAAAAAATTGATAATTTTTATAATTGGAGAAAGAGTTGAAAATTTTAATGAAATCGAAAAAAAAAAAATGAAAAATTTGAATGGATATAAATTAAATGATTGAAAGCTGAAAATTTAAAACAAAATCTTCAAAAATACGGAGTAACCGAAAAAATTGAAAATTGTGAAAGCTTTTTCTCAAATTAAAGAACCACGAATAATGCAGCTGATAATTTTAGACGAATGCGAATAACCAGAAATTTTCAAAACAACCGAAATTGAGAAAGAAACATTTTCAGCAATTTTCAATGGATTGCACCTGCCTACAACACAAAAAAATCAATTGAAAATCAAATTAGAGAAAATAATTTCAAGCATTGGGGGGAGGGGTGCTCAGAGAGCTCGAATCTTCACTTTTATGCTTTTCGAGCAAATTTCTCAACATAAAATCATGTCTAAAACAAGAATACCTATTATTTTGCTCTTTGAACCTACCTATGTAGTTTTTCAAACCAAAAAAAAAATTGTCCTCATTTTACCCAAACAGTACTTACTTTAATTATTTTGAAATGGTCAAATTTGATTAAATTCTGCTTTTTTGAAACAGTGAGTTAAACATGCATCAAAAAAGTGATTTCTTAGAAAATTTTCAGTCAAAAATGATTGATTTCTTAGTCGATTCCAAATTTTTCAGAAAAAATCAGAATTCCACCACATTTGGCTGACTCTGATTTAGAAGTGCATTAATTACTTGTTTCCAAGAATTTTTTCGTTGGATTTCAATTTCTCTCCCATATTTTATTGGATTCTCAGCCCCTCCCTCACAAAATGTCTGGTTGAACTTAAGTTCCAAGACATCAAATTTATTCGGATGATTTTTTAAATGTGGTGCAATATTTTAGATCACCTTCTTTCTGCCACTGCCATCAATTACACCAAAAAAAAAATACATATAATAAAAATTTATCCACCTCAACTCCAATAAAAATCCATATAAAAAGGTCAATACCCTCCAACTACCCATCAAATTACCCCCAACCCCGAATAAATCACACATTAATTTCCTCAAAGGTACACAACCTCGCACTCATCCCACTGTAAATAATTTCACCGCATTAGGTATAAAATTCAAAAATAAATCACACCGAAAAAAGCCCACTACACACCTAACTCGTATCCGACATCGCCGAATAACACCCCCTTCGAAAGCTCATTTAGACTACGTAGAAAAATACAGTGATCAAACAGCAGTTCGTCGTCAGCACAGCATCGTCGGTCGGTTTTAATGAGTCTCTCGCGAGCTGTTCTCGCGTCATTATTCAAAATACCCCTATTCACACATCGACATGTAGTTCACGAATTACTCTCTGCGCAGCGAAACAAAACAAAACCTACATTTTAAATTACCTGGAAGTAAACTCGGATGTAAATTTTTGTCGGTTGAAAGGAAATAACATTCATAAAAGGTAAAAAATTGAGCAATGTTAAGTAAGGTTGTCGGAGGATAGCAGAGTACCAACACATTTGCTCGTTTCTATACCAAAAAAGCCGACCATATTATAAATTAACGAGCGAAACGAACTATACTCTTCCATCTACCACCTTATATGACCTCTAATTAACAAACCAAAAAGCATTCCATAGGTACCCGACGAATTTACCACAGCAATGTATAAGAGCAATAGACGAGTATGAATAAAAAGAAGAAGAAAAAAAAGGGGGTAAAAAAAGGCCCAGCGAACACCTTCCTTTGATATGGTAAAAATCGTACAGCACAAGAGTCATCGAAAAAAAATATATCTTTTCTCACTACCACCTTTCACGAGGCTTAAATTTATAACCGACAAAGATAATATTTGGCGGTTTAATATTTTAAAAATATTTCTCCTCTTTGACATCCATTAATCATTCTATTTGTAAAAATTAAATCCGTTTTTTACCCGATGAATTTGTCGAATCACGTTTTAACGCCTTTGTTTTTGGGCCGCGCGAAAAAGGGCGCGGGCTTCGGAGGTGCGCGCCAAGGAGGGCGAGAAAAAAATACGGTAAAAGTTTCACGAATACGCATTTAATCCTTTGGGTACATTTTACCGAATTTATTATACTATTGGGAGAGCAGTTAACTTCCTGCTTTCTATATTCCGGAAACGTGATTCTTTTTATAATCATAAAACACTATCTGTTGGTGGGAAAAAATTTCAAAAGTCGCTCTTTTACTCTCTTTGTGCTTCAACAATAATATTAAAAATTGTAATTAAAAATTTTTCGCCATAAAACGTTGTTAAATGATCAATGAAAAAAGCTATTCGCCTCAATTTTTATGCACGAGACGATAGAGATGCTCGACGCCCTTCCCTGATGAAATTTTTTCCACCACGTTGCTTCGACCGCTTAATTCTTCCACATTACGTTTCTCAATGCATCTCAAAATACGCCTCATCCTCGATTGCCCAAGCTTTAATCCTCGATCGCGGAATTTCCTCGGGCTATCCTCAAAACATGGATGAAATTTTCAGTAAAAAGTTTCCGGTTTTTGGAATGGTAGTTGGAAAAAAAAGGTCGACCAAGGGTAAAAGAAATACTTGACAAGGGTATCCCGTATATAAGTTAGATAATTCTGAGAACAATTTTCTTGTCATCGTATTCTACACGTTAGCTCGAGCCGAACGAAAAACGATACATTTTTTTCCAAATACCTTCGGCCAGCTTTAGCCTTCGATACGTATTTCAACCTAAAGCATCGATACATGGAAATTATTTCTAGAACAATACACAGCGAGACGATATTTTACGAAACCCTCGCTGACTCGTCGTCGTAAAACTTGTTTTTTTTTTATTCCTACTATGATGAACTTTCTAAGTATATAACTCGTATCTGAGTATAAATGGAAAGTTTCGTCTAGGAATGCGTTCCGATGATATTCTTTTAGTTTTACTGGAAGTAATTTACTTAAGAGGATTTATGTTGCTCGGCTTTGTTCAATGAAAAACGATTCCACAGGCTCGATGTTCTTTTTTTCGTATTCTTCGCCTTTCATCCTTCTATTTCGAAAGCACGATGAAAAAAAAGTTTAGTCTGTCTTAAAAGTTCAACTCGGTACACAGACCTTATTTGTTTTACCAAAAGACAAAAAAAAGGAGAGAAAGTAGGTACGCGATGCGATGTGGGCTTATTTATGACGTTTTTGCAACATTACACACTCCAAAAACGAAGCGGAGCCAACTCGTATTTTATATAAAATTTTACCAATTTATAAAGTAAAATGATCTTTTACGCGAGAAAAATATTATTCGTTGGAAATTCGCCCCGACAGTGCCGACGCCGCAGCCAGGTTGGCATTCGCCTCATCTAAATCAAACTCACTCTACTCTCGTTACGCTACAATGAACTAATACAAACCTGGCATAGACTATAAGTTGCATAGACGCATTTCTTGAAGGCAGCATCAATTGTATCGCATTTTCAAAGAAATTAGACCATAAATAATGCCAACGTGTCTTATAAGTTGCCTTTAAACTAACTTTCAGGGGATTTTAACGCGAATCGGCGATAAATTATGTCGTCTTTTTTCCAAAGCGGAATAATTTTTCATTTTAAAATATTCTTTGTGTTTTGTCGAGCACTAAAAAGGTGAGAGGATTGTAATAGGATTGAGGTGGAATTCAGTTTTTAATTAATATTTAGTATAAAATTGGGAATCACTGGAGATGTTGATTTATGGTAAAAATTGAGTAAAAATTGAAGTTAGAATTATTACTTACCTATGAGTAAATTAAAATCTACCTGGTGAAGAGATACAAGAAATTAAGAGAAAGCAGTTGTAGAGGAAAAGGAACATCGACCTGGAAATTTTAAATAGCTGAAGGCCTAATTTTAAGGCTTTTTCTAGAAAATGTTTTCAAGACTAGGAAGATTTTCCAAAAAAATGTTTAGTTCATAATTTTTTTTATACCAAGAGAAATTTTAAAAATTTCGACAAAAATGGCCAAACGTTTGAAATGAATGCTTCCAGGATGTCTTGAAAGTGCTTTCAACTGATTCAAAAGGTCGAAATTAGAATGTAGTTGAATCAAACCTCAGATTTTTTTACTGATTAAATCAAAATTTTTTTACTTGGAATTTTTTCAGGACTGTGGGGTACCCAAATTTGGACTTTCAAATTTTTTTCCAAAATTCAAGAAATGGAGGATTTCTCTCTAAGTATTTCAATACTAGAATATTTATTTTTTTAAAAAATGTGGAAATTTTAGTTCTTGAATACTTTTTTTTTAAAAAAAAATTCTAGTCTAGCTTCGCTGAAACTCAATAAATTTGCAAAATTTGTTCTCATAAAGAACTACAAGTATGCGAGCCTGGATTAAAAAACACAATTATTTGTAAGAAAAGAGTTAAGCCCCCTCCCCCTCCCCTATTCTACCCATTTTGAAGGGCCCAAAATCAATGTCAATTCAAAAACAATTTTTTGGCATCTAAGAGTGGTTTCTATATCCAGGCTCAGTAACTCACGAATGATAAATTTATTTGATAAAATTTTTAATGTGAATTAAACATAATTTTTTGCGTTTTTTTGTCCGTGTAGAAAAATATAGAAAAAACTTTCCAAGTCCTTAAATTCACTTGTTGTTCAATTACGAGTAGATATCACCTTCTAAATTTTAAAACTTTTGGGCCCTTGGAAATTGGAATATTTTATTGTTTTAAAACATTCATAAAGTTGAAGGGTTTTCGTTCTAGAGAAATTTTTAATTAAATTTGAGAAAAAAATGTCTTAGAATGTGTTTTAATGATATCTATTAAATTTAGGACTATTTTCGACACCTTTTCATTGTAATAACAGGAAAAATAATTTTTAATTGGATGAATTTTAATGAAGAAAAGTATTTTTAACGCGTGATTTTGTTTTCTCCGATTTATGACTTTCAGTTTAGAATTTCTACTTATTTTTTTATTTTTTTTATTTTACTTAACAGAATTTCATTATGAAAATTTGTCATTTCTAATTTTAATAACTTTTTGAGGTGTCTAAAAGTTGATTCTTAAAATTTTGTTTTTCACTTTATTGATTGTTTTCTGAAAGCTTAAATTGAGAAAAAATTATCTCAAGACTGCCATAAAAATCCCTTAATAACTTTTTGGATTGTTTCGTTGCTTCTTATCGGAATTCTGTTGAAAATTTGTAACAAAATTTCAATTACCAATTTGAATTAATTTTTTTACACTCATCATTTGTGACGTACGATAAAAAAAAATTACCAGAAGCAACATTTTCGGACATCTTGTGAAAAAAAAAGGAAATAAATATTCCTAAAATAATCTCGATTTTGTTGCAAAAACACAATTTTTATTCTTTTTTTTTCAGTCTTTTCTAATTTTCTTTCCAATCCCTGAAATGATCACACCACTTCCTAATACTCCAGCAAAAAAGCAACCAAAAATTTTCAACAAAATCAAGTGTGAATTTTCAGGCATAGTATCCTAGAATTGGCCTGATTTTAAAATAAAATTATTTTCCAAGATTTTTTATCAAATATTAAAATTTTAAATGAGTAGACTTCTAATTGTAGAAATATTTAAAAATTACAACTAAAAAATAAAACAAAATATTCAGCAACGTTTCTCTTCAAGAAAAACCTTCAAACAAAATGAAGAATGTTTCTTTTCAGAAATGAAAAGGTTATTTTTAATTTCATAGTTTTCTAAGTAAATATTTTAACACTTGAGAAGTGATGTGGGTTGAATTTGAGTCATCTGAAAATTTATCTAATTCGTTCTTAATAAGTATTCTTTATCAGACTAAAATTTTTTTCAACCATGTACCCACTTTTATTTTGAAAAAAAAAAATAATAATAATAATAAATCTTAAATTTTTTGATACCTTTCAAAATTTTGTCAGACCTCGCAAAATTTATTTCGAAATTTTTTTGCCGGAATGATGTTTGTTATTGGTATTAAATTTTACATTTTGAAATTCACTTTTAGAAACGGGTTTCCAAAATCTTCAATTTTTAGCCAACTTCTCCCTCCCCAACATTATGTCTAAATTAAGAAATTTAAAATAACATAAGAAACCCAATTTCCTGGTTTTTGATTCTCAGTTTTTTTTTGAAAAGCCAGATTTTTTGAAAAATGCCAATTTTATCTGACAATGACAGTTCAAAATGGAACCATTTTTATTATTATTTTAGCAGTCACTAATTTTGTACCTCCTCTCACCTCAATCACCATCCAAATAAACATATCCATATTGAAAAATTCTTCAACTCGAGAAATCATTGAAAGAAAACCCTCAACACCAAAAAACGTCTACAATTTTATGCAAAAAAAATAATATTTCGAAAATTCTCATAAAATTAGAATTGAAATGAGATATTAAGAAGATATTGACATCTAATGGTGTTTGAAATGTCGTGAAAAAAATTAAATTCTACCGAATGGAAATGGGACAATAAACGAAAAAATATGTTCGCATTCGACGTTGTCTGAATAAATTAACTAAATAACCGACTTTGTCACCTCAACAAAGATACTTTTTTTTTTAAAAAAAAAAAAAAAACTTCAAAAAAATCTCAATCATAAAAAAAAACATCTACAGTTTACCTACTTATGATTCTAGTTTCCTTCCAAATTTTCGAACATAACTTGCATATCACAAATTTTCTCACCGAACGAATTTTGCATCAGCCAACGAAAATTTACCAAACACGTCACATACCTGCGGTAATATACGAATACACAATCACAGGTTTTCGAATTACACGTACGAATATCGGAAAAGGGAAACACGAGGTAAAATACAAAACTAGGTACGCTATTCAGATCGTCTACAATGGAATTTGTATATATTTGGGATGTTTGAAAACTCGGTAAATAGATCTGTATTGGTGAAACGATTGACACGACGCCATTCTCCAACGTAGGTGAACAGTCGAATTTGTTAGTTTCAACAAAAAAAAAAAGAGGAAACGCTTTATTGTAGTCAAAAAACCAGAGAAGAATATCCTTTTTTTTTCTCACTTTTCATCCATCCATTAATGACCGCTCGAGTGATGCGCGAACTTTTTTTATTTTCAATTTTGACCATTTTTACGCCATTCTCGAAAGGTGAACTGTCAAGTAGGTACGACTTTTTTTTTCTTCCATTTTCCATAAATCAGACAACTATTTTATTTTTCTGGACGCACTTAGGTGCGTAGGGACCAACTCGATCATTGGAGAATTCGATTAACCAAAAAGGTTCTATGAAAGAGGAAGGGAGACCAAAGGATAGCTTTTCTTTTGAGTGTAGAAATACGTGCAACGTAACTCGAGAGGAAATCTAACGGAAAAATTCTCCACAATGAACACGTGTAATGTTTAAAATATTTCTACCATGGTATCGTATCCTACCCCGAAATCCTTTACAGTATTCAAGACGCGTATGACACGAAAAAATATCATTTGCGGGAACCCCAGACTCGAGCTATAGAATTGCACGGATCTGGGACAATTCTATTAAAAAATCGTCTGCGTCAAATGATTAACGAGATGAATCCGCAAGCTCGATTGCTACAGTATTTTTTTTCCACTGTGGTCTCGACCATTCAATATCTTCGAGCTTAGTTTCAAGCAACGTGACGTGAAACTTTATAATTCTTTCGATAATCCAATCATCATTCGTAGCTTATTAAGCGGATTTTTTCCTCGTCGAGGTTGCAAATAAAATAAATTTTTATTCGTAATTCGTCGCCGATAAAAATGGCGAATTTTTTTCCATATTTTGTGAAAATTGGCACAAGGATAAAAATTCAGACCCCTATCGTAATAATTGGTCAGAAACGTCTAGAAAAATTCTCACGAATATAGAATTACGTACAAACCACAAACCACCAATGGGCTCACCGTTCAAAAAGAGAAGAAAAATTCATCGTGAAATTTCAAGCAATATTGTACACAAACACAACACCATAAATTTTCGCCATAAGGACCAACACGAAGGCTGGTCCGCAATGGCTATCGAACTTATGATACGACACGAGCTGATAACACACGCAAAATAAACAAAATAGATAGATTACCTAATGAAACTTAAAATCGCGCCGATAACGCGGAAAATTTTACGACCAGAAGGGGGTCGCGAATGCGAAAACGTTAAAAACACATCCGAGTAATTTGAAAATCAACCGTTACGAATCGCAAACTTTTAAACGCGTCAAGAAATGATGTTCGAACCACTTGTTATCATGAACGACTCGTATAAACCACTATAAATGTACTCGGACGTAGAATAGTACCAGCAAAGACGCCTGGCATCCGTTACTAAGCAACCGCCATAACACCTTGTACCACTCTTGTCAGTCAACGCGCCTTCATTTCGCCGAATTTGCTACTCTTCTAACGCTATAGGAGGCCTCGCTCTTTTCCATCTTGTAATAAATTCTGTTCAGCCGGTCGAAATTTGATTTTAATTAATTTTTGTACGTACGGTACCGAGAGAACCGTCATTTTTTTACGAGCTGCGGGCCAGAGTCCCCGTCGCCGATGTGTTCTCTATGATAATTGCTGGCGAAAAAATCACCGCGGCGTGTTTTATTGCCCGCCGAAACAGCGTCCAATTTCAGACTCGCCGGAGCGGAAAATTATCGAATTGATTACTACGCCTGATATGAATTTTCAGCGGTGAGCGTCGAGTCGAAGTGGGTGATTCGATGTATGAGAATCGCAACATTCGCTTAATGAACCCGAATTATTTTCAGTGGGAGATTCTTGAATTAAAATTCGTTGGAAAATTTCTTGAATGATTTTCGGGGGTAACTCTCGTCTTATTGATCCCCTTTTACGAAATAAATTCATTTTGGCAATAAGTACCCAATTGAAATGAACTTTTTATAAACAGATGAATTCATTTGGTGGAATTTTTGAAAAAAAAAGTAACCTTACTTGTTGGAAAAAAGCAATTCTTGGATCGTTTTTTGATACGAAAAAAAAGAAAGGGTATGTACAGTACAACTAAATCAAGAAATCAAAAATAAAATTTTCAAGAAAAATATTAATGACCGTGTAGGAGTAGATTATTTTCAAAAATGACAAAATAAAACAAAATTTTTCAATGAAAAAATAAAATCCAAATCATGGCTTACCTACCTGCAGAAAACAAATATTTTTCAAAAAAAAGACCTCTCAATCTCTTCCAAAAAACAATTGAAGGAAAAAACAAATTGTTGGCTTCAAAAAAATTGGCATTAAAATTTTTTGAATGGTCAAAACTGTCGCGTTTGCAGAAAACTTCAAAGAAAAATAATCAGTGGTATTCAAAAAAAAAAAAAACACCGAGTGCCTACAGGAAAATGTCAAAAAATTAATGCGAAATTTTCAGGAAAAAAGTCGAGAAAAACAATAATTTGTTTGACCAAAAAAAAAATATAGAAATAATTTCAAAAAGCAAACCGGTTTTTAGAAACAGAACATTGAACAGTTCAAAAATACCTACAAAAAAGATAGTTTAGTGATGTTCAAAAAAAATAAAAAGAATGCCGAAGTGATTTTCAATTTTTCGCTTCTTGGCCGACATTGTTTGAAAGTTACTAGCTCCTGAAATAGTTTCAACCTAAATGTGATTTCGACAACCCAAGTCTGAATTTATGTTAAGATAAAATTTCCTCGACTCTGATCTTTTTTCAATTTCTGCAATTCTAAATTTTCAAAAGTTGTATGAAGAAAACAACAAATTGTTGAAAATAAAAAACAATCGAATTGTTTTCAGAAAACAAGCAAAAAGTGGGAAAGTTCTTCGAAAAACAAAAATCCGAAAAAAAGGTTCAAAGCCAAATTTAATTTATTCTCAAAAAATATAAAACTGAATTTTTCAAAATTTTGACCAAGGTGGTTTTTTAAAAGCCTCAAAAGGACCAATTCATTTTCAGAAAAACCAAAAAACCAAAACTTATTCAGAAAAAAAAAACAACACCAAACTTCACTTTTAGAAAAACCAAATTGTTCTCAACAAAAAACAAACACACAAGTAAGAAGGAATTTTTAGACAAAGTCACGGAAAACCCGAATTGTCACCATTGAAAAAAAATGGGCCATTTTCAAGAAAATCTACAAAAATTAAATTATTAACAGGAAAAAAGTGTAAGTGCTAATTTGCGATGTAAACTCAAAAAAAATTCAAAACTTTTCAAAAAACATCCAAAATCAACCGTTTTTAAGAAGAAAAAACCCATAAAAACCTAAACCATGAACAAAAAATAGATAACTAAACAAAAATTCAAAAACCATTCTTAGATTTAAATTTTTAAAAAACAAGAAAATTATTAATTTTTTAGAAAAATTTCAAAAAACAAACCAATGCTTCAAAATTTTCTCAGAAAAAAAATTACAAACCAAAAAACAATCAACCATTTTCATGGAAGCTTCAAAGAATTATAATGCAACCGTGATAAGAAGAAAAAAGAAAATGAAATATTAACCATTTTCGCATGAAAATGAAAAGAACCACAAACTATTTTTTCACAAAATTTTCCAAAAAAAACTCCTCATTTAGCGTTCTCAGTAAAAATACAGATAGGTAAAAACTAATGAGCCATTTTTAGAAAAATTCTCATGAAATCCAAAAAAAAACGTATAATTTAGATAAAATTTGAAAGAAATTGATAATTTTCAAGAAAAAAGTCTGCAAAAAAATGAACAATCTTAAAAAAAAAACAATCATTTTCAGGGAAATCCACACAAAATCTAACCAGTTTCAAGGAAAAAATTAGGCAGATATTGTATTTTTATACCCTCTCCCGGACATATGCGTATCTATTGAACTTTTTTTCTTCAAGCAAGGAAATTTCAATTTACATAAATGCAATTAATCCAACCAGCTATTTTCAAGAACACCTGAAAGAAAAACACCTCTTTCTTAAGAAGGAAATTTCACAATCTCAGAAAAACCTCTGAAAAACCGAAACTTCCAAGTAAAATCTCCGAAAAAACCCAACTCTTTTCAGAAAAATAGGCAAAAAACAATGCTCTTGAAGACATTTTCAGGAGAAATTAAAAAAACTACATTTTTAGAAAAATCCTCAGAAAAACAAAAAATCAATAATAAGTATTTCAAAAAAATCAGACAAGTTCACTATCATTTTCAGGCGAAGAAAACAAAAAATTGAGAAAAAATCAACTCAATTGAATGGAACCATTTAAAAAAACAAATAAATCATACTGAAAATTTAAAAAATGAACAAAATATACATTAGAAAAATAAAAAAACAAGCAATGTTTAGGCGTCATTTTCAAGAAAATCAAATAGAAAACCAGTTGATTTTCAAAAATTTCTATCTACTTATTCATCAAAAAAAATAAAAATTTTCAACAATGAAATTGAAAATTAATATTTAGGTTAGACAGATTAATTTATTCAGTATTTCAACTAAAAAACAAAAAGATTCGAAAAACAAACAGAAACCAAACCAACCATTTTTAAAAATAAAACAAAAAGTTCCACCAAACTGCGTCGAAAAAAATCACAACAAACACCATTCAGTCATTCGTTTAATCAAAGTACCCGCCTTATTATTTCAGACACGTATCTAGTTTCACAAAATATTTAACCTTGTAAAAGACAGGAAAAACACACTGCCAAGTTCGCTTAACTTCAACCGAAATTCGAATCGTGTAAAAATTCTGTATCAAAATTGACGAGCAGATTTATCCTGGCGGGGTTCCCTTGAATAAATCGATTCTTCCATTCTCTCCATTTTGATGTTTGGTATAGGCACTTTTAAAGGTCGAAAAATTCGAATCGATTCAATTTGGAAAATTTTTCGCGATGAAAACTCGGCATGCAAAATTTTAAACACGCATGATCCCACGTCTAACTGTCTAACAAGTTGCATACATTCTCTCGGGGGAAAACACAGTTTACGTAGGGTAACTGTATGGCAATAGCGAGGCTGACGTATACCGGCGGCTTTCTCAGCTACGGAGCGTTCCGTCGGTTTATCCGGTCGACGATAATTTGCGAGATCGCGTGCCAAAAAAAGCTTATTCGTAGCTGCTTAGAATCGCGTTAAGGATTTACTATATACGTGCGCGGTTGGTATATATCGTGGGAAGTGCAAAGAGGTAATTTCACTTGATCAGCTTTCTCGCCTGCGGCCTGCTCGCTTCTCTCGTCGACTAGCGTAGCAAAAAAGAAAAGAAGAAGAAAGGTAACAAAAGCCTTAAAAAGCGCGCCATATATATCATAAAAAGGAGGCATTTCTTACGTATAAGACAATCAATCAACGTCCCCGTATAACGCTAATCAATTCGACGAGCGACGACCATAAACGTAAACTGTTAGCGCCATGTCCGAGCGAATTTTTCGTTAAATACTGACCTTTTTTTCCAAAGGCGGCCGTACGAAAACCAACCCGAGAAGGGCAAAAAAAACTGATGAAATTTCTTATTTACGAGCGAATAAGTAAAAAGGCTTTTATCCGACGAGTTATTTTTAAATATAATGTATTGTGTGGTAATTGTATGATATACTTGACCTCGCACACATACACACGCTTACGCGGTACGACGAACCGGCCTTTGAAAATATAGTTCAACAAAACAAGTGCCAATTTCATGGCCATCTTAACACCATTTCCATGTATAGTGTATTATCGACCATATTACTAAAGCGTAAATCAGCCTTACAAAATGAAATTTCTGCCTCGTCTATACCGACAGAGAGAAATTTTTTTCAATGACTCTCCAAATTGACAAGTCTATATGCTCGAGTGTTTACACGTTAATATTCGTTTGAGGAAAAATATCGAGCGATTTGTTGCTGTAGTCGACGACTGACTAATGCACACATTGTTCGTTTAAAATAAGCATATCATTTAAGCATCCACATTCCGCGAAAAAAAATCGTTCTCGAGATTTCGTTGCAGTTATTGGTAAAAATTTTTCTGAGTGAAAAGTTTTTTTTTCCAGTGGTTCGTAAAAATATCGTCGACGAGATATCGAATAATAAATTACGATTCGAGATAATTTTCGAAATTACCTCAAGTTGTAGTGAAAATAGGTACGAATTTTCGACGAATTTGTCCAGATTGGTACCTATCAATAGAAAATTATACCTTTAATATTATATTGATGGTTTTGATGAATAGGGGGTCATTCCACGTCAGTTCAACCACGAAGTGGAAAGTGGGGTCTTCGATTTTTTTGATTTTTTGCATGTGTGTAGACCTCGATAAGAGATGACGAATGGCGCAAACCGGAGCTTCCAATGTCTTTTTGGAGGGCAGCCACGAGCCCTCAAAGTTTTGAGGATAAGTTGGATATGGTAAATTTCGAGCGTGGATAACTCAGAACCGGTGCTTGGTAGAAAGTTGAAACTTTTTGTAATGTGTAAGGCCTTTGATGAGCTTTTTGGCGATTTTTTCGAAATCAGTGTTGCCACTTTTTTTAATGCCAAAAATTAGCAGGAAAAGTTGAAAAATGGTATTTTTGCATGAAGGACACCTTCAAAAATTCTGAAAAAAATATATATGATGCAACTTTTTGTGCTGAATAACATATAAAAAAATTGAGATGGCGTTATTTTTTAAACTGGTTTAAAAAAATTTCCAAGTTTATAAGAAAACATAATTTTGTATCCCAAGCAGTGAAAATTTTCTAAATTGGTTAAATTTCATTATTTTTACCATATTTTGATCATATGTTCAAAAAAAGTCGACAAAAATATTTCTATTGAGCCGATCTTGAATGATATGTACTGTATAGGTAGGCTTTTGTTACTTCCTCTGTTCAATATTGCAGTCCTGTATAAAATATATATTTTTAACTAACACTACATATGGGAAAATTTTATCACAAAACTAAAATTACATTTAGAACTAAAAACTTGATTCGTTTATGAATATTCTGGTTCCGAAACATTCTCATCGTTGTGAAAACTGTATGCATTATCGATACAAAAGGTGTTACTTGTACCTTAATGATAACAGATTTTCAAAAATGTTTTTTTTCTATTGAATATTAATTATTTTCACGCAAAATTTGTATACAGATGATGTTTTCATGTTGGATTGCTATATTGAACAGGGGAAGTTACAAAAGCCTACCTATACAGTACATATCATTCAAGATCGGCTCAATAGAAATATTTTTGTCGACTTTTTTTGAACATATGATCAAAATATGGTAAAAATAATGAAATTTAACCAATTTAGAAAATTTTCACTGCTTGGGATACAAAATTATGTTTTCTTATAAACTTGGAAATTTTTTTAAACCAGTTTAAAAAATAACGCCATCTCAATTTTTTTATATGTTATTCAGCACAAAAAGTTGCATCATATATATTTTTTTCAGAATTTTTGAAGGTGTCCTTCATGCAAAAATACCATTTTTTAACTTTTCCTGCTAATTTTTGGCATTAAAAAAAGTGGCAACACTGATTTCGAAAAAATCGCCAAAAAGCTCATCAAAGGCCTTACACATTACAAAAAGTTTCAACTTTCTACCAAGCACCGGTTCTGAGTTATCCACGCTCGAAATTTACCATATCCAACTTATCCTCAAAACTTTGAGGGCTCGTGGCTGCCCTCCAAAAAGACATTGGAAGCTCCGGTTTGCGCCATTCGTCATCTCTTATCGAGGTCTACACACATGCAAAAAATCAAAAAAATCGAAGACCCCACTTTCCACTTCGTGGTTGAACTGACGTGGAATGACCCTAGTGGTAATCACGTGTGGTTATTATTTAGGGTGGATAAAAAAAAACTTTGAATTGCAATAAAAATTGGTGAGGTAATTTAGTCTGAAGGGGGACGATAAAAAAATTTTAACTTCTGGTCATTATGAAGGTAGAACTGAAAGTTCTAATTTTTCAATATGAGATAAGTAAGTTGAAAATCTCCTAGAGAAATTGAAATTGGCCTTCAACTATGCCCGAGAAGGGTCTGTCTATTCTCACACGAAATGAACAACATAGTGTAATTGTTCGCTCGAATTAAAACTTCGCAACCTGTCTCGTGGCGTTGTAATTTCGTAATGGTAAGATTAGGGTAAGATATTTGAAAATTTGAAACCGAAATCAATTTTTCAACACAATTTTTTTTCGATTCTGAAAATAGTTTTATTTTTAATTTCATTTTTTCCAGATACCTACTTTTCAACTCTAAAAGTTTTTCCTCAAAATATTTTTCAGTAAGTACTAAAATTTTTTATCTGGAATGAACTTTTACATACTCTGAATTTTTTTCCTTCGATTTTTTTCAGGTAGGTACGTAAGTATATGAAAATGTTTCAATTCTAGCTCAAAATTAAATTTTTTCTCAAAATTGAATTTTTTCTCAAAATTGAATTTTTTCTCAAAATTGAATTTTTTCTCAAATTAAATTTTTACTCAAAATTAAATTTTTTCTCAAAATTAAATTTTTTCTCAAAATTAAATTTTTTCTCAAAATTAAATTTTTTCTCAAAATTAAATTTTTTCTCAAAATTAAATTTTTTCTCAAAATTAAATTTTTTCTCAAAATTAAATTTTTTCTCAAAATCAACTTTTTTCTCAAAATCAACTTTTTTCTCAAAATTAATTTTTTTTCAAAATTAGATTTTTTCTCAAAATTAAATTCTTTCTCAAAATCAAGTTTTTTCTCAACTTTTTTGCCCTCGAAATTGTATCTCAAAGTTCAATTTTTACACCTTTTGGATTTTTCCCTCAAAATTCCATTTTTTTTTAGCTCAGCTCAAGTGTTTTTCAAAGTTTATTTTCCAGCTCTAAAATTTTTAGAAAAAAAAATATTGAAAAAATTGCGTTGAAAAAAATTCTAAAATGTAATGTGAGAAAAAATCGAGAAAATGCCAAGTTTTAAACAATTCTAAGATCAAAAAATGAGATTTCACAATTGTTAATTCAAGTAAATTTTTAATTAAAATGGAAATTTTGGCAAAAAGTACAAATCGAAGAAATTGAAAAAAATCTTGGAACTGAGAAAAAGTTTTTAAAGAAAGTTTAGTGGGGGGAATGTATTAGAGGAGTTAAAAAATGATGTTATTAAAAAAATTTTGAAATTTGAAAAAAATTTAAATTTTGATAAAAGGTAGTTAAGTAACAGTTGAATCATGAGATGATCGATTTAGCCAGGGACCGAAAGCCAGCCGAAGCCGAAAGCCGATTCAGCCGATTCAGCCGATAATTTGAGGCTTTTGAAAAGCTGGCTGTCAGCTCAGCTTTATAATTCAGCAGCCGAAAGCCAGCCGAAAGCTTTATGTTTTCGGCTTTTTTACAGCTTTTTTTCAAAATTTAAAAATTGAAATTAATGGTGCAAATGTTCGTTTTTTATGTACCATTATTTTATTTGAAGTTGACGATTTGAATTTGACTGGTGTTCTTTCATTTTTTTACTTTTAAGATCTTTTGATTTTACACATTTCAGATTAAAAAAATTTAAACTTTGAATTTGATTGAAATTTATCGTAATAAAAGCCGAAAGCTGACAGCTGAAAGCCGAAAGCTGAAAGCCAAAAGCCGAAAGCCGAAAGCTGAAAGCCGAAAAAAGCCGTATTTTTGGCCAGCTGAAAGCCAGCCGAAAGCCAGCTGTAACAGCCATATAATTTCAAAAGCCAAAAGCCGAAAGCCTAAGCTTTATAATCCTTATCACAAGCCGAAAGCCGAAAGCCTAAGCTTTATCAATCGGCTTCCGGTCCCTGGATTTAGCAGTGAAGATGACGAAAAAAATGAACGAAATCGCGCATCGTTCGGTCATTTTGTTGTTCATTCCGTGTAAGAATAGACAGACCTGCCTGAGTCCAAAGTGAGAATATTTTTTTAAAAAAATTTGGGACTCAACCCCAAAATTTCTCTCACTTTTGAACACAAAAATTCATTTTTTGGGACTGGGGACATTCGGCATCACCCATAGTTATTTTATTTGCCATGAAATCACAAATGTTTTAATTGCAAATTCGATGACGTAATTGAAATCAACGCCTTTGATGAACCAAAATTTCGATTGGTTTGTCGCTTTTTTTTTGTCAAAATGTTACTCCTTCCTCTAAATGATGTTCATCTCTGCTCGTTCAGTAACTTTTAACTCAAATTCAATAATGAGGAGCTTTGAAACCCAAGATTACTACTGATTTTCATCAAAATTTTAAATTTCTTCCTTTTTTTGATCCAGCTTAATGGTAGGTAATGAAAATACCTAGCAAATTATTCTTTAATTACTTATTTAATTTTTTGCAAATATTTGCAAAAAAAAGCCATAAATATACGTGACTGTGAAAATCCCAGCCAGAGGAAAAACTACCGACACGTATCGAATGTAGCATTTCACATGTATTGTAGATATATTCGTCAACGTTATTTCCACTTCACATTGAGCACTTTCACAAAAGAATAAAACCATCAAAAGAGCCAACGCACCATTGTTCATTTTGCATGTGACGTGAAACACACAGTTGGGGAAAAAAATCGAACTAATAAAAAGAAACACTTATTTATCACGCTAGTCCCATTGTACGCATACATAGGCACTCTTTGGAGAAAAAAAAAATCCAAAAAATTAATGTATGTAGGTTTTCGATGTAAATAGCATTTCGTAGCTGGTTTCACGACGTTAAGTAAGTTAGATTAAACTTGAGAGTGAGTATAAATTGAGTACTGAGTGATAATTCGGTAGAAAATATCTTTTAATTAACACCGCTTTGGAGTATTTCTCTTGTGTACTGCGGCCTTCGTTGATTAATACGACGCATAATATACTTTTCGTGTAACGAAATTCATTATATTACTCATTCGTGTAAGATAAGTTGCCTACTGTTGCCGGGTATTTAACAGAATTATCTGTATACATGTACTATACTCGAATCAAGCGAGCGTTTAGTCGAGGAGCCGTTGTATGTGAAGCATTACCTTTTCACTTGATCCTTCGGGACATTGTTTTTCATAAAGCGGACCTTCTACACGACATTAATAACCATTACCCTTATCAGAAAATTGACCATTTTGACAATTTCTCGTTTACCAGCTTTTAAATTGAAAGCTTTGGGTTGGAATTTTTGAGATAATTTTTCGAAAGAGTTTGTTCCAATCTGAAGGGGAAAACTTTGCAGTCGATCAATCAATTTTTAAAAATTGAGTTATCTTGATTTAATGAAGATTTGAATTTTTCAAAATGCTAAAAGGTCGATTACTTTTTCATACTGAGCCATCGAATTTACCCATCAATTTTTCTAGTTGTTCTCGAGTCCTTCAAAAAAAATTTTATCGATTTCAAAAATTCTCAAAATTTTTAAATTAGTTTCAAAATCAGTTTAAGTAATTCAAATTCTGTAAAATTTCATCAAGACAGTGTTGGGATATTGAAATTGCAGTTTTTCTCTAACCAGATCCTCAAATTTCCCATATTTTCCCATATTTTCCCACAGAAAATTGTAAAATTTTCCACGTTTTTCCCTTCACTTTTTTCGTTATAAATTTCTAAAATTTCATGTTTTTGTTGAGAAAAAAATGAAGAAAATGCTTAAAAATCAATGAAAATTAATGATTTTCTCCATTTTTTCGTTCAATTAAGCAAATTTTTTATACTAACAAATTCATAAAAATTTGGATTTTTCCTTCATTCCGCTCCATTGGGCAAATTCCCCGTCTTTTCCTCGTTTTTCATAAAATTTCCCATTTTTTTCGCCACGTTTGATCGAATTTCCCAAAAATTCCCTTTTTCCTTTTCATTTTTTTTTTCGCTCGAAAATTCCCACCATATGGGAAATTTTCCACAATATCCCAGCTCTGATCAAGGTTTCTCCAAATTCTGATGTTATTTTCTAGAGGTTGAAATAACATAAAAATAAATACAAAAATCGATGAATTTTTTCTGAGAGAGAAGCAAAGAAAAAAAGAAATACTGCTGGTTTAAAGCAAAGACGAAAAATTTGAAAAATTGCCATTTTCACCGAAATAAAATCATATTATTTTTTATTTTTGCCAAATTTTCACACATCTTTGAAAATTGAAAAAAAAAAATCCAATTTTAAAACGAAAGTATACAGTCGACGGAAATGTAAAATTAAAATATGTTAATTCGACCCCGGTGACAACAATTTACGGTTGGTTAAATTTAGCCAGATTGATCGATAAAATGCACTGAATAGACGGTTTTTTCCCGCACGAAAAATACGAGAAGAAAAATGGAGGATAAAGAAGGTCTACGAAAATCTATATTCTGTACTTTTGTATTGAAAGTAGCTCGAGTAAGTAAATGCGAATTGTAATGGTAGAAATTACTTTATGCGGTTCCTCGAGAATTGCTACGTATGCCATTAAATTCCGCGCAACGAATTTCCACCTGATTTAGATATCTGTATGGGTGCTCGTGTGGGAAAAATAATAAGCATTTTCCATTTTCTATTTTACGTCTTATGTATAGGTATTAGGTACCTATACGAAACGATAAAAAAATATGGCTCGAGTCGCACCATGCCACGTTGTTATTACACGGTCACTAGAGATTCGATTGACGAAGCTGTAATGATAGACTTGGTTGAGAATATTTTTCGAGGAGGTAATTGAATGGCGTGGATTGTGGAAATGGATTTGATTCTGGAAAATAACCTAATGAGGATGATATTTTTGAAATTCAGTGATAAGTGGATTTTTCATTGGGAACGGTCTTAAATGTTTCAAATCAATACATGCTGATTCTGGTTTGTTTTGTTCTGTAGAAAAATTGGAAAAATAAATTTATTTGATGGATAATTTTTTTTTGAAAGCCGCATCATGCAAAATTTACGAATAAATTTTTCAACGGTTTTTAAAAATAAGACGAAAGTACATAAACAACTAACAAAACGATATTACTTCAATTTCCTTAAAAATTTCTCCAAGTTTTCAAAATTCTAGTAAAATGTTAAAATTTCTAAACCGGGAGGAAAAAAATTATGACACGATAAAAAATTAATCATTTACTCCCGCTCAAAAACATGAAATGTGTTCAGAAGCCCTTTTTTGGCCTTCCAAAATCGTCAACAAAAAATATTCCCTTAAAAATAATTTTCAAAAATGAGTAGATATTTAAACACGAAAAATAACAATTTTCAAAAATAGGTACCAAAACAGAGGGAGGAAGGAAAAGAGTAAAAAAATGTCCATCAAATTACACTCCTTCCTCTTTAAAATGTCTAGTAAAAGTTGAGACTTTTCAATCTCACTTCAAATATAGACTGCTTTGCCCATTTATTGAAAAACGAAACTACATACCTTTTTTTTCACCTTACACAAGTAAGTAATTCTCTCGATTTTTTTTTATGATAAAACTGTAAGTTGATGATGAATCATTGAATCATAATAAACATCTTATTTACGGCGAACCGGTTATGCAATTTTATTAACTCCAATGAAAGAATCATTTGGCAAATAAAAAAAATGCAGGAGATTTTTTTCTCCACAACATTGAGTTTTTGATGTTTGAATTTAGAACAAAAGCGATGATGACTTGAAGATAAAATTCATTTACTTGCTATAAAAATACTAGGATTTGTTTAAAGGGGAAGATGAAATGGAAAAAATTGAATGGAGGTCAAAATCTACTGAAAAACTTGTGGTGAATTCGAAACACTTTCGATAGAAAAATAATACAATTTAATATGCAAAGAAAAATTGAAAATTTTTGAGATTTTTGGAACAATCAATGCGCTGAGATACTCTCTTAATCTGAATTAGTCAAATTAGAAGGAAATTCCGCCTTTTTGAATCAGATAAATGAATTTTACTCGAAGTCGATGATTTTTCACTGACATTTACACCAAAAAATATCGATTTTTTTGAGAAATTGAGAATTGACAGTATAATCTGTGAGAAATTACTGATTTTCAGTAAAAAATATATTTCATTAATTCAAAAGGGCTAGAATTTTTACAAAGTTTGATTCAGAGTTGGAAAACAATACCTGTCCATTCGGAAAATCGATTTTCGACAATGATTTTGAAAAATCATGTTTAAAAAATATAAAAGCACTTTTTTCTGACATTTTACTGATGAAAAATTTCCTTGGCGAGCTTAGAGGAAGAGGAGGGGAGGAAGGTAGTGGAGCTCTTTGAGTTCTCTTCTTGGGTCCGACTAAAGAAATTTTTTGGAAAAAATTTAGAATTACGTATCTCCATACCGCAAATATCGAGGGAAAAGCTGAAAATTGGTAAATACCTTATTTTCGACATGCCAAATAGGTTGAAAGCTGTCTCAAGACTCAAGACTTTTCAAAGCCACCAGAAAATTTTATAATTTTTTAACGCTGGAGAAAATATCATAAAAATTGTCCGTATGAATTTCAACAATTATAATCGCAAATTACCAATATCGATGAGCTATTTAATCGATTAAAATATATTTCTCCGAAGTTCGTAACTTTGAGTTCAAATCTTTATTTTAAAGCAAGAAAATAGTGCTAGAGAATTTCAAAATTTCTAGTGCACTTCAGCTGCTGAAATTTTGGATATATGATTCTTTTGTGGTTTTCAATTTTTTTTTGTTTGGGCAATTTCACTTTGATTTAGGATACCGAATTTCCTAGTAAGGAGTAAAAAAATTGAGATGTGGGTTTTGAGTTCAGGTTCCCCCTGATTCTACCCCGTCTAAAAGACCCAAAATCAATGCCAACCCAGCAACTAATTTTTGACACCTAAGGGTGGTTTCTATATCTAGGTTCACATGCAAAATAAATATTCGCAAGTCGCAAAAAAGTATTGAATTTCAAATTCAAACATAAATAAATATTTTTATAATAATAATAATAATAATAATAATAATAATAATAATAATAATAATAATAATAATAATAATAATAATAATAATAATAATAATAATAATAATAATAATAATAATAATAATTGTAATGATTTCTTCATTGAAGTTGATAAAATTGCATAACCGGTTTGCCGCAAATAAAATGTTTATCACGATTTAATGAATCAACAATTCTACTACCTGCACTTTGACTTGATACTACCCACTTACCGTCGGTAGGCCTCTGTTTGCATATTTAGAATGAAGAAATATGGAAATTTTTTTCACCTACTCAAAAACCACAACAGATAGGTAGCTAATTTCATGAAGTTGAACGTGAATTTTTCAAACTTGAAAATAAGATCACACACGATAAACTTTTAGAAATACATTTGAGACAATACTAAATAAGAGGGGTTCCATCCAGCGAACTTCAATTTTTCAATTCATTTTTTCAGGTTATTAAATTCAGGAAAAATGGAAAATCAATGAAATTCGTTTTCTTCTTCAAGGAAAGTTTACCGATCAGACAGTGAAATCTACCGAAGAAAATTCTCAGATTCTTTCGGTCTGCTGAATACGTAGAATTTATTAGGCTTCCTGTCTCTTAGTCAATTAAATTGTATTCAATCTAAAATCAAATTCTGATACGACTGCTAAAAAATTTTTTGAAACACTATCGACGTTATTGCAATAGATATGCCTTCAATTATTAAAATCGAAAATAAAATGAAGTTATTTTATTATATTTATTATAATCCAAAATGCTCATCGAGCTTACGACTCTTCGATGGAAAAATTTTTCTACTAAATCCATTAATAATATTTCCGACACTCGTAATAATAGTCATAGGTGGTTTTTATTAAACCGTCTGCTTGGATCGGGGGGCTCGACGGCATGACTAATTTGAAAAAACCGCCAAAACAATTAGTCACCCGAAAAAATAGGAGAAAAAATATTAACCCGAAATTTTATCGTATCCATTTATAGTATACACGGTTATGATCATTTTATCGGTTTATCGCTTCCATTAATTCGGCCGTATGATCGTTTTTATCGCAGAGTAAAATCACAGCCTTGCCTCGGCCGACGGTAAATCGAGCGGAGACTCGGCGGGGTAGAGGAGATGGTTTGTCGTGGGAAAAAAATTACGTACGGTTAAAAATTATTCATTGTTTTAACGCGGGTTAATATTTAAAACACGTTTTATCCTTTCATTTTAGGACGCGTTTATTAATGAACAAATAAAGGGTAGCGTTTTATGGGAGCGAATCGCAGGGAGGAGAATTTTTATTACCCAAAAGGATGAAAACTACAAAGAGGAGGTTAAAGTTAGAAATAAAAGTACGGGGTTAGTTTAATGGTTCGTGTAATGGTATCGCGATGACCGTGCTAAAAGTGTAAAAACAAAAATATCTGCCATATCGTCAAACCAGACCACCAGAGCATGTAACCGCCTTTGAATAAACATTATTACGCCAGATACGTACCGGGAACGGTTCATATAAGGACGACCAAGCTTTCTAGTTTTTTTTTCGAGCATATCAGCGTCGAGTCGATGGAGATTTGGGAAATTATTCGAGGCGAAAATTTCTCTCAATGGAATCGATTAGAGCAACACACATGCAGACGTTTGAAAAATAACAATTATTTTTAACGCGGTTCAATATAAACGTCGGTGTCGCTTTTGGGAAGCCTACTCGAAAATTCGACAGTTTAAAGTAACTAGCGCGTGGTTTGAATTTCAAATACGACTAATCTCGGTAGGTATCGTTACGTTTGATAGACGTTTACTCTTTTACCTTCGTACGGATACCTTTGGCTTTTCCGCTCGTTCTTGGTAATTAAAAAACCTTTAAGGGGATGTTTTCAACAGCCGTTTGATTTATTTTTATCTGAATAGTGCTTTTTCCGACAATTACGTTTATTTTTTACAGATGTTATTTTTTTATTGCGGGGGATATGGGTGCTCATTTGGGCATTTTTCGTCCGGTAAAATTTGTTGGGATAAATATTTTTGCAAAATTCATAGGTAACTATTTGGTAGTGATTACAGGTCAATTCAACAATTTTTTGAATTTGGGCTGTGAGATTTTGGTGAAAAAATTTCTTTTTTCAGTCATATAGTTCAAATTTGGGCTCTTTTTTTCAACTTTTAAAATTTTTCGAGTATGATTTTACGAAGAAATATTTTTTCTTATATTGAAAACTGTAAAAATGAAATGCAAAGAAGAAGTGGTCTAGCTGTGTTCGAGGATACCAAAAAAAAGTCAATATTTGAACATGGTAGAGGGCCAAAAGTACAAAATAACCTAATTTTTGTGCTCAGAAACTTCAAAAACATGGGGAACAAACGACTTGAAAATCTGATTTTTCTCTAATTTTTTGACCCATATCTGCCCTTCTAGAGGGAAAATTGATTGATGGAATCTAAAAAAATCCATGTTCTTATTCGAGCTCAATGCTCCAAGTAACATAGAAAACAATATTTCACATTGTAAATTTTATAGAACTTTCGTCCAAATTACAGGCATTTATTTTCATCAACTATCCACGCAGGGAAAATCCATCTTTCACTCAAATGCTGGAAATTGAATGATAAAAAAAACATTCGATTGTTCATGACGAGAGGATTCCAAAAATGTATCAGTTTTTGCATTTTGAGCAATTTTTGGCCGAGTTACGGGCGTTTTCCTCCTTTCAACTTTCGACTTCCGGGCAAAAAGTCATTTTCCATCCAAATGCTCGAAATTGAATGACAAAAAAGCCATTCGATTGTTCATGACGAGAGGATTCCAAAAATGTATCAGTTTTTGCATTTTGAGCAATTTTTGGCCGAGTTACGGGCGTTTTCCTCCTTTCAACTTTCGACTTCCGGGCCAAAAATCATTTTCCATCCAAATGCTCGAAATTGAATGACAAAAAAGCCATTCGATTGCTCATGACGAGAGGATTCCAAAAATGCATTAGTTTTTGCATTTTGAGAAATTTTCGTCCAAATTACAGGCATTTTTCTTCATTACTTGAAAAATCCATCTTTCATCCACATGCTCGAAATTGAAATTTAAAAAACCATTCGATTGTTCATGACGAGAGAATTCCAAAAATGTATTAGTTTTTGCATTTTGAGAAATTTTTGGCCGAGTTACGGGCGTTTTTCTTCATCAATTCTCCCCGTGACAAAAAAGCTATCTCTCGTCCAAATTCTCGAAATTGAATGATAAAAAAACCATTTGATAGGGCTGTTGAACTACGTCATCCTTATCAAAAAATGTGATAAGGAACTGGTGGGAAAAATAAAAAAATCATTCATTTCGTGCGTATTTATATAAAATTTTCATAAATTTATCAATTATTGCCAAACAAATGAAGTTTTATGACAATTGTGAAAATAATAAAATTTGTAGCAAGAAAAAAAAATACTTTAAAAATTCAAAATTTTCCCACCAGTTCAATTGTGACGTCAGTTTCAACAGCCCTATTGTTAATGACGAGAGGATTTCAAAAATGTATTAGTTTTGGCATTTTGAGAATTTTTCGTCCAAATTACAGGCATTTATCTTCATTTTGTTGTCAACGCTACGTCTGAAATTGTTCAATTCTCAGTAAATCTATACATATTAAAAGATTTGTGACCTTGAAATGCGAAAAAAAAACTTTCTCCAATTCGCCAGCCTCTCCTAATGGACCGATTTCGCTCATTTTTTTTCTAAAACGTCAGGTCTGATCCACAGATGAGCCATCGCTCCTTAAAATTCAGAATTTTTCAAATTTTGGGCTCAAAAAATTGAAATTTCAAATTTTTTTTCACATTTTTGGAAATAAGTTGAAAACTATAAAAGTTACAGACTCGAGTGTAGACTCAGATTGAAGAGGATGAAATTTAGCGTCTTTCCGTCGCTTACACTTACCCTCTGACTTTTTTAGTTTTTGAGTTATGTTTAAAAAACCAACTTTGATTTTTGAAATAAAATAACCCGAAAACTAAATGAGCTAGAGGTATGGTGTAAGCGAGGGAAAGTTTCGAAATTTTATGACGAACACGTTTATTATAAATTTTTTATGAAACAACTGACCAGCGACATGTAATTGTTGAAAATTCAAGCGACCGAATTGCCCGAAATTGCTCAAAAAAGTCGTCAAAACGGTTCCGCGTCTCACCTCGCAAGAGTTAAGTTGAGTGCGTTGTGGTGTGGTGGGCGTGGCGTTGCAACAACCGGTTCGTCATACGATACCCTTTGCGTTGAACGAGGTATAGTGCAGGTTGCATACCTACACTGACGGATGCTCTGGACTTACGATGGTTTTTTCGAAACATTGCAAGAAAGCAAGGACAAAACTTCAGAAAAAATCTCGAGGCATAAATGAAAAATTTTCCGACCAATATTACATGAAGGGGAAATTTGCCGTCTAGAAATAAAAATTCGTGAATGAACTTGAATGGAAAACAAACTACCTACATATGTAAATTTACTGAGTTCGAGCAAAGCGAGAGTAAATTCATCCAAAAATTAAATACAAAATTAAAATTTTAGTAGGTATTGAAAGGAAAGCAAAATTCTCAGTCCAGTTTTGATACACTATTTTAGCATATGCCCGAACGAAGCGAGAGCAAAGATTAAAAAAATTATTTGGTGATTTTTAAAAAGCAAAAAATAAGTGCGTTTTCAATGGTTTGTTGTCGAAATTCTGGGTATTTTTTTTACGAAATTTGGTGCTTTTTCGGCGTGTGTTTTTGCTAAAATAGTAAAAATTTGTGTTTTTTCATTATTTCGTGTCTTTTCATGCGAAATTTGCCGACTTTGTGAGAAGATTTCCAAAAAAAAGTCGTCAAATTTTGTAGTAAGTAAATTTCAAAAAGTCGGCTGGAAAAAATTTGTCGATTTTCAGCCCAATTTTTCGACCAACTTACAACAAAATTTAGGTACTGACATTTTTTTTAGAAAATTCAGAGTAGGCGAATGTGTTAAATTTACAAAACTTATTTTAATTTTTTTTTTTCAATTTCAATACTTCACAAATTTTCCCCATTTTTTCACTCATGCTTTTCTGCCAACTTTTTGTCAATTTTGCCCAATTTTTCAATAAGAAAATGCCTTGGTGGGAAGGAGAGAAACAGTCCAGATCAGCAGACCTTTGAGAATCAGAAAAATTATGTTTCGAAAAAAATGCTGTTTTCACAAAAACTGAACAGCATTCTAATTTATTGAAAAAAAAATTTATAATAATAATAATAATAGAATATTCGAAAAAAATTCAAACAATTGATCCAATAAACTTGGAGATCTCAAGAGTGTTTTATTTGGTTCATATTTCTTTTTAATAACAATATATGTGCCAAGTTCCTTTGGACAAAATAGTTTACTGAAGTAAAAATCATGTTAAAGCGAGCAGCCCGAGCGGAGCGAGGGCGCGAGCTAAGGGTTGGGGCCGCGGAGCGGCCCAGGGAGCGGAGCTCCCTAGTACCTACCTATTTCAAATCCTCACAGATTTTTCGGGTTTTAAAAATTGCTCGAAATTCGAATTTTTTCTGAATTTTTGGAAAATATTGACCAATTGAGCTTTGAAAAAATTGGTACCTTTATTCAAATATGTAGGTAGTTCAACTCTATCAGTAGCTTCGATTAATTTGATGATTGACACGAGATCAAAAATCCCTCCTTAACATTCGATCAAAAAATCAAACATTTTCAAGAGAATATTTTTTCTTAAAATAGTACTTACTAAATTGACCTTTTTCTCCCTACTTCAACGCAGAAAAACTAGCAATAAAATGAATTTGCGAAACGAGCCACACAATAAACACGTATGTAACATTGAAGATGATCAACAAATTCATACATAAAGGACATTAAAGACATAACTTGGCCAGTGACAAAACTTAGCTGCATAAATTCAGTTTTAACGCTGATATCCCCCCCTCCCATGAACAAACTGCATCATCATGGCAGAAGATGACGAAAAGATTTTACGACACGACACGATGCAGTTAACTTTATTAATGCACTCGAAGACTCATTCAAAGGTCAAAGTACCTATTTTCGATCAAATTTACGGTCAACGTTAACACAGCAACACGACCACCGAGAAATTTTACCATCGCATCGTAGTAGGATAAAGTAGCATTTTTTTGGCCTGAAAGCATCTTTTTTAATTACTATAGTATGTTTTGCGGCGAACGAGTTTTTGCAAGTTAAAAGCTGTTCGTATACAATTAAAATACGCGACAGAGTTGTTCTTGACGTAGGTACGTCCTTTTCCCCACAAGAATTAAATGCTTTATTTATGCGATGCTGGATTTTAGCCAGCTTCGTGTTAGTAGACTTTAACAATCGTTAAATTGTATTATACTACCCGAAATATTATACCTTTGCTTTATAAAATGTGTCAGACAATGCAATAAAGTCTAACTCATTGTAAATGTATGTAAATTTTGTATTTTTTTTATCCCTTTTAAGATCGCCACGATTTTTAACCCCCTACTTTTTCGAAGCCACGCCAAATGATAATTTCCATTCCTGCCTTTTTTTTTCGAGGTGTACTACCGATGACGACGTAATTGACCGGTAATACGAGACGGTCTCCAATTATTAAACGTTTCGTATTTCTTAGTATTTTTTATGTCGACGGTGTACGTTTTCATCGTATCGAGGTACCTACTCGCTATTTCTTCCTGGAGTTTTTCTTTTGGTCGAAAAGGAAATAAGTAACTAAATATCCAAGTATTTCTGTATCGTGGCTTCGGTGTCCAACGAAAAATCCCCCAAGATTTGAATTTCCAGCGATAAAGATTAGGTTTCAGAGATTGGGAGTACATAGTCGCAGAGTGAGGTCAGAAGTGCCGGGAATTATCTTCTCATTCAGTCATTAAAAATGAATGGGTTTCAAATTTTTAATTTTTTTTTTTGCAATTTTGAACAATTTCTTATTTTTAATAAATAAAAGCTATTCAGGTTTCAACACACTTTACAATCCATTTCCGTAGGATTTGTTCGAGAACAACATATTTTCCTTTAATTTTCAAGATATACAACTTGTTTGTCTTGAATTTCTTCACAGTGAGGGATATAGGGTTTAATTCAAATCTAAAGTATGGCAATCTTCTCACCAGAGAAGATGGCATTCAAAAATTCAACATACTTATCAAAATTTTTTTTAAAAAATCAAGATTGAAGGACCCGCCAGTAAAGGGGCCTTTGTGAAGGTCTGTTTTCCATATTTTATTGCACTGGGTTCTCCTAACATTCTATATGATCTCAAAAAAATTAATTTCTCGACCTTGTCCCCCAGACATAGACAGCGCTAAACGCTGAGGCGTGTCGATGGGTGGGGACCACTGTTCAAGATCATCCCGAAGTTTCAAAAAATTGGAAAACTTGAGAAAAGTTGAGATTGCCAACTTTTTCTTGACTCGTCTCAAATTTTCGCAAGTTTGGATTTGGAAAAATTGAAAAAAAATAAGAAAATTTAAGAATATCACAATAAATTTTTGCCCTCGCTTCGCTCGGGTTCAATAACTTTACATACGTTATTTATTTTCAAAACGATGGTATAAATTTTTTCCCCTTCTTACCCAGACATTGAATATTTTCTAATGAAAAAAAAAAAACTGCCTTCATCATTTATCAGAAAATTTGGTGGCTATCTTATTCATGTAATTTCAAAAAAAAAAAATATTTTTTGAAGAGGAGGAGCTTATTGAAAAACGTCTTTTTGGAAGTCAAATAGTAGAGCCAAAAAATCACAGATTTTAATGGAAAAATTTCAGCTTTTGGATGCTAATTTTTCTGCAGAATCATCGTCCTCGCATGGCTCGAATTTGATAAATTCATACAATCTCTCTCAATGATGCCTATTGCCTTTCCTAGTCAGATAATTAAATATTTCAAATCGGACAAAGTTTGTCTTTCTCCTTTATCGGAAAACTTGTAAGGAGGGGATCTTGAATGGAATTTTCAAAAGATTTATTTTAGAAGAGTGGTGGCCAAAAAATAAGTTTTTTTTTTTCAAGCCAAAGAAGTACCTACCTCAAAAAACACGAATCTTTGTTTTTCTATTCAAATTCAACTGATTGGAAAATTTTCAGTTTTGAAAAAATGTAAGGCAACAAATTTTTTCTGTTTTCAATTATTGGCTGACAAATTTTTCATTTTTACAGCCGAAATTTTCGCCCAAGTTTTGTTTCTGAATTTTTCTCTTACCATTTCCAAGTGGGTACCTATTGCTGAAGGTTTTCACATGGAACACGAAGTAGGAATTGGATTGCATATATTTGTCCCAGGAGGAGCATGAAGATAGCCGGGTGGGGGGGGGGGAATACAAGAAATATCAACTTTCCAGTTTGGGAGGATCCAAAAAAAAAAAAACTTAAAATACACACTAGGTTTATGATGATTTGTAATCAAATGGTTCCTGATTCTGGTGGGGAGACCCATAAAACTGTGGTGAATTTTATGGGTAATAATTATCCACATATTTCACCACACCTGAAACTGTGGTTAATTTGCTGGATAATAAATATCCATATTTTTCACCACAAATTTAGAAGGTTTGAACATGTGGAAAATTTTGTGGATAGGAATTCTCCATAAAAATTATAAATTCTAGAGTTCGATGGATAATAATTAGCCACATATTTCACCACACATGTAAAAGGTTTGAAAATGTGGAAAATTTTTGTGGATAGAGATTATCCATCAAAATTACCATGTCCAGAGTGTGGGGAAACCCATAAAACTGTGGTGAATTTTATGGATAATAATTATCCACATATTTCACCACACATTTAAAAGGTTTGAACATGTGGAAAATTTTGTGGATAGGGATTATCCATCAAAATTACCACGTCCAGAGTGTGGGGAAACCCATAAAACTGTGATGAATTTTATGGATAATAATTATCCTAATTTGCTGGATAATAATTATCCACATATTTCACCACACATTTAGAAGGTTTGAACATGTGGAAAATTTTGTGGATAGGAATTTCCCATAAAAATTATCGTTTCTAGAGTTCGGGGAAACCCATAAAACTGTGGTGAATTTTATGGATAATAATTAGCCACATATTTCACCACACATGTAAAAGGTTTGAACATGTGGCAAAATTTTGTGGATAGGGATTCCATCAAAATTAGCACGTCCAGAGTGTGGGGAAACACATAAAAGTGTGATGAATTTTATGGATAATAATTATCCTAATTTGCTGGATAATAATTATCCACATATTTCACTACACATTTAAAAGGTTTGAACATGTGGAAAATTTTGTGGATGGGAATTTCCGATAAAAATTATCGTTTCTAAATTTCGGGGAAACTGATAAAACTGTGGTAAATTTTATGGACAATAATTCTTCATGTATTTCACCACAACAGAAACTGTGGTTAATTTGCTTGATAATAATTATCCACATGTTTCACCACACATGAAACTGTGGTTAATTTGCTGGATAATAATTATCCACATATTTCACCACACATTTAGAAGGTTTGAACATGTCGCAAACTTTTGTGGATAGGGATTATCCATCAAAATTACCACGTCCAGAGTGTGGCGAAACACATAAAACTGTGATGAATTTTATGGATATGGTAACATACCAGTTATGGATCACTTTTTCTTTGAATTCGTGCCCTGACTTTATTTATGAACCAATTTTGGTGATTCTTTTTTTAAAAATGAACGTTGGACTCTCCTCTACAAAGTAGCGCGATTGAATTTTGAAAAAAATTATTTCAAGTATTTTTTATGCAGGCTTGAAAGACCCAGAAAAAATACGCCTTTTTGGCGGATTCTACCAATTACGGATCATCAAATAAAATCGAAGTGATGCATTTTTTCTCCACTCTGGCTGTATTTCTAACATAATAAAGATGACCTTCAAAGATTTTCATCAACAAATTGTTAAAAAACCGAAGTTGAAAAACTACCAATTGTGGATCGATCCATAATTGGTAGCAAAATTTTTGATTCGTAATTATGGATCAAAAATTTTGCTACCAATTACGGATCAAACCAATTACGGATCACAATCACTTCGGCATCTCACTGCGCGGATTTAACAATGTGAATCACCCAATACATAAAAACACGACGAAAATCTCGGAACAAACGATTTTGGTGAAGAAATCCACTTTTTTTGGTACAAATTTACGTTTTCTTAGATGCTTGGCAAATGACACTCAAAATTCGTAAAACGGGTTGATCACGCGAAAAATATGTCCATAGTACTTCCCTGAACATGAAATCACCAGCAACCGCATCAAAAACTGAATATAAATATCATTACTTGCTCTTTTCAACATTAACCATTGAAAAAAACACGAAATTTTGACTAAAAATTTGACTCACTTTACTAAAATGAATCTACAAGCGGTTTGGTGACACGAAAAATGCTTCGTTTACATATCTTCTGAAAGCTGAGACTTCAGGCTACAATATTATGTTGGTAAAATTTCGAGTAGACAATCCTAGTCCTACGTAGAGCGCGTCAAAAAAATGATCCGTAATTGGTAGCCTGATCCACAACTGGTATTTTACCATAATAATTATCCTAATTTGCTGGATAATAATTATCCACATATTTCACCACACATTTAAAAGGTTTGAACATGTGGAAAATTTTGTGGACGGGAATTTCCTATGAAAATTATCGTTTCTAGATTTCGGGGAAACCCATAAAACTGCGGTGAATTTTATGGATAATAATTAGCCACATTTTTCACCACCACATATTTCACCACACATGTAAAAGGTTTGAACATGTGGCAAATTTTGTGGATAGGAATTATCCATTAAAATTACCGCGTCCAGAGTTTCGGGATACCCATAAAACTGTGGTTAATTTGCTGGATAATAATTATCCACATTTTTCACCACACATGAAACTGTGGTTAACTTGCTGGATAATAATTATCCACATATTTCACCACACGTTTAGAAGGTTTGAACATGTGGAAAATTTTGTGGATAGGAATTTTCCATAAAAATTATCGTTTCTAGAGTTCGGGGAAACCCATAAAACTGTGGTGAATTTTATGGATTATAATTAGCTACATATTTCACCACACCTGAAACTGTGGTGAATTTGCTGGATAATAATTATCCGCATGTTTCACCACATATGAAACCGTGTGTGTGGTGAAATATGTGGATAATTATTATCCAGCAAATTAACCACAGTTTCATGTGTTTTGCTATATTTGGATTATTATTATTATCCATAAAATTCACCACAGTTTTATGGGTCTCCCCAAACTCTGGACGCGGTAATTTCGATGGATAATTGCTATCCACAAAATTTGCCACATGTTCAAACCTTTTACATGTGTGGTGAAATATGTGGCTAATTATTATCCAGAAAATTCACCACAGTTTTGTGTGTTTCCCCGAACTCTAGAAACGATTATTTTTTTGGGCAATTCCTATCCACAAAATTTTCCACATGTTCAAACCTCCTAAATGTGTGGTGAAAAATGTGGGTAATTATTATCCAGCAAATTAACCATGGTTTCAGGTGTTGTGAAATATGTGGATAATTATTATCCAGCAAATTAACCATGGTTTCATGTGTGGTGAAACATGTGGATAATTATTATCCAACAAATTAACCACGGTTTCAGGTGTTGTGAAATATGTGGATAATTATTATCCAACAAATTAACCACGGTTTCAGGTGTTGTGAAATATGTGGATAATTATTATCCATAAAATTCACCACAGTTTTATGGGTTTCCCCACACTCTGGACGTGGTAATTGTAAATATAAACCAAAAATTGACATTTTTTACTAAATAAAATTTTTTTCATTTCTAAATTTGTACCTCAACCTTCAAATTTAATGAAATGAAAAATTTTCTGAAATATTTCTGACTCTCAAATGTTCAAGTCTCGCATCGAATAAAATGAACATTTTTATACGTTGAAATTTTTTTCAAAAAAATCACTGAGCAATTCAAATTTGGTAAACTTTTGTTGAAAAATTGTAAATTGGAAAGTTTTTTTGAAGAAACGCCAATCTTCACTGGATTTAAAATTGGAAAAATTTTGAAAATCTGGGAATCAAGTATTTTCTTTTAGTTCGATTTTTTTTTTTTTTAAAGTCCTAATTCCACACAAACAACAATTTCTCTAAACTAAAAAGTAAATGTAATATGTCTACCCAACGCACTGTATTAAGAAGCCAATCTTTTCCCAAATCACTCGCCCCATCGCTTAGGAAATTTCGCAAAATGAAAATTCCAACCAATATTTCATATAATTTAACAGCCTTCTGTGAATGACAGCGTTGCTCAGATGACGAAAGCAACAATGAAAAAGAATGAAAACCCCCCTTCAATGAGAAAAAAATAACCACTTGGCACAAAAAATTATTCGATGTTAAGAACTGATTTCAAGCTTCTCGAATCGAGAAAAAAAAATAATACCGAAGAAATATTCGCTTCCGAGACAACGTCGGACGAGGCGAGAGACAAACAAAGAAACTGAAATTTTGTATTTTCCAAATTACTACCTATATTTTAATAGAAAAATATTCCATTACCGTTTTTCCCAACTGCCGGCGTCGAGTTCCATTTAAAAAATCGAAAAAAGAAGCGCTTTGTTCGCATTTGAGCTCAATGGCTGAACTTTGTTACGGAAATGGCGAATCAAAGTAAAATATCAGCGTGTAAAACGTGTTCGTCTGTGAAAAAGCGACGACGCAACGAATATTTCGTATTCGCTCGGCTGCGGAGTCGAAGGGGAAAAGGAAAAATAGGCAAAAAAATTCCTAAAAGTATGAAAATTTCCTCGAATAATTAAAAGCAAAATGCGGAATAATGGTTATATGATATTGAAGATACAACAGCAGTCGTTTCAAAAGTTAAAATGTAGTACTGAAGTCATCCCTTCCGGCAGAGGATTATTACCGTTACTGTGTGTGAGGACTATACCAGAGCTTTTTGTTGTTGGCGAGGAAGTTGAAATGGTTGAAAAGAAAAGGAAAACTTTTATAAACGATTTTCCGCCGTATTAAACAACGAATGATTTGTTTCCTCGTTGTATTCGCAATTGCCTGGTTTTCTGCCTGCCTTTCGCGCCGCGCACCGAAATCGTCCCGGGCAACGGGTTACTCGACAATGTGAACATGAAAATGGAAACGATTTGTCAGATAAGAAATGCAAATAAATTTTTTTCACGTAATTAATCAACTTAAGGTGATTTATATAGATTTTACATTTAATTATTCCGCTATCGCGCGATCTCCTCTGGATTTTTTTTATCTTTCTCGCAAACGTTCAGGTATTTTTATAAGTGTTTCGAAGGAAAAAATGGGGGATACCAAATTCGCTATTCCCTCGAATATTTACAACCAGTAAATGAAAATTAATTCCGTGATTTTACTGCTGGTAGTTTGGAAAAGCCTATGTGAAGCTAGTCTCTAGAGAGAAACGAGCTTGTTAAATAAACCCCATTATGTATAGAACTTGGTGCATGTACCATACGCAACCTAGAGAGAAGAGACGAGAAAGTGGACAATCGTGTTATAGGGTTATTTGCCAAAGAAAAACATGCTCATAAATTATATACCGTACAAAGCCTACTTCAAAATAATCCTTAATCAGAGAAAAAGGATGGTACAAAAAATACGAAACTTTCTTCAAAATATGATTCGAATTTCGGGAGGTGCCAAGAGAGAGAAAAAACCATCGACGAGTCGAAAAATTTTATTAACGAAAAAAAGGATATTTTTATTTACATGTAAGTATACATTAGCGAGCAAACGCTTTGCTAAATGACGTCATAAATAAGCTAGAAGCAGCTAGGTACCCTTTCATTATATGAAATAAAACCGTGATCCCTGGTTTCATGATGCTAAACTAATGAAGCTGCATTATTTTAAATACGGGTACAACGTTTTGAGGGTTGAATTTTTTTTTCTATATTTTGTCCAAGTCCTTTGAAAAATAGCTCGAAAAGTTTTTATACGACCCGCCCATTGCGGCGAATTGCTATTTGTCATTCGTTAGTGCGGTATTGAAAACATTATGAAAATTATAGTTCGACGGGTAATTAATTAGAGAATAAACTGACCGATAATATATGAATGGAAGTTAATTATCAAGGATGCCTGAAGCTTACATAGTATAAATAACAATCCGGTACCATATACACAGTGACCCTGGTCGTAATTTTTTGCTGTGGCGTTATGCGAGCGCAAAATATGGGGCTGTGCGATTGCGAGAGAGTAGGTAAATTATGGTGCTGGCGGAGATGCTACGAGAGGTGATAAAAAATACCTAAAATGTGGTTCGTGGTGTACGTAGGTATGCCTGGAGCTTGTGGATGGAACAGAATCGAAATTGAAGAGGTTTGAGATGAGGGGAGAATAGATGTGGAATAAATTCAGATTGATGTGAAATTTCTGTAGAATAACTCGAGTGCATTTTTACTTTTTCCCCTCCGGTTTTCCAAGTATAAATGCGAAATATTTCTTTCGACTAACACTACTCAGGTACCTATGATTTTTTGATCGGATACTAATCTGAAAAAATAACAATTTTCATTTCAGTTAGTTCAAACTAGCCTCTAAATCGATTTTCAACTAAAATGAGTAAAAATCTACATGTCACACGACATTTCAATTTTTTGAGCACTCCCCACAAAGCCGGGGTTCTTTAAGACAATTTTGAAACCACTGGAATTCAAACTTTGAATTTAAAAAAAAATTGAAATGGTATTTTTTTTGTGAAAATATCGAGTTGGAAGAGGAAAAATTATTGTTGAATCAAGTGGAGACCCATTCAGTGCCATCGTAAGCATTTTTTGGGAAGGAGTGGTATGGTGATTTTGAATACAAAAATGATTCAGGGGAAAAGAGAATAAGGGCACCTTCTTTTGCATTATTGTCTCAAATACTTGGTTCAAATATGAAATTATGATTTTGATTATGGCCGGGCCCAGCGAGGGCGAAGTTTTGAAAAAATTGGATTTTCACTGTTCAAGAAAGACATTTTGTTTTTCGCTTTAATGCTTTGAAAATCACTGGAAAAATTTCATGCAGGTAGTTGAAAAAAAATTGAAGAAAAATTTTTATGTTGGAAAAAGGGTTTGAAAATATAAAATTGAAAAAAATTTTAATAAATTGAATCTGGAAAAAATTTTAATGCTGTAAGTATATTTTTCATACTTACAGTGAATTTTCATCTAACTTCGATTTTTTCAAATTTCCATCAACTCGATTCTAATTTTTTTTTTAAATTCTCATTTTTTTCCAATTTCCGATATTTAAAATTTAGATAGTTGAAAAAAAATTGAAGAAAAATTTTTATGTTGGAAAAAGGGGTTGAAAATATAAAATTGAAAAAAAATGTAATAAATTGAATCTGGAAAAAATTTTAATGCTGTAAGTATATTTTTCATACTTACAGTGAATTTTCATGTAACTTCGATTTTTTCAAATTTCCATCAACTTGATTCAAATTTTTTTTTTAAATTCTCATTTTTTTTCAATTTCCGATATTTAAAATTTAAAAAACTGGAAATTAGAATTGAAATCCACTTTCCCGAAAGACAATTTTCCGACGGACAAATCTAAAAAGTTTATGAAGTAGCGATCACTTCCTCCACGAGCAGGCCTGAGAAACTCCTGCAAATTGCAAAAAAATCTTCAATTTTATTCATTTAAGATAATTTCCGATGAAATCGTCACATTCGGATACTCCAAAAAACACGCGCCATTTTCAACATTTCACACTAAAACGTTACGTAGTTAGAATAAACTTTAGAATAAGTTGTTCGGCAAATTGTGAAAATTTTCATAATCTCCAACATCTACCTGAATGTTTTATTAGATAAATTTCTCTCCTACTGTTTTCGCGCCGGCCATGTATATGCTTATAACATTCAAAAACAACCTTTATTTCTGCCCCACCTATTTTTGAACTTTGCTTATTACGAGATTCAAAAGTTTAGTTTTCATTATAACTAAAAGGCAAACTCATTCTCATTAATTACAATACTACGGACACTTCCACATATAATACTTATATATACAGTGTGGTCTAACCACGTATACAGAGAGGTCTACGTCTACAACTCCGTAAAAATCATTTAAAGGTTTTTCTTGTAGTCGGGTTTTTGGGTTTTAATGAAAATATAGTTACGCGAGTTTTATCGATTCGCCATGCCGCGTAGTGCCCTTTTCTTTAGTGGTCTTTTCGCGTGTAAAATTTCTTTTTATAGGTATTCCACCTTTATAAATAGTATTTAAGGAGAGACGCAATGAACGCCGGAGATCTTTACGAGAATAGTTTTCCGGGAGGTTTTTTTTTCTCAGTTCTCGATCGTCACGCTTTGGATGAGGGTTTTTTTTTTTAGAAAAGCGAGTGAAATTTCGACGTTTTCTCTTTTTTTTTGAGGGAATTAAATGATAATGGTACTCTGTCTCGTGATGATATTTCTATTTGTAAGGTGAAGAAATGTTGGGCTTATGTGTTTTGAAAACGAAATATATTGAAATTGTCGCGAAAGAAGAAAAAAATTTGGAATGCTGCAACTCCAATGCAACACATGAATGGAAAGGATATTTCAGGGTAAGAATGGTGAAATATCCGTATTCTCAAAAGTTTGCAATTTTTACTCAACATTGTAGAATGTCTCTGAAAAAAAAAATCATAAACAATTTGAATTCCTCTGGAAAAAATTTGAATACAAAAGTTTTCTTGAATTCAGTGATAGAAAACTGAAATGATATTAGTTCCAGTTCCAGTTTCAGTTCTCAAAATTTTTAATTTTAAGTTCCAGTTCCGATTAAAGCGCTCAATATTTTTTCTAATTCAAGTTTTCAATTCCAGTTCCAGTTCCAAAATTCCATTTTTTTTTTTTTTATTTTTCATTTTGAGAGATGAAAACAATCCAAAATTTTCTGCAAAAACTGAACTTTTATTGTTTTCTTTCTCTTTTTAAAGTACAATTTTTTCTTTTTTCATATATTCAAGCTCAACACAAAAGATTTTTGGGAACAAACCTGAGAAATAATCTTTTTCAGAAATTGTATAACTCCTGGTCCTGACTTCCTGAGTCCTGAATTATTCAGTTAAAAAAATTGAAATTAGAAAAATGTGTGCGAGGATGTTTTCAATTATTTAATTGGATGGAATTTTTAAATTTATCATAAATTATTTTCTTTAGTCGCTTTTTTACATAAATTTTAAAGGTTCAATTCGTAGCAAAAAAGTTTTAAATTGAATATTGTGCATCTAAATTTTTTTCCAATTTTTCACGCCAAATTTTCAAAAATTTGAATTTCTTCTTTTTACCTACTCTATTTGGAAATTGTTCTCAGTCAAAAATCATTCATTTTTTCTGACTTAATCAAGAAATCGGTGATTTTTGACTGAAAAATTAGTTAAAAATGGTCAAATTTTAAAATAAAATTATTAAAATACTGCTCGAGAAAAATGAGGGCGAAAATTTTATTTAAAAAATACTGCTTGAAAAGCAAAAAATTGAGCTTTAAAATTATTTTTGCAATAAAAAATATTATTTTTTTCCGAGCTTAAGGGAGAGGCTCGAGCGCCTGAGCCCCACTTGGCCTGTGGAAATGATTTTAATTCAATAAAAATTTTATTTAAAGAAAGAAAAATTGCAATTTACAAAAAAATGCTGGAACTGATATAAAACTGAAATTCATTTTAGTTCCAATTCCAGTTTTCAGATTTCAGTTCTCATCATTTCAGTTCCAGATCCAATTCTAGTTCCAGTTTTTCAACTTTAATTCCAGTTTTTTTTTCAGATTTCTGTTCCAGTTCCGATTCTAATTTTTCATCACTGCTGAATTGTTTCTGAATCACAATAATAAAAAATCAAATTTTCTCAGGATAAAATTCGATTTTGGTGTGTATTGGATGGAGAAATTCTCTAAATAAAGGTAATGAAAATGAATGTGTAAGGAGGAAAGGAGATTTACCCACACAATGGATTTTTTTCAATTTTTCTAATCTGAGAAAGAAGAGAATATTTTCAAAAAAAGTAAAAAAATGAATTGTGATTATACCACGTCCAAATCCGATGTATGGTACTCAAGTACACAATTTTTTCTTTAAAAATGAGTCAAGATCACTTCACTACATTTCTTCACTTACAGAATAAAATAAAAAAAACGACAATTTTTTGATCCACCAAAATTATTCGACACAAGGTAGGTAAGCATAATATAATTTTTTTGTCAATTTCTCCTCCAGATGAAAATTTTTCAAAATCATGAATGGATCCATGTTTTCTTCATGCATTTTTGGCGAATAAAAATTTTTCCTTCTACCTACCCAGTCGAAGAAGAATTTTTCTCCCAAAAACTTGTTCTTTTTTTACCATTCTGGCCAATGGATTGCAGTGGAAGGGGCGTTTCAGTTAAAAATTTCTTATCAAGAGATCATCTTTAATTTCTACAAATCTACTCGAAAGCTTATACCAAGCTCTTTGAAGCTTACAACTCGAATATTCCACGGAAATAAATTCAATTACGATTATATAAAAAATCTGGAACATTTTCAAAAAAAAAATTATGCCCTACATCTCCCACAGGTACACGTTGCTCTTTCATCTCGTGTTATTCTTGACCATGAAAATGAACACACTTAAGAGCAAATTTTCAGAATACCATCAACGATCCTTTCACTCTACCCATAAACATGCCCCTGACACGAGTAATTATTTTCCTCCCAATAATTCAACGTTGACTAATTTCGTTCAAATATAAACCTTTCAACACGTTCTCGCACATCGGTGATAATTACATACGCGATCTCGTATTAGGCATTAAGGTGCACATAGGGAGGCTTCTGCGGAACAAAGTAAACGTCGGCGAGGCGGCGTAACCTCCCACGTCGTAATTACAAGCATTTAGTGTTTCAGCTAGAAAGTGTGATTCAAAAGGCGAAATTTTTTACTCAACGTTCGACTAATGTCAACTTATAATTAATCACCGTTCTTCGCGGGTTTTGAACGCGTTTATGAAAAGAACTCGAGTATAATTCGAAGATTTTTCTCGACTTTTTACTGCTCGCAGTGCAAAAAAAAGGCGTTCGGAGAGAACTCTATAAATGTAGCCGAGTTGATTAATTAAGAATAATTTTAATTATAATTGCCATCATTAAGTAGCAGTTTTTATATTAAAAAAAAAAGTAAACTGTAACGGCGTGAAAAAATCTCGAGCAAAGTTTGCCTTTTTTTTTCTGTTATCACAAACCGAAAAAAAATTTCCGTCAAGATCTCATTTAATTAACAAATTGTAAACGTTTAGCTTTCCGGTGTACACCGCAGCGGAGTGAAAAAAACTAGTAGTTTAATCGACCACAAAATTAAAATAATGAAGAGTTGGCGTTAGGACGAAGTTTAGAATAAAAGTCAACTTTTTCATAGGCGTTTTAGTACCTACGCTTACACGTGTTAGAGGTGTTAGAAAAAATTTTCAAAAAGGCACACAGCGTGTGAGATGGAACTCGTGTATGAAATTCGTTAACTCACTGTTTTCTTGGTAATCATCATAGCTTTCGGAAGACTTACTGCTCATGTTTTTTAATCTACGAAAATAATATGGAATTATGATTCGAAAATCGTGTGGTAGAGTTGTTATTGAAATTATAACTCGAAGTTATATCATAAAGTGCAGTATAATTAGGCAGTGGAAATTTTTACCATCCATGTTGATGATATTTTTCGGCGAATTCTACAGGTAACTTTGGATACCTGTGTTGTGTCCTTGATAAGGCCATTTTTACATTCTGTACGTGATAAAAAAATGAGTAAAAAATTACCTGTTACATTTATTGGTTAGCTGTATTTTCATGATAGAGGTCAGCATTCGAGCTGATTCCGAGTACAGATAAAATAACGAAAAAATTGGAATTAAAACAGAACCCACGATTAGGGTATTTGAAAGCCGAACTAACACTATAACGTAACATGTTTCCGATATATTCGCTTCACGATGATTTTGTTGATCGCGAATTGTGCCAAAATATAAATCTATAAAAACCGATTTTTCCATACGTGCATATCGCCACTGATACCCACACGTACCTACGCAAAGATCACACTTTAGCAGCACATTTAGCACCGAAACGAGACTCGGATTTTGACAAAATTTCACGCAACGACGTTTCGGATTCGAGCGACAGTTTCAAATTCAATGTAATTGAACTGACAATACCGCGAAGAATATTATTTCACGAAGACGTTTCCACACATTGGAACGTATCCAAATGTAAAAATTACTCGTCAACTGTGTACATTCTGTATACATCTAACGTTATCATACATTTAAAAAAACTTTCAGAACCGGTAAGTCGCTATGTCTGTGAAATGGTTACTTATTGAGCGTAACAGTGAATTAAAAAAATTCGCTATCTAGGAGGTCCAAGTCGGTACCACGTGGATTGAGGGAATAAAAAATGGAGCTGAGATTGCTGCGGTGTGGTTTACCTAATGTGTAAGTACAAGACTGCTTTTAAACATAATTGCAATTCTTGAGAGTTGAGGTTCATTTGTCTTAATTTTTATTCGCATATACTTAAACGAGTATGTACCTAATTGCCTACCTAGTACAAGGAGAGTGTGTAATAGTTCAGTAATTTCAGACAAGAGTATGTAGATAATTCATACATTAGTGAGGAGTTTGGCTCAAATTTAAGCTAATGGCTTCGTGTAATTAGAGGGTTTGTTTTGAGAAATTCAACCTGTAGTAATTGCAATGATGTTGTTTGAATATATTTACGCCTAGAAATCAAAGCATCGGCGCCGGCGCTTCAGCGGGATAATTAGGTAATTTTACCCACCAACCTGGAATTTCATTTTTTTTTTAAATTCGAAAAACCCTTAAATGACATGAGTCGCCAGTAAAAATTTGGAAATTTAAAAAAAAATTATCAAGTTTTTTGATAAAATATCCGGAGCGGCTTGGAACCCACCGCTCCCCCCCCCCCCATTGTAAAAAAACAGTGATTGAGATGTAATGAAGGTTTTCGAAATGTTTTTGAAAAGAGCCTTTCCTAATAAGGGTCCAAAGGCCCTTGACCCAAAATCGGTCAAAATGGTCTCAAAAGGTTACTTATGGTCTAAAAACATTCCAAAAAATTTTTGTCCCCCTACCCCCACCCCTTTCGGAATTATCACACTATTAATGTCAAAATTTCAACACGCGATATCTCTGGAAGGGGCGGGTAAAAAATTTTGAAATTTTCAGAAATTATAATATGTAAATCTTGATGGGTAAGTAGTACAAATGAGAATTTTTTGAAAATTTTCGGTTCACATTTTCCCAATTTTTTTCACATTGAAATTTTCAAAAAAATGTTTATAAAAATTTTGAGGGGTACATGGCTGGAAATTTTTTTGGTCATGCATCACATTATATCTTTTTGGACTCCAAAACGGGGTGCATCATGGTCAAAAAAATCAATACCAAAAAAAAACGTGATTTTTTACTAGGTACTTTTTTGTAGTCAAAGTAAAATTTTGAGTCAAAATTGTCATAAATTGAAAGTACATCATAAAAAAGTTCCATTCTTAAAATTTCAAGTGCTGAAGTGCATTTCTCGAATTTTGGCAAATTTTTGAAATTCCAAAATTACCTCATCGTCCTGTAAATTATGAAAATTTGATCTGATCAACGAAAAAAGCTGAAATTCGATATACACCCTATTTTAGACCTGCCAAATCGATTGGAAGCGGTTTCGAGACGTTTCAGAACCACCAAAAAGTTTTAACTTTTTTCAGCTTTGAAGAAAAGCTCATAAAAACGGCCAATATAAACTTCAGCATCTATGTATATTCGAGCATTACGATTATTGGTGACCTAACTGAACAACTGTTGCAAAATTTTTCAAAATTCGTCTATTTTTGTTCAAAATTATATTTTTGGCTTAAAATTTTCCCGCAAAAAATTTAACATTTTGATCATAGGTGCGCACCCAGAAATTATTCAAAGAAGGGACTGAAAATTTGAGAAAAAAAAAGAGGAGGGGATCAAATTTTAAATTAGTCATTTTTTACTGATCCATCAGTCAAAATGTCAAAAATCATTATTTTTTCTGCCAAATTGAAAGGAATTTCCAAATTTTGAAATTTACAACACTTTTTTTCTTTACTCACTTTCCTACCAAAAATTTTAAAGGTTCATTTGAGGTCGTTTTTGTTTTTCAATTTTTATTTAAAAAAATTTAAAGTGAATATTGTGCGTCTAAATTTTCTACTTTTTCACGCCAAATTTTCAAAACTTTGAATTTTTTCTGTTTTTCACTCCGATTTGGAAGGTTGGCAAAACCTTGAATTTTTTGAAAAATTTTTGGTATGTAAGGTGCTTTCTAAATTGGGATCAGTTAAAATTAACTGATCAATAAGCCAAAAGTGTGCAACTGTAGAAATCAGTGAAAAATTTGCCGATTTAATCAGTGAATTTTCATTTTTGAATCAGTAATCACTAATCACTGATTGAATTAGTAAATTGAAATTTTTACTGATTCTTTTCAGTAGTTGAAAAAAGTTTACTGATTCAAAAATGAAAATTCATCAACTTAATCAGTAATTTTTCATTGATCACAAGCCCCCTCCCCCCTTGGGAAATGAAAAATTAATAATATTCCTTTTCAGCTTGTTCAAATTAGTCGCAAAGTATCCCAATTTCAATTTTCAGACTCAGTTTGAGGATCGAAAAAAATCCAGGAAACTGAGCCTAAGGACAATATGTCCTGAGGATTGGGATGGGAATCTAAGTCGTAACGGAACACCGGATTCGTATTTAATTCGTTTAAATTAATCAAAAATCGCCACACTTTCAATTTTCAAACTCAATTCAGAAATTTAAAAAATCGCCAAGAAACTGAGCTCAGCAGGGACAATGTGTCCTGTGGGGAGGGGGTGGCTGGAGATAAATTGAACGCAAATTTAGTGTTCAACCGGTCCGAATTAGTCGCGAAGTATTTCAATTTCAATTTTCAAACACACTTTAGGAATATTGTAAAAAATCTTTATGAAACTGGCCCTAAGGACAACGATTTTTAGTTCATTGATTCTGGAAAAAAGAGACAAAAGATATCACGAACTATATCTCCATGGTCTGTGGACTAGAACCCTATAATTAAGTAAATCAATATTTTCTCATACATTTTGGTGAACAAAATCGTATAAAATATTTGTCAGCTGCATTCTTGCCCACGAATTAATCGAGTTGAAGCAAGTACATATACCATTGATTTAATATGGCTCCTAAGAAATAATAAGAACTCGAATAGTTCGTGGGTGAGATCTTCTGGTAAAGACTTCTGTCTCACCAAAATGGAGTACTTAAGAGCTAATTGATTCACTGGCGACATCAATCCCGACATTCCCGACACCCCTAATCACCCTTTTTGATCATTAACTAATCCACTTGGTGCCACTCTATTCATAAAAAACGTATGCATGTACAGTTAGGAAGTACCGTTATTTTTTCCCTGCCCACCCTGATTTTTTCAGCTAAGTAATGGCTAAATAATTGAGGATGGAACGAGGTTGAAAAATCCTACATCTTCATTCTATAAGAAAATCGTGAAGGATATAGAAGAGGGAACATCACTGTGTTTACTTAACTGAAAAATAAGGAACTGGGGAAGTATCAAGATTATAGTATCTAACTCGAAAATCGTGAACCATAAAACAGTTTTTCACTCTAAAATAATTATGAATTATTATCAAGATTACAGTTTCCAAAAAATCGCCAATTACCAAGATTACTACAACTGATGACATTTTTTTAAATATTTAGTATGGCTGAGAGAAAAGAAGTGGATGAATTTCCCAGACCAATTCAAATAAACGCTTAAAACGATTTTTCTAGATCAATAAATTGAAATAAAAAAGAATTTAATGATTAAGTAATCTAAGAATTATTTTGAAAATTTTGTGCTGTGATATAAGTTGATAATGAAATTCGTAACTTTTTTGAAAAAGAGATCAAAGAATAAAAAATTTCCTGACTTTTTTTTGAAATCTAATTTGAAAAATCATAAAAATAAATTCGAAATTTCGAATTTTTGCGACTTTGGAATACATTATGGCTTGAGAAATCGAAATCATAAAAATTTGATAATTCATACCTAATATTTTCGACATCTCTTTTATGAATTTGATACAAACTGTTGAAAAAAGTTACAAACTATAAGTAAGGATATTTTTCTAGTCGCGTTTTCAAAAATTCTATCAGGAATCGTAGAAATATAATCATAATGTAAAGATTTTTATGATATTAAAAAGAATCGAGCCGAAGCCGTCATTTTGGTGAGTTGAGAAATTTTCAAACTGTCGTTTTTCAAAGTAACGACAGGAAACGACGGGCCCATCATACCTAAAAATGATCGTTTTTAGTCGTTTTTCCAAAATAAAAAAGATTTGAGCCGGAACCGTCATTTTGGTGAGTTGAGAAATATTTTCATAGTCTTAAAACGAAAACAAACTAATTACACCATTTCATTCAAAAATAGAAAATAGTGATACCTACTTAAATGTAACTATTAGTATTAGCAACAATGCAGGGTATTTTTATTTCCAGCATTTTTTCCTCCAGTAATTCAACCCGTATCACCTTAAAACCACAAAAATTTCTTTTTTTTTTAATTGTGCAAACCACCTCATCTCATAACCCAATCTTTTGTTGCAAGTAATCATAGGAGCACGTAGCAGGGCTTTCCGTTGCGATATCTACACCTCTTATCAAGTTGACAAACAACAGACCAAGCTGCAAAATTAACCGGTAGAAATTTCATCCTAGTAGGTGAAATTGACCTTCGGGGAATTTCTAGTAAAACAATACAACGAAATACCAGTTATCTAGAATAATTGACATAGCTGGAATTTAAAATAGCTTTAGTCAGAAGAGTAGATCTACTTAAAAAGGTGCAACTTTTGTTTTTTTCGTTGTTGAAAATTTCACATTTTACACCTTTTGTGTAATCTGATAAAACGAAGCTCATTCTTTTAATTTTTTTTCACCTTCTTCGGCGAAAATCTCTGTAGCAAAATTTCAACCGGTAGAAAGTTTTAATAGCGTTTCGTTTCATTAGTAGGTAAGGAGATCCAGTATTGGCAAAACCAAACTACATACTAGAAAAAAGGCGATCAAGCGAAAGAGTTTATTAACGTAGAAAACATTCTCGCAGGTCGTATAATGCATCGTTTTTAATGTGCGGTGTGTGGGAACTCGCAGCATAGTCCACGTAGATACGTTCGTAATACACCCAGGGCCGAACGCGAAGGGGGAGAAAAAAATGCATAACCCGCGTGATAATAACAATTTGGACCGGTACCAAGTTATTTTAACATAAGCGATGCGAAATGGGCTCGATGGTAACTTTTTTCAATATTTAGAAAAATGTTAAATTATCGTTATTCTCGTTAAATTAATGTAGCGAAACGGTCCAGCCAACGGGTTCGCGCTGATAAAATTTTCTTCAACTTGAAAATTTTCTGCCTTAATGAATTATGACCGAAAGCAACGCACGCCGCGGCGCAGAAAGCAAGGGATTTTACAACGTCGTCTTATAGCAGCACTAAATTCCGAGATTGGATTTTTTTTTACATCGTTGATAGCTCAGTTGCCTATTTACTTAATGCAAGGGGATAATAATGTCTACATAATCGAACATGCTGCGCCTTTGCATACTAATCGTCGAATTTACCTGGTAGAAGAATCTCTATCGCGTGTGGAATGGTTTTCAGCTGGGGAAAAAATCATTTCGGGATGAAACGCGTGTTATGAAAGGTGATTACAGCGGTTATGGAGATGGTGAGAAACCAGCAGTAAATTTCTCTTTTTTTCAAATGGTAATTTTTTTCAGTACATTTCCTAAAAATGTTGAAGCATCTGGCTACGAAGAGTAAAAATGAACAGTTTTATTGCACAGACCTGATTTTGATAGTAATGATAGTATTTTGGTAGCTGATAGAAGGAAAAATAGTGACTGAATTTTTCGCTTCAATTTTTTTACATTTTTCGATAACTTTGACTCTCTAAAGTCAATTTTTGGAGAAAATATTTTGAAAATTAAGCTTACCATAGAAAAAAAAAATCAAAATTAGGTTAGAATCATTTACCAGTGTTGATTATATAAAAAAAAATGAAAAAAAAAACAGGCTGGTGTTATCGGTTCATTGACCATCATGACGTCGCGTCGCATATTTAATGTTAAAAATTATACGAATGTATGTAGCTATGTACCTACCTACTTCTCACTTGAAATTTCATTTTTTGTACTCTGCCACGCAAAACGTGATTGAAATCACATGCGACATTTTAATGACACATGTTAAATCGGATCTCGGGCAATTAACCGAATAAAAAACAATTTGAAACATTTTAACGAGCTAATAAATCACTTCTTATCTATAGATAATGAAGTAACTCGGCTTGTTTCAATGGCTTCACTGTAAATATCAACAAGCAAGCACCTAGGTATTCGAGTGCTCGAGCCAATCTTATTATTTTTCAATTTCAATGAAGTTAAATTACAGAAGAATAATACGTATGCAATGCAAGTTGTTGAGCTGTGCATAATTAGATTTTATCTATTTAAACAGCATTTTTCTTATTTGATTCTTAGCCTGAAACGTCCTTCTCATGAATTTTCGATGGGTTTCAAAAGAGAACTAATTACCTTTCGTTTTTAATTTGTTTCCTGACAATTTTTTTTTAGGTATTTTGACTAAACTACATGAAATTATGTAGGTACCTACTTGCTTTTTGATTCTGCTTATGTAGGTAGGTAGAAAGACTTTCATTTTTTTTTCAAAATTAAGTAGATAGATATAGCACAGAAAAGGAGATTTTTTCAGGACAAAAATGTGATAGAAGTGCATTTTCCCCCCTCTTCCCCTCTTCTTTAATTAATTTTTGAGTGAATTTTGAATCCTGGATACCTACTCCTAAAATGTTCCTTCAACATTAAAAAAACTCTAAGTGTAAAAAATTGGCAAACATTTTTTTTTGAATAGGAAGTCCTTTTAAAATTTTTTCTATTGCTGCTTTCAGTTTCCAAAATCGTTTGAATAAATTTCAATAGGTGAGTTTTATAGGATCTTTTCATCAAATTTTCAATTGGGTTCATTTCTGGGAAACCCAGGGTGGGAAGGAAGGAAGGAAGGAAGGAAGGAAGGAAGGAAGGAGGGAGGGAGGGGATGGTATGATTCACAGTTGGGATAAAATTTTTCGGATGGAACTATATGTTTAGGTATGGTTTTTTTTTTCTATTTCTACACCATTTTTATCGTTGATGTTTGGTAAATTTTAAAACTTTGAATTTTTTAAAAATATTTTGACTTTTCCCCATACCTACTCGAAAATTTCAAACACATCTGTGAAATTTCAGCTTCCAAATAGATATTTTTTGATAATAAGTATTTTTGTTCGATCACAATAAATTTCCTTATTTGCAACAAATATTTTTAGTTTTTTTTTTTAATTTTTACAAAAAATTGTTTTTTTTTTCAATTTTTACAAAAAATTGTTTTTTTTTTCAATTTTTACAAAAAATGTTTTTTTTTTCAATTTTTACAAAAAATTGTTTTTTTTTCAATTTTTTAAAAAAATTGGTTTTTTTCAATTTTTACAAAAAATTATTTTTTTCAATTTTTTACAAAAATTGTTTTTTTCAATTTTTTTAAAAAATTGTTTTTTTCAATTTTTTTAAAAAATTGGTTTTTTCAATTTTTTTAAAAAATTGGTTTTTTCAATTTTAAAAAAAAATGTTTTTTTTCAATTTTTTTAAAAAAATGGTTTTTTTTTCAATTTTTACAAAAATTGTTTTTTTTTCAATTTTTACAAAAATTGTTGTTTTTCAATTTTTACTATCAATCGTTTTTTTGTAAATTTTTACAAAAAATTTGTTTCTTTTAAAAAAAAAACTTTTCCCTCTTTGAATGTTTGATTAGCTGCATCGCTGTATTAGGATAAATCAGATTAAAATTATGCTGATTAATATTTTTCCCATCAAAACATTTCAAATGTCAACAATTTCGCATAATTTTCAGTTGTAATAACTGCACGAAACTTTGCCCGTGGTTATGTAAGCTACGTACATAGGTACTTACTACTTACCTACATAAAATAGGAAATCCCATTGCGGATACTCGGATTAAAAGAAATACCCATCTATCACCGAAATGTGGAAAATAATCAAAATAAATGGATACGCTAAAATGATGAGAACGTTATCTATCTTAGGATAGGAAATAGGTTTACGATTGTAATAAAAATACTTATGTCGCTTTGCCACTATTACTTTCGACGACATTACTCCGGCAATAAAAACTGCAACATCTAAATGCTAAAACAATACAGTCTTATTGTTTTCCAGCATCAGCATACATACAAATAAAATAAAAAGGGTCCGAATGGAATTAAAGCATCGTTTCTGGTATATACGGCACGATATGGTGGTATCCTCTCTTTCTCGTTGTTATTATTATGCGAGAAAAGCACCCAGAAAATATCGGTTAATGATGGTTGGGTGGCCGCTGTGGGGTGGCGCAATGGTACAGCGCATCGACACAACGCTGCAATTGTTTGTGTGAATTTCGGTGAAGCTTGGATCGGGTCCAAAAATTATATAAATTATTATACCAACTGGTGAACGCGCATACGTTCAAAACCAATCTCGCCGATATGAAGTATAGACTATATATAGAGGTTATAAAAAAATGTATATAAAAATAAATCACTCGAATGGAATATTTTTAAAAAAAAGATACAGATTGACGCACAAACCGCAGAGGTTCTTGATAAACATGAGTGTGCTGACGCTGATATAAGAGAAGTGTCGTATTAGAAAATTTGCATAAAATTATTTCAATAAGTATGTAGGTTCCTACCTATTGATTAAAACCTCAAATACCTAAATTAATTTTTAGTCAAGATGGCTGTTTAAAAAATGGTAGAATGACGTCCCAGAAATTTGATAAAAACACTCCCATTTAATTTCACTTCAGAGTTTTGAGAAAATTTACAGTTGAAAACAAAAAATTAATTTTTTGGAGTTGGCCTACATGAAAAAAAAAAACAGCTGATCCAATAGTGGAAAACTAAAATCGGAACGATAAAACAGAAATCTGAAAAAAATTGGAACAAAAACTGAAAAACTGGAACTGGAATTGGAACTTGAGCTATAATGATGAGAACTGAAATTAGAAAACTGGAACTAAAATTAATTTCAGTTTTATACCAGTTCCAGCATTTTTTTGCAAATTGTCAATTTTATTTTTTTTAAATAAAATTTTCACCCAATTAAAATCATCTTCTCTTTGTTCTTCTCTTACATCGCACTCCAAATTTTTTTCCAAATTCAAGATTTTGTCAACAAATTTCCAAAATGGAGTAAAAAAAGGAAAAAATTAAAAATTTTGAAAATTTACTTGAAAATTAGAAAATTTAAGTGCACAATACTCAATTTGAAATTTTTTACTAAAAATTTCAAAACAACAACCACCTCAAACGAACCTCAAAAAGTTATGTACTCTCTTAATCATTTGAATTAGTCAAAATAAATCTTTGTAGAAATCAGTGAAAAATTTACTGATTCAATTTGTGAGTTTTCGTTTTTGAATCCGTAAAAATACAATAAAAATTGTACTTAAAAAAAAAACGACAACAAAGTTAAATTTTTGCAGAAAATTTTGGATTTTTTTCATGTCTTAAAATTTAAAAAAGAAAAGAAAAGAAAAACTAGAATTTTAGAACTGGAACTGGAATTGAAAACTAGAACCAGAAAATTTTGAAAACTGGAACTAATATCATTTCATTTCCCATCATTTAGCTGATCTAAGTTTTAAAAAACATTGGTCAAAAAAACGTTGAGTCTGGCTTGGAAAAAAAGTTGGTGCTTGTTGGAAAAACGTTGATCTGTGTTGAAAAAAAAACGTTGGTTAAAAAAGGTGGTAAGTATAGGTAATATGTTAAGAAAACCGTTGATCTGTGTTGAAGAAAACGTTGGTCCAAGTTGAAAAAAACTTTGGTCCAAAAAACATGGGTTTGTCTTGAAAAACCCATTGGTCAAGTAGTGTTGCAAAAAATTCTGAGGTAAAAAACTAGGGTTTGTATTAAAAAAAAATGTTAGTCGGGAAAAACGTTGGTCTATTTTTTTAGTCGGGAAAAACGTTGGTCTATTTTTTTAAAAAACGTTGGTCTATTTTTTTAAAAAAACGTTGATCCAAAAAACGTTGATTTGTGTTGAAAAAAAGTTGACCCAAAAAACATTGGCCAGTGTTGCAAAAATAGATTGGCCAATGAAGAAAAATAATGTTGGTCCAAAAAGCGTACCTAGGTCTGTAATGAAAAAAAATATTAGTTGGGAAAAATTTGGTCTGTGTTGAAGAAAGATGTTGATCTCAGTTGAAAAAAACGTTGATCCGGGTTGAAAAAACGTTGGTCCATGTTGAAAAAAAAAAGGTCGGTCTGTGTTAGAAAAAACGTTGTTTTTTGATGAAAAAAATGCTAGTTAGAAAAATACGTTTGTCTATGTTGAGGGGAAAACGCAAATTGTAATTTTTTTCAAATTTCAAACTTTTTTTTCAATTTTTAGACGCAAAATGCGGAGTTTAAAATTTAGAAATTTAGAGGAAAAATTCATCCAAATTCTTCAGTCCCATTTTCCAACTGAGCGTCTGCAAGTATAATGAAATTTTATCATTTTTCAACCTCTTCCTTAATCCTTCAACCAGATAATTAGTTCAGTTCGTAGATTTGGGATGAAACTGATTTTCAAATAATAATTTTCGTCATTTCCCATATTTGGAGAAAAATATCCATTAAAAGTTATCATAAATCCAGAGTTTGGTTAAAAGATAAGTAAATAAAATCAATCTTTCGGAAATGACGATGAATTCGGGGAATACATACAGATAATAATCTCAAAGCTCGCTTCAGCCTGTTGGCCCAGAATCGTCGAGTTTTAAGTAAAATCCAGCTACTCGTACGCCTATATTCGTTCCTTAATCCGAACATGACAAGTTTCAGAAATTAATCACAAACTGAGCGTCTTTTCCTATTGCAAACTCTCTACTCAACAAAGTATACAGATACACGAAAAAGGCACGATGGTGTGATTAAATTGACAACAACATTATACACGAACACAGAATTTCAACAAAACTGGTTCTCCGTACCTATATGTTGATATAAATGAGCCTGACCAAATTGACCAATTGCTTAATGACGTACGTAAAGCAGTAAAACCGGAAGCTTGGTAACCTCAAGAGATATGCATCTATTTGTACGCGTATGAAAAAAAAAACATCGTTCGAAAATTTTCTCAATACTCGACTCGGCGCTGGAATTTACTCGGTCTAATTTAAAACCTCATATCCGAATTAATTATCGTCAAAAACAAGTCGAGCAATTTATCCGCATCTGGGTATTACGTCCGTACGCTGTACGGCCAATTAGCTGTAAAAGGATTAGATCGTCGGCCAAACACCTCCGTGTAAACAGAGACGCCACCGCCATCGATGACTGGAATTAACTTTCTGCGTGGAGACTGCGACAGGGCACAGGCAAGGCAACTTTTTCGTCAAATCTATTTTTACGTAGAGAGGATGCGGGGTTGGCAGGTGTGGGTTTTGTTGGGTGGATTTCTTTCTGTTTTTGGTCCGCGTGGCTAGAATTTTTTCCTCGTGAGAACACGACTCAGCGATACTTTTACGCACCCACCTTTTACATTATTCGACGCCCTCTGCGAAATTTTCAATAAATTGTACCACGCAGACGATGATTTCATTGAAACTTTCGGCGCTGTGTTATACGGGCGAAATTTCTATATTTTTGTATCCCAGTTTATAGGACTTTTCAAATTGGAAAATTTTTTTCTTTCGGTGTACAATCGCACCGTAGAATCGATTCTAGACGTAGTTTTCGTTCTGTATTGATTATTTACTTACTGTTCAAGTATTCGATGGAGGCTGGTTAGGTTATTTTATTTTCAACTTGTGAAATATTTTTATTCTTTTTCCAACGCCGTCGATGAATTGAGGAAAAAAATTCAAAAGTTGATTAGAGCTCGACCAGCACGTGTGCAGTTTGAGAGAGGAGAAAGAATATAGAAATGTCAAATATACGAGTACATATCGAAATATTGAAAATTTAGAAAAAAATGACCCTCAGTTTCAAGCGTCCGGCATTCACATTCCGAAGAAAGAAATACATCGCTCTGGAAGATCAAATTTTTTATTAAAAGGAGACGCCTTTCAATCGAGAATATTTATTGGTTTGAGAGATGATAGAAACAAAATGAATTTTTCGCTGAAATTGTTGGATACCTTTACAAACCGGTACTTTAATGAAAAAGAAGTAACTTTTTTTTATTGTTTTCATCAAAATTCTGAGTAAATGGAGGCCCAGCCCAAAATATTGGAAGGTTAGCTATGTAAATTAGGGCTTTATATTCTAAATTTTTTCCGAGCTCAATATAATTTCGCCTTTTTCTGTTATTTTTTTTATCGTTTTCCTAAATTAAAGATTTTTACTGATAAAATTCATTTTTTTCAACCATCTTTTTTGTTCGCAAAGGAGTTATAGAGTTTCAGAAAACAAATCATAGTATGACGAAAGCTAACTTTTTTTCTCAATATTCAACATAATTGAAATTAAATTATGCAAAAAATGATTTCATGTTTTTTTCTCGTTTTTTGTTGATATTTTTGAACAGTATTCACCTCCTCTCTTCACATCTCAAATAATCTGTGTGCTACGAAAGGAATTCTTTTTAAAAATAGGTACCTAACTAACAAGAAAACAGTGATTATTTTTTACGAATAAATATTTTTTAAAAGAAAAAAAAAGTTTCGTTGTAATTTTTCTGATGAATTTTTTCATTCAAAGGACACCGTAAATTTTTCATTATTTTCTTGAATTTTAATTTCGGAAAAAAAGAGTAGGTGTAAGAAGGCTTGTTAAATCAAATTTACTCTTCCACTCCACCCGATTGCTTGATGAAATTTTCTCATACTTGGAAAAAAATGGAATAAAAAACTTTGTTGAAAATATCGGTACTCGTACCTACCGTCGAATGAAAAATAATTTGAACAGAACTGATTCTTCACCCTCAGATTGACATCAATTTTTTTATGCGAAAGGAAATTCTGGTAAATGTAATTTTGTACTTACTGATTTAAGACAAAGATGGAGATGGTTCCCCAAAAAAAAGAGAAAAATTCTGTGTAATATTATGTACATTCTGTAATTCTCTACACAGAATTGAAAGGAGATAAGTAGCTAGTTTATTGAGGCTAAAAAGAATTTTTACAAAAAATATAAAAAAATAAAATTGAAACCTGAGAATTAGTCACTCTTTATAACTTTTAATTCTCTGGGGAAAGGTCTAGATGAAATAATTCTTCTCCATATAACACGTATTTGTTTATGTTTACTTTGTGATTTCAGAACAAGAATTGTGTTTTTTTCTTCTATTTATGTTTTTCATGCAATAATTGTCAAAAAAAAAGGTTAAATTTGAACGAAAAAAAAAACCGCAGAAAAATTTCACATTTTTGTCAAAATTTTTAAAACCATAAAATCAATGATTTTTGGAAAATATCTAATAATAGAAATACTTAAATTGTCAATTTTATTCTTTATGAGACTTTTCACTTACATGATCAAAAATAGGTAGGTAGGTACCTAAGTGATTATTTTATGTACGTACAATTTGAAGCATCCTGTCAATAAAGCAAACTCGAAAGATCTGAGCTCAAATCGATTTCCATTCCGAAGATAGGTATGATTTTTTTCAACTTTAATTTCAATAATCACATTTTTTCTGACGTATCTAGATTTTCAGATAGGTATTCGTCAAACATAAAAAAGTGAAGGGGTAGAGCCAGATCAAACGGAAAATGCAAAAGGAATCCCCTACCCCACAAAAATTGAAAAATAGAATTATTGATAAAAAATTACAATCGTATTGAAAAATTAGACCAGGAAAATATTTTTAGAAAATTTGAAAACTTTGGAATTCAAAATCATAAAAATTGAAGAAAAAAAAACAATTTAGGGGGAAAAATTGAAAAAAATTTCAAAAGAGTCAGAAAATTTTCAATTGGTAATAATGATACCCAAATCAACCAATGACGTACCTTTACAATAGGAAAGTAATTTACCCTCCTGAAGTATTTTGCAGCATTTAGTTGTGAAAATTCATCGTTTCTATTCCCGAGAAGAGGTAAGAAAATTTACCATTTTGTACCTACTCATATTTTTCAATTTGAAATACATATTTTAACGATGGTGATTTTATTTCATTTTTTTTTTTTTTTTGTAGGAACGAAAAAATTAAGGAAGATGGTACTCGTATTTTTCCATGTTGGGAAATTTTTCCAAAATGGAAAAATTGACATTTTTGTGCCTTCGTGTTTTTTTCTTCTTCTTTTTTTTTATGAAAAAGCAGAAAAAATAGGTAAATGATGAACAATTCTTGGAAAAAAATTGATCATTTTTATTCATATTTTCTCAAGTTGGAAAAATTGAATCATTTTCACAATTCTTTTCTATCACTAAAAAGGCAATAAACTTTACCTGAATTCGGCTCTTCCTGGGCAAAATTAATCTCACTTAAATTCACATCGAAAATGGATAGGTACAAAATTTTACCTTTATTTGTAAATAAAGTTTTTCTTGAAATTTTCTGCCCTCGTTTCACTCGACACAAATACAGAATTTTATTGGAACCTATTTCAATTACGATAAAATTGGTAATAAAGTTGAAAAAAATTATAAATTCAAAAACAGCAATGACGTGAATGAGGGAGGAAAATTTTCAATTCTAATCGCTGTGACCATCTTCTACATGAAATTCAATAATTTATCAGGTTGAAATTCAGGATAGCTAAGTGTGTGGTAAAAAAAAAAGAGCATTGTGGAAAAGGAGAAAATCGTATAGATGTAGAAACTATAAAAAAATTTGGAGAAATTGAAAATCTGAATAGGAATTTTTACAAATCCCCCTTCCCCCAGCTCGACAAAACTCTTTCAAAATACCGCCAATGTCCACTTCACCTCCATCCAGACTCCACCAGCAGTGAAATTTCGAGCACATAGATAAACATTTGGACCATCTTGTTTCCAAACCTTCCTCTTCCACCCTGAAAGCAAACACCTCGAGTATCTTCGTTCGCTCTACCGCCGATAAACAAAAAATTAATCAACTTAGCAGGGTCATTGAAAATTCAACGTTATTCGCATCATTGTTAGGTAGTTTATCTTCGTTGAAAACTTTGTAGGTATCTCGAGGTGTATCAAAAGCACGTCAAAATATTTGACTACAATTATCGTACAACGGTAAGTAGATTTCCTACAGTAACTTCGGCTAGTTGCGGTACTCGGAAAACTCCACAGACATCCCCTCCCCCTCTTGCCTTCCACAGACTGATAATGTTTTATAGACGATTCGGACGTCGAGTCGAAAAGTTAATAAAGCCAGCAGAAATAGAGACTAGGTAACTTAAGGTCGGAAAGTTTTTGCATATTGTCACGTCTACGTAGGTAGAAAGTGGGGAGCCAGGAGAGGCCAAGAGTCTGTACGAGTAACCGTTACAGTACGATAAATCCCAAGCCATCATAGCACGTGCGTTACAGAATTTGTTTTTTCAATCCGCATTCGCCCAAAGTTTATAATTTGTTGGTTACACACACACGCAGTCTGCACCGTACCTCGTACAAATTCGGTGTGAAATCACATAAGCACACGTAGCGCTCGGCATATGCAAGTGAGAGATAAAAAAAAAATAAAACCTAAAACAACAACGACGACGTTCGCCGAAACCCACTGTCAGTTTTATACGCGCGAGTAATTTAAACGACCAAGTGTGGCCGACCACTTCTTTTATAACTTTAACAGTACCACGCCAATATTCTAATTACTATGTATTTCGTTTCTTCGCTCGTTTAACTAGTTTTTATTTAGTCTGGCATGGCATATTATCAAATATCGGATTTCTTCATTCTTAGAATTACACGAAGGTCGTAACAAACATTTGAAAAATCGTTTGGTCGTACGGCTTGGGCTCTCGCGGTGCTGCAGTTGTGTGCGCGAGTTATACGTCGAAAAGTTCGTTCCTAGGTGGTACCTTTTACCGGTGCGGTAGATAAATTCGCTGTGGTTTTTGTGCATACCGTGAACCTACCTATAGCCGGAGTTCGGTGTCGTGTTATTTCGATTCAATTTCAGAATATCTTCGCCTCTAAGCCCAACGTTAAAGGTAAATTTAACATTTAACTAATTGTTCTCGTTTGCGACTTACGATGTAATTAAATCTGCATCACGAGATGGTCTAATCACGCGTCTGTGTCGATGGGTCGAAGGTGTGCAATTTGCTGTATCAGCAAAATATACCTACCGAATGTAGATTTCAATAAATCCCGACGTATTAGTTGCATACGCCAGGATGTCGGTATTTATCTCGGGTATTCGTCAAATTCCTCATTTTATCGATTACCTATCAATATGAATCTCGAATATTAACCCGGAGAATGTGGCGTTGCAGTATTTTTAGAAGTCAATTACGTACGTTGTGTTTACGTATTTACAATTCACGTAAATTCCCAAACAGTGGCGATTTTCTTATTTCCAATTCAAATGAAACCTTGCAGTGTTAGATTTTAATAGCTTAATATTCAGATTCAACTAATCTACGTTAATTTTTCGTCTTGTATCATTCTTCTTTTTAACGCCTCCTTTCCTCTGACCTTTTTCGTCTCGAAACAATAGCCTAATTGAAAAATATTCTTGTAATTTTGATGAATGTTGATCGAGAACCGAAGTGTGGTACGGTTTCAAGTGTTAATTCGATGTGTTGAACTTTACCGTAGTTCAAGTGATGACCTAATCATTTGTTCTGGGATCACTCGAATGAAGTGATTCCCAGGAAAAATGAAACCTCGTATTATTTTGTTTATTTTTGATTTAGCAGTGTGTCTGTGTAGGTAGATATTATCTTGTTTTTTTCTCTCTTCGGCGAAGTTTATTGCTCTTGTAGATACGGTTTATTAACTAGAATTCTGGCTTGATATGAGAGGTGGAAGGGTGAGGAGGGGATGAAATTTGGCGCAAGCGTTGGCGAGGACATTTTCACGGGTCGTGTTATCAGTAGGTTTATATGTGAAGATTTTTGAGTTTGAGTGGGATTAAGTTGTATTTGACGGGTTGAAATTTGAAGATTTGCAAAATGGAAAAATTTCCGAGAATTAAGTTCGAAAATTATGATTTTTTTTGCTTTTTTTGAAGCATACTTCTTCAAAAAAATTCATGTACCCGAATATTTTTTAAATTTTTTTTTGCACTATTTTATAAGCTTAGGTAGTCTCTATTTGTGACCCTGTCGGAAAGAAGGGCCCTAATTGCAAAAAAAAAAAAATCGGTCCCAATTTTACTAATATTAAAAATATTAGAAAGTAGGACTAAAACAATCACAAGGTTTTTTCTTCATTTTTTTACATTCGAGCCATAGGCGCAGCCAGAAATTAATTAAGGGAGGGGCTCAAAATTTGAAAAAAAATTGGAGAGCGGGTAACATTTCAAATTGAGTCATTTTTCATTGATATTTCAATCAAAAATCACCAATTTTTTCTGACAAACAGAGAATTTATTGAGAATTTGGAGACTTTTTACTGAAAAATCAATCAAAAATTGTCAAGTTTGGAAATAAAAGCACTAAAATACTGCCCGAGCGAAGCGAGGGCGAAAATTTTTTGAAAAAATATACTTTGGAGAGCATAGAAGTTGACTTTTTTCTCATTTTTGAAGCAAAAAATTATTTTTTCGGGCCTAAGGGGGGGCCGAGCCCCCTGAGCCCCCCCTTGGGTCCGCCTATGATTCGAGCCTTTCTTTCCAGCAGAGGCATATTTTTTTCATCCAAGGAGCTAGATAAATAAATAAAATACCTTATAGGTACTGACGATTCTAGGAATCCGTGAGCTGAGAGAAAAGGAGAAATGAAAGAAGAGGAGAAGAATGATGAGGTTTGAAAAATATAAAACTAGAAAATTCAATGATGATAAAACGAAAAATGTTTTTTTTTCTTAATGATGTCCAAGAATAGAATTTAACCAAAGAGAGGCGGAAGGAAAGTTTTGTCACTATTTTCATTTTTATACTTTGAAAAATCAGCATGTGGATTTCAGTCGAAAAAACATCGAAAAAGATGACCCTGTTTTGAGAAAAGGTCTAACCTGGTAAGTGATGAAATTGGGTTCAGTTTCAAGTTGAATTCTATAACACTCTGGAATTGTGTTTTTTTGATGTAAAGAAATTCTGGAAAAAATTCTGACCCCCCTGCCTCATTTTGAAATTATTGCTCTTTTATTGCATTATTTTCAAAAAATTTCAATTTCTGTAGATGTGAAGGAAATGTTTTTTTTTTTTTTGGCCTAAAATAACATTTTGTGGATGATGCGTTCTTGAATTTTTTATGTAGGTATTACATAAAATTTTCCAATATACATATTTGGTTTTGATCGTTTCTCTGAGCTAATTGTCGAAAATTCCAGAAAAACTATAGGTACAAAATTATTGTTATTACAGAATTTTTTTTTAGATTTTTGAAAAATGTTTGCTAAAAGGCTTTTTTTGATTTTTTCTCGCGAATTCAAAGTTTATTTTAACATTTCACTATCTTAAGAAACTGCAAAAGGCTGAAATTTTCAATACCTAGTTATAAAATGGATTTCTTTTGAATAATTTTTTAGTCTTTTAAATTGCGAGGAATTAAATATTGCTATCCAATAAGTAATTAATCCATTTCTTTTAGAAAATGAGGGAGAGAGGTGTCAAAAATTGACCATGTATCAAGTTACCAACAAAAACTTTGGTGATGGATGAATGTTAGGTTCATACCTTGACCTTTAACGGAAAAGTAAAGGTCAAAACTTGGGAAATTTTTTAAAAATGATGAAGTGTTTTTAGCTGATTGAAGAAAAATGAATCTTATTCAAAAATTTCTCATCTTTTTAAAAATTTTATTCAATTATTGCAAAATTTCTTTGGGTAGGTAGGTAGGTAGGTAGGTAAGTAGGTACAATTTAATAACCGGTCAAATTCAAGATGATTCAAGGTTTATCAAAAGCTAAAAACATTATGCAATTTTTTGAAAGCAGCAAATCAGATAGAAAAATTTGAAATTTTTTTTGAAAGAAAAAGTAGGTAAGTGATGAATAAAATTGAAAAGGTTTGAACTATGTTCGAAGAATTTTAAGGTTTATTCAGAATTCATGATTTTTTTTTACTTATCATAAACTAAAGTGCCTATGTATGTCATTTTGAAGTTTTTCTTGTCTCAGTTGGTTACTTTCAAACAGAAAAATTGGTCAAATTAATACATCAACAATATCAACATCATAAAATTTCTATCCAGTTGTGATTTTGATATTGGATCTCTTTCCAAATTGACGATTCGATGCACAGAAACTGTCCTCGTTGTGACTCTACATTGTGGGACCATAACTTGATTTTTTATGTGATTCTGTTTCGAACTTTCGAAACACATTTTGGAAAAGTGAGAAATTACAATTTCTGAGTAAGCACTCCAAAATTCTTCAATTTTTAGATATGAACCTCGATATAAAAATCATCGTTTAGAGTTAAAAATTAGTTTTCAAGTTGAAACAGATTTTAGGATTTCCAAAAAAAAAAAAGAATCAAGAGGGAACCTCAACTCACAAAATAATTTTTGACACTTGAGGATGATTTCTAAATCCAAACTCACGTATGAATTTTCCAGATCATAAAAATGGGTTTTTTGGCTTATTCCAGATTTCAAAAAGCTGGTAATCATGAACAAGCAAGTGCCCTGTATTCTTTTGCTCATAAATTGGAAGAAATTTAAAATTTTCACTCGTAAGAGATATGTAAGTACATACCGGTAAACATTTTAAAATTGGAAAAAAACTTGAAAGGTTTTTATTTCAATTTTTGAGTTTTACAGATTTGTTTTTGATCTTTTTTCTCTTCCCCTCTCCTCGCCAATTTATCCTATCCTCAAAACCCTATAAAACTACTTCACACCCAAGAAAAAAAACCTATAAATAACCCGATCAAAATAAACGAACCGAACATCTGATGACCTGTTGCCTTTTTTTTTACACTTACTCGTAAACCCATCCACACGTCCGCACAACTGGAGCTCTCGCTTTGGCTACATAAAGCTCGACGAGTCCGTATAGTGATGTAAAATCGCTGTCGGACATAATAACCTCATCAACTACGAGTATTTCGGCTCGGCTGACGATAGAATTCTTGTACGTTATTTATATTTATTAATACCACTCCGGCTTTCACATCGCTGTGGAACTAATTAATATTACGTTTATAAGAGCTCGCGTTATACACGTACCATCTCCCGCACCTCACCGCCTCGCCCAAGGCTGATAAAATATGTGACACGGCGGCTGCGAGGGGCGGCATTATCGTTACAAAAAAGCCAACCGAGCCGGGCTAGGCCCGGTTAGCGAAAAATATTTTTTTCTATCAACTCCGACCCATTAAACCCTCGGTGCTGGGATATACGCAGGCATACAGGCAAATCTGTGGAACAAACAATCGACACCATAACGATCGAAATTACTCGAGCGTTAAAAATTCGCGTTCGCAAAAAGACAACGTTACCGGTGCGGTGCCACGCGCGAATCCGTGCCCTACGTAAACGTGTCTCGAAGACGAAAATAATTAGCGATAACGGCGTCCTGCGATAACAAGAGAGAGAAAAATAAAAACAGGCTGAGCTCGGTGTAAGAAAACGAGCAAAAAAGGAAAAAAAAGGAAGTTAACTATCAACCAGGCACCCGAAGTATATAATAAAAATGGCGAAAGAAAAATGATTTTAACGAAGATGAAATTAAACCGAAACATGAAAAATCTCCCAAAGAAACTACCTAACTTTTGCAGTATAACTTTAAATTGGTAAACTTCTAGCAGAGTTCTTGACGAATCGAATTGTATCGAAAATCAAAACCTTTTTTCAGCCCAAGTACGAGATATTCACACACATTGCTTCATTTCCTCCTCCCCAATTGCAACGGATTTGCCACACATCATTTCAGTCTAATGATTCACTCGTTTACTGCTTCTGTAGCTCTGTTGGATCACAGGTTTCTGTTACGAGTCTTGGCAATGGGTATTGATAATGATAAACTGTTTAGTTTTTTCATGAAATAGAGCTTACTAAGAATTTATACACTTTATTCCAAGTTCAGCTTTTTAAAATTTCTTTAACCCTGACTTTTTTCAAAGCTTATCCAATAATTTAAATTTTTTTATTTGTAAAATTTTACTTAATTTTTAATTCAAATTTTTCAAAATTTATCCGACTTTGGTTTTTAAATCTTTTTTTCAATTTAATAGAAAGGAATGAAAAATTCTAGGTTGGAAATTTTTTAAAAAGTTTTCAAAGCAGTAGGAAATTTCAAAGGTATGAAGTTGAAAAAAAAATTGAAGAAAACATACAACATACCTAAATGAAGAAACTTTTAATGCGGCAATTTTTCCCAATTGTAAAATTTTTCAAGGCCGAAATTTCTCATCATTTTTCCAGCGCTGATTTTTTTAAATTGTTTAATTCATATTTTAAATAATTTCCAATGATTTAAAATTTTATCAACTTTTAATTAAAAATCTTTCCTACTTTAATAATTGGAATGATTTTCAAAAATGTGAAGAGGTATCGTGCTTGGTCACTTTTTTCATTAAAAAATCACTTTTAGAAATTTTGTATTCCAGAATAAACTTTTAAAAATTTTCTTCAGAATTGAAAAAATACATAAAAATTATGTATTTCAAAAAATTTCCCCCTCGACCACTTAGGTGAAATTATTGTTAAATCATTCCAAATTCATTCCAGTTTCAAGCAATTAAGAATCCGTGGGATGATATTTGGGAAATTCATCTCAGTCTTAAAAAACGAAAAACTCATGGAATGCATATTGGAATTGAAATTCATCCCAAAATTCATCCTAGCTATGAAAAATTAAAAAACCATGGGAATTCTTCTCGAAATTCATTTCGGGAATGAGAATTAGAATGAAAATACGCTCAAAATTCATTTCAGCTATGAGGAAATTGGAAAAAGCCAGAGATGGGTAAATTGGGTTAAAAAACCATTCTAAAATCATTCCAGCCTCAAAAAATCGAACAAACCATAAGAAGATAATGGGGGTCAAAATTCACCCCATCCATGAAAAATTGAAAAAACCATGGGATATTATCATTGGGATGAAAATTCTTTTCAAAACTCGTTCCAATCCTAAAAAGTTGAAGAGATCTTGGGATGAAAATTAAAATGAAAAATCATCCAAGCCATAAAAAGTCGAAAAACCATGGGATGATGAATGGGATAAAAATTCATCCCATCCATGAAAAATTGGAAAAACCCATCATTTATTCTTTCCTCTGCACAGAATTTCACTCATAATATTTTTTTTGGAAACGTACCCACACGATGAGATATTGAAAAAATTTGAAATTGAAATGATTGGATACGTTTTGAAAACAGTGGCGGATCTAAAGATTAGGACCAACTTCCAAAATCGAAAAAAAGTGCCCAATACAAATTCGCAAAAGGACTCAATCATCATTTTTTGGTATGATAGACCCGTCGCGCGTCGTTTTCTATCGTTTCTCGGAAAAACGTCAGTATGAAAATTTTCTAACACGCTGAAATTGCAGCTACGACTCAAATCTTTTTTATTCTGGGAAAACGACTAAAAATTATCATTTCTAGGTATGATAGACCCGTCGTTTCTTGTCGTTTCTGAGAAAAACGACAGTTTGAAAATTTTCCAACACTCTGAAATTACATGTTACGACTCAAACAGTTTCAGGTCTAATAAGGATTAGTGCCCACTTCCCAAATCGAAAAAAAGGCTCAGTTTTAAATTTTTTGGTGAGAATAAAAAATGAATCGCATCGTTGCGTGGTTGATCATTTTGTTATGAACAGGTGTAAGAAAACTTTGAGGAAAAATGATGAATGTCTCAATTTTGATGTGTTTTGCGAAAATTTTTCCCCATGCTTGCTTTGCCTGGGCACATTAATACGTATATTTATGTTACTCCTTTTCATTTTTCAATTTATTTGGATAAGCCGAAAAGATCTCAAGGCCTTGCGTGGAATTAATAAATTTGAAGCAGGTAGACAAGTGTTTTTTGGAAGGGGAAGGAATGTAGCGTGAAGAAATTTTCCAATTTTAGGTCCGGAAACCCATGATTTGATAGATATCCTGACATTTTTTACGTATTTCATTTCTCAAAGATTTATAAGCTTTTTTTTTCATTTGATATTTTTTCTATGATAAGTTTGAATCTTCAAGTTTTTATGTGAAAGTGGAAAAACGCCAAAACTTTTTAAAACTATAAAAAATTGTTTTTATGGCTGGAATAAGGGCATCTGGAAATATAGAAAAAAATTAGTACAACACCTCGTTGTGGATTGGTGGTTGAAAAAAAATTGTTAGCCACTTATGTGTTTTGCGTTGGAAAATACTCCCCTCCTCAGTTTAGGAAAATTCAAAATTCAAGAAATATATGATCACTTTTTTCGTCACTTTTTTCTTTCAAAAGTTTCCGAAGTCACTTTTTTGGAAAATATTGGAGAAGTTTTTTAAAAATCAAAATTTCAAAAAAAAAATGAGAATTCTATAGTTAAAAAAATTCAATTGCAAGAAAATTTTCAAATTTAGGTTCAATTTTAAAATAAGTTAGAATTGAAGAAAATGAAAAAATAGTTGAAAACTTCGAAAAATTGAACTTGGAATAAAATTTGGACTTCGATCGTTGAAATTCCGAGTCGAACGAGTGAATCATTAGACATGCAGAATCGATGTGAATCTAGCACATTCCCACTCACATATTAGGAGCTGTTGATAAAGCAAAACGATATATTCGTCAAAAGAGAATGAAAAAAAAATCGATTTATACCTTGTATCTTGGACGAAAAAATTATCGTAATAAAAAATTTTATACAACCAGTTTTTTTTTTGGCTCCAGCTTACTATCAACTCTCTATGGAATGATAACTTAATTTTTAACAACCCAGTAAAAAAATTACTTCTAACATTCAATTCATAAAGACGTCTTTGTTTTTACTAGGTACTAGATTCCTTTAATGGTACTACGCGAAAAACTTCTTTAAAACAAACTTTTCATTCGAATAAATAATAAAATAAGTGAAAAATTCAACTTGTAATTGCCGAACGAAACGTTCATTATTTTTTATGTCGAAACGACTTTTTCCTGGTTGTTTTATAGCATTTCAAGGTTGCAAGAGACCGGACTACCTATTCGTTTAATTTTTTTCCTCTTCGCTTTATTCCTTCGTCGGAGTAATTTGAAAGAAAGAGAAGTTAACACTGTTTTTTTCTGCTCTCGTTGAAGGCTTCCTGCTCATTTTTACGACTATTTAGAAGTCGACGACGATTCATACGGCGATAAAAATTCGCCGGCGTAACAATAGCATCGCGAAAAAATACAGTCTCATTTTTCTCGAAACGTACGTCTGTATCATTTTCATATAACGAACAAACGTATCCGTTGGCTACATGGCTCAGTTCGCCTGAAAAAAATACGAAATATGCAACTTATTCAACATCCGAAATGGATAAGTTGCAGGTGTGTTGTACTGATTGCATATATCAAACCATAGTCAGGCGTTTCTAGTCAGATACTCGTTAGGAGGAAATTCTTATTCGCGTTGTTTATGCATACGTCCTACATATACTAGAATATGGATAGATACAGTACGAAAATTCAATTTAAAAAAAAGAAAACTTTACGTTATACCACGCACGATATTTCCATAATGGTAAACAAACACTTGAGAACGTGTAGGTTTTTTTGAAGAAAAAAAGCAAAAACAAAACAAAAACAATGCTTGGCCGGGTCGACGAGCGACGAGGTCTTTAAAGTAAAATAAAATTCGATTTTAAAAGCTAAAGAAATATTTGAAAAGGAAAGAAAAACCACATTTGGCACCGGTTCCTGCATTGACAACGAAGTATATTGCGAGAACGTCCCGAATCTCGCAGTCGATCCTTTTATACGTATTTTTTTGATAAGAAGATTTTCCTTTTGACAAAATACCAGAGAAAAAACGATTGAAATTTTCACTTTGAACTTTTTTATACTTATTCGGTTTACAAAAAGAAAATTCGCGAATTAACAAATTTCACGATGATCTTAAGTGTGGACCTTTTCGATGGGATGTGATCAAAGGTTTTTTATAGAAGGGTAGTCTGAGAATTCTTCTTGCGATGGACAATAAATGATGAGAGTTTTTGGTGGGGGAAAGGTTCTTTTGTATTATAGGTGTTGGAATGGTTTTAAATTGCACGATACCTTTTTTTTTTTTGAACGAATAATCTGAAGGGCAAAAAGGCGATTTTCTTTAATTTTTTAATTTTTGCGACCTTTTTTCACATTAAAAAATTACAATCTGGATTAAATTATTGTAAGGTGATTTTTAGGTGCATGAGACATGAAACCATATCGTTCCAATTTCATAAAAACTTTTATAAAATATGCAGGCAATTTAATTTTTTTTGGAGTACCGCACCCATGGGGAGAAGAACATGAAGAAAAAGATTTCACATAAAGCCAGAAAAACTTGATGAAAACTTTTGGTTTTATAGTTGGATTTATAGTTTTCCCCTCTCACTCCCTCTCATTTCATTTTGAAATCATCAATTAGAAAAAAGTCATCAGTTGGCGATTTTTTATGTTTTGGTCGACCCTAAAATAACTTTTGCTTCGGTTCTTTGGTTCTTCTTTTTCCCTGATGTTCAATGTTCACCACTTCCCATCAGCTTTCAGTCATTGGAAAAGTTTTTTCTCATGTTTTTCCATCAGCGAAGAAAAATGATTCTATTGATTTGTAAAATCGAACCTTTTCAGTCTGTTTTTTTTTTTTTTTTAAGAGGGGGAATCAGTATAAAATATTGTTTTTAATCGATTCAATTCAATTTTAGTTCTAGTCCTAAATATCAGTACCAATAAATTAAAAATTAAAACTTCTAATTTATTCCAACTTTATTTGTTTTGATTTATGGTCGTTCTTTCAACAACAAAAACGTCGATTATTCAATTTTCCCGAATTTTCGTTCTGGTTTTTCATCAGAAACAACGAAAGACAATAATTTTCTCAATTTTTTAAAATTGTTATTTTCGGTCGTTTCTATAAAAACAACAAAAAACGTTTATTTTTCAACATAAAAAAAATGGTCCTTTCTGATTTTGATAAATTTGTTAGTCATTTTCTATCGTTTTTGAAGAAGCAGCTCGTACATAGCAAATATTTTCAAATTTTAGAAAATTTTCGTCATTTGTCATTTTTAAAGATGCAGTCAGAAACGACCATAAAAACGATCGTCTTTCGATAGGTATCAAAAATTGATCATTTCTGGTCATTTTTTCAAAAACAATATAAGTAAAAAAATAAAAAATTCAAAATCGTCCTATAGGCCATTTTCTCGCTTCTGTTCGTTTCTTCAGAAACGATGGAAAAAATTCATTTACAAATTCTTCAAAACCAGAATCTGCATTTTTTAATTTTTTAAGAATGGTTGTTTTTCGGTGTTTATGAGGAATCGTTAAAAAACGATCATTTTTTAATGTTGAAATTTTTTTGTCCTTTACAAAAATAACGATAATTTTTAAAAATTATAAATTGGTCGTTTTTCATCGTTTTTGATCAAACTACAAAAAACGAGCATTTTTCATTACTGGGAAGTGGCCTTTCTTCATCGTTTTTGGAAGAAAGAACCAAAAACCACAATTTTTAAGAATTTGGAAGAATGGTCGTTTTCATCGTTTTTGAAGGAACGACCAAAAATCACAATTTTGAAAAATTCTAATTCGGCCATATTTCGTTGTTTTTGACGAAACCATTAGAAACGGCCATTTTTTTTTTTCATTGCTAGAAACCAAAAAATTCTCGTTTTTGAAAAAAAAAACGATCAGAAACAACAATTTTTAAAAATTTGAAAATTGCTGTTTTTATTGTTTTGATAGAACACTCATGCTGAAATGACAATTTAAATGGTAGTGCTCCTTCGTTTTTTTTTGGGGGGGGACAACCAGAAACGATCATTTTGGATTGTTGAAAAATGGTGTTGCTTTTGATCGTGCTTGATGGAACAACCTAAAAATACCGAAAAAGATAAAAGACCATCTTTCAATATTAGAAATTCTCCATTTCTCGTCGTTTTAAAAATTACTCGTTTAACCAGAAATGACAATTTTGAAAACTTTTTAAAATGATCGTTTGCTGTTGTTTTTCGATGAAACGACAAAAAAAGGTCACTGTTCAACACTGGAAAATGGTCGTTCTTCGTTGTTTTTGAAAAAAACGGCCAGAGACGATAATTTTAATGTAAGTAATTATAAAGTAATCATTTTTGGAAAAACGATCAGAAATGATTATTCTGGATGATTGGAAAATGATTATTTCTCATCATGCTTGATGGAGAGATCTGAAACAAATATTTTTCAAAGTTTAAAATTATTTTCTATCGTTTTTGAATAAACAACCAAAGATTATCATTTTTCAATTGGAAAATGCCCGTTTGTTGTCGTTTTTGAAATAATGACCAGAAACGAAAATTCTGAAATTTTTTAAAGACTATTTTTCAATTCAGAAAGGTACCCAATCGTCTTTTTGTTGTTTGAAAAAAAAACTGACCAGAATTTACACTTTTGGAAATTTTTAAAATTATTGTTTTCGTTTTCGTTTTTTTTTTTGAAGGAACAATCAGAAATAATGATTTTGAATCAGGGGCGGCGCGATGGGGGGGTATGGGGGGGTATAATACCCCCCCCCCCAGACATATTTTCAGTCGGCAAAATCGGCAAAATTTTGGAAATATAAGGCGAGTCGGCAAAATCTCAGAAATGTCAATTGAAAAAGTTGTAGAAATTTTGCAGCATAATCAATAAAAAATTGAGCCTTTCTACAAGTTTGTAGTCCTCTTTCATAAAACACAATCCAACTTCAAAATTATTTACTTTCTAAACCGATATTTTCCAAAAATTTCGGCCTCGCTACGCTCGGCCTCATTGATTTTTTTCTTTCATACTTTTGAAACAATCCAAATTCAACAAAAATGATATTTTTCTTCAAAATTATTTCAACTTGTTTTATTAGATTTTTTCTCATCAAAACTCATTTTTGAAGTCAAGAATTTAAATTTTTCAAAAGCTTTGGCCTCGCTACGCTCGGCCTTATATCGTTTTTCTTTTTGAACATTTTTTAAGTAGGTACAAATGGTCGTTTTTTTTTTTACTCAAATTAGATAATCATTTTATAACATTGTTTTATTGGACTTGAAATTGAAGAAAGTATTCCGCTCAAAATTTTCTCCCTCGCTTCGCTCGGGCCAAATAATTTATTTACCTTCTATTCACATTAAAACTATAATCTTCGAAGCTAGTCTGTTGCAACAAAAAATTTCAAATTTCAGAATTCTTACTCGGCAATTTTGAATTTTTTAGTCGGCATTTTTGAACATCATTACCCCCCTAAAAGTTTATGCTCGAACCGCCTCTGTTTTGAATTAATGTCATCTTCGTGGAAGCAATAATCATCGATGATACATTATGTTCAAAGGTCGCTGATAACTCAACTGAACACCTTTTTAAAATAATATCGTATCCTCCTTCGAAAGAATTCCAACTTCTGAATTCCATTTTTTTTTTGTTCTTTATTTATTAAGTATCGTTTTTCTGAACTGAGGACATCATTTTTTTCTTTTTAATATATTTTTTCTCTTTCAGAAAATTTCCAATCCAAAAAACAGATGATTTTTTTTCTTCACCTTCACCTCACTCCCTCTCCCCTTCATTATCTTTTTGGCTTCGCCACTAATTCTCAATCACACCACAATCGAATCGACCGTACAAAAATGTAGCAGATGCCTCGACATGACACTTATCTCTTCTCACTCGAGGAAAAAATTTAAAAAACAGCCAAAAACCCCCTAAAACCTTCCAGTAAACAAGCATTTATAAAGGTATGAAACTAATCGGATCAACTTTGATGTAGCAATGTCGGTTCCACCATAAATAACGACACCAAACCGTTTCTCGGCTTTACTTCCGCGAACGATTATAATTCTTGAACGAATACGCTGAAATAGCACGATCCGCGAACCGAGGGGGGAGGGGAGATGGAATAACGAGGAAGCGAAATCATAAACAGTTTTCATAGGTACACCAGAAGTTCGCTACTTTATAATAATTTCAAGTAGGCTGAAAATTGGAGGTAAAAGTTGATAATGACTAGATACCGGCGCAGTTGTAACTTAATTTATATTCACTTTGTTGGTACCGATTTAACCGCCGGTTAGCTTTTCTCTTCTTTTAAATAATTTAAAGTTATGTGTTGTTTTGATAAATCTACCACACGACCGTATACGTAGGTACTTAATATAAAGATACATTATACGTATGGTGTGTTTCGTTTACGTACCGAAATGGAAATAGTACTTTGGTTAATGTTTATTTTTCCATTTCACGTAAACTTGCAACATAGTACCATGCTCGGCTGCAATAATCTCGCAGTTTGTAAATAAAACCTGCCAGCCCCTGCGGATATCCGAATGCAACTCAAATAACTCTCGCGTATTACCGGCCACATCAACCTTAGGCAACTTTTTCATCTCGTGAGCATCGATGTGTGCGAGATAGAATTTCGTAGGTAGAGAAACGCCAGTCGATCGTGTTTGACAAGTTGATGCTTACTTGATGACGCCTGACGCGAATAATACGCAATTTATACCACACGGATGATTCGAAACGCCTGCGAGCAATTGTAAGAGGCAACTTGAACGACGGTGCGGTATTCCAATATCGACATCGGGCGTTTCGTATGGAAAACTGGGTCGTTAATTTGAAATTCTTCCAGCTAATTTGATTATCTGAATTTTAAAATCGAGGAATTTTTTCCAACGCTGATGGAATATGAAGATTTTTTTGGCTGCGGCATCGTAAGATTTTAATTTTTCGTGATAAATATGGAGATATTTTTTTACGTATGAATTTAGTCTAAGTTAGCCCGGATATTACTAGTTTTTTCTCAACCGAAACAGGAGTGCTATCGTATTTAATACGACCATAACAAAATGTCAATATAATTTTATTCATATTTGCTTTTCATAACACCGTATGGAATTAAATTAAATCTTTATATATGTCTCGAGTAGTCAAAATTTAATCTCAAGATCGGCACGATTTTATACGTGTTTGTAAAACCAGCCGAATTAAATTTTGTCATCGACTCGCTGCATGACTCTTTCGCAACCTATTAGCAGAAAAAAATACCCCAAGCTTTGATTGTTTTTATCGAAAAAATTTTAATCCATGTTTGGACACTAGAAATACTGATCCTCGTTTAAATGTCAAAATGGTGATAATCTCAATCACAAACATGTCATTATTCAAACATTAGATAAATAGGTTGCGTGAACAGTTCACCTCTCGAATAGAGAGGTTGTCGATGTTGAACTTGACTCGAATTAATTATATTTTTACGTCAATATTTGATCTAATTTCGTCGTAGTGATTTTATATCATCAGAAGTGGACAGAAGGTGAGAAAAATGATAGACGAGATCAATCATGGAAATCATTATGACGCAGAATTAGTCATTAAAAAATCCGTTATTCTGTTACGTATATTTGCCTACTTATGTAGTATCGATGGGATACCTGGAATTGGGAAAGGTTACGTTGTCGTAGAAATTTGGGTATTTTAAATTACATAGGCGAGTTTGCTTTGCGCTATTTGCGGATAAATACGAGTCTGTGTTTTATATCAAAATATCTATTTTTAGGGTTTACTCGCGTTTTGTTAAATAAATCTGTAAAATGAAAAAAATTGAGGGAAAAGGTTTCATTTTCATTTTTATTTTTCCTTAGGTAATTGGAAAAATTCTTCAGTCTGTGTAAGCTCGGTAAATTTATCAATTTTCGATTAAATAAAATAAGTACTTATTAGGTAACGACGTAATCTCCACGGAAATTTTCAAAAATTTTCAAAATTGGATATTGGTAATTTTTTGCTACAAAAAATCGTTCACAGTTTCATTGATTTGAAATTTCTGAAAATGATTTTCAAAGTAGGTATGATCTTGATTTTTTTGTACTTATTTCGAAGAATTACGATGGAATTTTGTCAATTTTTTTTTGAAATTTTGAATGACTTCTATGCTATTTTATATTTTTAGGAAACCTTTCTGTGACTCAAGTTCAACAATTTTGACCTTGATCCCATTTTTAATTACCTATTTTTACGTCATACTTGGGTATTTGAACAATTTTTGTAACATTGAAAACAAGTTTTACTAAAATATCGAATATACGAGGTAGGCTTATTATTGGTGAATATTTGACAAACTTAATCCGGAACGAGCATTAACCGTGGTAATTTGGAGAAGAAAGGAACAATAAATTAGAAATTTTTGGTTTGCTGATGAATTTTTTCAATTATTTTGTGTGATATCAAAACACAATTTCCCCTCTCAAAATGCAAAACGCAAATGCAGGCGACGATTTCACGTGGTTTTTTTGGTAATTTTTTGTAATTTCCCAGAAATAAATCAAAATGTGTACTTAGGTATGCTAAGAAATGGAGAAACATGAGGCTTGTGCGATAAAAACGGAAAAATTTTCAAATATGCTAGATGCGATAATTTTTCTGGAAAAATTACATTCGAAAGCAGAATTTGTTAATTTACTCTTCCTTCCCTCGAATAAAATAAATATTCAACTTTCTTTTCGTTTCTTATCTCTAGAAGACTTCTGATTGAAGCCAAATTGAAATGGAAAACTGTTCATTCCACCCCCATCCTCCTCCACCATTTTGTTCCCTTTCTGTCCTGTTCCTTTGTATTTTGAGAACATTGTAAAAGAAAAAAATTACGATTTCAAGAGATTTTTATTGCAATTTTAACATTTTTCTTAATTACAGGATTTGCTGGAGAAAAAAATGATATTACTTTCAAATATTTTTATGAAGCTCATCAAAACAATTTACCTAACATTATCTTTCTACAATTTTTATTCTAATTGAATTTTTTTGATGGATTCTGTGGGTGATTTTCAGACTTCCAGTGGGATTTTTATTGAGAAAAAAGTGTTCCCTGCATTAAAAGAAGGAAGTTGAAAAATAGATCTAGATAGGTATTGTTGACATTTTGAAAAATTCTAAAATTTTCTCATATTAATTAATATCCTCGAAGATTAACATTTTTTAATTTCACATTTGAATAAAAAAAATCTTTTCTTTATTTTTGCTTGTTTTTTTTTCAAACTTCTCTGTCGCACATCGCACTGAAGAAGTAGAGCTCAATCTTCATAAATTCTACGTTTTCGAGTAAATTTCACCAACTCGCCATTGCCACCTAATTTACTTTGAACAAGTAAAAACGATTTTTCATTTTTCAACTTTTCTTCAGGCACGGTTCGAGAGGGGGGTGTAGGGGGGTGTTACACCCCCCAGGCAGTTTTCAGTTGGCAAATAGTTGGAAAATGGTCGGAAAATCCGTGAAAATTATGTTCAGTCGGCAAAATCGAAGTGAAAAATATTTTTATTTTCCAAAAATTAAAAACGGGAATTTAGTTCTACAAATTCTTTTTAAAATCAAGTTTTCGCTTTTTTGTTACCTTTCTTTTGCAGATAACTCGAAATGCACGAATGGGATTGTTTCAAAAATTGTAATTTTTGAAAATTCTGGGTTCAGCCGGAAAGCACCTTGCCACAAAATCGAGATTTTTTTCCCGACTGAAATGATTATTTTGCCAACTCGAGATGGTAAAATTTGAAGTTTGAAAATTGACCTTGAAGTGGAAGATTAGTCAAACTCGTTAAAAAATTCCTATATTTTTTTTACTTTTATTCAAGTCCGACGAGAGATGGTACAAATGATGATGCATTTGTACCGGGTTCGATTTTTTTCAATATCAGGAAGACCCTGCATGCGGGTCTCTAAAGGGGATTTTTTTTATTACAAAAATGTGAAAAGTGCATTTCTTTTTTTGGTCTTTAGGCAGTATTTTTTTGAAAAATTTTCGCCCTCGCTTCGCTCGGGCAGTATTTTAATCATTTTATTTCAAAAATTATTATTTTTTCACTGACTTTTCAATCAAAAATTATAAATTTTGAATCCATTCCCAATTTATAAAAAAAATCAGTAATTTTGACTGAAAGATCTATGAAAAATCACTGCTTTGAAATGACATAAAAGATAAGCAGAAAATTCACATCACATATTAAAGCCACAATTTTTCAGGTTTTTTATAAAATTTTTATCAATAATTTTCGCCCTCGCTTCGCTTGGGCTATAATAAATTGCATATTTTGAAAACTCTTTCATTCTATTCTAATTCTATCCGAAAAATGAGAAAATCCCTCGTTCCCAGTTTCCAAATATCTTTTCAGCATAATTCAAATTTTCAGGTACATCTTGTTGTACAGTAGTTAGTTGGACAATTTTCCCTTCTCACCCCCCCCAAAAAATTATGCTGAAACCGTCCCTGCTTTTCTTAGATCGTGTTTTCAACATTTCAGAATTTAGATAAATTTTATTAGTATGTATTTGTTGAAATGAATAAAATTTTCCGCGAAAAAAATAGAATTAACGAATGATGGCTTGAATCTGAAGAGATCGGTTGGAGGACTTAAATTCTTTTCTCTCAACGACTCGAAATTTGGAATAATTATGAAATTTTGAAATTAGAAAATGAAAGTTTTTTTCAAACAAAATATTCGTTTATAAAAATAATAAATTCCACAAATCGAAGAAATAGCTCTGAGATCTCTAACTCAATGAGGATCTGAAGTTCTGAACTGAGAGTTCTCAAAATGGAACCATTTTCGAAAAAACAATTTTTTTTTTTAACCACAACAATAACACCTCGAAAACTTTCTCCAGAGGTCTGTAATGATACATACCTGAAAGATGCAATCTGATTTTTTACATTTCCTGAACAGGAGTTGGCTCCATTCACTACCAGTTCCATTTGGCTACCGGGGGGGGGGGGATGTTGAAAAGTTACAGACTGCTATTTTTTGACATATTTAATCACGATCGAAGCCTTGCATAAGAAAACTTCAACTAGTTTTTTTTTATCCTAAAGTTTGCTATCTACATGATACTTATTCATTTTTTTAACGAAAAAATTTCGAAAAATTGTCTTTTCACCAGTAAAATTTTCAAAGTGTAGGTAATATTCATAATTTTTTTTGATTTTGAGAGAAATTTTTTATTTAAATTTTAAAAACCCCGATGACTGAAATACTGAGTATGTACAGAAAAATTTGAACTAGATCATCAGCTTTCTCATACGAAGCTTTTCTGGCTCATAAAACCTCAAAAATCTTCAAGATATCCGAAAATAGGTACGCCTTGCATTGGTCTGAATGAAGATGGTATCGAATCCAGTCCATTTCTTTTCAAAATGATGTAAAAACTCAAACCGCATGTTCCAAGTACCTACTGTTTTAGAACTTTTAGGGAAGTTTTCGAGATGAAATGGATAAATATCGCCCTGCTTTGAGGTACCCCTGCTCAAACCTCCTTTAGACTATAGCATTCAAATTTTTTCTTGTAGGTCCCTCAAACTAAACCATCTCGCCAATTTTCGTCCAAATCTGAAGTCTTATCTTTTTTCCAGCCCACTTTCAAGCACATCATTAACTTCTGCATAATTTTCCCCAAACACGACTAACAGGTTTAAAATTATGCTACCACTGCATCTCTACAGTAACCCCCCCCCCTGTAAATCTTTCTAATTACGATACCATTCAGGCAAATTGAATACACGTTGCAGCTCCCAAACCGGGACCGATATTTTGAATAAGTCAGAAGATGGAACATAATCGACTCGAGTATTGGCACAATGCCAAATAATGACACAGCATAATTTCATTCTGTCAATTGGAAATATACATTTCGCAGTGGCCACTCACAGTTGCTTTCGTCTTGATGATGAGACACAGCAACCCGATGAGAATGGGCTACCACACTCGCGGTTTGTCTTGACACCGGTAATCTTCGATATTAATTTTTTCATTTTTACTTTTAATAATATTAACCCATAGACATCCATCTACTGATCTACACGTTTATTTATTCATTTTAAATTATATTCCATATCACAGTTCAATAAACTTGAAAGATGGATGTCAAAGCGACTTACCAGCGCTTTATGATCGAATAAAAAAAATGTAAAAAAAAAACGAAATATGTAGCGGCTGCTTGTTATCGATGAGTATCGCTTATCGAAGAATGCAGTTTAGCAACAATGTAACTTCCTTTCGATGCATAAATTTTTACTACCTCAGCATCATCGTCGCGACCATGCAGAGTCGATTTCAAAGCACCTCTATATAGGTCTACTTACGATGATGCATCTCGTATGTAGATATTACATAAAAAATCTCAGAACGAGAGAAAGGCAGGGAATAGATTTTAATGATCCATAAATATCGGGTATCTCGGATCGGGTGGAACAATTAAATAAGTGGGCCGACTTTATTATCCGAGCTGGTACAAAATTACAGAACGGAACGTCCATGTGCGAAAATCGAACATCTCATCGGGGCGAAATGGGTTCTTTTTTGTCGAGAGCAACGTGCATGTAAATTAGAAGCCGAACGAAGGAATGCACCGGAAATTCTCTATAGGAATGCGAGGTGTACGCACGTGGGAAAAAGCCATCGTGTAATACATCAAAATAAGATAACTAGGATCTATGTAGCAGGTATGGGTACTTTGGCGCATGTATTTTGAGTATTTCGTCATCTCATCGTCGTTATAGTCGGATGTTGAATCGGGATGCTGACGTTGGAATGTGCAAACTTACGATACAAGGTGCAACTTTCAAACTGGTGTGATTCCTGGTGTATCGCATGTATCATTATTTTTTCCAGCGAACGGATAACGAAAGTTGTACAGACTGAATCATTTTAATGACCTATAAATACAATTAAAATGGAATTTTTCTTCACTTCTTTTTTGGGAACGTGATAGACGTCACGATTACGTTGAAAATTTTTTATGGCTGATAATACGAAACCATGTAATTGTCGATCTAGATCCGTTATGATGCTGGAGACTTCATAATTCAGTGGCTTGCTGGTGGGTAAGTTTCACCCGAGATTTTTAACCTTATCACTGCCGTTGAACTTCTTCCGTAGTTGATGACCTTGATACGTTACTTGGAACTTTATTGGATAACTATTTTGAAAATTCGTTTCGTCATGAGGGTCTTAGTCATCGAGGATACGGAGACACGCTGGAAAGAGGCAGCATCCCATTGATGAACGTTTGGATTTTACAAATTAGCCGAAAGGTGTACGATCGTCTGCTCTGTACGTCTCGCGGAGATCGTCTTGTTTCGTAACATTATGAAATGTGCATGGATTCGAATGGGATTTCGAATCGATCTGATAGGAAAGGTGAAGGAAGGGGGGTCGATGGTAGTTTTTATAAGTGAAATACGCGCGTTTAATGTTACGCAGAGAGACTATACCGCCTCGGGTTACCCGATACACACCGAGAGAGGATCAAAGAGCAGGTAACCATTCTAATAAGCGGTAAACTCCTCTCGCCTTGTTAGTTTATGTGTGAATTTGGCGGTAATTCGGAACGCGTTCACGAACCTGCGGTCATTGATGAGTCACTAGCACGCTATTAAGAAAACATGCGTTTACTTCCAGATTATTATCTGCGGAAGGCGCGCACACACATTGTGCAGCCGATCCGAGCATCGAAGGATTTTTTCAACCTGGATTAACCGCTGGTGTAGCTTTTACTTGACATATATTCTATTTTTAGGCTGAATTGTCGATTTATAGACGGTGTTTTTTAATAAGATGCATACGTATTGGCCAATTTTAGCTATTTTTAGAAATTCCTGGTCGATTGGTTATGGCCGTTTGGTTTTTTGTGCGTTTTTTATGGGTTAATAGATGAGGTTTTTTAGACGTGTCAACAGAGTATTTTTATTAGCGGTGGAATTAATGCGGATTAGAAGGAATGGGTTAATTACAACGAATAATGTTATGCGTGGAATTTCAGAGCGTTTACCTTTGAAGAATTTTTAGATTATTTTAGGCTGCTGTATGGAAACAGAAAGTATGGAAGATTGAGAGGTATCTATTTGAGGTAATGTAGGTTTCAATACGACTTGAATTTTTACCCCCTCCCCTCCATTTTAATCAGCCATCAAATTCAAATTGAGTTTGAAAATTTTGAAACGTGAAATTCTTCAAGAAAATGGTTAGATACAGTCTGAAAACCTGTATTTGAAAATAGGTGGGAAGTGAGTAAATATCATTGGCACTCATTTTTAATTTTTTTTTTTTTTTTTGAAGATCCTTCGAAATCATCATTTTTTATTCACTCAGAAAAATTCAGAAAAATAATTGAAAAAAGTTTTCTGAAAAATTGTACCGAAATAATTTTAACGAGCAAAATCATCAGTGGTCAAGTACCAGAAAAGCATCCAAACTGAAAGTGAAATTTCAAGTCGAAACAAAAATGAATCGAAAAGTGCATTATAAAAGAATCTCATATCCAAAATTTCAGATGCTAAAATTCATTTAGGTATGGAATTTGGAAAATTTTTGAAATTTGGAAACTATTTCTATCCCTTTGAAAAATACTAGAAAATTGATGTAATCAGAAAAAAAAACATAACCCCGCATCAATTGGATGTGATTTTGTGACCTTTCGGTTTCGAAGATTCCAGTACCTAATTATGAAATTTTCCAGCAAAGTTATCCATGTTTGTTGGTGACCTTGAACCGGCAGCTACCAAAATTTCGAAAAATTATGCTTTAGTCGATAAAATATGTACATCACCAGACACCAGATAATTCGCGATTATCGGTAGCTGGGTAGTGAAGTTCACATGAACCATATTTTTATGGAATTTTCTCCCACGTTGAAAAAATTCCTGGAGGTTTTTGAAAACTTTCCAAGGAAACTTCCAATCATAGGCGCACCCAGAAATTAATTAAGGGAAGGGCTGCGAATTTGAGAGAAATCAGGGGAGGGAAGTCAAATTTCAAATTAATAATTTTTCACTGATTTTTCAGTCAAAAATCATCAATTTTTTTGAAAAACTGAGAATTTATTGAGGAATTTATGATTTTTGACTCGAAAATTGGTCAAAAATTATCAATTTTGAACATAAAAGGACTAGAATACTACCCGATTTTTTTGAAAAAATACTGCTTGAAAAACAAAAAAATGCACTTTTTAAATATTTTTGCATAATGAAAAAATCTTTTTTTCTAGCGGGGGGGGGGGCGGCTTAAGCCCATATTGAGCCCACTCCTTGGATGCGCCTATACGCTTCCAATCGATTTTGACGGTTAAAATAGATTATTTACCAAATTTAAGATTTTTTTGTGGATTAGATTGAATTTTTATATTTTGAAGATGAGGTGATTTTGAAAATTCAAAAATTCTCCAAAATTCAAGTGATGAATTTCAGCACCTGGGAATGGATTGTTTTGTGATACACTTTCGATTTTTTTTTGTTCTATACCTTAAAATTTTACCGTCAGTTAGAATACCTCTCTTGTAAACATTGTGAAAATAAAATATGTACCTACCGAAGTATGAGGTACCTTCGAAAAAAAGTGGCAATTTCTAAGAACCTCTAAAAAGTATTTCGATGCCAATAATAATTTTAGATAATTAAGCTCCATATTAAAATCGTTTTTTTAATTTTTTTTTTCAATTTCTCATTTTGAACAAATTTATAAGGTTAGATTTTAGATCACGGAAAATAAGAATAAGTAAGTAAATGTATACTTGGAGTCAAAAATGGGTGAAATTTTTACCTTTCTCGTCGCCAAGTATCCCTCCATAATTTTTTGGAAAAAGTTAGATTTTTTTGAAACTGCCGCCATCCGTTGTTGAGGTAGGACCAAAAATTTTATTTTAAAATAAATGGTAAATTTTGTACCTACCTAATTTTTACAAAATTATTGGAAGTTATAAAAAGTAGATCACTTTTGCATTCTGTTAGTTGATTGTTTTGTTGAGGACTCATAAATTTTTGGCAGCTTATTTCGACAAAAAAAAAGTAAATCCAAGTGAAAGTTGACCACATTTGACATATTCATGTGCAATAATTTTTATTTGATCAGAAACTTGATTCCAATCACCTGAGAAAGTTCTAGAGGAAAAAGGTCTTCCATTTTTTAAAAATTTAAATCCCTTCATTGTGGTTGCAGTACACTCAGTTAATTTTATTAGTGTGCAGGTGCCATTCCCATTGCAAGCCTATTAAATAACCTCTCACGTTGGAATGTTATAAGCTCAACAATATTAATTACCCGTTAATTAAACGCTACATTTTCGATATTCTGACCCACCAATCTGAAACAATGTAGGTCTAGGTACCCTACTTTCACTTCACCGAGAGTGGTGCATTATAATACGTATGTATGCATTGTGCATGCATAACTATTAGATGAGTGAATAAATATTTCATCAATTTCTCATTTGTTGCAAACTTACCAGGTGGATAATGCAGAATCAAATCAAATCAAAGATTTCTGAGATTTTCGCTTAAATAAATTGATTTTACCTACAAAAATTTCACCATTGGCTGACTCAACTGCCAACTTTTGATTTTTTTGCGTAAGTACCATTCGCGACCGATTGTAGGTACTCAATTTTTTTCTTCAATAATGTCGTATTCTCTCCATTTTTTCTCAAATTCTCTTCCTCCTCTCCATAGTTTCTATATGCAATTATTTTTTTTAGATAGGTATTTACTCAGTTCATTGTCTATTAAATAATATTTATGTGTAAGTAGATCTAGGTAAGTATATGCACTTATCCGAAGTATAGAAAAGTTTTTAAAAAAATCGATTAATATGATTGCGTCAAAAAATTTTCAATTTCTTTTTTTTAGAAATAAATTTTTTGAAAACATTTATCACTTTTTTCTGAATTTTGTCCATTAAAAAAAAAAAACATTTTTACTGATAATTTACTTGTTGCTTTTTTTTTTTTTTGAATAAGTGACTACTATTGATCAAAATTTACGAGGACTATTCACGAGTTCCCCAGAAAATCATTCGATTAGGCAGTTGATTTTAAATGATTCTCTAAGAATTGTATTAAATGGAGAATAACTTTGGACGTACAAAAAAAATTGCCTAGAATTAATTTCGAGGATCATTTTGTACAGCTACCTCCGACTATTTAAACAAGAATAATGCGAATTTTTATAAATTCATCTTATCTGCTTCAAAATTTCATTAGGTCAAAAATATATGCCACGCTGAGGTATCAAGCATCGGACAGTTTCGTTTTAGTTTTCGCGACACAGCGTGATTCGAGAGTCGCATTGTCCAAATTAATGCGATAGTACCTGATCGAGCATATGTATACATTACACGTAGGTAGGTAGGTATCAACTTTTGCGAAAGATTTTTCGTCTCATCTCTGAAACAATTTCCCACTAAATCGGCTTGCAGGCGGACTCGGGGTAAACGAAAATAGGTATTCGATACGCGAATTTAAGAATAATGAACAAACGAACGATACTTATTGGTACATCTCCCGCTGAGTTGGGCACTTACGAATGGAATGATTTAGTCAAGATCAGAGTTGGGTCGTTCGTGAACGCGTTCGCGTTCAGTTCGTTGCGGCAATCTCGTTCATTCGTTCGTTTCTCGTTCAGTTCATTGCTGAAAAATTCGTTCGTTCGTTTCCATTCGTTCAATTGGACCTTTCGTTCGTGAACGTGAACGACTCGTTCGTGAACGTGAACGAGTGTGAACGACTTTTTCGTTCACTTCTCACTATATTTTTTTATGTATTATTGTTTGTAAAATGACCAGAAACGTGTCTAAGTTCATAAGGTAAGGGTCTATTTACAAACTTTGAAAATAAGAAATAAGAGTTTAAAAATAAGAATTTCACTTTCAATGATCACCTCCAATCAGATATCCGAAATATTCATCATCATTTTTATTGGCTTTCATTTTAAGACGTTTTTAGCGTTCTTATTTTAAAAAAATGAACGAAACAACGAACGTTTGGGTCGTTCGTTCGTTCATTTTCGGTCTTTTTTTTGGTCGTTCACTCGTTCACGTTCGTTCATTGTTAAAATACTCGTTCGTTCGTTTCGTTCAGTTCATTTTAGGTCTTCGTTCACGAACGTGAACGAACTTTTCGTTCGTTTTGTGAACGTCGACCCAACTCTGGTCAAGATAAGAGACTGACTTGAAAGGAGTTCAAGCATAAAATCGGCTTATTCAATGAACTTTCATTATGAATCAGGAAATTTTCTGAGAATCAGCGCAAAGGTCTATTAAAATGGAAAGTAAAATAAAGCTAGTAAGTACCTACTTATACGTCTTCGTCTACTACAATGCTACAAATTCGTCAATTACTGATTTTTAAATAAGGGCTATTCTTCCGCGAACCAAGAACAATGAAAAAGAAAGTTTTCACGGTACTTATAACAAATCTCCGAAACGTTTTTTTTTTTAAAAAAAAAAAGGACGAGAACAGCAGCAGCATTCACTTGTCTTTTAATCTTCGAAAACGGCGATCGTCGTATTTTGTCTCATGCACAATCAGTCTATAGGAGCAAAAAATATGAAAGGACAGAAAAGAAATGAAGGCGGAATCGCGCGGTAGCGTTTTGCAGAGACAACAAACAATACGGACTGCTACCTTTTCACATGGTGCGTCTCCACAGCACGTCGTGTGCCCCGGGCCTATTTTCACCCTCTTTTACCCATTTATCATAGGTTTCAAAATACCACAATTACCATAATTTTTGACCAGCGAAAAATTCCACTCGAAATGGAGCCACCGCGTCGACAAACGATCCGAGGTTCCCACAGCTCCAACTAATGTCTATTGGAACCTAAGGCTCAGTGTGAAGCTTAAAAAACAATAGACGTTTTTCGAAAAGAACTACCTGAAAAAAATGCCTAATACGTTTAAAATGTACACTCAAAGTAAAAGGACTTCTCCCATTTCTCCGAAAATATTTGCTGTTTGTATTGAACTGGATCCTTTTGTTTATTTGGGCATATTTTTAAACGAAGGAGTTGGACTGTTCAAAATACTGTATTGAAAATCATTCCGCCTCATTTGAGAATGATGATTGAATGTCTAAACTGGATACCAACAGATGAAAAAATATGTAAAAAAAATTCTACTTTATTAATGACACAAGTTGCTCGTCTCTTTTCATCTCCGATTAAGTTGAAAAAATATATAAAATTATTCCACCATCTGTCAAAATGAAAAACTAAGCAAGGATTTCCGCCAGCTCCAACTTTCGAGCAACGAAGGCATTTGAAAAAAACCTTACGCATTCTGCGTAAGGTAACCGACTTTTCCACAAACGTCGGTGTAGAAAATTAAATTTACTTTCGTTCAACTATTCACAAATATTGAGTATATTGAAGAGTACCAAACTTGAAATTTTGGACTCCTAGGCACCCATGTACACTAGGGTATCCAGGGAAGGGGCTCAAATCGAAATAAAATAAGTTTTAAAAAAATACCAAATTCGAAATCAGCGACCCAAAAAATATCAAACTGCGCCGTTTTACAAACTTTTTAATGCTAATATTCAAATTATTTACGTTTCAAGCTTGCATTAAGAAATTAAAAAAACGGCAGTTCACAGATTTTAAGCCTACCGAGGGACGACTTAGGAACATGTAGAGGATTCAAATCGAAAAACAAAGAACTAATTTGGAATCAGCGACCAAAAAATCATCAGTTTATGCCCTTTTACAAAGTTTTTTTCACAAACTTTTTAATGCCAGAATGCGTTTAAGCCTACCGAGAGACGGTGTACCTCAACCGATCGGGCTGAAAATTTTTCTGTAGGGTCCTCAAACCTTTCTTTGCCAATCCTGAAAATTTCAGCTCAATCGGTTCTGTAGTTTTAGAGAAATCGAAATTTTAAGCGCAATGCAACTTTTACCTTGGTTGTTTCAAATTTCGGCTAAGTCCCACCTCCAACCCCTAAAAAACACAAAAAGTTCAATATCTCGAAAACGGCTGAACCGATTTTAAATCGGTTTGAAAATCTCAAAACTACATAAAAAATGCTATCTTTTGGGATCATTGTCCCCTTCTGGAGCTACACATCTTTTGAGTTTAATGCGAATTTCGAGTATTGGACCCTCCTTTGCATCCTTTGAGGATCGTTTTTGACCAAAGGAGGGGCCTCCCACAAACGTCTGTATAGTAAGTCGTAGAGAATTAAATTTGCTTTCGACAATGAGTCATTAGATTTTTTGAGGATGCCTAGTTTTCAAATTATTCGAGCTTCAAGTTTCAGTAAGCTATTGAAAAAACTGTTTACACATTTTAAGCCTACCGAGAGACGGTGTACCTCAACCGATCGGGCTGAAAATTTTTCTGTAGGGTCCTCAAACCTTTTTTTGCCAATCCTGAAAATTTCAGCTCAATCGGTTCAGTAGTTTTAGAGAAATCGAAATTTTAAGCGCAATGCAACTTTTACCTTGGTTGCTTCAAATTTCGGCTAAGTCCCACCCCCCAACCCCTAAAAAACACAAAAAGTTCAATATCTCGAAAACGGCTGGACCGATTTTAAATCGGTTTGAAAATCTCAAAACTACGTAAAAAATGCTATCTTTTGGGATCATTGTCCCCTTCTGGAGCTACACAGTTTTCGAGTTTAATCGCGGACAAAATTATACATAAACATATAAATATATATATATATATATATATATATAAGGAAACCTCGTTCTCAACCACACGTCCTATCGTGTTCAGAATGTCCGAAAACGTAAAAAAAAATTGTTCCCGACGCTCCCTTCAACTACGATGAACAATTTAGTACTCGACTTTTCCTAATGGAAAAGTCGGTAATATGAAAAATGAGTCTCGAAGCTATAAATTCGCGTAACTTGACCAACGTGCCGGGGTAATTTGCCACCTAAAATTTTTATCTGATTGGAAAGAATGAGAAATGAAACGAGTGCAATTACGAATGTTCCAAATACTCTGGAGCCCGCTATGCTGCTGGTGTTAATTGACTGCCAACTACGAGTAGGTGAGATGTGCAGAGTAACCAGCGGAAATAGCTTTCGGCTTCGTAATGAGAAATTTACTCAAATCGTATCTCTTTGGGGTCGATGTATTTGATAGTTGATCGCCAAACACTTCTGTTGTCCAGTGAAATATCAGCTTGCGGTGTTGCATTAGGTACTAATTAATTTGCCCGTGAAGTTGAAACGCACTGCATAACGGTTCGGGTGTCTAGCACCACTGACCATGTAAATACAACAACCTGGTCAAAGAGCAATGAAATTGAGCTTGTTGTTAAATGACATCTTCAGTTATTGGATTTCTAATTTGAATTTTTCCTATTTATGCAGAAAAAAAATGGACTAAATATTTTTCTGTAAGTAGGTACCTACCTATTTCTATACCTTCAATCCCAACAAAATGAAAAAATTCTATTTCTGTGTACCTAATTGAAAAACCTTCAAATGTTATTTTTGAGGGGAAAAATTGCATTGAAAAATGATATACTTAATTACCTACTGGCTAGAAAAACGTTGAGGAATAGGAACTAAAAAATATCTACCTGCTTGGAAAATTGAAAATTGATTTTTCTCATAATTGATCATTTTATTACAACTGAACATTTTCAGCAGAATCACTCAATCATTTTCACCAAAATTGGCAATTTTTTTTAAAAAGTTATCAATTTTTGTGAAGAATTGACAATTTATTGTTGTGAGGAAAAATTGATCATTTTTTCGACAATTCTCGTGAAAATATTGCAAAAAATTGGCTATTTTTGTGAAAGAATGATCATTTTTGTGGAGAAAAATTGACTATATTTGTGGGGAGAAATTGACTATTTTGGTGGAGAAAAATTGACTATTTTTGTGGAGAAAAACTGACTATTTTGTAGAGAAAAATTGACTGTTTTTGTGGAGAAAAATTGACTATTTTCGTAGAGAAAAATTGACTGTTTTCGTAGAGAAAAATTGACTGTTTTCGTAGAGAAAAATTGGCTATTTTCGTAGAGAAAAATTGACTATTTCTGTGGAGAAAAATTGATTATTTTTGTGGACAAAAATCGACTATTTTTGTGGACAAAAATCGACTATTTTTGTGGACAAAAATAATCAATTTTTCTCCACAGAAATAGTCAATTTTTCTCTACGAAAATAGTCAATTTTTCTCCACAAAAATGATCAATCTTTCACAAAAATAGCCAATTTTTTGCAATATTTTCACGAGAATTGTCGAAAAAATGATCAATAGCATTTGTTCAAATTTTTTCCAACAGAAGGAAATCCGTATTCATTACATTTCAAGCCAACAAAAAAAGTTCAACTCGAAACTCAAAAGTCCCTTCACCTATTTTCATAAAATTAAAATTCGCAAATTCCCCTCTTCCTCTGGATTAAAGATATTAATCCAGCTGTCAGCTACAAACTTTTCGTTCACCAGTATCAAGCCCCCATCAGATTATTCGACGAAAATCAACCATTATCGTAAAATTATTTATCTGTTTTGAAGCGTGAAGGCCGCCATTTTATACACAAATGTCAATAATTCCCACCTGTGTAAGACCTTAATTCATGTTCATGTCATCATAAAAAACACTCATTGGTCGGATTAAAAGAGTATCTAGCGATCATTGCACCATGACTTTGTTTAAATAAGGCGGAGTTTGGCGATACATATTTTATGATTGTTGGAATGAATACGAGTGCCTAGACTAAGTAATGTACTTGGTATGTGATTTAAATTGAGTTATCGGGGGTTTCAGTAAGTGTATCCTCAATATTTTTTGGGGTTTGAATCTGGATCAACCCCTCTCCTTCATTTCTTTTCTTTCCCTATCTCTTGAAATTTAATTATTTTTTTCTATCAGATGATAATTTTTAAAGTGAGAACAGCGGGTACCTAGCTTTTTCTCAGAAATGAAAAATTGTTAATCTTAAAATATTTTTTACTTTTTTTTTTGTAGAAAATTTGTAATTTTGTAAATTAAAAAAATGTTAAAATTTTTAAATTCATTATTCGTTTTTTTCTTTTGTGAGAACTTATTTCGAGAGCTGAGAATGAAGCTTAAAATTACTTGGTCCATTTCATTCTATTCCATCCCTGCATGGGATCCTGTCTCTTTCAAAGTATCTGATTAGTGATTACCTACCCTGAAAACGCCGTGGAAATTAATCGAATAGGTAGGTATGTATAAGTGTTTTCAAGAAATCAATTTTTAAAGTAACGCAAAAAAAAAATAGTTGAAGGCACAGTTTTGAGGAAAGAAAAAAGAAAAACGAATAGAAAATTTTTAATTTTGATTTTTTCACGATGGATTTTTTCCAAAAAAATTGAAGTTTTTGGCAACTAAATTTTTGGTGCGAATTTGAAGTGAATTCTCAAGAGCCAAAAATCTGGATTCTAGTCATTTCGAAACAATCCTTGGATTTTACAAAAAAAAATTATTTATGAATTGAAAGAACATTAAATTTAGGTACTTGGTAAAAAAAAATTTTTAGACATAAATATGAATTTTTAAAAAGAACTAAGAAGTCCATATTTGAACTAGATGAACCAAAAAACTTATAACAAACGATGTGGCTACGCAATTTTCAACTATTTGGAATTACCTAGGCAGAGTATGTCAAAATGAAAATTAGGACGTCACTACTCTATTGCTATAAAAATCGTCAGACAAAAAAAAAGTGCTCCTCAAAGTACCTAGGTACCTATATATTTTCTTTCAGCCATTTTCATCAGTTGGAATTTTTTTGAAAATTCAAATCATTCTATCTCCCTTGTTGCATAATATACTATTCAAGCTAATTGATTTTCAATAATCATTATGATAATCGTCATTTATTCGTGATCAATTACCCCCCCCCCCCTCCCCTACCGAAAACATTCTACTTTTTGACACACATTGAGTAAGTATTTCTGAAAATTTGAGGTCTTGTGTATGTATAAAAAATGAAAAATTACAAAATACCTAACCATACAGGGTGGAACGAAAAAAATAAATCAATTTTTTGAGTCGCAATGGTGCAGAAATATTGACCCTTGCAGAAGACTACTAAGAAAAAAAAGAGAGAGAAATCGTATAATCCTTCAAAAATTTCCTAAAATTCAAAATGTTTGATTTTTTTTAAATTATAGATGATTAATCCAAATAAATTTTAGAGTTAATTACCTATTTAGTATGCCTATGTGGACCAAAAAGCATTTTATCTGTAAGGCTGTAAGTCGTGAAAATTATTAAAAAAATCAATTGCCCCTCGAACGATGCATCTGTAGCTTGTTATTGATTTGAAGCCTTTTGTAGATTGCACTTTTAAATGTCTTTCCTCTTTCGTTAATTTTGAAGTATTCCAGTCCCCTGAAAATTTCAACATTTGGCTAAAAACTCCAAAATGACTGAGATATATGGCACAACTCGAGCACACACGGATTCTAAATCTCATTTCTCCACTTTTCGCCAAATCTAGGCATTCATCTACTCGTTCGTTAAAATATTCTCAAAAAAACACCGGAACGAAATGCAAAAATTAACATCTTGTCGAGCTTTTAAAAGGTAGCATAATTCTCCACCCACCGTCAAAAGAATAGATAAACATCGCTATCGAATTAGTTACACAGCTCAAGACGTACACACGACACGTCCCACTTCAGCATCATCGTTTTGACAAAGATCAAAATAATACCCACAATATATCTTTTCTTCGACCAATTCGTTCTTTTTTCTTTTTAACCGATAACCGAATTCTTTTCAAACACGCCCTAGCAAACGAAAACCTTCACCCCATACCCATCGCTTTTTATCCTATAAACATTAATCCGGCGCTTGAATTCGCATCCCGTATACCAAAGAATATTCAATTAGACACGGTTCGCGGTGAAAATCTCGCCACAGTTAATACCTATTGGTATAAGCAGGCTACTAACATCGGAGAAGCGAAACCGCCTCAATAGAGAGATTTTCAGCATCCACAAGGACGAATTCGAAAAAGAACACGAGAATGTTATCAGATCATCGCGATGCTGGAATATAGATCGCGTACTTCCGTTTCGGCTCAGGCATTCCGGGCTGAGTGAGTCATAAAAGAATAACGACTTTGTTTATATAAATACCTATACTTTGGCACGGTGTGTCGGCTGGCCCACCTATTTGAAAAGAAAATTCGGTTTGCGATTTCCCTATCCGCAACATAGTTGTAATTAGGATTCTCCAAGTCGGAAATGGTTGCTGACAAGTCTCCAACGTATTACCTCGTAACAATGGGTAAATTCGCGGCTCTGTACCTTAGAGGAATGAGTCAATTTACATTCGTAACCGTCGCACAGGCCCAAGTCGCTGTGTACTTACTACTTTGCAGTATGTGTACAGACCACCCGCACAATACTCGATTTTTAACTCATTGCCATCGCTTTTCCAAGAATCGCCGGAACGATTCAACATTGGGTACAGTTATTTTATAAAAATTTCAAGGCGACTTTCATTCTTTCACTCGGAAAATATATTCTACGAAATCGCGTCCCGAGTCGAATGCGGCGCGAATATATTACAGGAGATGGAGGAGCAAAAAAAAAATAAAATAAAAAATAAAACAGGTTACGGTCACCTAGACGCGCAGAGCAATTATTACCTACGCACACGAAGCGCTATATAATTTGTCTCCGCGCGAGTTTATTATACATTTAAATTATTACCAATGCGGTGTAATTTCGATGGCAATTGGCGAATGGGTCTCGGCTTGCACGCGTATCGACATTTTTCTGCATTTCCGATTCGCAAGACGCGGCTGCCGTGAAAGGGGACGTCGTTCAGGTGCTTCCAGTACAATGTCGTATTCGCTTTTATTTTTGCATCGACGTATAAATCATTCCGGATGATTGATGTATGAGGTCGATGGCTCGCAGAGTTCAAGTCCAAGTACCTTCTAATTCTGACCATTAGTGTTTAGGTCAGGCTCTCCGAGATATGTCCAGGATTCTATTTAAACCGTTCTAAAAATAGATGCTATATTGTTATTTAATAATTTCTCAATATATTACGCAAAGTAGATGCTATTTTATCGCAGCGCCATTATGTTGGTATCATTTTTTTTTTTACATCGGTGATGGCTCGAAGTAGCAGTAACATAATATTGTGCCTACGCTGATCAAAGTTTACCAATATGTTTTTCTATGGCACGATCCTACTGATACTTTAGGTCAGTAAACTCTTCCCAAAGGAAATTTCCATTAGAATTGAAGCTTTATAGGCGTATCGCGACGATGGAATATATTTATAGAAAAAATTAGGTATCTTTTTGAAAAGAAATCAGTTCTTTTGATCGATAGCTTGGTATAAGGCGGGCCATTTTTTTGTGTTATCTGAATATTTGAGCTTTGAAGTCACACCAGAAACACTTGATTTTTCAGTATTTGATTCCTCCGAGTTTTTAAAGCAAGAACATATTTTTTTGAGCATGAGCTCAACTAAATAGTAAACCATAAAAGAAAACCAAGAAGAAAAAAACTCCAAAAAAACTTTGAAACCAAGTGCGAGGAATTTTCCCACGTTTCTGAATAAATGAATGTATTTTTGATTATGCTGACTCCAAAACCGAAAACCAACCTTGGAAAGGTCATAGGAGCACCCAGAAATTAATTAAGGGAGGGAGGGGGTCAAATTTCAAATTAATTATTGTGAGAAATATATTGAACTTGCACCTATCAGGTAATAGATTACTAAGATACCAACGCCTGTGGCAATTACTGAATATATTTCCGAAACCAAGAGGTTGACAATTACTTTAACATTAACTTCGTATCAAATTACGTACACAGTGCACGACACCAGGGCTGCCAACATTAATTTTGAAATATCACTTAATTTTTGTTTTAAAAAATAACTTTTAGTGATTTTTAGGAAAATGAGGCAAAAACAGGTTAATTTAGCCTAATTTAAGGTTTATAGGAAAACTGACCAGCAAAAAAAAAAAAAGGTTCTCACACGACTAAAACCATGAAAATCGACGAAAATCTATCAATTTTTTTATTTTTTTTTCCAAAAATCACTAAAATCACTACAAAAGCGAAGAAAAAACCTGTAATTTTGCTGAAAAAATATCTAAATCACTACTTTTCTGGAAAATCACTACTTTCGTTTTCAATGGTCAAAAATCACTACTTGTGGTGATAAATCACTACTGTTGGCAGCCCTGCACGACGTTAAACACGACTCTATCATAGGAGCCCGCGCCGAAGTATCATTTCAGCTTTTTACGTCACTGCGCATGCGTGGGCACTTCGTATTTTTTCTCGTCGCATTTCTTATCAATATCATATCGTTTTTTTCGGTTTTTCCCTGCTGTTGTGCTGTTGATCACCGGAATTTTTTCCGTAAAATGCAAATAAATATATATTTTATTTCTGTAAGCCATTTGAAAGATTGAAAATCGAAATCTTATCTAAAATATTTGTGGTCATATTTTGAACGTTGTTGAGTGTTGAGTAATTTCATTTCAAATGCTAAGCTAAAATGAAAAATATAATCACTTGGGGATGGGATACGATACCTTACGAAGAATAAGAAAAAATATAAACTTGTGTTTCATAAATCTATCAGTAATTCGCGTGTTCAAGAACTTTTCTATTTTAGCAGCGAAAAGATGTATTTTAGCACTTCAAAATTCGTCTCTTGGTTGCTTTCTACTCAACACTCAACAACAACAACAACCAAGGTTCATAATAATTATGACCACAAATATTTTAGATATTAATATTCCGATTTTCAATCTATAAAACTGCTTACAGAAATAATTAAGAATTATATTATTTTTATTTATGCACTTTATGGAAAATAAATAATAATTCCGGTGACCAACATTGATAAGAAACGCGACGAGAAAAAATACGAAGTGCCCACGCATGCGCATTGACGTAAAAAGCTGAAATGATACTTCGGCGCGGGCTCCTATGATAGAGTCGTCATTAAACGTACTAAACATACTAAACGTAGCATACAACTAGCACCGTGGTGCACGACTTATCGTATAGCAACAGCGCTATCTAGGTAGATGCTCCGTAGCTGCCTGGGCAGTCGGCGCAAGACCTACCGTCACTTATTTTTTACTGATCTCTCAGTCAAAAATCATCAATTTTTTCGATAAATTGGAAATTTATTGAGAAAATGTTAATTTTTGGTTGAAAAATTAGTCAAAAATTTCAAATTTCAAATTAAAATAATTAAAATACAGCCTCCCTTTTTGGGTGCGCCAATGGGAAAGGCGCAGACGGGGTCAACACTTGTGAATTTTCGATTCTACATATGAAATGAGGTATTAAAACGCATCTTTTATGTCACATCCCCGCATCTGTTTTTTTGAATAAAATTAGCATCCCTATTCTCTTATTCGCATTGTACTGCAATACAATAAAAAAAATGTGGAAATTAAACAAATGCATGTTTTTGTTTAATTTTCCTAATTTTTTTGTTTTTTAAGTTGGTAATGAATTTATGAATGCCATAGGTATGTAAATATTTTTGAATATTTTGAGATAAATTGAAAATTTATATCAATCATAGTTAGATACACCCAAGGGGAAGACTCAGGAGACTCGAACAAACCAAGTTAATCTAGGCGATTTCAACATGAAAATTCTAGATCAAATATTATAAAAATTCACACATTTTTGAATCCAAATTTTCACTAAAAATCGGTGATTTTTTTCTAATTTTTCAGTCAATTTCCAAGCTTTGAGGAAAAATCATTAATTTCTAACTGGCAGATCGGTGAAAAAATCACTGAATTTGGGTGGAATTTCTTTTATTTGATTCACGAAAGTAGAATTTCATCTAATTTGACTGATTCGTATTAAAAAAAAATATCGAAGTACATTTATACTTACCGAATGATCTTTTGTTCTAAGTATCTCTTTTCGATTCAAAGGTCAAGCATTTTCCAAAAATTAAAAAAAAAAATTCATTCAAATATATCTTTAATAAATAATTTCAAAAAGTTCATTGTAAATTTTATTGGATCAATTTGTTTTGTAAAAATTTCAAATTAGGAGCTCATCATGATTTTTCAAATATTATATATATTTTTTGTTTGAGGTTTTGTTCCGCATAAATTTATTTTATGAGGAGGAAGAGGGGAGCCTTAAAAAGTCCAAAAGAGTCATGAAAAATGGTCAAGTCAATTCAAGCCCATCGCTCAACAAATTTCATTTGACACTCTTTAGATACATATTTAAGGTCAATGAGAGTAATTTTGAATTGCACAATTAATACCCTGCGTTCGCAATTTACTCTCACTGATCTTGAAATTTAAAAAAAAAATCTGAACTTATTAAGAAAAACTGAAAATTTGAAAATATTTTTTGGAAACAAATCTGGAAATAAGAATTGCAAAAATTTGAAAAATTGAAAAGAATTTTGGAGTTAAAAAAAATTAACATTTGATATTTTTAAAAATTCAAAATTTGATAATTTTAAAAATTCAAAATGAAAAAATTGAGAAAATTTGAAATTGAACAGGATATTTTTTTCAAATTTTGAAAACTGGAATTGGGAATTTTAGAAAAACTTGTGAATTTTTTCTCAACTACGTTGATCAGCGCGGAAAAATACACAGAATTCGATGCTGTTCATCTTTTCTTTCTAGCTCTTTCAGCTTTTCACGAAAATAAGCACCCTTTCACCCCCCTCCCTCCAAAAATGCTGTGGTATCTGGTATTCGAGGTTTTTATACCCTTATCGCACATTCAAAAAAAATACTTCTCATTCTTGGATCTCTGCTCCTTCCCCCCTGAGATAGGGTGTAATTAAAGTTGAAAAACATTCGATTTCATTGAGAAAATTGAAATCACACGTTTTTCAAATTTTAAAAACAATTTTGGGATCGGATCCATTTCTATTTTAGATTTGAAAGTTTACTTGACTTTTCAGTTTTGGTCACACACCGACTTCCCGAGGGCCCAGTAGGGGCTGGAAACAAAATAACCCGAAAATAATTTCAAGGGGTCATATACATGGATTCAGTGGCGTAGCCAGAAGAGTCCGAAAGGGGGGGGTCTGGGTCGGAAGCTTTTTTTTGGGTGGCTGCAAAATGAGTACAGATACTTGAAAAACGAGTAATTTTTAGGGGGAGGGGAAGAGGGAGGGGTAAAAATGAGCCTTTTTTGTCCTTTTAGTTTTAAATAGTCCATATAATAGTGATTTAATTTACGCCCGAGCGTAGCGAGGGCAAAGCTTCGAAAAAATTAGATATTTAATGCCCAAAAAAGCCATTTCTGAATGATTTTGTTAATGCCCGAGCGAAGCGAGGCCGAAGCGAGGGCGAAGCTATATGATAAAATTAGATTTTTTAATGTCTAAAAAATACATTTTTCACAAAAATTCTTGACCTCAAGGGGGGTTCAGACCCCCCCCCCTGGCTACGCCTCTGCATGGATTTCAATGTACATCACTTGATAAAATTGACGAATTTTTAAATTTTGGTTCCCCTGCTTTGTCCCCAAGAGGCGGATCTGACCAAGGTGTTCTATTTATTGTGTATGAAACGAAACTCGAATTTCATTTTTTACATTTTTATCATCAGAAAAAACGTAGAAAAATTGACATAGGATTGCCTCCAGCATAACTTTCAAGTTTGAGTAACATTATAACCATAAAATGGCAAAAGGGCCAACTCTCTACATTTGTTGGGTACTTTTGCACAGTAAAATAGCAACATCTAAAAATTGATATGAAAATTATAATAGCACGACACGTTTTACAAATGTTTCGCCAAAAAACGACAATTTTTAGGAATTCATTTGTTATGAGAATTTCTTCGGAGGATAACAAAGGGAGGAAATCTTGTATGGGGTGTAGCACGGCTGATGGAAAATACGCAATAGATGGATGTTACGTCTTGGGTAGGCTCTTTGGAGATACGAAAGACATGTTAGGCCGAACGAAAATAACATTTTATGTCTATTTTACGACGTCTCCCAAAGGAGAAAAGAAATTCTGATAAGGAGATTACGTCTGCGTGATGATTTTATTTTGGTAAACGCGTAAAAAATCTTAAATATTGCATCCAATAAATTGGTATTATCGAAGAAATTGTATTTTCGCAGCAGGCCGAAGCTCTACGCGAGCGAAATTTTTATTGTTCGGGGTATTCTGCGGTCCCAAAAACCATACCCAGGGAAGTCGGCGCGCGGCGTAATTTTCCAGTTTCATCCGTTCGGGGTATATTTTCTATACACCAAAGTAATTAAAGAGTACGAATGATCGAGTTTTATAAAGAGGTTCGTTCGTACGATCGAGTTAATAATTAAGCGGAATGATGAAACCGCGCAGACGATAATTTTTTCATAAGAAGTGATGAAGGAGGCGATGGAGGGAAAAGGATAGAAAAAAGAGAGCCGAAAAAAAGAAGAGTTTATAGATGGTATACCTAACATCTCTTAGGCGATAGTCTGGGAATGAATGAGCCCGTGAGGCGTATTTGTCTCCTAATTTACAGCGTTATAAGAACGCGTGTGAACTACCTTTTCATTCATGCCGAGCATAGTAGGTAAAACGCGAATGCCCGCACGTGAGCGGTATAAGGCTAGGCAGGCGGTTCGCGATAAAGAGTTAGCCACCTTATTATTAGGCATACTGATGTAATACTCGGATATCCTGTTACGTCCACTTCACTTCGGCTTTGTGTGGAACCGTTGCGTTGGTCGTGTCGGGCTTGAGATTCCTTCTTTTAAAGTTTTAAATTATTCCGCAGACGAGTTGCGGAGAAGAACGTTGTAAAAGACATTTCTTTCGAGTTTATATGCGTTCGAATAGCAGGACGAGTTCGGCCCACCTACCGATTATACTATATAACCAGTGTAGTGGTCATTTTAAACAGTCGAGTGCGAATTGCTAAATACTAAATAGAGATGTGAATTTTTCAACCAAGAGTACCGTGACGAGCACGTGCTGGCGGCGTGCCGGCATGAAAGTCTGCTCTGGTGAAATCGAATGGATTGTGTAGGCTTTTAGGCATGTTGAATGGAGTGATTGGTGTAAGGAAGAGTTTTAATGGAGGGGATGTTATCCAGTGATGGGAAAATGATTTTGTGATTTGTAAATGACTGCAGAATTAGAAGAGGTGAAGAGAAATTGGAAGAATTTCTGTGGGGATGGTTTAGAGATCAGTTTCTGAATCATGAATTTGTTTTTTGTCAGAAGGTAAATGCAGTGGCGTCGCTAGAATCGAAAATTGGGGAAGAGGGGACAAAAAAGAGACGTGTGTTGGACAACTTTTTTTTGGTATTTTCGAAGTATTGAGGGGGGGGGGGGAGGACTTTTTTCAGCGGCTAAAAATGCACATATCCAGCGGCATCGGAAACTTTTTTGAAAGTGTACGTGAAGGATTTTAAAGAGGATGGGTGAAAAGGAGCCTTTTTTTGCATTTGTTTGCCTCAGATGGATTATAACATTGCAAACTTATTCATGCCTGAGCGAAGCTTTGATGAAATTGGGGTTCTAATATAAACTTTTTTTTTCATGTTGTTGAAAATACATATTTATTTTGATGGAATGAGGAGGAATTCACATTATTGCATAATTTTTAAATACCCACAACAAAAATTTTCGGGGGCCAAACAGGGGCCAGCATTTTTTCCAGGAGAGGGAGGGGGCTGACCGACGTTATTGAGTAAATGAAGAAAAAAGGAGAACGCTTTTTAGAAAATTTCAAATTTTAAAAATTTAGATCACTTTGGTCATTGATATTGCAGAAATCTACAATTGGAAATTACATAGAAATGTGTACGTAAGTATTCCAAGCTTAATGAGAAAATAAAAATTTGGAATATTTGAAAAAAAAAAACTCGCAAGTGTGCGATGTTTTTACTAATTAAGTATCCTCCGAATTACATCTCAACATGGATTGGATTTGTTATAATTAAGTATTCTAAGGGCCAATTTGGAAAAGAAAGAAGACCGAAATTAGGATGAATTCTTGCGCCAAATTTTATACGCACGCCAAATTTTAGCAACCACTGACATGTTGTAATTATTCAGGTATGTGGATAATGACATTTTGTTGAAATTGGAAAAACAGTTAGTAGGTAGGAAATATTTTTCGGAGACGTATGTCCAAATTTACACATTTTAGTATTTTAAGGACATTATGTCCCAGCTTCCAGTTGAGTTTTTTGGAATAGATATGAAATTTATTCAAATTGAATTTTTTTTGCACGCAATATCGAAATTATTTTTTGGGGGGAAGGGAGCAGTGCTGGGAGCAGGGCCTGATAAAAAAAGAATTTATTTGGGAAATTAGGTTTGAATTACATTATATTCTGCATGCAATATTATTTCGGGTATTTTTTAAAAAACATTTTCCACTATCTCGATTATAAATCAGTAAAAATTATCAAAAATTCCAAAAAAAAAAAAAAAACAGCTAAAATTGCAACTCCGTAATAATTCTGTGAAAAAATTCACTCGCACAACACAAAAATTACTGAAAAATCAGGGAGTAATAGTCGACTCCGGAGTCAGAGTCAAACTGACTCCAAAAATTGACTCCGACTCATCCTCAAAAAATCCTGATTTGGGTTTAAAAAGAGCTTCACAACTTTCAAGTGAAAGTGAGGAATACCTTGAAAAAAAAAACTAGGTACAGCAACAAGTTTCCTTCTCATTGATGAAAGAAACTTCGATTCAGGGGCGCCCACGTCGGGGGGGCGCGTGGGCGGTCGCCCACGGGGCCCCACCGGTAGGTGGGGCCCCCTTGTAGTAGTTGAAAGTTTGAATGTCCGTGAAAATAAAAATATTAGAAATAATATTAAACAATATAATGGGGCCCCTTCACAGGGTATCTAACGGGTAGTGAAAGTAGTGAAAGTAGTGAAAAAGTAGTGATTTGAAAAACCGGTCATGCCGGTAGTGAAAAAGTAGTGAATTCAGACGAAAATTTGAAAAAAGTAGTGAAAAAATGAAAAAATTCCAAAGACGCGAAATTCAATCATCAGTTACGTTTAGTTGGTAGTCACTACTCACTAGCAGGGTGTCTACCGGTCGCGAAAAAGTCGCAAATTTTTCCCAAATTACATTTTTATTAAAATGTCAGTTTTTTTAACACAATTTTCTAAAAATTTTCGCCCTCGCTTCGCTCGGGCTAATAAATTGACATTCATCGTTTTTAAATAACAAACCTTTCCCCCATTCCAGACAATTGAATATTTTGAAACGAAAAATGGACTATTTTGGGAGACTTGATAGCAATTACGATTGTAATTTTCAAAAGAAATTTTTTTGATTTCACTAGGATTTTTTGAAAATTTAGAGGGAGAAATCATTTGAAAATACATTTCTTTTTTGTTGTTGTTATACTAAATTCTCAAAAAAATTCGCCCTCGCTTCGCTCGGGCCAGATCACATCATTATCTGTACCTAAACTCAGGGGTGGCGCGATGGAGGAATTGGGGAAGTAATTCCCTCAGCCAATTTCTAGTCGGAATTTTCGGAAAAATTTCAAAAATTTGGCAAAATCTTGGAAATTTTATCAAATTAGGTCTTGTGGTATTTTGTAATGTGTTTACTTACTCTCTAAATCAGAATTTTTCCAAAACTTCGGCCTCGCTTCGCTCGGCCTTATTAAATTTTCCCTTTCGTAATTTTAAAATGAACCGAATGCTACAAAAGTGATTTTTTCAGCCAGATTTATTAATTGTTTTTTTTTTTGAAAAAGAATCATTATAGAAGTTTCAAAATCGAATTTTTCAAATGCTTTGGCCTCACTAGGCTCTCGGCCTACTTAATCATATTTTTCTTTCAATAATTTTGAAAAGTAAAAGTGACCAATTTTTACGCGAATTTTTCAATTTGAAACATTGTTTTATTGCACTTTGAATTTAAAGTCTTCTAAAATTTTCTCTCCTCGCTTCGCTCGGAAATGAAACTGCTTCATCCATTTAGGCATGATAGGTATTACTTTTCAAGTTTTTGTTACGTTATTCTCTAAAAATTGTGTTATTTTTCCTCCATGATGTTGCTTCACATGTAGCCCTCCCATGATTTTTTCCCTGAATTTTAGGTTCAGAATCGGCGAAGTTTATCAGCGACTCCAGGGGTATTTGCAAGGGAGGGACTAAAAACTGCTTCAAATTCCCTATAAAACGAGCATACGCCAGAGGGGGTCTTTTGGGCAAAGATTTTTTCTAATTTAATTTTTTTTTTCTCTAAACAATTTTGATCATTTTTTTTGTATGTTAAAAAAAGAGTCGATTTTTTTGGTGGTGGGGGGGGGGGGGTACAAATTGGAAATTTTGAAAAAAAAAGGTAGTGGAAAAAGTAGTGAAAAAGTAGTGATTTTACAAAAAAAAAATCAGTTAGATACCCTGCTTCAGACAAAATTTGGGGGCCCCTTCGGACAAAATTTGGGGGCCCCCTTGAAATTTCTGCCTTACCACTCGGAAAATCTGTGGGCGCCGCTGCTTCGATTGATTCTGTATAGTCAAGCCAGAGTCAGGGAATCAAAGTCATAGAATAACTCCGGAAAATTCAAAATCTGAACTCAACTCTGAAGTTGAGCCAAAGTCCAGAGTCAATTTTTACCTAGAATAGGAGTTGACTACAGAGTCTGAGTCAAACTGACTTCAAATTGACTCTTAACTCCGGCTTGATTTCGGGGTCAAAGAGGCAAGCGGAGTTGAAATTCAAAGTCATTGATTGACTCCGGTGTCAGGCCAAAGTGAGTAGTCAACTTTCTTCCTTCACTCCGAGAGATGGGTGGAGTCACGTAAATAACTTTTTGACTGATTCCTTTTCCCTGGTGAAAATTTATTGGAAAATCAGAATAATCTCCGAAATTTGCTGAAAAATCAGTGAAAACTCGCTGAAAAACAAAAAATTTTGCTGATTTCTCCTGTGCTGTAATTTTAACTATTCATCCCTTAAGTTTTTACAGATTTAAAATGAACGAGTCAACTATTAACATACAATTTTTTAAGGTTATCATTCAAAAATTAGGTTTTTTGGCCGAGTGTTTTGAGAAACCCCGGTTCGAATCACTTTTCAAAGGAGGGCACTTTTTTGGTCAAGGGGGAGGCACTACGTTCAAATTTAAATTGTTTTTTTGAGACACTTGTGCCATTAGGTGTCTCTGAACTGAGCAATTTTTAGAAACTAATTCTAAACAGTTCTTGTTTCCTTGTTGAATAAACTCAACTACTAAAATATGGGTGATGCAACTTTTAAAATTTTTTTGTTTTGGGTCAATTTTCTTTCAAATTTACATGTTTATAGATGAAAACGTTTCAAGAAGATGGTGCAAAAATATGCAACGTTACAGTTAAATGAAATCATCGAAAGTATTCCACTTGAAAAATGTGATGTACATAATTTTGAATTTTTTCTATTAGGTAACTACTACTTATGGTACCTAAATAATCAGTTTTCCTTAAAAAAAAAAAAGGCATCGAAATCCAACAAAATAAGTATAGGTACATATCTTCATTTGTCCTCTTTATATTATAGGAACTTGGTTTTTCTTATTTAAAAAGTCAGAAGAAGCCGATCTTGATGCATGTGCGACTACCTACCAACTGTCGCGTGTTGTACTGGAATAAAAATCATTTGAAAATGATGTTTAATTTTTGTTGTTGGGTTTAAATATTCGATTTTGAAACTGCTGATGATGCATCGATATCGAAATGGAAATGGGGTTTAATTTTTGTTATTCGGTTTAAATATTTGATATTGCTGATTATATATATTGATATCAAAATGGATTGGAGATACAAAGAATTTCATCAGTGGTTATCGATTTTCAATACAATGTATCCTATCAGTTATCAATATTTTAATGAAGCATTTCCATGAAGAAAGGAAGTGATAAAAAATATTTTTCTTTATTTCTCAGATAATGACGCGTGGCGTAACATTTGTCATTCCATTTTTTTTTTCAACTTCGCATCAAAAATGGATCAAAAAATGTTGAATAATTGAAAAAACGAAATTTGTGCGATAAAAAAGTTCAAAAATTACCTAAGTACGCAATTTAAAAAAAAACACACACACAATTACAAAAGTTTATGGAAATGAAAGAAAAAACATGCCAAGCAAGTGAAAAATCACATTTTTCGACATTTTACCAGCTATTTTCTCAAATGTGAGGAGATTTCTTCAATTTTCCTCGAATCTGCGTCTAGGAATGATTCAAAGCTAGTGCCAATTTACAGGGGGTTCTCCGCATTTAAATCCAGTTCCGTAAAATCTTCAAAATTAACTTCAACAAGAAAAATTCTGGAGCATCTTTTCACATGACAAATTCGTATTTACTTTTGGAAACACTGGTGGTAATTTTTTTCTCGAGTGTGTTAAATATTATGTAGTTGCAATTAATGAGAGAGGGAGAGGGGGGATGATACACAATTTCCGAATAAGTACCGACTACTGAGAAATTGTTCGTGTTTTTTTTTTTTACAGAAGGAAATCAAATCATAAATTTGTTTTTATCAAATTTAGGTTAATATCTGAGAAGTCTAGCCAAACATTTCCTAAAATTTACCTACCCATCACTTCCCCTTCGATTATACTTATTAATTTTCATTATAATTATCTAGGCGGATCGTTGTAGCTCGTTTGCACTTTTTTAATCACCTTTGGTTTAAAATTGAACTGTTCCAATTTTTTTTCACAATATTGAAATTTCTCCACATGCTGGTATTTTTGCAGTTGCACGATATCGACAGTTGAATTGTAATTCGATTAAATGGCTAAATGAAGCACAAAACAAACCATAGAATTCACCTAGTTTTACCAACCTCGGTTCATTTAATAACCATTCGCAGTTCACATATCGAAATATATTGCACCATGTTTCATTTCGACCCTAATGGATGCATATTTAGATACCTACAGACCCAAATATGCAAAACCATTTACGCTTCATTAGCCAAGAAACCCATACCGGTGCGAAAGAAAATTAAAACCAAAATGAAACGGTGCCAGGCATCTTTGACATATCTACACATTTCAAGAACACTACCACCGCGTGCGCAAACTCATTTAAGGTTTACACACAATTTTTAAGACTTTACCGAGAGCCTTGTGTCAACACAATCGTTAACAACATACACTATGGATACAAAACTAATGGGCAAAAACATATCTTCGCTAGGTATTTCAAAGCAGTCCAAAGCAAGATCGATCTCCACGTTAATCCTGAGAAATCCTCGTCAATTACAAAAGCTTTCGAATATTGAAGTCAACACACAAAATAATACAATACCCAGAAGTGACAAATCACAACAAAAAGAGAGTTAAACCCATCGAACAAAGTGTTGTCTGGTGCCTGGAAATAAATTCCAGTCGAGCATCGATAGGTAGGGATATTTTATCGCTTGAAATGAATGTGGAAAAATTCGTGTAATTTTTCAACTTGGTAAATAATTTTGTGCTTGGGTAAACTAATTTACAAATGTTTAATCTTTGTTTTAGGTCTATGAGGAGCGGCGTTTTACTCGATTGGTAAGTGATGACGATTTTTTATTATATCGGCACCTGTACCTATTATAGTTGGGATCTTTAAATCAGGCGCGGTGCTCGTATAATTTCACGTTGGAATCCGTTTTCTCGTTTAAAATTAGCTCGTTTGTTTTTTTTCGGTTGGCTGGTGGTGCCTGTTTAGAAAGACAATTCCAGTTAGGTTGATTCATAAGGAACGGCGCGTAGCTCTGTTTAAAGGTACTTAATTGATAGCTTATTCTATGGGCGGTAGATTGACGATAACAAGGTGAATAAATGATCGAGAAGCAACACGTAATGCGGAGCCGAACGTTATTAAAGAAAATAACCTCGAAAATATTCACATTTAAATAGGTACGAACATTCTTTGAAAAGTTCTCAGAGGGGGCTGTATCGGTTCGGTAAAGATACACCAGCTATGTTGAATATTTTAACTGAGATGTTCGTTGGCGGTTTTTTCGTCATGAAGATGTTCGGTCTTAAATTAAGTCCGCTCTCATCCCTCGGCCAACGTTGCCGAAAAGTTAATTTGCAGGTATCCCTCGTAAATGTCAGCTAAAAAATATATGTCGAAATAAGTTAAAAGGTTTCCAAACCAAACCATACCCGCCATTAAATACTCGTTAATTTCATTATTGTCATTCGCATATAGCACCAACCGCGTCGTATGCGAGTTGGAAATATTGTAATATATGTCCTATGTAGATAGGTATGCGAATTAGAGATGGACTAGCTGAACATAGGCGAAGATAAGGAAGTATACGGGGGGGGGGGCTCAAGTCCTCAATGTTGAATTAGCCTCCATATCGTTTTTGTTTTAATGTTTCATTCAAAAAATTTCGTAAATAAGTATGTAATTTTCGAAGGATCAACTTTATCAATATTATGTGACGAATTTCCAGTTTATTTATTCAATTGACTAAAACTGGTCATAGACGGAGATGGAACATAACTTGGGAGGAGGGAGCTTGAGCCTCAGTTAAAAAGGACTGAAACACGAAATCAAAATTATTATTTTCGACCCACCCCCCCCCCCCCCTAAAAAATCTTCTGTTACTATTGCATCATTTTGGTTGAATTCGTTTTCGGAGAAAACCTCAAAGCAAAAATCTGAAAGCATAAAAGTGAAAAATTTGCCAACTGAAATAATTATTAAAAAAATAATAGATTTACCTATATTAAAATTCGTTCAAAAAAATCTATTCCTAAATGATCACTTCTCCCACCAAAAACTTGAAAATTTTTTGAAATTCCACAAGTTTCCTAATGAATGAGGAGTAGGTACAAATTTTTCTCTTTACATAATAGGTATTCAAGTATCTGAATGAGAAAGGAAGAGAGTTCATACAATCATTCTGAAAAATGATTACCCAAGTATGTAAATTAATCAAGCTCGAGCGAAGCAAGGGCGAAAATTTTTGGGAAAAAACATCTAAAAACTGAAATTTATCTATTTTCTGAGCACATATTTTAGTACCTATTGAAGAGGAGGCGAAATTTTCATTCCTTACTTTCTATTATTTTTTTTTTAATTTTACATGCTCGAGCAGAGTGAGGGCTAAGATTTGAAAAATTGCACATTTTCAGAAAGAATATGGTTTTATTTTTAATGGTTTGTTCAGCTTTGTTAAATGAAAAAATTCTAACCTTTTGGAGTAAAAATGTTGTCTTTTTCGAAATTATTCTATCTAATTTCGTGCCTTTTTCGTATTTTTGAGCAACAATAATAATTTTGTGTTTTTTCTTTACTTCGTGCTTTTTCATGCTAGTTTTCAATTCAACTTTCTGATCATTTGGAAAATTGTCACAAAAAGCTGTTTTCTAAGGGTTTTTTTTGTTATGAAAGAGAACATTTTAGTCAATTGAAAAAATTTTAAAAAACACAGAAAATTCGTCGCATATTGATATTATGTACTTAATTCATCCCTTGAAAATAACGTATATTTACGAAATTTTTTGAGTGAAACTTGCACACTAAAATGATTTGGGGGCTAATTCAACATTTGGGGGGGGAGCTTGAGTCCCCCAGGCCCCCTCCCCCTCCATCTATGAAACTGGTCTCTTCAATGACGGCAATATTTAGGTAGGTACCTATTAAAAATTTTTCCGTGAAAATTTTCCAAATCATCAGAAAATTGAATTTCAAAATTGCAAAAAAAGCACAAAATGAGAAACAACACAGATTTTTCTATTATTGCTCGAAAATACGAAAAAATCACTAAATTAGGCAGAATAATTTCAAAAAAGAAAATTTTACACCAAAATAATAAAATTTTTCATCCAAAAATCCATTGAAAATAGGACTATTTTCTTTCTAAAAATCTGCAATTTTTCAAATCTCAGCCCTTGCTTCGCTTGGGCATGTGAAATCTTACATAATTATGTAATAAGAAATGAGGGCTGAAAATTTCACCTCCTTTTGAATAGGTACCAAAATATGTATTCCAGTTTTTTGATTTTTTTTTTTGTTCAAAACTTTTCGTCCTCGCTTCGCTCGGGCTTGATTAGTTTACATGATTATTTTTCGAAATGATGGTATATGAACTCTCTTCCTTTCTCATGCAGCATGAAACTTGAAAGTAATTAGGTAAATATTTTGTGGCGAGAAAAATTTGAACTTCTCATGTATTAGGAGACTTGTGGAATTTCAAAAAAATTTCAAATTTTTGGAAGGAAATGTGGTCATTGAAGAATTTTTTTGGACGAATTTAAATACGCAGATTTCCTCTTTTTTAATGATCTTGGTCCGCAAATTTTTCACTTTCATGCCTCCAGATTTTTGCCCAAGTTTTATCTCCAAAAACGGATTCAACGAAAATGGCGTAATAGTAATGGAAGCTATTTTTTGGGTGGAAGGGAGGGGGTCGAAAAAAAACATTTTTGTTTCACGTTTCATTCCTTTTTAACTTGGACTCAAGTCCCCCAAAAGTCATGTTACATCTCCGCCGTAATAGATAAATACATATACCTACATGTTGGCTTAAGGTACCATAGGCAAACGTCTTCAACTTGTAAAATTTTCAAAAAAAATCGAACAGTTGAAAAATGTCAAATCGAATAATTTACTGGCAAACTTTACGAATTTTTCACCCAAATGATGCGAAATTACCCGTATTAAACAATTTAACACGTAATGCGTTGCACTCCTCCCATATCAGTCAATCAAAATACGTTAACCGGTAATTAGTGATAGATTATGTAGTCGTATTTGGCCACGGGGTCTCATTAATAATACACAGAGCGTTGAATTTTTTTTTGAATAATTATTCTACGCATCGTTTTAGTAAAATAAAAAATTACGTTGGCCATATTAGAGTGGTAGGTAATATCAATTATTTCAGCACTCGATCGTTTCAAATTAACATTTTTTTCGAGTTCAGCGTGTTACAAAAAAAAAAAAAAAAATAGATCAAATTTCAGGCTAATTTATCTGACGCGATTCATCAAAGTGTTTCATTCAAAGTCGCAATATATTCTAAAATGACGTAAAACCGGTAACTTGGCAACATTGCTGTAGCCCACATAGCCGAATAAATGAAAAATTTAGGTAACGAAGATTTTGGAGTATAAATTGACGGAGCGCTCTATTGTTTATAAATCGGAGAAAATGGGCAAGAATTATTGGAAAGCAGTCAGAATTGCAGAGTGGTTTTAAATCAGTGAAAAATATTCACTGAAATCATACAATATTAAATAAATTGCTGAAAAGGCAGCAAAAATCTACTGAAAATCGAAGAATTTTGCTGATTTTTTTGTGCTGCAATTCTGATTATTCATCGGTGACTTTTTACTGATTCAAATTGAGAGACTATTATTCTTCAAAAAAATTATTCGTGCCTTTTGCCCTTGTAAAAATTTGACTTTTTTTTACATTGATACCTACCCCATCCACATACCTACCTAAAAATTGACAATTTTTTTTGTAAAAGGTTCATGTGTGGATGAGTATCATCAATTTTTTCTTTTTTCTTTCCTTTGATTAGAGATTGACATAATTGAATTATCTATTTGATTCGTTCTGAATCATATTAGGAGTCAATTCCACTGGTAAATTAATCCATCAACCGCGGGCTTCATAAAGCATCGAGAAAAATTAATGAAATAACAATGTCCATTAACCGGTTACCAATGCAACGGTACAATAATCTTTGTTGGCGTCAGATTTAACATTCTTATAAGTCTACTGAGAAGACTTCGTTTAATATAAAAAGAGTAACGATGATAATTGAAAATACTTATCAAGTTATGAGATGGTCTCCAGCATCATGTACAGATCAGCATACCAACGCGAATTATCCTCGTACAAATTCCACCCTTGTAAGCCTACTTACGTATCTACATCTATTTCAGCACCTTATTTTCCCCATAAGAGAGGACGTCCACCTTCCGGAGTATATTTTGAAATACCCAGGTACCTATGGGTAATGGGTACAAAACATCGATCCGAATTATTTTAGATATAAATTTACACATCACAGAGGTTTTAAAAAAATAAAAAACCAGGTGACGAACTGTCCATTAACCGGTTGTAAACGGTACTATCTTTGTCGGAAGATTTGACATTCTTGTAAGTCTGCTAAGAAGACATTACTGTAGCGAAGAACAACTTAACTAGCAACAAAACAGAAAAAAGTACCTCAAGACCGCCATGGTTGAGATACAACGGCATACCAATGAGAATTGTGTTTTTCCATAAGATATTTTAATGATCTGGCACACAAGCAATTTGTATCCTGGGAATGTCTCTATCAGTTCGCAAGTTCGTGTAAAAAAACATGCGCAGGCCACACACGCGAGAATTGATCCAGTTTTAACCTATTCGCATGGTGCATGATCATATTTGCGGTAATATTGCCTATATTTATGTTTCATTAAGTATCTGCATACGTATCGTTGAATTTGACGTTTCGATGGAGAATTTTGATATATGGAGAAAGAGTTCAGGGAGGCGAATTAAATCTTTTTCAATTTTGGAATGGAAATAACGTGCTGTTTGAAACTTTTTTTTGTACAAAATTTTGTGCTGCTTTCGTGATTTTCTAGAAAAAAAATAAAGTTTCTGCCAAAAAATGATTTGCGGAAAATCGCGACTATAGCGGTCACCAGAATTAGCTATTCGCGATTAGATACAGCTGCTCAAGTTCAAATAGACCATTAAAAAAAATTTCAAAATTTTCTGGAGGCTCCGAAAGGTCTTGAAACCGGATTCAAGAGGTCGACCGAATTTCAGCTTTTTTCGTTGAATGGATCAAATTTTCATATTTTGCAGGGCAATGAAATAATTTTGAAATGTCAAAAATTCGACATTTAAGAAATAAACTTTAATTCTTGAAAGTTTGGATATGAGATTTTTTCGGTGCATGTCTTCACTTTGATTTATTTTTGTTTGGGTCCAAAATTTTATTTTGAGCTGGGAAACCTTCATTGTTAGTAAAAACTGATTCTGTTCTGAGAAGTCGAAAAATTTTCTAATCAATTGACAAATTTTTGAAAATTTGCAAAATTTTTCAGAAACAATGAGTGAAAGAGGGAGAACTATCCCTCCACCACCTCTATTGTTTCGTCTCCAGATTTACTCATGCCAACATTTCAACATTTTTCTCATAAAGAAATGAAATTTACATTTTTAGCACTTATATCTATGTTTTGAAATTTTGTACTTGAAAATATTTATGCTGCTAAAGTTTGTCCGGACCACTTTTATCAGTTTTTTTTCAGGCAGTTCTGGAAAACTCTAAAATTTATCGGAGTCTCCAAAACGTTCTGAATTTTCCTGAACTCATTTCCAATCGATTTGGGAGGTCACAAATAGGGTACATACTAAATTTCGAATTTTGTCATCGATTAGATTAGATTTTCATTTTTTGCAGAGTGATGAGGTAGTGATTTTGAAATTATAATTTGGAAAATTTTCCAAATTTCTAGAAATTAATTTTAGCGTTTTGAAATTTTGGATATGGGATTTTTAATATTTTATGTAGGTATCTGATTTTGTTATATTTTTTGTGTTCGCTCCAAGTTTTATTTCCAATTGGGGTGCCTCCCAGTCTCCCTTGTCAGTATGGATTATGTTTATCTTCCAAAAAAACACCTGACAGCTGAAATATATCCATAATTTTCCATCAAAAGGTCGCTTTCAGTTTTCGTCAGATATCAAAAAAGGGTTTTTGAGTGAAGGCTCTCCTTGATTTTAGACTTTCGGAATGGTCCTAAATCGATATTAACACAAAAAACAATTTTTGAAACCTAAGGGCGGTTTTTTTATGTCCATGGCTTTCACATGAAGAGGTATCTAATCTACCCATTTTTTCATTAAGTTGAACCCACGAACATTTTCAATCTTTGAGGGAGTAAAATTAATCACATCAATGGCGTGGCTATAAATTTCTCATAAAGGGGATCCGGAATTTTTTTGGTCGGGGGGGGGGGGGGAGTAGAAGGTGCTATAGAAATTTGGAACACCAGAAAGGAGTGGGCGAAATTTTGAGAAAATTTGATTTTCAATGCTATTAGAAGGCATTTTCCACTTAAATTTTCGACCTCAAGAGAGGAGAGATTCAGACCCCAGGACAGTGGACACCCCCTCTTGACTGCACCAGTGAATCAAATTAAATGGAAAACGGTATCACCATTTCAACTATTTTAATAATTAGGTACCCAATGGTCTAGTTCAATCAGCATTCATTGCATGTAAATGTTTGATGCAATTTTAACAAACTATCATTCACCTTAAAAATACACTCGATTTATTTCAATTTCCAAGATTAGGTACAGCTTATGCTGGTTTTTTACCTCATCTCTGCGGTCCAGAATAATGTATCAAGTACTAAATAAATAATAATGCATTAATACGTCGCGTCGAGCATTTATTAATAAGCGTGTGAAAAGCGGTTGTGTGTTGAGAAGTACCTAATATCCCTTTTGAGGGTTTTCCTTACTTGAAGACCCTTTTTGTTATAATTTCTCCGAATAAGCCTATTACAAAAGCTTTCAGGTAAATTTTAATTTCGGCGCTAGTTCCACATCGGTATATCTATGTATTTGAAATACATTACCATACACATTATTGCCCTGGTAAAAAGCTTATTTTCTCTTTTCAGTAATATTACACCCCGAATGCGAATATTTTCGAATGGAAATCTCATGAAATGAAATTCGTTTGCAAAATTATCGTCTTGTTTTTCAGCCGATTCAAAAATGATAATAAAACGAAATTAAATGAGAAAACGTAAAAGCTCTCGGATGAACTTGTTCTTTTGATTGTTTGAAAAACAAAGGCGACGAGGGTACGATGAGTATTGTTTTTCAATTTCTTACACAAGCCTGTTACAACCAAAGCTTGAAAAATCTACTCGGAAAATAACTTATTTTTATTTTTTTGTGGAATTCTCTTATCGCGAAATTTTCGCCTGGTTAGAAAACACCAACAGACGACGATGAATTTGTACTTGTCGTATTGTTATAATTTTTCAAACACAAAGCGCGCCCCTAAAAAGCCAGCTTATTTTTACATTATTGACGCATCATTTACGAAATTGCGTTTCGTTTTAATTTAAAAGCAAATCAAGGTAATTGTACGCGAGCTACGAATCATTTGGCAAATTATTTCATATAAGCAACAGCTAAAAACTCCATTACGATACGTCGTCTCGCGTCAAAAATATAAAAAATTAAACGAAAAAATTTACATAAACGTAAGAAAATTTGTGTTTTGCTGGATAGGTAGATTTTTTGTTTCCTCTGCGTGGCGTAGGTAAACGAATCTGTGTAGAATTTTATCCGAACGTAGGTACCATTTAGTCGACCTTGAGGAAATTATTAACTCGGTGAATTTTTTTTCTTTTTGGTTACCCAAGTACAAATTCTTTTGTTTGTTGGGTCGATTTTGGTGTTTATTTTGCTGTACCTATCTTCGATCGGTTAATTAGCCGTGAATATGGTATGCAGCTGCAGATTAGATCTGAAATTTTATTACCAATTTTACCAAATTAATTTCCCCTTGGTTGTTTTGCTCGAAGGTAGTGTTCGGTGTTGTGCATTTTTTTTTTTCGTATTTTTGAAAATATTTACCGAAACTGAAGAGGAAAAAATTCGCATTTGTTGGACTTCTCTTTTCCTCTCGAAAAAAAGGTTGTTTTGGATTGAAATAATGGTTGGCTTGTTTCGAGATGGCAGATAGGATTAAATGAGTTTGTTTGTAATAGAAATTTCTAACACTATTTTTATCCACCTCCCCCATTCAATTTCCCTAATTCCTTCCTTTCTTCCTAAAACGAAGAGAAACAAAAGATGTGGAGTGAAGTAGGGGTAGGTAAGTGCATTTTTTCAACGAATTTCTTAATTTGATAATTTGTATTTCGGATTATATCCCAGTTCTCCGCTCTCCCTTTCACATTTTTTTGGGGATATTAAATTCCCCCTCCCTCTCAAACCAAATGTCAAAATCAACCCAAGAAATCGTAGTTATGTCAGAACTAAAAACATTTTTCTACCTACCTATGTCAAAATTGGCATCTAATATCGGTATCGACGTCTTTTGGTTTTGGGGTCTATATCTATTCGCATACAACAACAAAATGTAAATCGTTCGCTCGAGTTGCAACTTTGCAACCTGTCTCGTGACCTCGCGTCGTAACTTGAAAATTTGAAATCGAAATCAACAAATTAATTTTTCAATCTTTTTTTTTTCGATTCTCGAAATAGTTTCAATTTTCAATTTGTTTTTCTCCAGATATTTTTCAACTCCAAAATTTTTTTCTCAAAATATTTTTCAACTCTAAAATTTTTATCTGGAATAAATGTTTACCAACTCTGAAATTTTTTCCTTCGATTTTTTCAGGTAGGTATAAAAAATTTTCAGCTCGGGCATTTTTTCTAAAAATACATATTTTTTCATTACTCAACTCCAAAAATTTTCTCTCAAAAGTAAGCAAATCATTTCTCAATTTTTTTGCCCTCGAAATTATTTCTCAAAGTTCAATTTTTACATCTTTTAAATTTTTCTTCTCAAAATTCCATTTTTTAGCACAGCTCAAATATTTTTCTAAAATTATTTTCCAGTTCTGAAATTTTCAGATTGTTTTTAAAAATTTTAAGATGAAAAAAAGAGAGATTTCACAGGGGTTAATTTAAATAAATAGGTACCTATTTATAAAATGAAAATCGGAGAAATTGAAAAAAAAACTGAAGAAGAAAGTTTGGTAGGAGAGGGGGAGAGGGTGATTTATAGGAGGAGTTGAAAAAATTATATTATAAGAAAAAATGTTGAAAGCTGAAAAAATGAAAATTTTGAGGGGTCATTTTTTTCGTCATCATCTTCATTGCTACTATGCTACATTGATCATCTCATTATATTAGCTGTTAACTGTACCTTTTTATTTAAATTTTAATTTTTTTTAGGTATCAAAATTTTTTCTTATACTACCAATTTTTTTTCAACTCCTCCAATAAATTTTTTCACCGCCTTTTCTTCTTCAAAATTTTTTGTATGCTCCAAGATTTTTTTCAATTTCTTCGATTTTTATTGCTGCTAAAATTTTTATTTTGTGAATATTTATTCAAATTAACAATTTGAATTCCTGCATGTTCTTTGATCTTGAAATTTTTATTAACTTGTCAATCTCTCGATTTTTTCTCAAATTAAGTTTCTTAAAATGTTTTTCAACCCGATTTCAATTTTTTATTCTAAAAGGTGTAAAAATTGAACTTTAAAAAACAATTTCGAAGGCAAAAAAATTGAAATGAGATTTAACTTTGAGAGAAAATTCTTAGAATTGAGAAATAAAAAATATGTCTTTTTCAAAGAAATGCCAGAGTTAAAAAATTTTTATACCTACCTGAAAAAAATTGAAGGAAAAAATTTCAAAGGTGATAGAAAATTATTCCAAATAAAAAATTTTAGGATTGAAAAATATCTGGATAAAAGAAAATTAAAAATTGAACTATTTTGAGAGTTGAAAAAAAAATGGGTTGAAAAATTTGTTGCAACATCAAAATTGAAATATTTTTAAGCCAAAAATATCAGAATTCACACTTTGAAGTATATGGGTCGGTAAAAAAATCACTACCTATACTAAAATTCATTCAATTTTTTTCGAACAGAAACAGCGTCCACGAAGGAAATTTGAGGTCATAAACTTTACGAGTATAATTGATTTACCAAACATTCAGCAAGTCTTTAAAAACATCCCATACTAATTCGACTTCATACGTGGTGAATACAAACCACACAGTAAGCGGAAAAGAAGCAGGGAGAATGGGCAACGTAGTCATGTAGGAAGGCGATCAATCCATCAGATAATTCATCAGACGTGTGATTAGATCGGTAGCCTGATACCGGCCATATGGTTTTATAAACACCTGTAAAATTGTTATCGAATTCAATGAACCGAGCGATAAAAAAGTTGAATGACAGGTAATCAGCGAAAGAGTCAATGACGAGATGCTGTTGATTTAACATTTCGTTACGACGACACCCGACAACCATACCGATCCGCAAATATTGTTTATTTATTTTCATCAATGAAAAAGAGGCGGGTATAACCCGAGAATCCAGATGTGTCAATGTTTATATCGACTATTGTTTGAAAACCACCATAAAGCCATTAGGGATTTAAATTAAGATTAGCTTGATTATAGAAAGAATTCCGATTGAAATCTCGATAAAATCTTCAGTTACCACTAAATTGGCAAATTAGCAAGTCAATATTTTGGTTAATAAAAATACCTAGGACGATATCGCGAAAAAGACCTTGACTTATTATGTAACCATTGGTATAATAAAATGTACTAACATCTGGGTATCTTGAGAACAGATTTTATACACAAAACATACGCGATAAATCAAACCGCGAGAGGGAAGAAAATACACACACACGCGTAACCGGAAGATGAAAAGTAGCGATTCAAGTTGCACATGTATTGTGAAGGCGTACGCGTGCTTTGCATTACTAATTTAAATACACGTTATGTACCTAGTCCGACGTCGCGCCGCACGTCCGCCACATTTCGCCGTAAAATTAACAAAATCAACGTAATGGTTAATCTATTTATTTTCTTATTTTCAGAATATCCATTGCTCATTGTGAAAATACCGAACAAGAGGTAAGTACTTTATTGATTTTTCTAGGTACTTAGACTCGGGAGATTCTACAATGACGTTCGAGGTTCGAGCATTACGTAGGCGTCAAATTATCTGCAGAACAGTTAAACCTCTAAAAATACCTATGCCAATTATGCAGACGCCACTTCCGAGAATAATTTCACTGCCGAACGACCTTTTTCGGTATGCGATAAGGAGATTCTCTGACGTGAGCGATGCATTTTAAAAAATTTACGCATAGGGTTTGTCATCGATGTATGCGTGTGTACTTTTTTAACTCATTGGTACTCGTCGACCGGATACTGATTGATAGTTTCGAGGGGTTTGTTACATCATCGGAAATGTCTGCAGTTGGATAGATTTTGCGCTAGAAATGACGCAAAAAATTTTAATAAGAGGTTCATGAACTAAGTAGCTGTCTATGATTTGAACTGCGAAGGTTAATAGACTGCAGGAGGAGTGTACGGTTTGGGTAGTGGAAAATTTTCATGAATCAATTAACCGTTATCGTGTTTCGCGTTATTGGATGAGATGGTTTTGAGAGATATATCAATGTGGTTTCATTGCGACGAAATTTTTATCCATTTTTGGTGAATTGGGATGTAAATATTGAAATCAGGTTTAAATTGGACAGTGGTTGAGAGAGGGGAAAGTCTTTCAACTGAAAATTAGTATGGGTAAATAAACTATTTTACATTTCGAGTGAAGGAGATGGCTTGTTCAATAACGATAAATTTATGTATTTTTTTTATAGATGCTACCTGTTCAATCAGAATTTTTTTGAAATTAATGATTTTTCTGATAGAAAAAAGTTTTTGTTTCGAGTTGGGAATTCTGAAGAAAATGTAATTTGAGCATAATAAATAGAGATGAAGTAATATCGGTCAGAAAAAATTTCTTTTTTGAAAACAGTTTTTCTAAAAAATATTATGGTGTTTTTATTGGGCCGTATGGGGGAGGGGGGTGAAATTTTTTGAAAATATTTTTACTTCGAATTAATGATCTAATAACCTCGTGATATAGTTTTTTGGCCCTCAATAATATCAGTAAAAAATTCGAAGGATTTTTTTAGTGCCAGAGCAGTCAACTAAAAGTTTAAAAATTCCTTGAAACAGTCAAAATGATTCTATTGGTAAAAATTCTTTCATAGTTCCTTATCGTTTCTTCGCAATAATGACGTCATTTATTAAGTTACCTGCTATCTAATTTTCAAGAAATGAAATGAAAAATTATCCATTTTGTAACTATTGTCAATTGAAAATTACATCGCTTGTCCTTTTTTCTACCTTTTTTTTTTTTTTTTTTTTAGAATGAGATTCAAGTGTGTAAATTTTTACAAAACAGGCAGACGAAAATTTAGAGTCCATTTTAAATTAGGAAAAAACATACTTAATTTGAGAATTTTTGATTTAAAAAAAATCTTTTTTCTGAACCAAAATTAGACAGAAATTTTAAAATCCAAGACACCGCGAAAACTTTGAAGAAAATTATGGGAATTACCTGAAAAAAATGCGTGTTTTGGCTGACTACCTAATTTTTTTTCAAAATTATAAAAAATATTTCAAAAATAGCGAAAAAATGTAAGAAAGTTATTGAGGAATCAGGAATTTCACACATTGAAGAATTTTTCAGAAATTTCAAAGAAAATAACCGCAAAAAATATTTTTAAAAAACACGAATTTTCTAGGTTAAAGCTCCCTAGTTAGACACCTATTTTCCATTTTCTTTAAAATATTGACACCGTATCCTATTTTGTCAAATTTTCGCCCAATAATTACCCTACAGTACCTTCCACGGAGAATTTTTACTTTCGTGAAATTTCAACCGAATTCTTGTGAAGATATGTGAATAATACAGTACAGGTACCTACCGAATGGTATTAGTGGGTGGTTCGAAAAAAATTCTATATTTTTTTTTCTGAAAGTGAGTTTGAAAACTTTAAGTTGAGTTTTGAAAAATCATTTTTCACCATGTTTTTCATTCATAAAATGGTAATTTTTGGTCCAATTTTTTAAATTAAATTTATACCTCAAAATACAATTTATACATCCGGTAACGTATAGCAAAGTGATTTTTTCGGGAAGGGGGGGGAACGTTTACGATTTTTCCAACGTTCAAACTGAAATTTTCCAACTTCAGAGATGAAATGAATTTGAAGCAAAATTTTGGTCAAAAACTGACTTTTTGGGGTGATGATGGACGATATAAATTGGCCAATCCGAATAAATTTTTTGACCATAATTTTCCTTATCATTCACTTGATTGAATTTTCCTAGGTACAGATTTTGAAAAAAAAATTCAAAAACATCTAAAATAATTTTTGAGGGAAAAAAATAAATAGTTGAAATAATTTTTTGATGAAGGATACAAAAAATCAGTTTTGTGGGATTTAGATTGGTAAAATACAAAAAGGTCGAGCGTAATGAGGCCAAAGATTTTGAAAATTTTCAATTGAGAAGTATCTAATTTCATACTTGGATTATGATTTCTGAAAAATAACATTTTCCTCAAATTTTTTGTTTTTTGATCTAATTTGTAAAATTTTAAAATTTGAGACGAGGTGAATTTGCCAAATTTTTCTGCTGAAGAGCTGTGTTGTAAGGATACGTGAATCTCTCCCTGCCTCATTTGCTGTGCCCCTGCAAAAAATTTTTGGAAGTGGAAATTTAATTTGCTTTGTTTTCAGAAAATGTAAAGCATTTTTCAAGTCAACTTTAAAAATGAAAATGCAAGTTTTTTTTTTTTCAATTGTATTAATTATTGATGATTTTTAAATGAAATAAGATGAAAGACACATCTTGAAAACCAGAAAAAATTGACGTAGAATTGATTTTGTTCGAACTTACCTAAATATCTCCATAAATATTTTTTTCATGAATTTTTCTTTCAAAAACTACATTTTTTTGTATTTTCTGACAATTGTTGGGTATTTAAAAAAAAAAAAAAAAAAAAATGCGTCTCATTATAACCTCTCTTCCTCCTTCCTTTACAAGCATCACTATGAACCTATACATACCTAAAACGGAAACTCATCAAAAACTCTGTGGGTAAAAATATTCAATTTACCTAGGCCAGCGTATCTCATTCACGTTCCCAAGACACGTGTTTGCAAGTTTCATTCATTTCGTCGATCCCACTGATTCGATTGAATTTGGTCATCGAATTTCTCTCCTGGCCTCGTGTAAATAATCTCTCAGCTCGATAACCAGTTCAATCTAGTATACTCATTATATTAGCTGAGTAGTTTCCAATTCAAATTCATGGCTGAGTATTTGTGATGTGTAAGAATCGATATACCTACATACAATAAAAATTCAAATCCATGTAACTTCACTGGTTTTACAAGCTATAAAATAATAACGCTATGACATATTATCATCACCTTAAAAAGGCATGAAGTGTTTGAGAAAACGTGGGTGTGAGACTATACGACACAACAAATATTTCTAGACTGACTAATTAGCACTCGGAATTGAGAATGCGACCAAGTTGTAAAATTCGCACCATTTCTGATAACGTGATAGTGATGACTACGACTATAGGTCATGGATCGATAGACTAGACATTACGTATACTTACGTGTGACCATGTAACACCAATGATGATCAGTTCGAATCGTTGAACGGTCGTTTGTCAAAATATATATTCACATAAAATAGATATAAAATTACAGAATGAGCTGATATGGGTCCGATCATTGAATATCAGACAATTGAGTAGCTACTTATAATCCATTTGCGGTCAGTTTGGTTGAAATATTTTTGGTTTGGAGTTCTACTATTCTTTGTAAATACTGATTTCATTATTTAAATATATTTTCGTCACCCTGGTGAAAATTTTTAGGTGTTGAGTATAGGGAAACACTCTTAGGTAATTTTTTAAATGGCAATTCAGATGACTTCCGTAAATTCTAGTAAAATAACCTTTGATTTTATGCCTTCAGAAACAATCTCATTCAAAGAATTCAGTTTTAGTAAGAATTTTGTCTGGATTTTAGATATGGGAGAAATAAAAACCCAGGTAGGCACCATAACTTTTGAGGAAAAAAGATCAAGGCAAATTAAATTTCTAAACAAATAGGTACATATTTTTTGAGCAAGTGCAAACATTTTGGAAGATAACCCATAACCCCAGATAAATGATTTTTTCTTTTTTGAAAATATTGTAATATCAATTTGGCTACAGACATAAACTTCGTGCTTCTGGAAATTTCAATCTTGAATCTTGAAAGTTACCTCTATCGTCGTCATTTTAAATACAAAAAACTTGATACTTAAAACGAGAACGATATCGAATCTACATTAACGTGATCTGCAGTTTCGACAAAGCTAAGGGTAAAAAAAATGTGTAACCATATCTCAGACATTCTGTATCGTTAAGGGTGATAAATTTAATAAAATTTCTTCTTTAAATTGAGATAGGGACAAAGCTGTCGGGAAAATTAATAGTGTTCGGATAAAAATAGATGATTTTGAAAAAGCTGAAGAAAAAAAAGACCTTGGGAAAAAAAGGGAAAGATTATACGCTTACAATGCGCAACACTCGAAGTATATCGTTTCAACAAAGTAATTACTTCTAAAAGCCACAAAACATTTGTTTAGACGACATCATATAAATACATCGAAAGAAGCCAAATCTCTACGGTATATATTTCTAGATTTGATTTAAAGTGGATGATGGGTATTATTTTTTTTAGTAGACAAGAGCGCCAGTTGCGGAAATTCCGCAATTTAGAATAGAATGTGTGGATGGCTATAGTGATGGGTATTGGGTAATGTAATGGGTAATGGGTAGGTGTAATAAATCAGGTACATGTAAAATTTACAAAATGGATTATTCATTATTGCCAATTGCCAAAACATTTTTGCGTTTGATTATCAAACATTAAAATTAAAATACTAAAATGACTTTTCGATTTTCGAGCATTAAAAAATTAAAAATTCAATTTTTCAAAGCTTTACCAGCAGTGGCACTTACCAGTTAAGCTCAATCTGCCCAAGTGAAGCGAGGGCAGAGTTTTGGAAAAATCTTTTCACATATTCTTCATTCAAGATCCATTAAAATTACGTATTGCAAAAGTGATGGACAAATTTACCTATTTCAAAAAATAATTTTAGGATATCCACTTTCAAATAAAATTCGTTAACGAATATAAAACTTCAATTTTTCAAACCTTTACCAGTTATGCCCAATCTGCCCAAGTGAGTGAAGCGAGGGCAGAGTTTTGGAAAAATCGTTTAATGTATTCTTCATTCAAGACCCATTAAAATTACCTACGTTTTACCTATTTCAAAAAATAATTTTAGAATATCCACTTTCAAATTAAATTCGTTATGCCCAACCTGCACAAATGAAGCGAGGGCAACGCTGTGGAAAAATCAAATTTTTAAATCAGTTTCTTGTCAAAAAAAAACGTCATTTTTATTTTTTCCGATTATTTAATAATAATCAAAAAAACCCGCCAAAGTCCGCAATGGCCAATAACTTGCCCAATCTGGGTACACTGATTTAGTTACTCTGGTCTAGTTGTTACGTTGCCAACTCCGCAACCGTGATCACAATGGCCATCACTTTTCGTGAAGTAGCAAAATTTATAAAACATTTTTTTCGCGTAAAAACGCTTTACTTTTTTTTCTAAATACAATTCGTCCCACCGCGAACGGTCGAGGAATTCAAATTTCGTATTCGCGTTCGCGAAGCACTTCCGCGGGACCGGCAAAAGGGAGCAATAGCCAAAGCGCTTCCGCTTTATAATATAGAAATGCACTTAATCGATTTATCGTCGTTTGAGGATTCCAAAATACGTTTTTATGGATTACCGAAATTGTAGGTGAAGTTCCTTACGAGTAGGCATGCAAAAATTTATTTATTTTTACAATATTTTAAGAATCCCTATTTCCATAGCGGTGTAAACATAAATAAACTTATTTCCTTCTTCAGTTACATTGCCTAACAATACATAAATATTGAAGAAAAAATCCCCAAACTGTAAAAGGTAAAAAAAATTGAAAATTTGAAATTTACGCTGTTTTAGGCAGATAAGAAAATTTCTTATAAATTGAACAGAATGCAGATCTTCATAATTAAAAGTATTTACAAAGCACTCGTATAAAGAAAGTATAAAAATGAGAAACTCCATGAATTTGATGAAATTTTTTTTCGAAGTGTAATTTTCGAGTCCTTCGCAAATTTAAATTTCCTTAAAATGCAGAAATAAAAATTGATAAAATATGAGGGTAAGTATAGCCCCTTTCATAGTGGTATTCTTTCTTTCAAACTTTAAAACCCGCCAAAGTCACGCAGAAAGAAATACAACCTTCTAGTTTGCAAAATTTAATTTCTGGAAGTTTTTTGAAGGAGGAAAAAATTTTGTCTTTGGATCTTGAGCAAAATCAAATTGTAAAGTAAAACAATATGTAGGTATAGTAAAAGATAAGGGTCAAAAAAATCATCCAAAAAATTTGAAAGATTGCTCTGACGAGGTTTTAAACTTCTGAATCAATTTTGGGAATCATTGCATCCTTAAAATTGAAAAATCGACCCCAAGGGAATTGGAGAAGAGGTCCATTCTAAATCTAAAAATTTCATCTTCATCAAATGAGTGATCCAAATTCATTGTTTTTGATTCTCTGAATGCAATTCTGGAATATACCTCCCATTTCTACTCAAAATCCGCCAAGATCGACCTTACCTCCCCTACACTAAAAATAGTTTATCAAAAATATACCTAGGTAAGTATCTACTCACAAAAATGATTAAACGTCTATAAATATGCTTCAAAAGTTTTGATTTAAGATGAAAATTGTGTAAAGGTCATCACATGTGAGCCTGGATATGGAAACCTCCCTCAAGGGTCAAAAATTCGATTCTACCCTTTCTAAACGACCTAAAAAAAATCAGTGCTTCCCGAAAAAAAAAATTAGATCCAATTTGAATCCAAAAAATGGCGCGATCCAATCGGATCTAAATGGATCCAAATGAATATAGGTGGATACGAGTAAATCCAAATAAATCCAATAAAAGACATTTTACTTTTTTAATTGAAAAAAAATCGGATCTAATAGAATTTGCATCTTTTTTAATCCAATTGGATTTTTTGGATCCACCTTATTGGATCCTTTTGGATCTAATTAGGTAACAAATTTTTTAGGTTATGAAATTAGATCCAAAAAGATCCAATAAGTATAGGATCTAAAAAGTTGAGAAGAGATCTGAAAAGATCTGGAAAGATTCAATTGGATCTAAAAATGTGTCATTTTTTGAATCTATTTAAATCTATTTAGACCCAAAAAATGGCGTATTTTCAGATCCAATTGGATATAATTTTTCCCCGGGTCATCACATTTTGTGAATAAATTTAAAATATGTAGTTTCATTTTTTTTGTGATATTCAACACATTTTTTTTTTTAGAAATTTAACCTGGTTTTCCATCACCGATTAAAATTTTTACCATCGACATATTTAGATCTTTTTAAAAGTACGTTCATCAGAAATATTTTTCACAACTTTTTTGGTTAAAATTGGAAATTTGTATTTTTTTTTTTTAATGATGAATAATTCATAGATGTGCAAACTTGAGACGTATCTCATCTCAATGTAAAATTTTAATCCCAAACAAAAAAATCTAAATCACAGTGAGCACACCAATCTCTATTTTAAATTTCAATAGCTGAAAATCATTTCTCGAATTTAGGTGAATTTTCAAAATTTCAAAATTACCTCATAGCCTTGCAAAATACTCAAAATTCAATCTAATAAACAAAACAGGCTAAAACTGAGAAAAAAATATCCTATTTTTGACCTGCTGAATCGATTGGAAACGATTTCAAAATGTTTTGGAGCCATCAGAATATTTTGGAATTTTCTAGCGCTGGATTTTCTCCTCCATGTAAGTAGCTATAGATTTTTGAACCAGTGGGCACGTTAATTTTTTTTTAAAAAAATATTACCTATGTAAACTGTGCAGTCAGAAAATCGCGATGATTTTCCTCTTTCGCCAAATCTTCTCAATTTTCTTCTCAGAAACCTGTCTGATTACACGTGCTATGAATTGAAATAATGATTCAAAAAAAAAGTGGACAGGTGAGAAAATTTTACCCAAAAATGATGAAAAAAAAGTCTCGCCTTGATATTTTTGTCACCGAGTTTGTATTCGTACAGTGACAAAATGGTGTGATAATACGTTGAAGTCGTAAAACTTTCTTCCTCTCTTCTTCTCCTACTCCAATCTAGGAAGTTTTTCCGTATCAAACAACTTTTACCCCACGATCGACCTTGTGAAATACTCTTCATTAAAAAATTACTCATCCGTAATTCTCAAATCTTCGTCGGTAATTATCGAATGAGACTTTTTATTGCATTATTTTAATACACCAATTATTTCTTCATTATCGAATCAAATTTTTAAGTTTTTATCTCTGCATAAACTCGAGGATTAAATTCGTTTTTTTTTACGATTGCATACGCGTTGATTAAATATTTATACATGCGAAATTCCTGATCGTATTGGATCTTTAATCCGCCGCGAATTGCCGCAAAAAAGAAAGCATTCTTGGCGATAACGACACCGAACAAATTTTCCCCGTCGATCTTGCCAGCTGGGCGGAGTCTCATTGCGAATAATAAGGAGGAAGGGGATCTTAAACATTCGCATAAAAGTAATTAGTTTTCGTATTATTATCACGCGAATGATTCTCAAAGCTGGTTTTCAACAATGTTACGTGCTACTTGATTGCCTTTGCAGGTTGTTTGAATAATACGCGTGAAGTTGACTCGATGTTTGTTGACGACCCCCTCAGGTCTCAGATGAACAGCCCGGAGTGATTTTCACTCTGATTATCACGTACGCTGGTTCGACTTTTTAATTAAATTGTTTCTAGTTTTCATTTTTTCTCATTCAATGGCGGAGCAAGGAAAACTTGTATGCTGGCGGAATCCTCTGAAAAATTGTTTTCAAGAAATTGGTGGTTTGATTTGCCTTTTTTTTCATCGGCTAGTTTTTGTCCCAGAACCGAACCCAGGGTCCTTGTCGGCTATATCCATACTTAGGTATATTTCAGACCAGAAAATAAATTGTACTGACACTGTGTTCGTATGTCACAAAAACCAACAACCGACAGCCCCCTTCGGAGGGAGCTGGTAGCCCGCCCATGAGTCGTCTACTTCTTGTACTTTTATCTCTGTCCAAGTACAAAAGACAGCTGTTATGAGACCAAAGGACCTCCTTCGGAATTCGACTGACGTGTGGTCTATTGTCCTTTACCATTGTCCTTTAGCACATGCCGACAGCAGAACACCTTTGCTACCTTGCCATAACCTATGTACCGTATTGTACTTAAAAGCATAAAATGTAATGGTCAAATACAGGTGACTTATGCTCCCCCGTGTACGGAATGAAATTGAGAAAGTCTTTTCTATTCGGTATGACGTCATTGTTGCAATACTTCTGTAATTATTCGCCTTTGTCGTACGTACGATCTTTTTTAACACCGCCGCTGCGGACTGATTTAGTTGCCGGGGCATTGGCGACGGGAATACCGATGTTTGGAATTTTTTGGGTTCTGTACATGATTTGGCGGCTAGCCTAAACTACGTTGACGAATAAGGTACTGTTTTCATTCATGTTTGCATCATTACACGTACGTGAGATGACTATTAATAAGGTTAATGGTATTCATCGATGGTTGAAAAAACGCTGTAGGATGTTGACAGTGTGTATGAGTGTGTTGGATTTTTCTACCCCGATGATAGGTTATCGAACGATTTTTTTTTACTTGAAATTAGATTATGATATGACGAATTTAATGTACTTAAAGGTCATGAATTAAAGTCGAGATATGATTTTGTAAATATTCGAAGGCGTTGAAAATTAAGGTACTGAAGGGGAAGGAAGGGGTTGTAAATGTTGGATTAGAAATGCGAAATGAACGAATCGTGAAGTGTTCGTGAAGTCTAAAGCAAGATCTTGCTTGAATGTTCACGTCCATCGAAAGTGAGATTTGAGATGACCTTTGAGATGGAAATCATTTTTACAAATCCTCCCATCATCTTTCTGGACATAAATAATAAGATAATTTTTATATCTACAACAAACATTTTACGAATTATCTCATGGTTTTTTTTTCGAGCTTTCGAGGGTGACATCTGACATGACCTTTGAGATGAAAAGAATTTTTATAAATGAAAATTCTAAGTATACCTAAACTGTAAGGTTATCTGATTATCAAAAACTGTATTAATTTGTTTTGCAAAATTCCATAAATCTTGAATTAATGGTGTTCTGCTAAGAACTGATCAATTTTTGTAAATGAATGATGAGTAGGTAGGTACCTACGTATACATATGTATGCATTTTTCGAGTGATAAAAATTGGTTAAATTGTGTGGTTGATTTCAAAAAAGATTTTTACCTACATTTCTTTTGAAAATTTCACTATTTTGTTATGTTGAAATATAGCGAAATTGAGGAATTTTTAGTCTTTTTTTTGCAGATATTTTTCGTTCTTTCGCAGAACCCCGTGAGTCCACCCCTTTCCAATTTGAATACGTGACCCAAAAATTTTCTCTTGACAGGCATCAAATATGTACTTGTTTTTTTTGTCTCCTGCTTGAGAAGCTTATCTCGTTATATTAATGAACCTTTGTAAATGACTGGTTTAATTTAATCGTCCCTCGTTTTTTCCAAAATTTCGTGGATGAAATGCCCTTTGAGGTGAAAATCCCTTGAATTTCCTCAACATTAGATGACCTTTGAGATAGCTAGACACTGAAAGAGAGAAACTTGAACCTTATTTCTTGGTACCTATTCAATATTCGATTTTCAAAATCTACTGATATTCGATCTTTGATATCTACTTTATGTTCGATTTTAGATTTTGATATCTACTCGATATTCGATTTCGATATCTACTCGATATTTGATTTTCGATATCTAATAGATATTTGATTCTCGATAACAACTCGATATTCGATTTTCGACATCTACTGGATTTTCGATTTCGATATCTACTCGATATTCGATATCTACTCGATATTCGATATTCGATATCTACTCGATATTCGATATTCGATATCTACTCGATATTCGATATTCGATATCTACTCGTTAATCGATATTCGATATATACTTGATATTCGATATCTACTCGATATTCGATATTCGATATCTACTCGATATTCGATATTCGAATATCTACTCGATATTCGATATTCGATATCTACTCGATATTCGATATTCGATATTCGATATCTACTCGATATTCGATATTCGATATTCGATATCTACTCGATATTCGATATTCGATATTCGATATCTACTCGATATTCGATATTCGATATTCGATATCTACTCGATATTCGATATTCGATATTCGATATCTACTCGATATTCGATATTCGATATTCGATATCTACTCGATATTCGATATTCGATATTCGATATCTACTCGATATTCGATATTCGATATCTACTCGATATTCGATATCTACTCGATATTCGATATTCGATATCTACTCGATATTCGATATTCGATATTCGATATCTACTCGATATTCGATATCTACTCGATATTCGATATTCGATATTCGATATCTACTCGATATTCGATATTCGATATCTACTCGATATTCGATATTCGATATCTACTCGATATTCGATATTCGATATCTACTCGATATTCGATATTCGATATCTACTCGATATTCGATATTCGATATCTACTCGATATTCGATATTCGATATCTACTCGATATTCGATATTCGATATCTACTCGATATTCGATATCTACTCGATATTTGATATCTACTCGATATTCGATATCTACTCGATATTCGATATCTACTCGATATTTGATATCTACTCGATATTCGATATTTGATATCTACTCGATATTCGATATTCGATATCTACTCGATATTCGATATTCGATATCTACTTACTCGATTTTCGATATTTACTTTACTCGATATTCGATATTCGTTATCTACTCGATATTCCATTTTCGATATCTACTTACTCGATTTTCGATTTTCGATATCTACTTTATTCGATATTCGATATCTACTCGATATTCAATATTCGATATCTACTCGATATTCGATATTCGATATCTACTCGATATTCGATATTCGTTATCTACTCGATATTCCATTTTCGATATCTACTTACTCGATTTTCGATATCTACTCGATATTCGATTTTCGATATCTTCTTGATATTCCGTATACCACGTAAATTGCCGAACAGTTCTCGACAATGGTTGAATTTTTCCGATACTGAAACTTTTTTATTTTTGATTATCCAGATTTTTTATTCGAAGGTATTTGTTGAACATTGCCATTTGCCGATGTATACGATAGGTAATTGAATCTAAAAATGGCATAGCCTACCTTGAATCATTTAAAAGAAAAATGTTAAGTAAGTTTGATTTTAATTAAGTATGAAAGATGGGAAAATTCGTTCATCGTCCCATTAATGCTAAAACAGTCCAAGTGCCATTTTTTTCCAAAATTGAAGTTTTTAGTGTTTTGAATGTAAAGAATCGAGCTGCATCGATTGAGAAATATATATATTAAAAAAAAATTAAAAGGGGTAATTATCTGCCTCCTGCCTCACAAAATACCCCATAAAATACTCTACAACCAAAAAATTATATTTTTTATTCGGGTATGGTTGTAGGGTAATGAAATAATTGACTGAAATTCGAATCAATATTTACAGTGAATTCATCACATAGGGGTTTTCAAATCATTAAAACATGAAAAAAATTGTATTTGTTCGCTCGAGTAAACATAGAAAAATTACAAAATCACATGATACATGAACTACAGTAATGATTTTAAGCGACAATCCGAAAAAATCTCCCTTTAAACCCCCCTGCACTTGAAATGATTTGGGTAATCCAAGTCTTCATGTCCACTACCCTCTCAATTGACCCATATGCCTAAATAAATTCCCTCATTCCTATGTAGTATTTCAGTAATACGTATACTGTTGCAAAGGTTTAATTTACATTTCCTCGTACTGTATTTCATGAATGAAAAAGTAAAGTATCTACCTATTTACATTTACTGCGTAGGTATCTATCTCGCAGTAAGTCTCAGCAAATAGCTTCCTTTACCTAAATCGAATTAATTATACGATGCATATCAGTTATTAAGGGTATCCACGAATAAACCGCAAGGAATTCGGATATTGCATTCCATTAACGAGTCGAATTGGTTCGTGAGCAAATCAATTTTCGACTTTTGTACGTACCTATCTAAATCCCAATCGTCGAACAAGTTGATAGACCGCCTGGTTGCACTGCCAAGTATCGTGATAATAATGTTACTCAAGTTTTGCCATTTTACGTGTCAACTGGTAAATAATTTAATTAAATGGTTAATAATTTTTTTAAACGTTATCAAGTCGTACAGGAATGTGAGAATATCGTGTAATTCTACTGCTATGACCATTTCGATGTTGTTTATTCACCTCGTGATGGCGTAGTGATTAAGTGGGAATTATTATTTTTCCATGTGGATAGCAGCACTTGTAATTAGAAATCGGGTTATTGTCGAAGTTGCGTTATGAAAGTTTTCAAAAAGTCTGGATGCTTTCACTTAGAAAAAAAAAATCATTCAATAATAGAAATTGATTAATTTTCAAAGAGCGGTCTTGTTGAAGTGAGAACTACATCAGTTGACAATGTGATATTGCAGGAATTTTCCTCAATGAGAAATTTAGACTGATTTTGATTTTTTTTAGACGAGCTTCCTTAAATTTCCTCTGTACCGGGGCAAATAATTTTTTTCAAATTTTATTCGTTCAATTTTTTTCCAACTCTGAAATTATTTTCAGATTCAGAATTTATTTTTATTACATATTTTTTTTTCAATCTTTGAATTTTCTCAAAATGTTTTCAAAATTAAAATACTCTCCAGCTTTGGAATTTGTTCTTCCAAAAAATTTTCAGTTTCATTTTTTTTTTTCAATCTTGAATTTCCTCAGGTAGGTATTTTCAACTTCTTTTTACAATCGATTTTCAGCTCAATTTTTTTCCAACATTTACAAGTTTTTTTAAAAGAATTTTTACAAACTAGTAAAAAAAGCACCATTCAACCACCAAAAAACTAAAAAAAATTAGAATTTTTTTTTAAAAAAAAAAACTATGTCAAGAGAAATTTATTAGGTTTAACATCTCAGATTCCATCCTGCGATAAAATTTTTTCTAAATTTGCGAGTCCAAGAAAAAAAGGTCAAATTCGCTTTCTGCCTCTTTTTTCTTCATCCAACCTTACATTTTGAAATCCTGTGGGCGTCTTAGGCCGAATTTAATCCTTAATTTGACGACGCAACGTAAATATAAACACCTACTCGTACAACAAACCAAACCTCGTGAACTTTAGAATTATTTCGTCTGTTGACAGATATTTCATATACGTTTACGAAGTTACTGTAAGATCTCTCGCATACTCATTAACGCTGTCCTGATAATATGCCCATAGAAAAACAACCTCGCTGAAAAACATTTCTCTCTCGTAATAAAAACAAAAAGAAAAGTACATCAAACTTGCAACTTTTCTATCCCCCGGATGACTAGAGATCTTCGTTATTTCATAATTAAAACGTAAAACAAGACCACAGGTCTGCCATACCATAATTTACCGCGAAAGGGTTTTGATTTGCACGTAAAGGAAATGGAAGGAACTCGACTAACGAGCCAGGAAACCGGCTAAAAGATATAATTGTAATAGTCAAAAAGCGCGAATTCAAATTACCAAACTGAATATTCATAATGATAATTATAGGAGAAACGCGAGCAACCGAGAGACGCGACGATTTCATGGTATGAGTTGTATCTACGAGTGAAAAAATATTAACGAATAGTTTTCAAATTGCGACGAACTGACGACGACTAATTGGTGTAAATTTATATAAAAATAAACACTTCTTCGTTCTTCAACTATAGCTCCGGATAAATTTCAATGTAAACTGAAAACAGCACTCGAGTGCATTGTGCAAGAGTTTGAAATCGATAAACCACGTATATACAGACGGTTAACGTAAAACGACGAGAGAAATAGGTGCACTTGACTCAAACACTAGCGTTAACTTTTCTCTCGATTCGATATTGAGACTTAAAAATACTTAAGCCGCGGTCTTCGGCAAGTCGGCTGGATTTCTAATATTTTGCATTCTCAGTCTTTTTGCTCGTTGAATACTGGCTCGATGGGAAAATATTTCTCATTTTTGAACAAGTGAAGATTTCCAGCGTAAATTCGAGTTATCAATGTTGCTAAAATATCAACTGTTTGGCGTTCGCATTTTGACATTTGAGGTGAAATATACAAATGCATTTTTTGCGGCGTCCTTTGAAAATAATAATGCCTTCAATGTAGCCAATTTATTATCAATGAGTATAGGTATTGAACAGACATTTGAATCATTACTCAAACTCAGTCTCTAGGGTACCTACCTAAGTATTGCATCATTCCAAGATCGAAGATTTACCATTCTTACTCGGACATGCCCTTCACAAATTTGAATTTTGAGTGGAAAGACTTTGAAAAAATATTTAATTAATTAAGTCACAATCATTCACCAGAATTGAAAACGTAGATTACCGGTTTGGCTGAATTCAAATGTCACAAATGAGAAAAATGTTGGAAAAAATCGATTTTCTGGGAAAATCGAGCTTTTAGAAGAAAAAAAGTGATTGAACCATGAGTTGTGAAGCGTAAAATTTTCTTGTTGTTGAATCCAATTACTTTTTTCTGGAAAGCTTATTTTTTGAAATATTTTCAATAAAAGATAAAAGTTGAACTTTGAACTTTGGACTAAAATATCGGCAATTTTACGCTTGACAAGCCAGGTTCTATTCGTGTTTTCAAAGGATCTATTCTTTGTCCAGAAATTCGATCTCAAATGTCAGAAGTTATCAAAATGTTTTAAAAAATTTCAACGAAAACTTTAAATTACGTAGAGTCTTAATTTTGTGGGGTCAAACTAAAATCATATTCGAACCTATTCGAACTCAGCACTAAAAAGTAGATGAGAATCATCTATCAGGAGTATTAGGATTTAAAAATTTGGGGGCTCAGATTCGGGCAAATGTCCAGTAGCCGTATGAGCTACGAAAAGGTTCTGGTTCAATGATGCGTAAGGTTTGTTTAGGAGATAATAAGATTCTGAAATAATTTTAGACTGTTAGCATGGGCTGATAGACCTATAGTAGCATGCACCCAATAAAAAAAGGAAAAAAGACAAAAAAAAGAAATAGAAACAATGACGGACCTATATCCATGGGAAAAACCTTTACAATGATAAAAGTTATTGTTGAAACGGCAAACGTCTCTTTCGCATTTCAAAACCGTAGGTAAGGTATTCATATATCTAGGGACCAGCATCACGAAATTGCTACTACCAAAGAGTCGATCTTTTGAAAATAACAGAACCTTGGAAACAATGTACGAATAATCTGGCTATAGAAATGAATAATGATGCGGAATGGCTACCATGCAAAAATATAGAAAATGTTTTCTCAAATACCTATTAGGTACCTACATAAATGTTTTACATTGTTGGATACCAACTATCTTATCAATTGCTGTTGTTGCTGTCACTTGACAGTTTTGACTAGAGATTTTTAAGACTATTCTATCGTTAATTAGAAATGACGAAGGAGAAAGAGAGCCGCAATTGACCCAATTTGCTACTTTTCTTAATACACTGATACACCGTTATTTTCAAAAGGCACCAAACGCTGTATGAGCACTTCGAGGGTCAGTTTTCAAATTCAAAGGGTTTGCGATCTCCCAAGGGGTTGCGAAGCGACCAGAGGCGGGAATAATTTGTCCTCAAATGGCTGAGAATCGACGGTAAAACTGTTTTAAATGTCTTATTTTTGCTTTCCAAGCGTCATTTTTCTAATAGTTCCAGTCTATTTATAGTATTTTGGAAATTCTTTCCGAACCACTATATGACTTTCAAATTTCATTTCTTGAACCTGCAATTTTGGAAATGATTCATTTGGTACATTCTAATCAGATGAACCTTTCAAGGGAAAAGGGCTCTTGCAGGGATATTTTCTGATTCCAAATTCTCAAATTTTGAAATTTTGGAAAGGGATTTAAAAAAAATTCCTCTCGCTTTGCTTAAGCAGTCCTACTTACTTTAGTGATTTTATTTTGAAAATTGATGATTTTCGCTGATCTTTCAGTTATCGCTGGTTTCGTCAGAAAATATCAATAATTTTGATTGATTGATCAGTGAAAAATGGCTGATTTCGATTTTGAACTCTCCTTCTCCTCTCTATTTTATCTCGAATTATCAGTCCCTTCGTTAATTAATTTCTGAATGCACCCATGCTCAAAATTCATTTTTGATGTTTAAAAACAAATTTTTTAAATACTCTGACTTTGCTGCGGTCAGCCTTATCGTATTTCTCCTTGTTTTACTGCTTCTTGAATTTGAGATTTTCTAAACGAAATTCATCCGCCTCATATTCATTCATATTGAAACTACAAAATTTCATTTTATAAAATTATTATTTAAAAAAAATTAGTCCTTGAAAAAATTTGTATGAACTTCAATCATAAAACTTGTAAGTAATTATTGGTTTGAAAAAAATGAAAAATTTGGAATAAACAATGAACTGAATAAGAAGAGGAAGGTGTCAAAAATTTGTTTCGAGCGACAAATTTATTCCATCGACATTCCCCCCCCCACCCCAACCACAAAAAATTTGGTTTCAAGCTTGAATAATTTGTTTTTCAATTTCGAAGTTGTTAATTTTACTTGTTGCATTCTTAACTAGGATTTTCAGATTCTAACCCCCCCCCCCCCCCCTCCAAAAGAAACAGTTGGTACGATTTAGGGACCAGGAATAGGACCAAAATAAAGCAGAACGACAGATTTTTTATAATTATTGAAAGTTTTCTATTATATAAAAGAAAGTGGTGTTTTCGTTGTAACGGATAGGCTCCGAAGAACCGACGAGATGAATGTGGAGGCCGGTACCATTAGATAGCCCTCGACGAGAGGAAGGTTTAGCGCGCATAAAATTCCAAAAAAGCTGCCCGCAAAGTTGAGAAAAGTCGCGCCAAAGTTTGGCAATTTTCGGCTTCTGTTTGGCCAATCAGAAAGTGGTTAGCTGAAAACGCGGTTTTTCGCGATTATCTTGAAACCGGTTGGTCGAATCGAAAATCTAACGACACATTGACGATTGCAAATTTTACGAGCTACAATTTTGGTTCTCTTCGATTTTTGCTCAAACGGCTTGGTTTTTGAGTTATTGCTCAAAATGTGTCGAGTTGAAGTTTCAAAAATTTGGGCCAATTAGGCAGTAACATACGAAATTTTACACCATTCAACAACAACAACAGCATAGCCGTGTGGTGTGGCGCATGGATTCCCACCCAGAAGAGAGATGGTTCGAGTCCCGGGTCAGGAGGAAATTTTTTTCAACATAATAGAGTTTTAAAATATCTTAAACAATTTTTCATCAATTAAAGCGATTTTAGTTCATTTTGATAATTGTTTTAATCATAAAAAATTGAAAACATTGAAACATTTTTGAATCAGAATTTTTTTAATTGTAAAAAAACAGATTTTCCTGAGCTACAGGGTGTTTTTATGAAATTGATCACGCCTGTGTAATGTAACAAAACTTAAAATTATCAATAATTGAAATTGAACACAATTGGTCCAATTTTTTAATTAATGCGAGAGGCTGTTTTTTTTTTTATTAATTACACCTGATGTGTAGAAAAACTCTTGAAAATCTTCAAATATTGGAAAATTTTATTAACTAAACTTTTTTAAATCGAAGAATTTATGAAATTGGTGGGAGAATTTTTTTCCCATTTTTTTTCAAAGAATAAATTTGAAAAAATTGAACAATTTTTCAAAAAACAAAAAAATTGAGATGAAAGCTTTCTCCAAGATGAGGAATTTTTCAAAAAAAAAAAAAAGAATATAATTCTAAAAACAAATTTTTCATTAAAAAATAAACTTCCTTTGAAAAATGAGTGGTCTTTTTTTTCGAATTGATTTTTCTAAAAAAAAAAAATGAATAATTATTCTAAAAAACATTTTTTTTTTCAAATGAAGTTGTTTTAAAAATTGATGAATTTTTCAACATTATTTTTCTTAGAGAATGAAGAAATGAAAAATTCGACTTTGAGTACATATATATTTCAATAATTTTTTCAATTTTTTGAATCAGAAGGTGAATCAATTTTTTTTTGGATTTGAATCATTTATTGAATATCTTTCTTCAATAATTGAATTCAAGACGAATTAATTTTTTTAAATGTCCCAGTCGGATTCAATTAATTTTTTTGCATTTTTCAACCTGAAAAAAATTATGGTAGACTGAAAAATAATGAAGAATTTGAAAAAACTGCTGAGTTTGAAGAAGTGTCAAGTAAAATGAAATTCTCGGAGTTTGAAACAGTTCTAGGGCATGACAGGGGTTCAAGTCTGCCCACTTGCTAAATGATTTTTTCGATTTGTTTTTTTGAGAAAATCATTCTTAAAGAAATGATCAATTTTCTTTTGAAACAAAAGCTTATTCATTTAACGTTGCATTCATTTGGAATAGAATTGTTCAAAAATTTATTAATCCGTGAAAATTGTTGACCTTTTAATTTTTTTTTTGAAATATGAAGTTGAAATTACAATTTTAGTATAAATTACTCATGTTTGAAATGAAAAAAATTTCCAGGATATAAACTTCTTTTAAAGAAATAACGTACTAAAAAATCACCACCATTTCAGCATAGGCACAGAAATCAAATCAATTTTTGAAAAAGGATTTTCAAGTTATAATTCGCCAAAAGTGGAAATTTACAAAAAATGTTTATTTCAATAATTTCTTCTAAACAATTTTCAAAAACAAAAAAATTGAGACAAAAGCTTTTTCCAAAATGAAGAACTTTTTCAAAGAAAATGAATATCATTCTGAAAACAATTTTTTTTATAAAAAAAAACTTCTTTTGAAAATTGATCAGTTTTTTTCAAGTTAATTTTCTTTGGTGAATCTTCGAAAAAAAAACGAACTATCATTCTAAAACTCACTTTTTTTTTCAAATGATGTTGTTTTGAAATTTGATCAATTTTTTAAAATTATTTTGCTTAGTGAATAAAGAAGAGAATAATCCGACTTTGGGTAATTACATATATTTCAATAATTTTTTCAATTGTTAAAAATTGATAACATTTTTAATTTTTTGAATCAGAAAGTGAATTAATTTTTTTATTCGGATTTGAATCATTTATTGATTCAAATGATGTTGTTTTCTTAGTGAATAAAGAAAAGAATAATTTGGCTTTGGGTAATTACTTACATATGTTTCGATAATTTTTTCAATTGTAAAAAATTGAAAACATTTTTTATTTTTGGAATCAGAGGATGAATCAATTTCTTTATTCGGATTTGAATCATTTATTGAATACAGGTCATGGTAAAGGTTGAATCCTACAAGCGGCCAATTTTTTTTTAAATTGATTTTTTTTCAAAAAAATTAATTTTTAAAAAAACTTGAACAATTTTTAACAATAGGAGCAATTTTTATTTGTTTCGTCATTTTTTTCAATCATGAAACATTAAAATATTTTAAAAAATTTGAATCGGAGGGTGAATCAATTTTTCTTCCCAGGAGGATTTGAATTGAGAAGATGTATTTTGCTTATTTTTCCAACATCGACCTATGTGGTTTTAAGCAAAAAATGAAACAAATCAAAACATAAAATTTTCTTTTGCTCAAAAAAATCGAAAAAAACTGAAATAAATCAGACGAATATGAAAAATTACTAAAAATATTCTTTTTTCAATTGTAAAAAATTACAAACATTTCAAATTTTTTCAACCAAGTTTTTTTATGTGAATAATAATTTTTGAATGGACATCGGAATTTCAAATAATTAGAAAGGAAGAAATGGTCAAATTTATAAAAAAAATCTTAAGAGCAAAAATTTTGTTATTTTCTTTCTTTTTGATGATATAAAATTTTTTAAATCGGAGGATTGATTGTTTTTTTTTAAATACCATATCCTTGGTGGATTAGATTTATTTTTTGAATATGCTTCATTAATTAAAAATAAATTTGAATCCCAGGTAAAAATCTAAAAAATGGGACGAATTTGTATGACTTGAAAAATTATTATTTAATCAACTTCTTAATTAGGTAGTGGAAGAAGATGAAAAAAAATTGTCCTGGGTAAAAATTGAATATAATAAATTTAAAAAAATAGTTTCGACCTTCGAAATAGGTAAATTTTTTCAATTACCAATAAATAAATAGGTAATCAAAACATTTACAGGAGGAAGTAACTGGAAAGCAAATTGAAAACTTTTGAGCAATTTTTCAAAAAAATTAGGCCTAATTAGGATTGAAAATAGAGGAAAATCAAAATTTTTAGTTATATGTAATTATATCATATACATGTGCAATTAGTAGAACAAAAATTTACAGAGAAAGTGGGTTCTTGGGTAGATAGTTTCATTCATCAATTAACAATTAATTCGATCAATTAGTAATATGAATACCCAACCCACTACATATTTGACAAGAAAAACAATGGAAAGGGAAAGAAGTAGATATTAAAAAATAATAATTTTACTGCAATTTAAAAAAAAAATCCCCATATACTTAAATTGAAAAAACTATACCTAATGTATTTAAAACTGAATAAAATTAATCAAACATTTGGGGAATGAAAGGAGGTATAATAAAATTAAGTTATCGTGGAATTCAAATTTAATTTAATTATTTTGATTTTCAATTTATCCAAGAGAATACTCCAAAAATTGTTTCAATCAGAGTTCTTTCAAAAATTAGTTGGTCAAATTTTCAATCAATCAGAAGAATTAAAAACAATGATTTACTCTTTGTAAATTAAAAAAAATATGCAAAGAGAGGAGTTATTTAAAAATAATAATCAAATTGAGTAGACACAACTGGTTGAACTTTTAGGCAATGGGAGAGACATTAAAAATACTGATTCGACCTTAAGATGTAAAATATGGAGGGTAACTCTTTAGCGATTTTTGAAAGTTGTAAGGATATGAGGGTTTAGTGAAGGTACCTCAATGACAATTTTTGAAAATTGTGTTGGGAATATCAGAGTACTTAACTATGGAATTACTACACATTGTAAGGATATATTGAGGGCGCCTCTATAATGGTTTTTTGAAAATTCGGGGTACCTCCACAGAGGTTTTTTTTTTAAATCATAGGAGTATTTGGGAAAAAATCAATCTGGGATTTAAATTGAAAACCATTTTGGATTGATAGGGTGTATAGAGAAAATTGATTAGACTGCATATCCACAGCATTAAAAAGTGATACCATCTGATGATTTGAGATATATTTTTTAAAAAAAAAGGTGTTTATTTTTAAAAATTTGGAAAGAAATACCCGTCCGAAGGACGGGTAGAAAGTCTAGTGAGTATAATAATGAGGAGATTGCGGTGGATGAGAAAATGTGAGCGTTTGTTGCATAGGCGCATCCAAGGGGGGCTCAAGGGGCTCGCCCCCCCCCCCTTAAGCCCGGAAAAAATAATTTTTTGCTTCAAAACTGAGAAAAAAGTCAATTTTTTGCTCTTCAAAGTATATTTTTTCAAAAAAATTTCGCCCTCGCTTCGCTCGGGCAGTATTTTGATCATTTTATTTCAAAAATTGACAATTTTTGATTGATTTTTCAGTCAAAAATCACCAAATTCTCAATAAATTCTCTGTTTATCAGGAAAAATTGAGGATTTTCGAGTGAAATATCAGTGAAAAATGACTCAGTTTGAAATTTGACCCCCTCCCCATTTTTTCTCAAATTCTGAGCCCCTCCCTTAATTAATTTCTGGGTGCGCCTATGGTTTGTTGGCAATTATTTTTGCCATTATTGCTAAATTGGTAATTCTAATGGCAGAAATAATTGCAATGCGCTGATCAGGCCTTTAACCCCGGAGCAACATTCTTCAACAATTTCGATTATGAATCAGTGTTGCCTGATTCAAAAAAGTATTGTACTGGGAATTTAATTTTTTCAGTGTCTTAAAAATCTTAAGAAAATCAGATTTTCTAAAAATTGAAAAAAAAAAATACCTATAATTAATATCCCATTTGACTTCAGATGCGTCAAGCACATTTTGGCCCCTTGTAGAATCGATTTCGTATATTATTCTACCGGCTATAAAAATCAGCGTGACGATTTTCACCACCGTAAGCATTTCTAACTTGTCTTAAATGGAAATTTTGAAAATTCTGGAAAAATAGTGAAGCATTTGTGGAAATGTCGCGCCGCATACGCATTGTTGGTGTATTGATGTGTATGTATGTTGATTTGTTGCACTCTATTGTTGGAAGCAATAACGTATGCCTAAGGAGACGGGAGCGGTTAAAACCGTTGTGATGATTTTCACCACCACGGGGCATAAAAGCGTTGACAATCGAGAATCCTTTAAGGCTTTTTAAGATCCTGACAAAAAAATGAAATAAAGTTACCTCTGAAAGGAAATGTTGATAACATGGATATGTTTTTTCCTCACATCGTCTCATCCTATGAATTCTGATATTAAGTTACCTAATTTCAAAAATATAAAAATTTGTTTTTAAAATCTAAAAATCTACTTTCAGCTCTCTGATATTTTTTTTGTCATTCTGACTTTTCTGATATCAAGTCAATTTTCAGCTTCTGACTTTCTGATATATAATAAATTGATTTTGAAAATATAATAATTCGAAAGACAGCTTCTGACTTTCTGACATTAAGTTTTGGAAAAAAAATCAGCTTTTAGCTCTCTGATATGTTCATGGTCATTCTGACTTTCTGATATTAAGTCAATTTTCTTTTCCCGACTTTCGATACCTAGGTATTTATATTTTGAAGAAATAAAAATTCGTAAGTTTTCAAAAGTCAGCTTCTGACTTTCTGACATCAAGTTTTAAAAATACAAAAATTTATAAGTTTTTGACTTGGCGTGACGCGAAATACCGTCTTTAAAATTTTGGAATGATGATTCCCCCCCCCCCCCCCACGAGGAAAAAACATATCCATGTTAAAATCTGCATTTTGATGAAGAAATCTCCTAGAAAAATATTTGAAGCTCGAAGCTGTAGGCAGGTAAAACTAAAGACCCTCAAACTAAAGTCTAATTAGAGGATTCATATTTTCTCTGGAAATTCTCCTCAAGTAAACCAGTTGAAGTAATCAATTTTCGTCAAAATCTGAACGGCGATTTTCTGAATTTTCCATCCACACGTCACTTAGTCTGAATCGAACGAAAAAAATGCTAATGGCTCAGCCTCGGTCGCCTATTTTATTGAGCCCGAATTACTCACCCAATCACCATAAAATTACGTCTGCGTGGACTCGAGTTACACAAAAAGGCCACCCGATTCGCCACCCAGTCGTTAATTTCATCATATTCGACGGCGAGTCGGAATAATAAATTGAAATTGTACAGACGACGAATCGATCAACTTTCATTTTATCTTTAAAAGGCGCTTGCATTAATAAAACGTACGCATTTTTGACAAGGCTCTCGTAATCGTAAACCTATAAAACAGTAAGTAAATATTTAGTCCGGAAATTTCATACATAGTTCGAGCGACCGCAACCATCACATTTGTTATTTTTAAAAGCGCTGCTCTCGCTTGGACTGGGCACGAGATAGCTATCAATGTTTTCTTTAACTTTATCGCTGCGCTGGTAAATTGGTGTACCGGTTCTTCAGGGTTCCATCTATTGGCTTAATTAACATAATTTTTATTTACCTAGTTGCGGGATTATAATCCGTCATTGCTTGCACATTTTCGTACAGTTTCAAGGTTTCTTCTTCCTTCGTCGTTATGGAAATCGGCAGCAGCAGGCACCGACTACCAGAGGATGAAAAAAAAACCAGCTGGTTCTCCTGTAATCGTGCCGCTGTCGAGTGTTAAATCTTAATTGTTGATTAATCAAATAAATCATCTCGAGTTGATGACGTATTGAATTAATATCTAACCGCAGGATCGTACACACTCCAACTTTGTACTACCTAATTGAACCTACTTACCTATTGAATACCTGGACGTACCACCAAAAAGCATTATTTTTAAATAAGCGTAATAATCGTGGGATTAGGGCTCGTTCAAATGGTAAGAACATTTAATGACGTAGTTGGTTTTGATTCGCTAAAGACTTCGTTTCTTTTTTCTCAACTCATTGGCGTAAGATTGAGAATTGCTTAAGAGATAAGTTACCGTTACTCTGCTGACGTCACTGGTTGCACATCGTTATCGTTTGAAATGCATGATGTTTACATTAGGTACAGATTTTCTAGGCCTATTGACGGAATGACGTCATGTAATATGTTAATTAGCAATACGATACCAGTTACCGTCTATTATCTATTTTTAAACGCGAATGAAATCTAGTATTTTTTTTTTTGCGTAAAATTGTCACTGTCTAATTAAGAGTGGATTGACTTTGAATTCTAAATCTTTCGTGGAATAATCGTTAAATGGCGTCCTTTCACTTTTTGAGTTTATTTTGTGGCGAGTTGAAGGAGGCAAAGAGCGGGACGGAGGACTCATTATGTAGTTTTTAAATCCTTCGTACTTTCCCCCTTCCCTACCTCTCTACCTATCTTTAGTTCGGGAAGACCATTTAAAATGCATTTAAACCGTTGTTTTTCGAAATAAATCAAACATGTCAAATATCAAGTACCTTTTGTATGGGAAAGATTTCTAATTTTAAGAAGAAAAGATCGTTTTATTTTTTCGTCGGTTCCAGCGGAAAATTTTTCTCGTTTTATTTGTAATTGTATTCAAAAATTAGTTTTGAAAGTTTTGAAATTTTGGAAAAATGTGTTGTATAGGTATTAACTAAGAAATTTTTCTAATTCTTTTCATTCAGATTTTTATTTTTTGCTCATTTTTGTGAGGCAACAAGCAAGATTGCACTTGAAAGTTGAAAAAATTGAACTCACGCCGAAAACAACATCGAAGATTTTCAATCAAAAATAAAAAAAATTATGCAAAATAAAAAAAATTTCAAGGGTAAAGGACAGTAAAGGGGCATATGTGTCTCGAAGGGAATGCCCCCAATGCCTTACAGGGGCGGCAACTTGGATTTTTCTCGTGTACAGCAAACAACAAATTTCCAGTAGTCAAAGGGAGGGGGTCCCCCACAAATACCTTTTATCTAGCATTTTTGTACATTTACAGCCAATTTTCTCGTGTACAGCATGCTGTACACAGAATTTGCCTGTGTACAGCATGCACAGCACCGCTGGGGTATAGATGCCGCCAATGATGCCTTAAGTAAAATTTGAATTTTGGTACCTCTTGAGCTTAATGGTAATTTGGACTTGTTAATCAACGTTTAAGATTTTGAATAGAGAGGCATAATTCTTTCATATTTCATAGGCGTAGAAGACATCTTTCACCCTTTCAAAATCATTAAAAATTAATATATGTACATATCCATATGGTAGTTGATTGGGAAGTACCTATTTAATCGAAGATACCTCGGTTTTGAGACGATTTTTTTTTTTACTGAAACAACATTGCAATGTTTTGAAGTTTGAGAAAAAATGATTATGATATGAAAAATTTCTCAACCTCAATTTCTTTATTTTTTCAACTATTTTTTTTAAACTCTGAATGTAATAAAATTATAGAAGAAAAACTTTTAATTTGGAAAAGTTTTACAAATGGAAAATTTTTTTAATAATTGGATACAAGCTTTGAAAAAAATTGTACCTAGATAATTGAAGAAAATTGAAAAAATACCGAATTGGTCCTCGACAGTGCCAGGAACAAAATCAATACTGAATTGGTTCCCATACGTTTACATTTTCCTTCCAATTTTTGAACAGACTTATAGAACCGTTTACCTACTCGGGACCTGAAAACCAAAAATAGGTCAAATAAATGGGAGGGGGGATCGGACGAGATTTTTTAAATATTCATTTGAATCAATTTTTTTTTAAGAACCATAAGCATAATATTATGTCCCTTTTTCAAAATACAAAACCATAATTACTTGGGCAAAAATCGATCAAAATTCAAAATCAATGCACAATTGGATTTGTCTCGTCGAGAAGAATCTGAACAATATGTGTTCACTTTTCGATTTTGACCATGCAGAACCAATTTGGATAACCTATTGGTAAAGATACGGGAACTAATTCGGCATCAGCCCTTCATGCGCTTGAACGCATCGGAACCCACTTGGTATCAGCCCAGTGATCTGCACGGATAATACATAGTTTCTCCAGCTGTGACCAATTGACCATAGTGGGTTCATTCCTAGTATACCTGGTGGTAGCTCACGCCGGCTATGACAACACGAGGTTGCACCGCCACCTTCGCTGATTAATACCTCGGTTTTGAGACGATTTTTTTTTTACTGAAACAACATTGCAATGTTTTGAAGTTTTGAGAAATAATGATTATGATATGAAAAAATTCTCAACCTAAATTTCTTTATTTTTTCAACTATTTTTTTTAAAACTCTGAATGTAATTAAAATTATAGAAGAAAAATTTTCAATTTTGAAAAGTTTTACAAATGGAAAATTTTTTTAATAATTGGATACAAACTTTGAAAAAAAAAAATTGTACCTAGATAATTGAAGAATTTGAAAAAATTCAAGACTTAAATAATTTCAACTTTTCATAAAATAATCAGGCTTATTTCTTGCATTTATTTCTACAAAAATATTAAAATTGTCAAGATCATACCTAAATCAGAAGGGAAAATTACTATAACCAATTTCTGACGCAAAAGGTTGGCAAATTTTCAAAATTTTTGTGATATAGGTTCACAATGTTTTTGAATTTCTTTACTTTTTCATTCGAAAAACTCATATATCTACCTACATATAAGTATCGGACTCAAATACCATCACTCATGACCTTCTACACTAAATGCATCCCTTCCCCCTTTCGCCCCTTTGAATTTCTGAAACCAGAAAAACACGATCCTAAGAATTGAATTTTTTAAAACTTTTGATCACAATAATCTCCGAGCTAACACCAAAGCAATAATATTTTGATCTAAGGAAAATGTCAGCCAAAGTTTGTACGTTCATCCCAAATTCCTCCCAGACTTAAAAATTTGAAAAAGCGTGAAAATAATACTGGAATGAAAATTAATCTCTAAATCAACCCAGTTTCAAAATTTTTAAATAGGTAACTTTGGGATGATTCTTTCAGGATGAATATTCATCCCAGTCTGAAAAAAAATCTGTAAAAAGATTGGGATGAATATTGAAATGAAGCTTCATCCTAAGTTCATCCCAAGCTTAAAAATTTTAAAAAGCATTGAGATGAATATGGCACCAATGAAAATTTATCCTATATCCATCCCAAGTTTAAAAATTCGAAGTGCGGAATTGGGATGTTATTGGGATTCTTGGGATGAACATTCATCCCGAATTCGTTCAGTCTGAAAAAACTAAAAAGAGATTGAGGTGGGTATGAAAGTTTAGCCCAATATTCACCCCATCAGGCTCAAAAATTTCAAGAAAGATTGGGTTGAATAAAATGAAAATTCAAGCATCAAAAAATGATGGAAATATCAAATTACGAGGATATTTATTAAAAGTAGATACCTATACTGAGGTGTCAAACTTACATTTTTATTCTTTTAGAGCAATTTTCAACAAATTTCGAAGGAAATGGGGTGAAATTAGGAACTTTCTCATTTTTTTTTTACATTTTACTTACTGTCTCGTAAATATTGTAATAGTTGAAATCGAAAAACCAAATTTTAGATACCACTTTGAAAGTATGTACCTAAATTTTTCATTTTACAAAATAATACATTTACCATGATTGAAAATTACTTAGGTGCCAACTTACTCGCAATATTCACAATGAACGCTACAAAATCATGCAAAAACTTATTTTGTGCATCACGGTCATAAAAATTTATATAAGTGCTACAGTAATGTTTACAGGGGGTAACCGAATGTTAGAGAACCCCTCTGTATAATTTTTACCACAGTGAAGCACCTACCGACTAAGAAACTCCAGAGGACAAACTTGGGGCTAGGTACCCTTGTACAGAAGAAAAAATCAAATAGGTAAGTGATGCTAAATGGGATTTTTTTTAAAAAAAAAAAAAAAAAAAAAAAGATGAATGCATGGATCACCAAAGTGACCGTGATCGAGTTGTATTTACCTATTCATTCTTAATGAGAATCTAAGTGTATACTAAGAAATTGAGATGATAGATAATTTCCATTCACTTTCTCTCTTCTTTTTTTCTGATTTCGTCTAAAATCGTTAGTGAATACCCAGATAACTATAGACAAATGCTTTTAAATTTTACAGAAAGCCTGAATGATATTCTATTGTTTTGTCAAATCCTTGCAAACCAATTTTCCAATTATCAAAGGTGGGCAACTAAATAGTGTTACAAAAGTATACGGAGTCGTTGACAAAGTAATTTATTAGCATTTCGACAATATACTTAATAGCTTTACAATACCGATAGGTTAACAAATAAGTCTACAGAAGGCTTGCCTTTATTGAATTGTGGTGCCATTCTGGAGACCATGTGTCCGAAAACATGCTAATAAAAGTCTTTCTGGTCTTTCATGTCTTTGAAACCTGAAATAAAATTAATTGTTTTGCGAATTTACAGATAAAAGGTATAAGGATTAAAAAAACACCAATTTCTTGGAAAAATTATCACAAGAGACTGCTTTGTCAACATGTACCCGTTACACACCTCAACGCTATTCTACCTATTTCGAAATCGAGGTGAAAAATTAACTCACCTCTAATCTTCCTACAATCTGTTGTGTTTTTTGCATATGTTTCGCATTGCTCAGTCGAAGAATTCTTTTTTGAAAAGAAAAAGGTTTTAGGGTTTGTTCTAAAAACCGTAGAATTTGGCCTTTCTTAGGGTGACATCACTTAAAAAGCTGGAAAGGTTTATCACGTAACTGGGCAAACAATACCTCGCGAAAAGTAGGTATTTTTTTGAAAGAACCAGATTATAATTCAAGAATTAAGAATAACCGAAAAGAGCATTTTCGGTGGCTTTTCTTCTTTCTCTGTCTTTCGTTTTTTTCCTTCCAAAGAACCGTTAACAAAAGTATCACTTATATACGTTTCTTCGTTAATTGATCAATTCCGAGAAGCCAGCAAAGAGATAACTTTTACCTCTGGTTCTGTAAAAAAAAAAAAACAATACCAGCAGGAGTGGTGGCATTTTTCAACATACGGAGCCTTTTAGCTTATAAACGAGTCTGCGAGTAAATTTTTTTGCGGATACATTGTATATATAGGTATAGTCATGTATAATTCTTCAGCAATAGTGGTGCCTTTATGGAATGTCTTTCTCTGGTATTGCCGGGTATTTAATAGAATTGATCTTTTTTGGATTTTTTGTTTTGAACAAGTCACTTTACTTAGTTTTGTTTTGAGATAAAGCTGAGTCGCTGAGTCGTGGGTATAACAGTTGAATACCTACGAAATCTTGATCGATTTCTTGATTTTGATCACAAAAAACCCACGGTCAAAAAAACTCGCTCTTGCTCTGTCATTTTTAAAAATAATTTTACGAGTCGAAATCTCTTCTGATCAATGACATGATCTCCTTTTAATAATCAAATCGACACTTCATCGATCCATTTCTTTAGAAAGAACTGATTCGCTTTTATCGAGGTATGAATCACTTGTTGGAAATCAAAAACGCACCCACTCTTACTTTTTGATGTAAAGCCTCGAACTTGAAAAAAAAATTACATCATTTTTGGAGGGAGAATTGGAAAAAGGGGGAATTTTTTCCAGCTGAATTTTTCATTAATTTATACTCAATATTTAATTCGACGTTGAAAAATACAGCTAGAACTTGAAAATTCGAAAACAGATTTCTGCGTGGTGGAAAAAATTTGTTCCATAAACATACGTAATACTACAGGTGGCAAATTATACTCGATTTGGAATCAATCGCTCCTAGCTGTTTAAGAATACCTACGATGGGCATTTCGCCAAATTTTATACCTGTTTATACTCGCCATCCTCTCAATCTGCCGCAAGTTCAAACACTCTTAAAAAATACGCTGTAAACGACCTTAAGCTGGAAAAACGAGCACGTTGTGGCTGAAAAGAGCGAAACGCGACAGACGAAAATTAATCACGAAAAATATGTATGTAGGTACACCAAGACGAGAAAATATTCATCCGTCAAGGTCGCCGCAGCCTGAGTCGTCAAACTCTACGCTGAAATGAAATTTCATGAATGATGACCGCGTTGGAGGTTCAAAATCGACCATTCCAATCGATATGATACATTTTTAAAAATAGTTCGATCGAGGATGATGCTGTGTGGTTTTTTGTGGAGGAAATTTTTCAATGTGAGTGTGATTCGAGCAAATGGCTAGGAATCTGTCCTGGAGATGTTTCAGAGATTTGAAACGAAATGAGTTACTCGAAATTTTAATTGTTTCACATTTTTGTCTGGGAAATGTTTCAAATGATGAAAAAAATTAAATTGAATTCAAAATTACCACCAAAATTGAAAAATTTTAAAACATTTTAGTTCATTCGAGAATGTACTGACAGGAGGTAGCTTACCCTTTTGGCTCCTTCTCGCATAAGGAATTTTTCAGCATAAAATTGGTCACCATTTCGATTCCACTTGAAGAAATTTGCTATTTTTTTGCACACTCATTTTTTTTAGGTGAAAAGCAGAAAGCAATGGTAATTTTCTATAGAGAGAGACTTACCATTTGAATTGATATTTTATCAAGTTGCAAAATCATCGTATTTTTTTTAAAGCAGAGTTGAATGATTATTTTTTTGGGGGATTTATATGTGAGTCTTTTTTCACTTTTTTGGGATAAAATTTTTTTAGAGCTCAAGGAGAGGGCTGAAGTTCCTTGAGCTCCTCTCTCCTTGGATGCACCACTGCTCAAAATTATATTTCATTTCTCCTTAAAATTTTCTCTTTAAATCTGAATCAGTCATATTTTGGAGAAATTCTGTCTTTTTGAATCTACGAAATAATTTCTACTGAAAATTAGTGATTATTCACTGGTCTTTTAATCAAACGTCACTGATTCCTCCGTCAATATTTAATTTGATTTGAAAAAGAAATCAGTAATTTGACTGAAAATGACTGATTTTATATTAAATTTATTCCGCACTGGCTCAAAAAGGCAGAATTTGCCTCAATTTGACTATACACCTAATGCTGATTTATAGAGAGTATTTTTGATATTGAAATGAATAAGATGCGTGAAGGCAGTTGTTTCATGTTTGCAGATCTTAAAATTTTTTAATAATTCAAGTTTGTTTATTTACTGGAAAATTTTATCATTTTTTAATTCGCTGATGATGAATGACAACTCATTTGAAACGTTCGATCGTTCAATTTATTGTAAGTACATATTTAAAGTGAAGTATTTTTGATTTTTGAAAATCAAATTTTTGTAAGCTTTGGTCTCGTTGACGTGGTTGCTGATTTTTTTATTCAAAAAATTATTCTCGCTTCTCTCAGAACAAATACTTGGACAAGTTCGCAGATTTTTTCACCCCAGATGAAATTAAATAATATAGGTATGATATAAACCTTCACCTAGATTTAAAAAAAAAAAATTGGAATAAGCAATGAGATGTTATGAGAGGTGATTTTAAACTTTCGTTTAATTGAAAAATCTATATCATCCACCCAATCTCCAAAAAGTCAAGTCTGTTTCGCGATATAGAGAATTACTAACCGCTGCTACTACTACACAAACATGGCAGGTACGTTCGAATACAAAAACACAACTAAGTATAAAACGAAGGTTTTCTACAATACTTCGAGGCATTTTCAAGGCTTTTGTGTATGATAATCGTTAACTTAATGCGGTTTCAATCGCGTTTCGTCCAAATCTTTGCAAACGATTTGTATTGATGGAAGCGGCAGGGGTAGCAGTGCCACTAACACCAGGGTTCCTTTATTTTCGGATACGCATTTGCAAATGTTATACTGTTTTTTTTTTTTTTTTTTTATCGCAGAGAAATATTTTGAAAGTTTCTACCCTCACTTCGCTCGAGGCGAACAATCAATTTCGAAAGTTTTCTCAATCACGACAAAATTAGTGATAAGTTGAAAAAAAAATCAAAAAATTGGTAGGAAGGGAGTCGACTTCTTTTAAAATCGACTTCTTGCCTGAATAAATTGATTTTCAAATTTTTCAATACTTTTTATATTTGGAATCGGTGAAAAATCACTGAAAAAAAGTCAAAATTCCAACGAAGGGAAAATCAGCGAAATTATTTGATTTTCAACGACTTTTTTCTAATTTCACAGATTTTTCCGTAAATTTCAGATATTTTACTTAGGTACTTTTCAGTGAATTTTCACCGATTTTCCAAAAAAAAAGCTAAAATAAATATAGGTGTTTCAATTTCATAGAATGTGAAAGTTTTTTGCTATAGGTTTGAGATAACACGTTGATGCATATTTAACCGTGAACATGAGTAATAGATGCTTATAAATTGCGTAGATACGTAGAGGTAGATTCAGCGAAGTCAACGAAATTTAGCACCAGCAGCACTTGAACCGTTAATTGGATTCCAATAACAAATAATATCTATCGGAATGGTGTGAAAATTCACCTCGATGAAATTTTTGGACAGGAACGCTATAAATAGATTTTTCAGGTGAAGTGAAGGTATCGACACATGAATGAGATGGAACCGGTTTTACCGTTTTCCTGTGATAATTTTTGTCAATAGAGTATGTTAATCGCTGATTTCACGTAAATTTGCAAGAAAAATGTAGTAAAAGTAAAAGTGAATAAAATTTCATAGAAAAAGCATGGACAGAATGTAAGAATAATGTAAGTATACCATGTAAGTGAAATATGGTGTAATTTTTTTCAATAAACGTACAATATTGATTATTTATCGTGATAAGAAACGAAAGGACAAAAGGAAGTATGAAGATACTTTATCTTGAAAAGTGACGAGTGAAGTTTGATTTGGCAAACAGAAAACATAAAGAGTTACTGAGAAAAAAGTATTGACAAAAGGTACCCAACTAGCAAACTTTTTAAGAAAATTGGTATGTAATTTTATGGACATGTTTGTTTATACTCAATGATGCAGATAACAGAAAAAAGGACGAGCCAGTTAACTACTGAAGATTTTAAATCCAATGGTAGATAATACCTAATTAACGACTTTCAAATGCCAAAACGACAAAAGGTTGAAAAATCTTGGAAGTTTGTGCAAATATTGCGTCATTTTTCATCGTTGGTAGCGGGTCAAAGGAAGAATGGTCCTTTGAACCCAGTTTCATACGTGTGCTGAAGCAAATTAGTGGAATTTGGCAAAACGATGATGCAATAGAAACGGAGATGGACAAATAATTGAATACCATATTTGAGAGGCTACATACCGTAGCTGAATAATTTCAGGAACAGAAAAGAAAAATATTTTCATCACTTTCAGATGTTTTCAATTTTTTTTTAATTTTAACGAAATTTATAATCGTGTTAAAGTGTTGGAGAAACTGTTTCCTCAATTTTTGGGAATTTCCAAATTGCCTATATATTTCTTCTTCTCTCCATCGATGCTTGACAAAAACTTTGAAAACCAATATGAAAAGGTATAAGCACATATACCTACAGTTTAATGTTTTCGAAAAAAGTCAACTTTTTCTTCTGAAGAAAAAAATTATGGTTCGGAGTTGAATCGAGGGCACCAAAGATTGTTATAGCTTCACATTTAAAACCCATACGGATACGTTATAGCATCGTCATGCCAGTCATATTCGGAAGCTTTATATCCATCAAACACGACAGACCGATGGGCTACTTTACAATATACGATTGACAGAAAAACACAGGTGAAACAGGCAACTGAACGGAGAGGAAACGAGAGCTGCAAAGGTATTAAAATTTCGAAATTAAAATATCTCAAATTAAAAATTTTTAAATGAATTTTTAATAAGATAGCAAGAAAAATCCAAAAAATGATAATGTTTTATCGGGAAAAAAAAAGAATAGGTACCTAGGTAACAGGAAAAAAAACTGATCTACTTACCTATGTAGAAAGGTACTTAAGTAGATTAGATATCTGTTTAAAAAATTTATTATAAAAATTGAACATTTTCATTCCCATCTTAATAAAGAACGGTAGTGAGAAAATTTCGAGAGTAAAGAGGCAAAATTTGGTTAAAAATCTGAGAGAAGAACGGTAGAAATAAATTTGTTGATTTACGAGCACCAAATTTTTTTGACTTGACTGGGAGAGTGGAGTTGTAAAGTTTCGAAAAAATTCAAAATCTTTTCAAATTAATTTTCCAATTTCAAAGAAATTTCCTTGAGAAATAAATCACTGAAAAAAAATTTAGGTTTGCCTTGAAAACAAGAATTCAGATGTCCAAAATCTAGATTATTTTTTGCTTTACAGAAGACATTTCTAAATTTTAGCCATTGTGGATTTCTAATTTCGGAATTTTTTTCCGAATGAAGGAGTGTTGAAGTTAGCAGGCTTATCCAACATTTTTGTAGTATTTTAATTACAAAAAATTGCAGATAGGAATCATTTTGATAGCCCCGTTGTGAAAATTCATTTGCATTTGATTCCGGTAGGCACCTATAACAACTAGTTCGATTGGTTCGAGAATTTTTCAAGATTTTGAATAAAATTTTCATTTTTTTTTAATTCTATGTGGGTAAACTGAAAATTTCATTATTTTCGTTGATAATTTTTTCAATCTCAAATTTTTCATGAAGTTCTTTCTGAGATCTATTGGGTGGCTTGAAAATCGTCGTAAATTAATTTTCTTCTCCGACGTCCATTCCCATAAAAAAAAGGTAGCAGCTGTGAAAAATTTTTGAAACTTTCAAAATTGTTTTCAAAAATCATTAACGACTTTTTGCAGCATTCTGTTGATTTTTTGTGAAAAATTTAGGGAGGAAATTTGAAGTAAGTAAGTCAATTTTTTTAAACCTAAAAAAAAAAAAAAAAAAAGTAAAATAAGCAATTTATTTACTAAGTAATACCTTATTCAGAAAAACTGCAGGAGGTATAAAGAGAAAATAATACCTGTTAATGAAACTGGCGTATCTAATTTTTTTTTCAAAAATCATGATTTGTATATGGGGCAAAAGAATTAACATTTTATAATATTTTTTCATCATTTTTGGAAAGTTTCTCCAAAATCTTATGCATACGAAATATTTTTGACATTTTTCATAGATATCAAAAATCCTCAGCTTCAACAATATAGGTGACCCTGTCGTAAAAAAGGGACCTTGTGTAAAAGAAATCGATGTTTTTATTTTTATGGTTTGGTCCAGATTTGGTGTCATCTGGATCAAAAACGTGAAAAATGAAACATCGATTTTTTTTTACACTAGATTCTTTTTTTACACCAAGGTCACATTAATATTTTTTCAAGTTCAAAAATCTAATATGAGGGTCATTCCATGTCAGTTCAACCACGAAGTGGAAAGTGGGGTCTTCGATTTTTTTGATTTTTTGCATGTGTGTAGACCTCGATGAAAGATGACGAATGGCGCAAACCGGAGCTTCCAAAGTCTTTTTGGAGGGCAGCCATGAGCCCTCAAAGTTTTGAGCATAAGTTGGATATGGTAAATTTCGAGCGTGGATAACTCAGAATCGGTGCTTGGTAGAAAGTTGAAACTTTTTGTAATGTGTAAGGCCTTTGATGAGCTTTTTGGCGATTTTTTTGAAATCAGTGTTGCCACTTTTTTAATGCCAAAAATTAGCAGGAAAAGTCAAAAAATGGTATTTTTGCATGAAGGACACCTTCAAAAATTCTGAAAAAAATATATATGATGCAACTTTTTATGCTGAATAACATATAAAAAAATTGAGATGGCGTTATTTTTTAAACTCGTTTTAAAAAATTTCTAAGTTTATAAGAAAACGTAATTTTGTATTCCAAGCAGTGAAAATTTTCTAAATTGGTTAAATTACATTATTTTTACCATATTTTCATCATATGTTGAAAAAAAGTCGACAAAAATATTTCTATTGAGCCGATCTTGAATAATATGTACTGTATAGATAGGTTTTTGTGACTTCCCCTGTTCAATATAGCAATCCAACATAAAAACATTATCTTTATACAAATTTTACGTGAAAATAATTATTATTCTATACAAAAAAGACATTTTTGAAAATCTATCATCATTAAGGTACAAGTAACACCTTTTGTATCGATAATGCATTTAATGCATTTATGGGTGAATACAGTTTTCACAACCATGAGAATGTTTCGGAACCAGAATATTCGTAAACGAATCAAATTTTTAGTTCTAAATGTAATTTTCGTTTTATGATGAAATTTTCCCATATGTTTTTATGCAGGACTGCAATATTGAACAGAGGAAGTAACAAAAGCCTATACTTATACAGTGTATATCATTCAAGATCGGCTCGATAGAAATATTTTTGTCGACTTTTTATTCAACATATGATGAAAATATGGCAAAAATAATGTAATTTAACCAATTTAGAAAATTTTCACTTCTTGGAATACAAAATTATGTTTTCTTATAAACTTGGAAATTTTTTTAAACGAGTTTAAAAAATAACGCCATCTCAATTTTTTTATATGTTATTCAGCATAAAAAGTTGCATCGTATATATTTTTTTCAGAATTTTTGAAGGTGTCCTTCATGCAAAAATACCATTTTTTGACTTTTCCTGCTAATTTTTGGCATTAAAAAAAGTGGCAACACTGATTTCAAAAAAATCGCCAAAAAGCTCATCAAAGGCCTTACACATTACAAAAAGTTTCAACTTTCTACCAAGCACCGATTCTGAGTTATCCACGCTCGAAATTTACCATATCCAACTTATGCTCAAAACTTTGAGGGCTCATGGCTGCCCTCCAAAAAGACTTTGGAAGCTCCGGTTTGCGCCATTCGTCATCTTTCATCGAGGTCTACACACATGCAAAAAATCAAAAAAATCGAAGACCCCACTTTCCACTTCGTGGTTGAACTGACATGGAATGACCCATGAATGAAAAAAAAAAAAAATGTGAAGAAGGATTAAGTACCCAAAATAAATAGGCACCTACTTTCCAATAATTGAAAATTTCACATTTTCCGAATACTTTTTCATTTTTCGAATGTTTCTAATGGTAGAAAAATATTTAAGGAATTTTTATACGGCAATCATTTATATGCAGTATCCAAATTATTTACATGACCATCATGTTTATAAAATTATAAACTTTATTTGAAACAAGTTACCCATCCACCTGTATGAAAACATTACGCATTAAGTGCATAAAAAAAAAATCCAAAAACAGTTCCTTCCTGTCAAAAAAAAAATAGCTTTAGCGAACTAAAAATGACCTCATTATTTATTCAATATTTATGACGCTAGCCTAAGTAAGCAAATGATAGATCGATGCGTAAGAAAAAAACTGACGTACGCAATTCAAATTTCTTCTTTAGTGAAGCAAACGCAATGATACAATTTCTCAAAAATCTCGCTCAGCCTCACAAATCATAGGTCAGAATTTTATTTTAATCAGATGACCTACAGTAGATGAATTTTTCTTCATAATTAGATATCACTCATCATAGTTCTGCAGAATTATACCCATATACCTAGAGCACTCGACAGATTTAGAGCTGAAAGGGGTTTACTTAACCAACATTACCTCTCCATATCTATACTTAGAATCGAAAAATTGATTATTGACGATCCGTTACGTAATGTTAATTGGTACCGCGTCATCGATATCAGGATGAAGTCATAAGTTAGAAATCTATGACGTCGAGAATCCGGCTTCCACGATGCTCCTCGATTCTCCCAAGTACCTTGCTACCTTCCGGACTCGGAGAGTCCGGAGGACTGGATTTTGTCGCGAATCCGTGACTCCGCCCATGCAACGTTCGCGCCATTATTCATTGGACGATACGGGGAAAGCCCTAGATTCGTCATAATCGGTTGCGAGACGAAATGCACATGTTGGTCAAGTCAAAAGTCGACGTTGGGAGTGGGGGTGAGAACTACTTTTAAACCATTCACACCTGTATACTACAAACCGGTGATTTTTATCAGTTTACTAAGCGTTTTATATATGACAAGTGCAATACACTATTCTCATAGTTCATCTTGATTTCGGAGTGTTACGATCTACTTGCTTGTATTTCGTGTTATATTTTTCTTCAACTGGTTCAATTTTTATTGTTTATTTTTTCTCGATCGGTAACCGATTTTAACGTACTTTCTAATTTATTTTTTCTTCGAGTATCACGATTTTAACTTGGTTTATTTTCTTAAAATTTTACAATTCGTAAATTTTTTTTCAACATGTACGACAATTTTGCCGGTAACGATATGCTAACTGATGTAAATAAAAATTTCCCCGGCACTTGCTTAATTGTGCCGAGAAAACGTTCCAGCGAAAGCTCGCCGAAGTTCCACGGATATTCTCTCAAACGTGAGTTTTCAATGTTTTTATTATTTTTTGTTGATTTTTAAATAAGCGTGTGTTTTGATAATTTTTCAACTATGGTGAATTAATTTCGCGAATTTCAATTCGATCGTGTCTTAAAATATCGATAAAAAAAATTATTTTCAATTTTTTACACGTGTTGATTTTTTTTCAAAAATTATTTCAAATAGTAATTTTTCTTTTAAATTTATAACTGATAAAATTGATTACACTTGAGTTTGATTTTTTTCAATTACAAAAATATTTTATTTTTATCTGACGCCGCGAGTATTAAAAATGTGAAAAAAATTATACTCAAATTTCAATTGCTACGATTTGATATGTCAAATGAAAACTTTTTACCTTCGTTTCAACGGTTGTAAATTTTCATCGGTTAGATATAAACAAATTACGATACCTGATTGGTCGAAATATCGAGCATGTACTCGAATCGATTGGCGATTATGAAATTTTATCAATATTTATTAGGTAGATATATACCTAGGCACTTAATAAGCATATTATTATGAATTTATATTATGTGGGTGTGAGGTGAGTGTTGCTGATCCTGAGTTTGTGTACTTTGGTTTTTAAATAAGACACGTTGTGATGGAAAAAATTCGATTATTTGGCGAGTTGAGGTGAATTTTTAAAAGTGCAGTGTTGTTAGTTGAAGGATAAGAAATTTAATTTTGGTTTGTGATTGTGATGGGCGAAATTAAATCGATGAAGGTACAAAAAGGTAAGTGGAGGATTTAGAGAATTGTTCTAGCTCCAAAATAGTAAAAAAATTAATAAATTTATATAAAATTTGAAAATTTTGGTTTTAAAAAATTGTCTTAAAAATTAAATTGAGTGATAGGTAGATGAGTTTGAAATTAAATATTTTGAATTTTGAGCAGATAAGAGTCCACTTGAAACCTTAACCCAAAATTACAACCACTAGACTCAAAAATAAACAAAAATTTTAAAAATAATGATAAAATATAGTAGAGACTGTAGGAACTATTTCTTGTGAGGAGAGGGGGGGATCTTTGAAGATTTTAAAATTTTTTGTGAAATAATTCAGGACATTGACATTTTTTTTGTAATAATATTTAATACCCAGATCCCTACTGCAATATTACGATTATGTCTCATTTTTCATACATCACGACTATCATCATTAACATCGCGAGATATGAATCATTTCTAAATGTCTGCCAACAATTAGAATCAGTCTGGGTCACACGTACTCAATGTATTTCATTTTCGGTCCAAACGAATGAATCAGACTTAGTATAAATTTTTTTCGACTATGATGAGTTACACGAGAGAATCCAAACAGACCTATAATTAACCTATACAACTGTTAGAGCAGGGATTCCCAATTGTATTTGTACGGTCAGTAATCAACCAAACTACCTATTCACAGTTGTGATGTAATCGATGATTTGTGAAATTCAAGTGAACAGTGTGTGAGGTGTGATCTATGATGATGCTTTTGATGAGATCGATTAGCGGTGTGACGATGTGTTGAGGATTTTTTCCCGATACGTTTTGCTTACGTAGTTTTACAGGTAATAAGTATAAATCACTAAAATTTTGGAAATTTTTTCCTTCTAAGATACCTAGTTACTGACTAATAAGATTTTGGATTTTTTTAAAATTCAGCTAATGATTTAAAATGTGTCTTGAGGGTGAAATTTGCTCAAAATGAATCGGAATGAGGAGATTGATGATTCGTATAGTCATTTATCTATTTGAAACATGGGCCTCTTCTCTTCTGAATCAAGGACGAATTGAAGTTGTTTTTTTTTTGGAGGATTGGGGGAGAAAAGAGGGCTAAAAAATGATAAATTTTGGATCATTATTTTTTTTATGAGTGTTCTGATTTTGAAATACTTATGATTTTCCCCCTTTTCAACTTACGACAAAAATGTCTTCAAAAAAGTCAACACCTACAAATTTTTCCTTTTTTTTGAATTTTTTTTTCAAGCCACCATTACTTTGGAAAATTTTTAAACTCAACCTTAATCTTCTGGAGGCAGCGGCGCCCACAGATTTTCCGAGTGGTAAGGCAGAAATTTCAAGGGGGCCCCCAAATTTTGTCTGAAGGGGCCCCATTATATTGTTTAATATTATTTCTAATATTTTTATTTTCACGGACATTCAAATTTTCAACTACTACAAGTGGGCGACCGCCCACGCGCCCCCCGACGTGGGCGCCCCTGTCTGGAGGTAAAAATCAACTTTTAATGTAGGAGGGGAAATGTTTTACCCCTACTGCCCCTGTTCAGTTTGGCTCCATTTTCAATCCCTGAAACACAACAGTTTTCCTGTTGAAATTTCAAGGCCAGAGATGATCTTGAACTACTTGTAGAAAAAGGTCAATAAACAGTGACGTTGGTAGCTTTTTTTGGGGGAGGATGAAAAATGAGTACAAAAACTTGGTTGATATACCAGAAGGGGGAGGGGGTTAAAAGAAGCCTGCTTTCGCTCTATTTCTTTAAAAATTGGATGTTTGATGGCTAAATCCCCCCTCCTCCTTCTCCCAAAAATCACATTTTTTATGTTTTAATGATTTTAAAAATCTCTATTTGGATGTTAGTTTTTTGGGAGGAGGAGGGATTCACATCTGAAATTTTGCACCTTGGTCGGCATTTTTTTGGAGGGGCTTGCGATGAAACTCCTGTGCTTCACTTTTCGACGCCACTGGCCAATAACGATTCCATTTTTTTTTTTTTTTTTTGAAAAAATATGAATGGTCGAACGGAATAATCTTATAATGAAATCATTTATTAACCCTCAAATATGATTTTAAAAAAAGGTAATGGGGCATAAAAAAATAATTCCACTCTAATTTTTCTCTTTAATTTTCTTTAAAAAATATCGACCTCTGAAAATGATTTTTCAACTCTTCTTTCAAAGTGACTCCATCGATAACAAATTCAAGGCCTAGAAATCGAAAAAAAAAAACGTTATCTAACAACACTAATTGATTCTTAATCGTTAGATAAAGTCGGATGTATCATTGATCTAAGTTTAAAACTTAATTAATACGATTCAAAAGCATTATGTCACACAGCCGTCAAATTATCTGCTTCCGAATAAAATTCGGCAATATTCCATCGATAAATTATCTCTCGATAAGCTTATCGTTTCAGCAAATTGAATCATCGATATGCTTCGGTCATCGTCACAATAAAAATATTTTATCCTTGTTGGCAAAACACAAAATCTAGATCTCTTTCATGTGAAAATTTCCGACACGATTGTTGGAGACGAACAGTCGAACACGACTTGACGACGGTTCCTTGGTAATTTTCGGCCAGACAAGAGCTTCGGGCTATAACCGAGTCCAGTGCTACCGCGTGTTTTGGCCAACGGTAGATAATTTTCATATTTTTCGTAATATCAAGTGGTCCTATCAACCGACCTGTTCACTTGACCCATCATCATAACTGGATGGAATCTCCGGCACCGTCTACGATCGAAAACACCTTCGTCTATTTGATTTTTCCATCGTTGAGAAAAAAAATGATAAAATTGCGAAAAAAAAAATCGCTGACGCCCCAGGTGAACTCTTACGAACCACTTGGCGAATATAATTTATTTTGGAAATCTTTTTTTTTCGAGAGAGTTCAAGGAGATCGTTAAAACACGCGCGAAACAAATCATATATTAACGGCATTTCGGTATAGTGATACAGACAAAACAGCTGTAAATCACAGGTAAATATTTACCGCGGACATAAAAACTACAAAATATGTATTTAAAGCTGGAAAACCTGAGCAAACGATAGAGATAGAGTATTTTTATGCACCTAATGCGCCAACGTTGGGTACGGAACGGTAATACCATTTCGAGGTGTTTTTTTTCTCTCTCTTTTTAGATATTCATTAGCTCATGTTCTTTGTGATAAGAAAATCGTAATAATCATTACCGATACCGAGCTAAGGTAACGAACTCGAATATGTCGTAAAATGGTGGCAAATTCGCGTGCTTAGTTTAAAAAATTCTTGGAAAAAATTTCGAAACAATTTTGCCAAAAATTGGTACTTGACTGATGAATGGTTTCGAGTCGAAATCCCAATTCCAGGTAGCGGTTTTTTTCACAAATAATTTATTTGTTAAGTAGCCAAAAATACTTGTACGCACATGCTTGAAATACCTACCTTACCCCATGGAATGTTTTTCAAAAAAGAAAAAACCAATAGAAGAATTTCGTCTGTTTGTATGGAAACAATGAATTTCTACGTAAAAACACTCTCACCTGAATATACCTACCGTGGAATAAATACCCAAAGGTATTTGCATGGTGAGTCATTAGAGGGTTAAGAATACTTCCTTGTAGGTATGTAATTCTAGTTAAAGGCTACTTGAAAGACGTCTGCTCCTGGCTGGCTACCAAAAAAATAAAAAACTTGCGCGAACAGGATAAAACTCGAGTTAAAGGAATCGGCTCCGATAATGTTTTCTATACCTTGGTCAATTGTTTGTTAGTGGACAGTGGACACAATGTCCACGCATGGTTTATTTGGCGAAAAAATATTTCGACTGGAGATTTTCCCGTTAGAAATGATAAGAGAGCTCTTCACCGGGTAAGATTAATGATTCAGTGGTGCCAGCAGCTCTCCCACAGAGGCAGGTCATCACACCATTCTATACGGTACTTTCTCTTTAGAAATCGGAAAACTTACAAGAACAGTCTGATGTATATTTGTGGATGGATTTCAGAAGTCGTCGTGTCAAACAATTGACTTCTGTTTAAAATAAGGAATTTTCCCAAAATAAAGCCCGTCCGTCCGAACCGAGACGAGCCGTATTGTCTCTTCGTCCAGAGCTGCGAGCAAATTAATGACTTGGGGTACCTAAGGATTTCTTAGGTGGTGTACGCGGAATTCGAAATGAATAGTCTGCTTAGGAGCAGCTCACGCCTTTTTTTCAATGGGGAGATTACCGGAAGCTTTGTTTTGCGCGAATAGGGTCGGACTGTCGCGACGCGATGGTACCTAGGTTGATAAATAGGTAGAAAATATACATTCCAAATCTTCGGATTTAACGAAGGCTTCAATAGATTTCTAAATATCATTAAGGTAATTTAAGGGCGTCGTCGAAAATCTGTCATTCAGAAGCTTTTTGAATGAAGGCATTTGGTACATCGACGGCGCGTCGGTCGTTGAGTCATCATGAAGTTATCGAGGACTGAGATCATTAGGCAGACCACGGCCACGCACAGATCGAGAATAAACGGTTCTTTCTCACAGCTCGAGTTCGAGTGAAAGGATCAGCAAGAGTTGTTTTTTTGTCGAGGGTTGGTTGAAAGTTATGCAGAAATTACCACAGGTAACGAAACGAATCATGTTTTGTACCTGTTTGTCATGCAGTTTTCGAACAGTAGGAAGACAGTCTCCAAAAACTGTAGGGAGGCTCCAATTGGAATTTGGGTTCGAATCGATCACGAAATCTTAGTTCTTTTTGCATGAGACCGATGTGGCAAGAAAAATATGCTGAAAAAAGTATAAAAAATTTTTGGATACTCATCAATTTTTTAAAAGAATTTGCTAGTTTTCTTGAGTGAAGGGGGGATGGGGCTCTACTTGAGCAGTATTTACAAAAAAAATGGAGGAAAAGATTTAATGAACATAAAAATTTTTCCCATTTGTAATTTACGCGTTTCAAAAAACTACATAATAGACCCAAATAGGTTTGACAAAATGGTTTATTCTGTTTATCTTTTTTTCGAAAGTCAAAATTATTCCTCAAAAAGCTTCTACAATTCTACATACAAACATTCTTCATATACTAAAATGAAAATTTTCTAAAATCTTGCTCCGAATTTGAATGAGGACCAGATTTTTTGAAAGGAAGTAGTCTACAATACCTTCATAACCATTGCAATTTTTCGAGTGAATTTTGCAATTTTTTTTTACGAATTTTTAAAGATTTTAATGAATAATTTTTCAGCAAAAATGTGATAGGATTATTTGAAAAGTCTATTTCCAGAAGGACTGATCAAAATGTGAGTTTTATCATTTATTGCCAACTTTTCGAAATCAAAGTTTATCTGTATCAGCCATTTCGAGGTCTAGGTACAACAAAATTTTGATTTTCTGTTGGAAAAAACTGCAAAAATGAATTTGGTCAGTTGAAAATCAAGCTCTTCCTTCTTTCCTCCGTAGTTCAACAATAAAATCCAATTTTAAATCAGTTTTCAAACAAACACCTCAAATACTGTTGAATCACTTGAAAAGTGACACTTGATTTTTAGCTTCTCAATTCTCGAAATGTTTGAAAATCTTGTTGAACACTTTCGAAAAGCAAAATTTGGTTTCGAGAAATCTATATCTAGTAAATGAAGAACTAATTTTCAATTTTTACCAAAAAAAAATGACAAAAAAATACTTTTTTCGAAAATATTTCATTTTTTGCTGAAAAATGACATTTTAAAAATGTCAAACTCGAAAAATCAACCTAAGTAGCTGAAATTTTGACTGAAAGGGATTTGAGCTTCGTTTTTATCAATTTCACCACACTTTTTTTTCAAAAATCTCTAACTTTTTGTCGAAAAATGGCGTTTAAAAATTTTCAAAAATTTATCAAAAAATCCATGTATCAATTCGAGAAACTCGAATTTCAATTGTAAAGGTTTCGAGCCTTATTTTCAAAAAATTTTTACCTACATGAAAATTTCTTTTTCAAAAATACCTATTTTACATATTTTTATTTCTGAAAAATGACACCTTGAAATTTATTGCTGAAAAAATTCACCCCTATAAGTTGAAATCAATCAAGTTAGTTGAAATTTCGGTTTCCCAGGGTTTTAATGTTGCTCTCTCAAATCCTCAAAATTGGCATTTCTGTCCAATTTTCGCTCCTTATGGATCATCACAATATGCACCTCCAACCTCATCCCATTTATCACCACCTTACATAATACTGAATCAAATTACACCGCGGAGAAAAAATCAATAACCTCGTCATCGAACCAAAGCTCCGTACAGTTCGCAGAATTATGCGTATGTATTTCGCCAATCGAGCAATTGTCGCGTCCACACAAAAAATCTACCACTGACGAGAAAAAATTGCAAAAAATCACTCCCAACTCTATCCACGATTAATTAGCTAACAAGGCATAAAAATTTTTTCGTACTTACGGTGACATCCTGTTCGTGATACTGCGCTCTTGTAAATCGCTTAGAATAGCAAAGCGGATCGAATCTATCAATACGGTGATATAAAATCGTATTTTGTACTGATTCATTGATAAACAATTTTCAAACTGGAACGCGATAACGTTAATGACCATTGCATCTGTTTCTCGCTAAACGAATGCCATGTTTAAAGAAAGTGATATCATAAACACCTGCGCTGCATCTTGCACAATCTTATACGAGTTACAATATTTTACCATTCGGCTGATACTGCTAGATCTGGGTAAAAATCCCTATTAGACATCAACCGTGCCGCGTCGCGTCGTCGTCTCAATAAAAAAATTAATAATCATTCGGAAGCTAAACCTTTACCGGTTAATTCTGCGTAATAACGTTGTTTTCATAAAACAGGAAACTCATTGAATAGACAATGGCTTGGCGCCTAGGTTCATTTAAAGAATTTTAATTACTTGGCGTTTTGGAAAAAAAAAACATGGACGATGTTCGGGTATCTATCTAATTGAAATAACGTGGGTAATTTGAATATTAATTTTTTACGGAGAAGGAGGGGAGAAATTCGACTCTTGTTGGATATTTTTCGAAAATAAATTTTTTTCGATCGCATCATCTCTTGAGCAGGGTAATATCCATGATATATTTGTTTACTAAGGTTCTCTTGCAGTTAGTAACATGTGAGAAATTTTTATAGCTCAGGTTTACTACTTTTTGTAAAGATTTACAAAGTAGGTATCGATAGGTTCCTGTTTATGTTCGTATACCTGGAGTACGTAACTTTGTAAACTGTTCGCATAGATAAACATGGGTAGTGAAAAGTTTGAGAAAATTGTTAACTGTAAACCTTGATGGGTTTACGTCCTTGGACGCGTATTTTGGCCGGCGCTACTATCAACTTTCACGTGTAGGTACGAATCCGCTGCAAAGCACTATGCATGGGAGAAAATTAATATACCTGTAAGTGCTGTTGCTGGTTCTTTTGTTGTTTGGTAATTTTGCGAGGATATGTCACGTTTGGCTATAAATTGTACGTGTTGTTCGCTCGTCGTCTTCGGATTGAGATGCTCTTTTGGCGAGTTTAATTGCGGCGGGTTTTCCCTTTCTTTGTGTAAACAGAACAATTGATTTTTTATGGATGAGTTTGTGTTGAAAGGAAAATTTCGAGCTGTTGGGTCAAAATTATCAAGCATTAGGTAGTCATAATTTTTCATTCGAAATGAGGATGACTAAGGGAGAAAATGAGTTGAAATTCTCATCAAATTTTTTTCAAATTATTACTTTCTGATTTTAAATCAATGAAAAAAAAGAATTGCATCACAGAAAAAATCGACAAAATTTTTTGATTTTCAGCAAATTTCTTTGATTTTTCAGCGAATTTCAGAAATTTTGACATTTTAGAAAATTTTTACTGATTTTTTGGTAATTTTTTTACAGTTTTCTTTCAGTGAATTATTTTCACCAACTGTGCTACGACTCTGACTTTTCTAGCGATTTTCGAATATTTTCACTAATTTTTATATGAGGGAGTACAAAAATCGTTAGCTAAAAATTGGTAAACCTCAATTAAAGGGGGCGGCAAAAAATTAAAATTTTTGGCTAAAAATTTTTTTAGTTTTTTTTTTTGTTTCGAGAGCAAATTTTAGAAGGGAGAGAAGGGGGGCCTTCTTCATTTACAAATAGGTAAAAATTGTCGCAAATTACTGGAAAACATAATTGAAGCGAAATAATCAATCAGTGAAAAAAAAAATTTCCCTGAAAGGAAGCAGTAAGTAAAATGAATAGCTGAAAACCCCAGTAAAAATTCCTTGAATATCCAGCAAAAGATCTACGATTCCCTGATAAATCTTTAAATTCCCATAACAATCTCTGACATTTGCCAAAAACCATTGAAAATTCGCTAAAAATCAAAGAATTTTTCTGATTTTTTTCATATTCTTCAATTCTGACCTTTTTCGGTGACTTTTCATTTATTCGAAATGAGAGAGGACATGATTTGCAGCACTGCAATGAAACGATGAAAAAAAATCACTGGAAGAATCACTGAAAAAATTGCTGGAAAATTAACGAAAATCTGCTCAATTTTTTCATATTTTGCAATTCCGGCTTTTTTGGTGACTGATTCGAAATGAGAGAAGACTCTTTCAATTATAAATCAGTGAGAATTGTCGAAAATCGTTGGAAAATAGTCAGAATTGCAGCACAGTAATGATACAGTGAAAAAATCACTGAAAGAAACACTGAAAAAAATCGCAGGAAAATCAGTGAAAAGTCATTAAAATACTAAAATTTGCTAAAAAAATTGGCGTGATAATCTGCTAAGAATCGAAATTGCTGATTTTCTCTGTGCTGCAATTCGATCTTTCACTAGTTCAAAATTAAGGCGGGAAAAATTGAAAAATTACTTTGACTGAAAAATATCTAGCTGTTTTGTCATCAGCTCTCCGAAATATTCTCCAATTTTTTTCGAAAGGATTTTGAACCCCTGAAGTAAAGAAATTATTCGAAATTTCACATCTCAAATTTTAAAGATAAGCCACAATATCTGCTCCCCTGCGGATTCATCCAAATCTAATTTAACGAGCAGTGCACAACTTACCCGCCATTAAGATAATTTTACAATCATCGTGGAATCTCTTACATAATCATGATTTCTTATCCTATCAAGTGAAAAATAACTAATGAGACCGATTATAAGACTGTATGAGATTATATAAACAGCTCAATCGCACGTGTAACGAGAAACTCAGTGAAAACAGAAACATAAACGCTTATTTTAAATTATAAAAAAATTTTCCTCACTCACTTCACCGTTTTTCCTCCATTTGACGACCCATATAACGAACCGCCACTGTTTACGGAACCGCGTTTCGAGAAAAATTGCACGACGATATCAATAAAAAAAATATTCAAAGTTTAATGTCCCTCCGCTTCGGCGAGGGAAGAACGGGAGCTGCGAAAAAAAAAGAGGGAAATCATAAAACGTTAATTTATTCGAAAATTTTATTATAAATTTCTTGGTGATTTGCCCGGTGTTAAACGGTTCGTATAATTATGAAATGGTTGCACAAAAGATACAATAAATTTATATTTTATTGACGGCGACTTTTTACGACGTTAATGTTATTGACGTTAAATGAAGACGAAAATATGCGTTTTTAAGGATACTTACCTCTTACCTGCAGTATATTTATAAAATATTACACCGTTATCTATTATTTCGAAAATTCGATTTCCGGGTTCGTTGTGTGGGATGGAAAAAAAACGAGAGATTTCCCTCGTGAAGGAAAAATTGGAGTGAAAAAATCTAAAATTAGGGTATAAGGAGTCTGTAATATTTGAAATTGTATGGATTTGTGGACTTACGAGATGATTCGACCCATGGCTGCAAAATCGCGAAATATGTAGATCTATATTAGTCGAATACCTCTTCTTTTATCAACTTGTAAAACGTTATTATATTTGTGGCTGGACGAGTTGTCGTCCTAGTCCTTCTGATAAACCAGATTTCCCTTTCACTGTACCTAAAGTTCATGATGAGGTAGATCATAAAGCTCGATGAGCCATTACGCATTCCGTTTGTATTTACGTCAAACGTAAGAAATTTTTTATTTCGAATAATACGGGTGTGGATACCTGTGGATACATAAACACCGTAAATCTACTATAATTAATACGTGTAATTTTTCAACTCGCTAGAAAATCTGTAACACGCAATAATTTCCAAAATACGAGAAAAAAAATCACCAATGACGCCAAAAACCATCGTTCTCCTTGATTGATTTAACGATTCACGCGCGGTTATATAATTAGGATGTTTTTTGGATCTGAGAGGAAAACGAGACTCAAAAAAATTACCAAACGACGATTCACAAAAGGGCAAACAAATATAAAGATAAACAAATCGTTTATGCAGAAGATACGGGCCAAAGGGTAGAAGATGGGAGGGAGTTGATTCATATAAACGGATACCATAACAGAGTACACAAAGCTACCGACCTGACTCGCCACAGGGGGGCTGAAAAGGTACAAAAAGAATGAGGAGCTTTCTTCTCCCCTTTTCTTAATTTTTTTTGGTTAGTTCGCATATACGTATAAAAAATATGATACGAAATAAGAAAAATAACATATAACAAACAAGTTCAACAAGATATTGCTCTGTTGGTCAGATATACACGTATATCTGACCTCTGGCGGAACTATTCGGCAACTGCGATCGACTTCTCGCCGGGTGGGCCCCGAGTCTCTTAACGCCTTAATCAGCAGGTGGGCCCCAAGAACGATCTCACCTTTTCCACTAACGAATCCGTAAATCACATTATTTAAGATCTACCGCCACTGAATCGGCCGCCGAAGCGAATGCGCGTACCGTCAACATACATTTAGCGAACACAAATGAACCTCCGTAACACCAAAACCTCCCACTAACTGGTATCCTTATCGAATTCTCAATAGACTTCTCGTTTATTAACTTATTTCAAAATGTTAACAAGTCTAGAAAATAATCGGCGGCTAGATGCCACCTCTTTTAACTTATGGGGTAAGGAATGTCGTCTCGATGGATTTAATTAGATTGGCGGAAAAATTAAAAGGCAGAGAAGTGTCATTGGATGGGGTGTTTGGGCAAGCCAAAGGTAATCTTGATTTTGATGGGAAACATTGTACGTGTCCAATGTATCAATGCTCGCAATAAAATGTGTTATCTTCATCTAAGCATAAATATGTCGAAGAAGAATCGAAATGGCAATTGGGGAAAAAATGAAGAATGGAGGGGGAAGGGGGACAAAAAAATCAAAATTTCAAATCAAGATGATTTTTTTTAGATTTTTTCAACTCCAACACTTGAAACAAAAAATTTTTAAATCTTCCCTTCTCCAATAAAAAAAATTAATTTGAAACTTTTCTCAACTCGAATGTAATTTTCTCAAATAGAACTACAATTTTCTCCATTGTTGAAGGAAAGGAGGTAAAATTTCCCCTTTTTGGCTTTGATTATATGCCTTAATATCCATTGATGCTTATGTATCTACCTATAAACCCGATTACTTATGAAATTAATTTCGTTAATGTGTTTACTTTCCATCAGACTCACTAAATTAGAACGATTACGATACGAATCATTCACCTAACCAAGAGTCACACGTGAGCATTAAAAAGATCAGCCTGTTAATAGCTCCCAACTCTCTTTTCATCTTACCACCAGACCAATTTTTAAATCATGTTCAACTATTAATTTATGCAAACTAAAATGAACAAATCGTGACCAAATATTGGTAAAAGTCCAAACACATTATGGATTCTTATCTCTTACTAATTTTTTTTTGGTTTTTATTTTTTTTTACAGAAGTATACGGGTTCCTATTGATTTTCTCCTTGGTGCTTCCTTCAACGATGTCTATTCCTCTACGTGGTAAACGTTCCTCATCAACCGATAAATCAAGTGGCGAAAAACCGCATTGGGTTAATCCTTGCCCAGGAGTTCCTACATCCTCTTCCTCTGGTACCGTAAAACGTTCCGTGTCTGAAGAGGAGAACACCGGATCAGAGGCTGATTTCATCAATAGCATTGTGCTGACTTCGAAGCATGCTATTTATCAAGCTGAAACGTTTCGAGAGAGATACGTAAGTTGAAAATTTTTAATTTATTAAAATACCTATTTATTTGATGGAAGCAACTTACTAGATTCTGCGTTTAAAATTAAGCTAGTGAATGTCTCCAATAGTCTAATTTATGAAAAAGAAACAAATCTCAGGTATAAAAACAGCCCTGAAGCTGTCAATATCGATCAGTCATTCTTGAAAAATGGCGTATGTTGGTTGAAAACGTGTGATTATGGAAGAATACTGTAACGATGACGTCAAACAGTGATAATGTCCATGGCCCCTTTAAAAAAAAATTACAAAACTAACTCAGACTCCTAAAGGAAGTAAATGGCTCCAATTAATTTTTCAAAGCATCTGGTTCTCGTGATTTATTTCTTCGTGTTTTTTTTTTACCACTTCGTATAATCCTTCTCCCTCATTTATTGTGGAGCTGACCGCAGAATGTCCCTGGCCTCTTTCTTGTATTGAAATTGTAGCAGGAGGAAGCGATTTATGGTAACCAATTGAAACATTTGAATTAGATATAGTATTCTTTTTTTTTTCAAAAGAGTTTGAGGATTGAAGGCAATTTTTTCAGTTTCGGTTTCATTTTTTTTTATGTGGATGAGGTAAAAGTGATTTGTAAAAAAAATTGCGATATTTTCCAAATTATGTCTGAACTGACAGTAGAAAATGACTCCTGGAACTTCCCAGCTTGAAATTTCAAGAAAACGAGTACCCACCTAGTTTTCGTGCAGCAGCCAAAAGTTTGAGTCATTTGAGTTGTTTAACGCAATGATCAAAATTAATATTTTTTTCAAAGAAGCTAAAAATTGACGACATCCATAAGATGGATTATTTGCGAGGCGACCGAAATTAATATTTCAGGGACATTGGTCAGAAATTGGCGAAGTTTTTACACACAAAAATAAAAAATAGAATGTTTTGCGCAGAGACCAAAAGTCACGACTTTTTTGCACACCGAGCTTAAAAAATTGGTATTTTTGCAAAACTTGAAAATTGATTTCACTTTTGCACAGTTGCCAAAATTGAGTTCATTTTTGCACTGCTTCGAAAAAAATCAACATTTTTTGCGAAAAATCTAAAAATTGCCGTTTAATTTTTGCACAACGCCCAAAATTGACTCAATTTTTTGTACAATATTTAAAAAATTGACATTTTTTTGCAGGAACAATATTTTTTGCAAAAGGATTAAGAATTGGAATTTTTTTCAGTGACCAAAAATTGGAATTTTTCGCAGTGACCCAAAATTGACATTTTTTCGCAATGACCAAAAAATAAACATTTTTTTTTAATGCAGTGACCAACAATTTACTTCATTTTTGTGTCGGATTTTATTTTTGCACGACTTCAAAAATTAACATGATCAAGAATTGATACAATTTTTTTCAAAGTGACATTTTTTTGCACAATGGCCAAAAATTGACAATATTTTTTACAGATGGACTAAAAATTGACAACATTTTTTGCGCAATGAGGCAGTAATCCAAATTGGGACATTTTTGTACAACAAACAAAAATACTGGCATTTTTTTGACATGGCTCAGAATTGGACATTTTTTCAAAACTTGAAAAATTGGCACTTTTGTGTGAGGACTAAAAATTAACTTCATTTTTGCTCAGAACGGAGTGACCATTTTTTGATTTCATTTCTGCACAGCTTCAACATTTTTTTGCACAGTGATCAAAAATTGACACCATTTTTTGCAAAGTAACTAAAAAAATTAAAAAATCGGTATACTTTTGCAGTGAAAAAAATGCCAATTTTTTGCGCAGTGAACAAAAATTGGCAAATTTTTGCGCAATGAACGAAAATTGGACATTTTTGCGAAGTGAAAGAAAATCCACAAATTTTGCAGTGTTCAAAAATTGATCATTTTTTGCACAGCTTCAAAGAATCGAAATTTTTAAAGTTGTGGTCAAAACTGACCATTTCCCTACCAATGATCAAAAATTGATAATATTTTTCATGCAAAAGCCACAATGTTCAAAATTGCACAATTTCTGTATAATATCACGATTGTTCTCTCAGATCACCTAACATTTTCTTTCATCTCTTTCAAGCGGAAAAAGGATTTTTACACCATCTTGAACATCTTAAACACTGTACCAGTGACAACTTGAGTCTCCAACAATCGAATATGATTTAGGTTTACCTAAAAATTTATTTTTTCGGCGCTTAAGATCCCAATAGTAGGTATCGTATTTACACTTGCAGCCGACTCTATCGTTGTAACATTTACTTTGTGTGATCCTTCAACAAAGCAGTTATTTTGCGCCTTTTACCCCATTTTTTTTTCAAATGGTCAATCCGAAAGAAAGTAAACCACGTCTACATCTTTATTAAGGTCAGCGGACCGAAATAATCGCACAGGTAGAAACTTGTCATGTACTCATTGAGGAATATACGATTAGTTCATTGTTATTTATGTACTCGGCGAGTCTGTATAGTTATCGACAATGGTATAGAAAGAGTATAAAAAAGAGATTACCTCGCTGCGAGGATGGCCGGAGAGAGAGGATTTTCCGTGATGAAAATGGCCATTATTTAGCTTACGTAGAGGTACTCGAGCGACGCGTGTGGATAGCTTGCAACACACAGATTGTATGTTATTTTCACAAAGTTGAGACATTTCATCATGCGCAAATAAACAAGCTATTACATCAAAAATGATTGACCTAGATAGACGATTGTGGAAAGTAGCCTAGTACATAAGTGATATCCCTTAAGTTAACGGTGGCATCGATACAGCGAATGTAACTTCCTTTTAGAGAATCGCTAGAGAAAAAGTCTTTCTTTTTCGCGGCTCTGGGATGAGGAAACGATTTAAAAATATCCATAGAGATGTATAATATCGCAGGGTAATTTTTTTTGACACCTGGGATATAAATAGGGAAAATCTACGATGGTTAGGCCTCAGGCAGCAATTAATGTCGCGCACTAGAATGCAAATTAAAGGTTTTTTTCATATTTAATTCTTACACATAGGAGAGTCACCGCGATGACGTCAATATCGTCGAACCGGTGGAGAATACTCTCTGTTGGCGGTCTACCGTTTGTGGAACGTGTTCCAATGTGTTGACGTGCGCCTCTGCCCAATGTGTGCCTGTGTGCGAGTCTATTTAACAAGACGTGTCGGGGGTCCCCTACCTTATGTTTTCATCTCGTCTATCGTTATTAAGACAACTAATGTTTCAATTTTTTTCGGTATTATGGAATTAAGACCGAATCGTTTGTTGTACCGAATTAAAAGACAAATTGTCCAAACGACGAATGTAACCGGTTTCGGTGTGTTTATGGGATATGCTAATTGGCCTGAGGCGAAAGGCTGCAGATCCGTGTTATCTCGACGTAGTCTGAAGTCTCCGCGATAGTGTGGCCAGAGTTAGGGATTTTTCCTTGTATTTGAGGATTTTTAGTGTGGGCGGAAAAAAATTGAAGAATTTTTAAAGATTTTTGCCATTTTAGGGATTTTTGAGGATTTTTTATGAAAATTGAATAGTAAGCAAAAAAAGCAAAAAATTGCCTTTTTAGATCAAAGTTGATATTTTTTTCAAAAAATTATCAAAAATTTTGGCCCCTTTCCTTTTTTCATATTTCTCACACTCAGATACCACATGTTGTGGAATAATCGAAAAAAATATGGATTTTTTGCCTGTAAATGTAGAATCACATATGTGACCCTGCCGTAAAGAAGGGACCTTGTATGAAAAAAATTGATATCTTCATTTCTATGTATTTGGTCCAGATTCGGTGTCATTTGTACCAAAAGCGTGAAAAATCAGACATCGATTTTTTTACACTAGGTCCCTTTTTAATGACAAGGTCACATGCCATGAAAAAATTCAAAAATGAATTCAAATTTTAACAAAAAAAACATCAAATTTCAACAAAAAAAACATCAAATTTCAACAAAAAAAAACATCAAATTTTAACAAAAAATAAACTGTCAATTAAAAAAATCGAATAAAAAATAATAATACTTAATAAAAAAATATACATATAATTTATATTTTGAAGAAAAAAAAATTATTGAAAATTTAAGGATCTTTAAGGGATTTTTTGCCCTTAAATTTGGCATGTTGGAACATTTTTTCAATTTTGAAGATTTTTGTCATATTTTCATCTGGCAGCCCTCGAATCCAATACGTCTCTGTACCCTGCGATCTATCCTATTGGCTGGTGCACCCTGCCACTGTATCCTGTAATAGCTCCACCTACTACAGACTAACCTATATCGGATATCCCGCGTACAAACGTCCCTGAATATACCAGCACCAGCGTTAAAAATACTATGACGAGGTCACCACAACATCAAGTTGTTAACCTTTTCGATCGTTCGGTTGGCATTTTTGATTTGTGTGATTTTGGTCGTCTCCCGCGTAGATTTTCATTTTTTTTTTTTTTCGAAAATTCAGCATAAAAAATTATCCAGTTTGAAAAAACCACCATTTTTTCTCGATTCTGTCTCCAGAATACAAACTGCGATCTACGTGGATATCGAATGTGGATAACCTTTCGCCACACCGTGACGCAAATCGAGCGTGCATTTGGCTGCAGGCATCGTTGTCATGCTCATCCCCATACGTTACGGTTAAAAATAGCTACTTGTTTGCACCAGAGTAGAAATTTTCGCAAGCGGTAAATTCGGGAAGTAGAAACCAAAACTAGTTTCACTTCGATCGATTTTTCTAATTTACTTCCGACAATCGCAGGTGTAATTTTCTTCGAAATCTGCACTATCAATCGCCTACTCGCCGGTACGATTGATTCGAAAATATAGACAGGAAACAAGCTTGGAATTTGATGACCAGGCCGAGCTTTTCGTCGAACCGGCTTCACACGTTTTGAATTCGGTCGCTGTCGCAGATTCCCCCTCGATGGCGCGCATTCCTCTAGTCCATTGTCGAAAGACATTGTAATAAACAGCGCCATCAGATACTACCGAAATACATAATGTCAGCAATGCATTAACGGTTACAGATCTGCAAGCGTGGGTTGATTCGATGATTTAACGGTGACACGCGGCTCGATTGTCCGATGGCGAAGACAATAAGGTACTTTGACGAGATAAGAATACGCTTAGCTAGGTGATTTTTTTACACGACGAAAAATCGAACGAGCGTGAAAGGTCGTAAAACTTAACTGTACCGGGCGTCGGTTATCGCCTAGTATTTTGATTTGAGTGGCAATTTTCGCAGGTGCGCGACCTACTTGTGCGAATACAATGATGGGAAGCAAGGTAAAGCGACACTGGAAAAATAACGCATATTTTCCGAGTCGTGTGAATGCTCATCTATGAATATGCGTTCGATGAGATTTTTTTTCGAAGGGAAATTTTGAAGGGTGAAGGTTCGCGGGGAAATCCCGGTGTAAAGTTTTGCTTAATGGGAATGCGTTTGATTGGATTGTGAATATGTTTGGGTTTTTCGGTATGTTTTGATGGGTTAGTTTTGAAGTATTGGATTTTAAGAGACGGTAAAAAGCTGAGTATTGATTTACGACTCGTAAATTGATTTTAATGGTTCTCAAAATCTGTCAATTTATTGTCTAATTCGGGGAATTAATTTTTTTTATTGGTATAAAGAAATAACAGAAATGAATAATTTCCTTAAAAATTTTAGTGGTCCCTTTCCCCTCGGTATCATTTTTTTTTTTAGACATGAATAGAACAGATTTTTTCACGAACTGATTTGAAGACATTTTTCAATTTTTGATGTTTCTAGGAAAATTGATCTAAATTCGATTTTTTGGGACATAATCCAAATTGAAAATGTTCCTAGGACAATACGTCCAAATTGGCCTTGTTGGGACATCATGTCTCGGCTGAAATTGTTTCTAGGACAATATGTCCAAATGGGATTTTTTTGGGACATGTGTCCAAATTGAAAATGTTCCTAGGACAATATGTCCCAATTGGCCTCTTTGGGACATCGTTTTTCAGTTGAAGTTGTTTTTAGGACAATATGTCCAAACAGGATTTTTTTTGGGACATTATGTCCCAATTGAAGATGTTTCTAAAATGAAAATATGTCCAAATATGTTTTTTGGGACACCGTGTCTAAATTTAAGATTCTCTTAGGACAACATGTCCAAATTGGCTTCTCTAGGACATCATGTCCCAATTAAGGATATTTCTAGGACAATATGGGCAAATTGACTTCTTTAGGACATTATGTCCAAATTGACCTTTTCTGAGACCCTGTCTCCAAATTATTTTCCAAATTGAAGGAAACGATAAAATCCTTTTTCAAAGTGGTATGTTTTAGTGATGGTAGAAGGGGGTCAATTATTTATGAAACTTAGGGTCAAATTTTTGGAGCTAAAATTTTTAGACCATTGAACGAAAAATATTGGAAGAATTTTAAACCTCGACAATTCTAAAACTAAATATCATCAGTTGAAAAAAATATGCGATTTTTTCGATCTTCTTTCTCCAATTCTGAATTTTTGAAAAAATGATGCATGTGTCCGTTACTTTTCTCCTTGGAAAAACAATTACATTTTTCTTCAATTTTACCCCCCCCCCCCCCTCCTCCACATTTCTCGAGTAAAATTTGGTCAATTGGGTTTTATTCGGTATTAAAATTTATGTCCCAAAAATACTACAGAGTTGGCCACCTCTCTCCCAACCCTCTTAGTTATAAGGTCAGCTAAAAACGGAAGGATTATTCTTCATGAAAAATTCTTCATTTGCTTTCTAAAAATTTTGATTTCCTTCTCTTTCTCTTTCAACATTTCCAGACTGAGTCCGGATCCGAAAAATACTAAGAAATCTCCACCTCCCTCCTTCCCTCCCTTCCTTTCTTCCTCTCTTCCTTCCTCATCAAATATCAAATCAATTTATGGAAACGATTAAATTTTTTCCAGAAAAATGTTAGCCCATTTTTTTTATGCTATTAACTTTGGAGAAAATTTTCTTATTCTTTTTTGAAAAATATTTCAATTTTTTGTGAAGAAATTCACCTCCCCCACCCCTCCTTCCTCAAATCAGTGAAAATCAGTTTCAATAAATACATAGGTATGTACAAAAATTCAATGCTGAAAATATAATTATTTTACCTACCACTGAAAATCTCTCTTCCCTCTTCTCTCCTCTCCTCCAAAAATCTGGGCTCGAAAAATTGACTTTTTTATCTGAAGCATTCTTTAAAATTTAGAAATCATTCGTTGTTTTTTTTCAATATTCTATTTTGAAAGTGTAATGTGTATTGAGGGTCTGCAAATAAATTTCATCGAAAATATCGAAGGTGCCAAAACGTTTTAAAAAAAATTGAATTAATCAACGTCATTCGTATTTTTTTTTCATCATTTTTTTGATGAAAATTAAAAATAATTGAGTTTGATTGTATAAAATGAAAAATGCTTGAAAAAAATGTCATCAACGTATAATTTTTTCCTTCTAATTATTTGCCAAGTTTTTCATGTGAAAATCTATAAATTTGTAATTTTGCTCTCTTCTTTCAATAAAATTGAACCAAATTTTACTTCTCTGGCACTTTATACGTTGAATACCAATTTTCACGTATTTCTTCAGCATCTTCGCCAATTTCCAGATAAAATCGTACGATATGATGGGAAATTCACCTTTATAGTATTTTTGCCAAGGCTGGGACAAAAAAACCTCTAAACCGTATCTCTAAACTCTTCGGTTGACGTAAAATGGCGAATAATTATGATATATTTTCCATCGATCGGAGCAATTTTGGTGAAAATAAACAACCATGGGCGAAAAAAAATGCCAGATATAACAAATGAACTGGATTGAACCAGAATGGAACCTGTTATTACTGGGCAGTTTTGCTTCTGTACCAAGGTATACCGAGACAATCGTCGCGTAAATTCTGGCATATCCATTTAGGAACGGAGTCAACGTTGACATATATATGAAAGGGCTTATCGTATATTAATCGGATTTCTGTTATCGGCAATAAGGTATTAGCAGCGCTGCGAAAAGCTGGAAAATTCGGGGTCTGTTTGGCGTCGACGACGGAGAAAAAACCGCGACACGGTTGGCTCATATAGTCGGTAATTATTTGACAATGAAATCTATAAAATGTGTGGGTACGATAGGTATTCGCTCAGGTATACGAGGAGTGAGACAGAGATACCTATGTATGTGTACATACAGCATACGTTCGAAAACCCGAGACGGATGTAGATTCATCATTGAAATTATAGGTAGAATTGACGTCAATACGCTCATTGGATTCATTTCCTGATATCAATAAAATTCGAACGATTCGAGAATATTACGAATTGTTCAGAACGCTGTGCGGTGTTCGACGGTGTCGATCATAAACTGGTTTTTTATGTAAGAAAATTATGTCAGCGGCGAAAAATGGGAATCACTGATTTACGCATTCGTATACCGATTTCGGTGCGAAATTTCTCATTACGACCATTTGGACATTTAAAGTCGAGCTGCCAATAAATTTCGCGAATTTTTGCCATCTCTGGGACGTGCCGCCGGACCAGTGCGGTGGCCTGAGCACCTGAAGCGGGGTAAAACCCATATGGATCAATGACGTCCATTGACGTACGACGCCGCGTCTTGAAATCTCGATCCGAATACCGTTTGACGCGCGCGACAAAGATACCTGTATACAATTTAAATGGACGCCCACGAGCAACACGTCCAAGACGAAAGTGTGAGTCAAAATATAGCCGTACGGTACCGTCTCGTCTCGCATATTCGGCTTCATTCAACTGGATACGTGCTAGTGGTAGTAATGCGATCGACCTTGCACCTATGTGGATATTCACGTAGCCACCATACGTTTATAGATAGGTATACTTTATTAGAACAACGAAAATTATTATACTTGGTGAGTTTCATTCAGCTTATGGATCGTTTACTTTCCTTTGGTCACGTTCCAAACCATAATCGATCATCTTTGTGTATGGAAACGTCCTCTAAGGTCTTGGGTTTTCCAATTTTATCAATTTTTTTGCCTATTTCGAATATTGCAATTTTTTTCAATCGAAAATTGGTCGATTGGGTTATTTCCAACCCTTCTTCTAGCGCTCAAAAAAATATTAAAATTTCTCCTATTTATTCAAATATCTATTTCTAATTTCCATTTACCCCTTTTTTTCATCAATTTTTACTCGTAAATCTTTTTTTTATTTTCAATTACTTACATTCTCTCGGTAAAAATTATGTCATTTTTATGAAAAATTAATCTCATCGCGAAAAACCTGTCACTAGCACAAGGAAATTTGCATAACTACATACGTATTCAAATTGTTGAGAAATTCCCCCGAAAAAAAAACACACTCCTTGTAATCAAATACCTAATTAATCTTACGACAACTAGGTGAGTAAATCAGCTTGAAAAAATTAATATTTCTCAAAGGTGGGAAAACTTTGCTAACTATGAAATAGGTAATTTCAAAAAATCTAAAAATAAACCTGACGAAATTTTCAACATATAAAATTAACAGCTTGAGTATTTACCCAGTGACGTTCGTAGGTAAAAACATTGATCTTAATTGTCTCTGTAAATCCAAAAAAAATGCAATAAAACGTAAATAAAAATTAATTAAATTCTAAACGACGATTGAAAATATTCGAAGTATGGAAGGGCTGAGGGGGTGATTAGAGTAATTGAATCAAGCCACAGTGTTGAAAAAAATAATACAAAGACCAACGAAGTGGGGGAGGAGGATCAACCCACACAAAGATTACATAACATGGCAGGCAACAAGGGCAAAAACATCAACGAGAGAATTACAAATCAATGAGAAAAAATTACATCAGTATGAGGAAAAAAAACGGTAACTAGACGTTTCAAAAGGGGGAAAAAAAGTAATAATAAACCACATCGGCGATGAAACGCATAAAAATCAGATTCACTTGCACTTTGTACTCGCTGCGGCGGTGTAGAATAGAAGAGATACGACCTTGATTTACATATGATACTATAGTTGCGATCTTACACATATGTTTTATTTGTATTAAGACGATCATCAATGCAATAAAAATCTCGTTAAAATAATATACGAGATGTATATTCGATAAAAGGAAAAAAAAATGTCTGGAGATGGTATGAATTATGCAAACGAGTGGGGCAAAAGGGGAAGAAAATGACTAGGTAATTAAATAAATCAATATTAGGAAATAAAAAAATTGGTTTAAAATTATTTTTTTCGCGAGTTTTTTTTTCTGTTGTACCAGCTCGTGGATATGATTTAGAAACACAGAAGATGATTTTTATTTCACCGATGTTATGTACTTACGTCATTCTCAGCAAGTCGTCCAAATTAATTACAAATTAAGTGAAAACTTTGAATACCTATTCAAATAAACAGATTCTGGTTTTACCAAACGGCAGAAATTTTAATATTTTCACAAACATGCGACAGCGACGACATATCTATAGGAATCCGAGCGAATAAATCATATCGAACGTGCATCCCATTTAGCTTTAGATAATGTATCTGGCAGAAAACGAATTAATTCGTGTGGGATAATTGTGAAAACTAAATGTTTGCTGACACGATGTCGAACATGTTTAACAGATACTATGTCTATATGTTTGTATACTTTACTAGGACATTCGTCAAAAAGACCAAGTCAAAAAAAAAAAGGTAAATAAGCGATCGGTTTTTCGGGGGTTTCTTCACCGGCGTCTGTGAGAAAGGAAGTTGAAATCGTTCGAATTTTCTTGTATGTAAACATATTTTACATAATTTTTTTCAAACAATACTTTTCACATAGTTGGCGTCGAGCTTATACGGAGCATCGTTTCGATATGTTTGATCAATGGTCCATTGGACGTGGACCGTGCGAATGATGAACCGTATCGTTGGGTCGGGTTGACGATTCGTATGCAAAATGGATTCGATTTTTAGTTGGATTTGGTAATTAAAATTATGTAGGTATACTTTCTTTTAAAAAAGATAAACCACTCTACGTTGTATTATCATTTCGATAAGGAAGTGTATGTTCAACTTGACATAATTTGATATGGGTATCGTATGTCTATGGCTCACCTGCCAATAGGTTGCACAAGTTACGAGCTTCGTTGGTGGAAAATATTGGTTCAAAAGCTCGAAAAAAAAGGTCTGGAGAAATCGAAATAAACCAATGAACCAATCAAGGAAAATTCGATAGAGGAATATAGCCAAATTTTCCCACCATTTAGATATTAAAGCTTGAAAAAAAAACTTTTGCTAACTTTTCCAAATATTAGAAAATCATTTGTCCTTTGCTCCTTTCAACCAATCGAGTCTCATTATGAATGAATGTCAAAAAAAGACGATTGCTCTTTTTCTTCTCTTTCAGCTGTACCAGATTTTCAGTTGAATTGCGAAAATTACAAGTTTTAATTGCTGATTATTTCTTGGCTGGAAAAAGGCAAGTGGGGGAGTCACAAAATGAGAAAATTTTCGCAATCCTTTTGATGAAAAATTTATACCAAACGTTGGGTATTATATTTTTGAAAAATTCTATATCTTACTTCATTATTTTTCCGAATCCCTGAAGTCAATACGAGAGAAACTTTTCAACTTTGACGTACCATCTATAACTTCACCGGCGGATCTTTTCAAAAAGGTCGTAAAACTTTGACTGGTTTGTTATTTACGACGGCTTGGGAATGATTTGGATATTGCTGAGCTGTTTATCGAACACCTGCTGTCAACACGTTTGATAAAATATGAATACGATGTACGTAGGTATTAAGTTAGCACTATTGGCCAACTCGAGAGACGAATTTTCGCAAAAAATCACGTAAAATAAATTGTGGTCGTTGTGAAGTCACAATGCCACGGGAACACGTTGCTGATTTTATCGTATAGAAATATACGACATTGGATGGAAGGATGGATGTTAATTGCTTTTAATAAAAATATGCTTGCGAGGTGTACCGTATAGCTAAGGTTGTCCTCTCCGCGAAGTTGAAAGGATCGTTTTTTTTACACCGTGAGCAATGACATGTCAACCTAGTTTTCTAAGTGGAATAATTTTTCGAGTTAGTATGTTGCTTATCTGCGTAAATGATCTGGATTTTGGGAAAATCCAGAGGTTTTGTTGAGTTTCTCGCGATATAGGCCTAGTTTTATATGGGTTTGATAACGAGTTGGTACATATTTTATGATAGTTGTTGGTCAAGCGTCATAGTTAAAAATACTCAAAGATGGATGGAACGAAGGGTGATGAGGCAAGTAACCCTCGTTTTCATCGGTAACGTAATTGACAGCATTTTTTGGAAACATTAGATTCAAATTGGAAATTTTTCAAAAATGATGGCCTTTGGAGGGAAGATTTTTATTTCAATTTGAGAAAAATTGTGCTTTGGTATTTTTCTTGGAAAATTATTGTTTTCAAGTTGAGGAAGTGAAAAAATTATATTTTGGCAATTTTTGTGAAATTTTTTGTTCTTGAACTTGAAAAAAATTGAAAAATTGCTCTTTGTCTCTTTTTGAGAAATTTTTGTTTTCGAGTTGGAAAAACTGGAAAAATTCTATTTCAGCCTTTACATGAGAAATTTCTGTGTTTTTTTTGGGAGAAATGAAGGAAGTCGTACTTGAGCCTTTTTTGGGCGGGAATTTTTGTTTTTGAGTTGAAAGAAAGGGGAAAAGTTGTACTTCGGCCTTTGGTTGAGAATTTTCCCTTTTTGAGTTGGAAAAAAATGGGGAAAATCGCATTTGTTTTTTACGTAAGTAATTTTTTGTTTATAGTTTGTAAGCATTTTGCTTCAGAAATGCTTGCTTTTGAAATGTAAAAAATTAAGAAAGTCGTACTTTGACCTCTTTTGGGAGAAAATTTTGTTTTTGAGTTAGAAAAAAAAATGTACTTTGGCTTTTTTTGGATTATTTTGGTTTTTGTAAAGTAAAAATTGTACTTTTGGTTTTGGCCTTTTCAAAAAAAAAATTTGAGTTAGAAAAAAAAATTAAGAGTACTTCGATTACTTCGTCCCAAACCATTTTTGTTTTGAATTTAAAGAAATTAGAAAATCTCACTTTGACTTTTAAAAAAATATGTTTAAAAAAACACGAAAATTTTCGATTTTTTCCCCTCCTCTAATTACCCAATTCTAGCTCATTCTTAGAGATATACTTTTCAACATTTGAAGACTTTTTGATTAAAGTTCCTAATTTTTGAGATTTCCTTCAACGTATATTTTTCTTCAAAATATTAAACCATTCTCTGTCAAAATGATATATTCAATATGGCTTTGGGAAAAATGGCAGCCGATACGCTTCCATGGTTTTTGGGGTATTTTCTTATCATTAACAGTGTCGAATTGATTGAACCAGAACAACTTACCTACAACTATTTATACGTGACTTCGTTTCGGGTCATTTCATTTAACACCACCTAACTGATAAGAATAGGCACCCAAAAATGATAACAACATTGGCGGCCATTTTTTTTACCACTGGTCGAAATTTTACTTATTTTTTATCTTTTACTCGCCTGAATGTTAACTGAAGCATTAAATTGGGTCATGGTCTCTTAACATTTTATGTCGACTTTCTATTAAAATAAGTGTCACTCACAAGAATATACATTTTTAAATATTTTCCAGCATTTTTCAGATTCATTGGTATTTTTAAATCGACTTTCTAATAAATTGTCACCATTCTGATGCAGTGTTAAAAATTTCTATCTATTTTCATTGCTCATCAGAATGTGAAATTTAACATCAGGGTTTCTAAAGAATTTGGTATTTCTGAGAAAAAGTACCTAATTGAATCATCGCTAAAACTCCATTTCAAATTTTTCGATCATTTTTTAATAAAAAATTAATGAAAAATTTTTCCAACTCTTGATTTTGTGACTTTTTTCCTCAGAGGGGAATCTCGAAGCTCGATATCCTCGCGGCAATCCAAAAAGGTAACGATTTTCGTCCAATCCATCTTCGTAACATTGACTTACGTCGCGGACAAAATATTTTTACGATAAAATTTTACAACTTGCGATAAAATTTTTGCGGACATATTGTATCGAATTATTTATTATGTTCATTTATTGGAGGCATCGTGTGTCCTTTATCTACGTCAGTGGCAGAGCAAACATCTCTCTAAAAAAAAAACCGCTTCGATATTTATTTTAAAAAACTGGTTGCTGATTCGTACGAGTAAATTGTGTAATTGACGTAAGCTGAGTGTAAATTATACATTTGTTTTAGATGTACAAATTAAGCGTACAATGCAAAAATGCAGATCTATAAAAATTTTCATACTCTCTGCGGTAGTCTGTGGAAATGGAGCGGCTTAAGCTCGTAAGTTGATTCATCTCGGATTAGAGAGAGAGAAAATAGCGGAGAGGAGATGGGCGAGGAGGCGTAAACGCGCGAATACATCAGCAACGAATTTTTCTCGGGCGCGTGTTGTGTTTTCTCTGGCCATAAATTATTGTCGGATTTATGGCGATAATCGATATTGTATGTGGCGTATATACAACAGGAAGCATAGCACAATTTTCAATCACGATTGATCCAAGCCCGGGGAGAGTATTTCCTTAACCTTTCTATTAATTTTTTTAATCGTCAATTTTTTTTTCCAAGCTGCTTGATTTATAGATAAACAAGGTGTTAGAACGGCTTTAATGACCTTGATGGCGGTTTGGCCATAGATGAGAGATTTTTTTACGATAGAAACTACTCGAGAAAACAGAGCGTAGTGTTATGGTGTCGACGAACTAACTGTTTACATTTCGGTGACATCATGGTCTAAATGTGGATGATTTTTGAATGATTATCGTATTACATGTTCACACGTTACAGTTATATTTATATTAATCGAATTTCATTCGGACACGGAGTCCGGAGCTGCTGGTGAAAATAATGCTGACCAAAGATGACGTCATTTGAATACGTGATGTTGATGGCATTACGGATTAAATGATGGAAAAAAGTAAAAAAAAAACGCCGATGGAAAATTAGGTCATACCGTTTGAGAAAGGGAAATTCGTAGGACAGGGGGATGGTGAAAAATTTCACGTCGAAGGAAGAAAAATTCATTTTTGATCGATACCTACCTAGACGTGCATATCCCCAAACAACCATGGAAATTTTTTGTCTTTGCGTACTCTGGAATACTTAGGTACTAATAACAATGCCGCTTCTAATTTACCTGGTTAGCTATACTATGAGTTGCCTAGAGACAAACTGGCCCCTTCTTTAATACCACCCAAGGTTTCCGAACTACTAAAACCACTCCCGTATTTCCGTAACTACATTCTTTTCCCACAGTCAATCGTGTATATCCAATAACGTTCTACCGAATTGTGGCTGGCGGGGAGGGGAAGGGGATGGTGGCGCGACGCAATCCTTTCGCAGATATCTTAATTATATCCGACGATAGGTTGCATGGCTGATATGTTGCAGAATTTTTTATCGGAAGGATTTAAAAAAAAAATCGAGATTAGAATTAGTTTTTTGTGATAGGGGGGGGGGGGAGGGGGGGGGTTAGTAACAAGAATCAGAATGATATTAGAATTAGATATCAATTGGAAATTTTTGGAAAAAAATAGCCTAAAATACGATGACCCAATAAATAAAAGCTTGAAAGTCAATTTAAAAAATCCAATTTAAATTAAAATCGTTCGGTTGAAAATGGAAAAATATCCCAAATTATGATATTTTAATCTAAAAAAAAAAAAAAAAACTTGAAAAAACGAACCGCTTATTTAAAAATGAAAAAAAAAAACATGAAAAAAGTATCTCAAAACCGGGCATTTTTAGGAAAAGTCATTTGAAAAATTTAATTTAATTTAAATAGGTATACATACGTTGAAAAATATCTCAGAGTAGGATTTTAAATGAAAAGCCAATTCAAAAATATCAATAATCGTTCATTAAAAATATCGAAGAATGTCTCAAAACCTGACTAATGAATACCTAATAATTCTAAAAAATCTATTATAATTATAAAGAAGAGGGCTGTTTTTACGGAACAGCATCACGCCTAAAGTACTGCACGAATTTGAAAGGTGAATACACCATTAGAAAGAGCTCGACGAGTAGGTGGTTTATGACGCAAAAAGTTTAGAAAAAGCTGCCTCCAAAGTGGAGAAAAGTAGAGTTAAAGTTGGTTCCCCTCCTTCCCCTCCCACCCTCATAGGCAAAAATCAGTTTTTCGTAAATAACTCGAAACGCGAAGCTTGAATCAAAAATCTAACGACTCATTGACGATAGGAAATTTTATGGGCTACAATTTTGGTTCTCTTCAATTTTTGCTGAAACAGCTTCATTTTTGAGATATTCCACGAAATACGATTTCATCTTCGACCCCCGCCCTCTTGACCTTGGCGAGAATAATGATGACGCGCTCTCAGATTACTACCTCATAAGTCAGGGTTCGAACCCCATCCGAAGAATGAAGTTTTTAGAAATTTTTTTAGCAAAATTAATTTTTTTTAGCTATAATAATTTTTTTTAGCTTACTTAATTAAAATTTTTTTAAGCAAAATTAATTTCTTTTAGCTACCTATATTAATGTTTTTTTGCTTAATTAATATTCAAATACACACAAAAAATGAACTTTTTGGATTCCTACCTCATAATTCAGGATTCAAACGCCATCTGGAGAATACATTTTTTTGAATTATTTTTAGCTAAATTAAATTTTTTGAGCTAAATTTTTTCATACACTCGGAGAATGGATTTTCAACAATTTTATATCTCTAAATTAAATTTTTTGTATCTAAATTAATTTTTAAATATCGAGTTCAATCCCAAAAAAAATTTTGAACATATCCAGAAAATGAATTTTTGGATGAAAATGAATTTTAACAACATTTTCTAGCTAAATTACATTTTTTTACCTAAATCAATTTTTAAGCACATCCGGAAAATGAATTTTCTACAATTTTTTTTACAGCTAAATTAATTTTTTTGTAGGTACCTAAATCAGTTTTTTAATAATCAAGTGAATCTCACAATTTTGTGGATAGGAATTATCCATCAAAATTACCAATTCTAGAGTTTGGGGAAACCCATAAAATTGTGGTCAATTTTATGGATAATAATTATCCACGCATTTCACCACAAATGAAAAATGCTTGAACATGTGGAAAATTTTGTGGAAAGGAATTTACCATCAAAATTACCAATTCTGGAGTTTGGGGAAACCCATAAAACTGTGGTCAATTTTATGGATAATAATTATCCACGCATTTCAACACAAATGAAAAATGCTTGAACGTGTGGAAAATTTTATGGATAGGAATTTACCATCAAAATTACCAATTCTAGAGTTTGGGGAAACTCATAAAACTGTGGTCAATTTTATGGATTATAATTATCCACGCATTGCACCACAAATGAAAAATGCTTGAACATGTGGAAAATTTTATGGATAGGAATTTACCATCAAAATTACCAATTCTAGAGGTTGGGGAAACCCATAAAACTGTGGTCAATTTTATGGATAATAATAATTATCCACGCATTTCACCACAAATGAAAAATGTTTGAACATATGGAAAATTTTGTGGATAGGAATTTTTCATCAAAATTACCGTTTGTGGGGAAACTCATAAAACTGTGGTCAATTTTATGGATAATAATTATCCATGTATTTCACCACAAATGAAAAATGTTTGAACATGTGACAAATTTTGTGGATTGGAATTATCCATCAATATTACCAATTCCAGAGTTGGGGAACCCCATAAAACTGTGGTTAATTTTATGGATAATAATTATCCACGCATTGCACCAGAAATGTAGGTAAGTAAGAGGTTTGAACATGTGGCAAATTTTATGGATAGGAATTTTCCATCAAAATTACCAATTCAAGAGTTTGGGGAAAGTGGTGAAACCCATGGATAATAATTATCCATGTATTTCACCACAAATGAAAAATGTTTGAACATCTGGTAAATTTTTGCCGAAGTTATGTGCACTAATCTAATGGGTTACTCGGCTTGGAAGTTTGATACAATTTTTTCCAGAATAATTATAGGCACAAATCTAATGGTATGTTCCATTTTAAATTTTCCTAGATTTTTGTCAAAGTTTTAAGCTCGAATCCAACGAGATATTTAATTTGAAGTTTTGATTGATTTATGACACAGTTCCTGGTACCAATTTAAGCGATTTTCTATTTTTAAGAAGTTATGCATTATGGTTGTTTTTCAAAAAGGAATGTACGATTTAAAAAGAAGTTCACGGTAGCCCGTCCGGAACGGACGGGTTATACGGCTAGTCATCAAATATGGGTATTGGATGAAAATTTCAAAAAATCAAAACCTTATAATGGCAATGAAGTTCTGAAAAAAAAATCTGTAAAATATCTCAACGCATGAAATTTCAATAAAAAAAAATCAATCAAACAACACCAATCGGCTGAAACGTTGAAAAATTTCTTACAATCTGACCTGTCAATGAAACTTCAAAAAATTCAATAAATTCATTGAATTTTTTGGTGACTTTTTAGAAAAGATTCGGGAGTCGAAAAATAGTATATTATGCAATGAGGGAGATAAAGTGATTTTCTACGAATTTTGAGGTTTATTGCCCGAGCGAAGCGAGGGAAATAATTCAAAATCGTCGAAAATCATTTATCTCCCGAGTTCCATACGATATTTTTTGTTGTAGTGTGAGTAAAAGGCGAGTTTGAGCACTCGAGCGATCGCGAGTGTGAGTAAAAGTGCACTTTTACTCACACTACGATGAAAATACAAAATACCTACTAAAACTGAAAAGCATTGAAAAGAATTTTTCGATTCGGGCAAAAATTTTAGTAAGTAGATGAAAACATATTGAGAAGAAATTTTAAAATTGAAAATTATTTATACGTATTTTCAAGAAAAACAAATTGAAAAATTTTGAAAAAATGAGAAAAAATCGGTACTTAGTACTTACCTACCATAGAATTGAAAAAAAAAAATGAAAAATATTTTCATTTGAGTATAGATAAAATTGGGAAAATACGAGTAATATAGACTTGCAAGAAAAATAGAGTGGCGTGGTATTCACAGATTTCTGAATTTTCAGTAGATTTTCACTGATTTTCCAAAAAAAATTTCAACTTTTTTATCAACTGTGCTGCAATTCCGACTAATTTTCAGTGATCAATATCTCGAAATTTTCCATACTATAAGCAGAAGCTCACATTACAGAAAATTGATTTTTCAGTGAATTTTCTCTGATTTTTCAGCAATTTTTCTCACTGTTTGTTATCAGTGATATTTTTCATTGATTTATAAATTTTTTACTGCAATTCTGACTTCTTTCAGTAATTTTCGATAATTTTCACTTCTTTATAAATGAGAGAATCACAATTACTCTCGTATACAATTTTTTGGCGATTCCTTGACCCAAAATTTGTATCCATATTGAGAAAAAAAATCTCACAAAATCTTATCCTCAACCACAGATAAAATAGGTAGATATTTTTTTATAAAACTGAGTGTGAAACCGAAACGATAATTAGCTCTATGGATAAGATGAGACGCAAAAGGGTAGCCAGCCGTAAGGGTTTTTAGTCGGGTTGTCTAAGAGATGGAAAAAAATTAATAATTGTGCTGGATTTGTGTAGCTTTGAAGTTATATCTGTATCACGCGATGTTTAAATAAGTTTCATTTATTATAAATCCAATTATACTTGGAACATGTCGCCGCGGAGTTAAGAAAAAGAAAATGCTATATGCTTAGAAATTACCTATATACTTAAGTATATAGATATCCTAATGAATGTGTGTGAATGAGAGACCAAGCACCGTGTTATTATTCGAAAGGAAAATATAAATTAAAAAATTTTTGTTATCACCGGTTTTTAGTATATTATTGAATATTACCAGTAGACTGAATACTACTCGTGGTCATAGAGGTAGGTAAAGGTATACCAACGACATTCTCATAATGGCGTAAAATTCAACTCGGATTTAATGACAATCGTGCCATCACGCTATATTGTTTTCTTATGGACGATTTATTAACCTATTTATATCGTAGCGGTGATTGGTTTATCGAAAACTGAGACCAGTTGGCTCGACGCAATTTAAAAGTCCGGGAAAGTACATATAATTTCGAAAATCGACGAGTGCGCGATAATTTCATAGTCCGGTACCGCGATAGAATTCTTTCCGGTATATGGTGAAACGAGTCGAGTTAAATGGGTAATTTTTTGCTATAAAATCAAGAAAGAAGAAAAAACGCAACTGGTTCGATTACCATAGGCTTAAGATGACGAATCATTCGTCGTTTCCTATACTACATTCCTATACTTATATTCGAATGCAGAATCTAGTAATTTTGTTCCAACGTGCTTACCTATTTAGTTTACATTGGTACTTAGTTACGACGTATTTGTGTTTTTACAGGTCTTAAGAACCTTTTCGATTGAATTTGAAAAGCATCATATTAATTGGAAAAGCGCCAAGTACGGATGGCTGGCCCAAGAGGTGTTCATACCCAAAGAACTTGGAGAGAAAATTCCACAAGAAAAATTGCAAAAGATGGAGGTAGGTGTCAATTGATCAGCGATCGAATGTGATAATCAAAGGCTCGTATTTATGTGTGATTTTATCTTTTGTTTTCAGCTCGACGACGAGTCTATAAAAATTTATGGGTATTTGCAAAGATTGGCTGTTGCCTTTGAGCAAGTTATCCAAGATCAAAGGAGCGTTAATTCTGAATTCACGAAGGAGTTCATCGAGGCCGAAACACACTTGAAATCGGTAAGTGGAATTTTCACAGATTTGAAAATTAGTTTTTTAGGCCCTCCCCCTACCCCTATTCAACTGCATTATGGTTTTATTGGATTTTGAAGATTTGGGTAATTTTAAAAGCCTTGGGAGGATAAAAAAGGGAGAGGAAATGGAAAGCAAATTCCAACTGGGCTGATTGACCAAAATGTGTTGACTTTGGAGGAATGTTTATCATTCCTCATCAGACGTATGCTTCGATTTGTTCCATTTTGTGGTCATATCAATTATTTATGGATAATTTATTGAGAAAATTGATTCAGAATTATTGAATTATCTGAGGAAAAATTCTGAAGATTTTACTTTGGATCAGAATAAAGATGGTGCTTAAAAAATTTGAAAAATCGTACAATATTCTGTTCTCAATTGTATCAGTTTTGAAGTCCTGTTTAAGTGAACGTTACTTCAACTAGGTATTTTAATAATCAGAATAGCAAAAAAAATCTAAAAAGTTGCTTATGACCTCCCTTGCTTTTGTAGCAGTGTCATCGAAGTAAAAAATTGAAAAAAAAAACTATTCACCACTTCTGAAATTGAGTTCAATTGTTTCATTGTGTGAGTTTTGGCACCACTGGACTTGGTTTTTGATTTATCAGAATATATATTTTTTTAATCCTAATATTTTTAACTAACAAGGGAATGGGGTATTTTTCTCCTTTTATTTGAACAAAATTATGAAATTTTTAAGAAAATTATATTTTAAAACCTTCTTGACCAAAATTTCATTTTTCAAATTGGTTTTCTGATTTTTGAGAAAAAAATTAATTTTAAAAAATTACATTTTTTATTGATCAATATTTTTGGAAAAAAAATTTTTTTGAAAATGAATGGAAAATAGGTTCCCACTTCCATTCCTGATGTTCCCATTCAGTAAAATTTTAATTTCTTTCTGCAGTTTCAAAATTTTGCAGAAGATTTGGAAAGTAAATTAAAAGTCAAATTTATGCCTCATTTCGAGTTTTTTTTTGTTTTTGAATTTTTCAAACTATGAACTATTTTTATTTTCTCTAGGAAGCTTTCGAATTTCTTCGGAAAGCATGAAAATGAATTTTAAAAAGAGGAATCAAAATTCCGTTTCCTTTAGAAAAGTACAATGATCAAAATTTTGCTGGAGCTAGGCTCCAGAATGAGTTGGAATTGTAATAATTTGATCGGATGGAGGGGGCGAGGAGGGCATGCAGTAGATATAAATGAAAGCTCAATTTTATTCGATTTTAATGGGAAGGATTTTTTTTAATTTTATTTTTGTTGAATAAATTACAATCTCACCTCTCGTCCATATTGAAGGCAAACTGAAATTTGTGATATATAAGTATTTTTTTCATACAGAGATGAACAGAAATTTGAATTTTTTGTGGTTATGATGCTAAAAGCTGAAATTTTTCTACAGAAAATCAATTTTTTCCTAGCTTCTCTGCTATAGATAAATTGATTTAGGTATTCAACAAAAAATTCTGTCTCAAAATTCAGGGGTGTCAAAAGTGTATTAAATTTTTCACCTGAAAATGAAGCAAAAGTATCAAATTACGTTATTTAAATTTCTGACTCCAAAATCATATCAATTTTAATTTTATTTTATGTGATTCAAGATTACTTTAATAAAGTTGAAGTATAAGAATAAGCCTATGATCAAAATTGAAAAATTTATACTTAGCTACTTTTTACGAAAAAGTTGAAGAAGAATGACCTTTTGGATTGAAAAATTACCCCCCCCCCGCCACGACCGGCAGCCCATAGCCATCTTCAAATCATTCTCGAATCATTTGAGAACTGAAACGCAGAATCCTCATCATAATAATTTTCTTCTTACAGATTTTATGCGAATTGCGAGAGATAATTCCAGAATCGAAATTCTCGCAGTATCAAAACGCTAACGAAGATACGATGCCGACGGAATTCCGGCATATGGACGATCACACCTACAGACATGTAAGAGATTGGTTAATATTCCGGGATTACATGAACGTAGTAGAATATCTCATCCAAGTAATGGAGTATTTCAAACCGAAAACTGTCTAAAGCACACCACAAAGTGAGCCGTTTTCGATAAAGCCGGGTTCTAACTTTTAAAGTCGTTTTTTTCCTGACAGTGTTATTTTTTTATTTTATTAATTTATTTTGCCAAATGTTTTTTTTTTATCTTTATTAATTATTATTTCATGACTGACGAATGATCAGATCATTCAAATCGCCTCGCATGGCGTTTTTAATTTTTTTTTTAAATCATTGACTTTTTCTTTCTTCTTCGAACGCTCCTATTTATTTTTGGTAATTTCATTGCTTTTTTTTCTATTTTCTTGTTTTTCTTATGTAAGTACCTACGTGCTAGTATTTATTTTTTACAATGATCTACATCGATCGATCGTCTCCTTTAATTTTAAGTTTCAGCGTTGAGTGGACTAGGAAGGTATTTTATAAAACGCCGCATCTGGAATTAGTCAATTAGATGTAAAAGGCGTATAAAAATTGAAAATTACAAAAAAAATATTTATTTTAATTAGAATCGATTCCGTTCGGTTGATTCGATCGATTCTGGTAAATAGTTCCCTTCGAAATCACATAAGACTGAATTTTAAAGTGAAGAGGGGGATTCTTTAGTTGGATTTTAAACCGATCGATTTTTTTGATAAAATATCATCGCACCACACGCTGAATATTTATTTTAATTTATTGTTTGTGCTGGTGCACTTGATGGATTTCAATTTTCGCAACGCCCTATGATCGCATCGAGGACGCACTACACGATTTGTGTTAAATTTTTAAGGCTGTGTTTAATTTATGTAATTAATTTATTATTTCTTTCTTTTTTAACCGACTGCGGAACGATGAATTCGGCGTTGTTTGGAATTCAAAATCAAAAGTAATCAAACTGAAATCAAAATATTATAGTTTTTAATCGAATAACTTGAAAAATCAAAACTTTATCTATAGATACCTATGTATTTTTATTGGTAGCCGTTTCTAAATGGGGAATATCTTTCAAATCTGTTCTCTGTTGTACATATTTTTATGCCTTTCCCGAGTCTGATTTAAAGAAGGAAAAAAAACATTACACAAAATGTTCATGTACATAGGAAATTTTGGCTTTTATTATTAAACCATACGGGGAAAAATAGTCTTGATGGACCTATATGACATTATGATACGTTTTTTAATTTGTACATAAATGTAATTTAATAGTTTTTATTCGTCGATGAATTTCCGATTCTCAATATTTACCTACTTTACTTAGGCTACATTACTTACTTATCTACTTACAATTGGAAATTGTAACTAATACGATTGCCTTTGAGAACCGAAATGAAATGTGTATCGAAATGCATGAGGATCTTGCCAATATTCAAGAAAATCATTCTACCTAATTACTTGATAATAATTGCGGAATATAGAATAATTGAAAAAATTATTAGTAGCCTTTTCAAATGGTTTTTGGCTGTGATTAATTATTGTACGAGTTTATACACTATATTTCCGTAGATTATAATTTATAGCGTGTGTCTTCTCTTTTCTTTTGTCTTTTTTTTAAAATTGTGTATTAATTTATTTAAAATACTAAGTATTTTGCATTTATTGTTCTTCTTTTTCTTTTTTGAAATATAATTTTAAAAATGTTTAATCAGCTTTGATCATTTTTATTGATTCTGAGGTATCGTCGTAATCGTTGATTTGGCGATTTAACGAACAGCTGGTTATTTGATGGTTGGTATTCGCAACGGGGAATATGCTTGTGCAGCAATCCCTGCGAAATACGTGTCGAGTACCGGTTTGAACGACCGGTGGCACGTTTGATCATGTGAAATAAAGAAAAAAAATACGTCGAAGATGAAAAATAAATGAAATTGTTTCATCAGCCAATCGCTAATTTGAAATAAAATCATGTTATCATTTGAAATTAACGCTTGAACTTTGCAAATAATTGGAAACTGATCAAGAGTCAGCCAAAATAACGAATGGCACTGACCACTAGGGACAGTGGAAAGAGGAAAGAGGAAAGGAATAGAATAAAATATAGATATTAACTTGAGATTTATTTTGAATTTCGACTTTCTCAGCTTCGCTATTAAAATCTGCATACAATTTCAAAAATGTTGTTTGGAACTTTGATCGTGTTGATAAGAGGAGACTTACTCAAGTTCGCGAAGGCCTTATTATGTCTGATTTCGATGTCGGTTTCCTTTGAATGTACTTGAATAGCTTTCAAAGTATAGTTCTAGAATACTAAAAAAACAATCTGTTGAGAATATTCGTTGAAAAACAAAACATAAAATTTGGGATACCTTCCAACCTCACGAGTCACAACCTTTTAAAAAATAATAATAAATACTTAATTAAAAATACTCGCAGGAAAAATATTTAAGAACACTCTATGTTGACTCCAGTTTTAATTTTCAAAAAAATTAAATGAAGAAGATATAAATTTAATATCAAACATTTTATTCCTAATATTTGGCTCTCTCAAAAGGTAGGTAGGTAGATAGTAGATACCTAGGTTCTTAAATTATTCATCTTTTGACAAAAGTAAATTCCTAAGTATATGGACCTACCTAACGAATATATTCAATTTCATTTTTTGATTTCTAATGAATTTTATATTCAGCAAAAATGTAAAAGTCTATAATATCTAATATTTTTAGTAAAAGTAGGTATAGGTAAGTAAGTACATACCTTAATACTTTTTTAAAACGTTCGTAAGTTATTTTAATTCATTCTAGATCCTTCAGACTTCCAAACAGATCTTAATTTTCTCTGTTGAGTAGTATTTTCAATTCTTTTCAAAAAATAATATTATTGAAATTATCTTACATAAAGTAAGTAAAAGTTAAGTAAGTTTATGTCTTTTTTCGAATATTTCAACAGGAAAACTACCTCTTTCGTGCTCTCAACGAGGAAGTACTTTTTTTGTTACCAAACTGTATGAAATAGGTACTTACATATTCATTTTAATTTTAATAAGGTCTGCATCACAATATCGAGTATGTCTAGAATTTTATTTCCAAAAAGAGTATAGAAATGAAATATTGTGAATTTTTTCCAAGTACAAACCGAGGTTGCCGTCGTTGAAGAAGTGAAAGGTTGAAAATTCCATCTTTGGTTCGATTTTATTTCCAATTTTAGATTTAAAAATAATTATTTTTCCCAATATTTTTGGTTGAGTAAAATAAGAAATTACCTACAAATTTTCAAAGAATCTCAACATTTTTTTCATTTTTTCATTTTTTTTCCTTCGCCCTATTTTTCTTTACCATCAGAAATTTAATTTTAAATTAATTTTTTTTGTTTTTATCCTGCTTCATAGATATCTAATTACCCATAAATTCGAACCTAATTTTTTAATTTGAAAAAAATTCTCATTTATGGTCTTAAAACAAATACGGGCAATTCATCCTAAAAAAAAAATCGTTATAATAAAAGTTTTCCACCATCGCCTCTCATCTTGGTAATTATTTTTCAATCAAAGATGATGAAATATTTTTGGTACCTACCTACAACCTACCTAGTGAGATTTTTTTCAAAATTGAGGAAATGAAAAAAAAACTACGGTATAATTATTCTTGAGCGTACGTAGGAAAAGTATCCAATAGATTATTGGAATATTTCAAAAAAAATTTCCATTTTACAAGAAATTTACGAATTGTAAAGAAAAAAATCTATAGTTACCTACCTATCAGGTAAGTATACGTGCTGAGTTACCTCTGAAAAAGCGTACACCTAAAGGTGAAAATTGGTCTTCATTTTTTTTCCTGAATGCAGTCGAATTTTCAGGATGACTGGATTGAAGTTATGATTGAGTTGAAGGACTAAACTTTCTAACGGATCTTTGTTACTTTCACCTTTTTTTTTGGAAAACTTCCATAATTTTCATAAATATAAATGATCAAATCTCACAGAACCAGAATTATTCACTTGAAAGGTTTTAAGATATTGGTATAAAACAAACAAGAAGTGGGTAGGAAGGTATCCACCTATTTTTCATAAATTCCTCTCCTAATTTTTTTTTAAATATATTCTCCACACTTTCAAAAAATAAAAATTTGCTTGGTTCATATACAGAAATTTTGATTACGGAGGTTTTGGAGTGTGCTCTTTCAGAAATCATCACTTTCATTGAGTGATTCTTTTGTCAAGAATTTTGTTAAGTGGGTAAAAAATTCAAGTAGAAAAGTAGAAGTTATTTCAACTTTTCGGCCAATGCAGCTTCATATTCGGGGAAAAAAACTGAAAGAGAGAAAAGGAATAAGTAAGACACCTTGACGAGATAGTCGATGGAACCATGAAAAATTCTCGCTGGTTTTTGAAAACTTGGTACTTATACCGTTTAAATTACGTACCTCCAGAAAATATGGATGTAATTTCTTCGTTTTTATGTGGAAATGACGTGATATTTTGAATACCGACAGTAAGTAAGTTTAAAATGATTAGTTTTCTGTAAATAAATTAATCTCAAATTTATCAATCTTGAAGCATAATAGGTAAATATGAGCACTTTGATAAGAAGAAAATTTACTCATTGACTTTTCGACTTCGTCAAAGGAAATTGTTGAACTAAAATTATTCCATCGCATTATTTTCAATTTCAAAGACTCGACGATTAAATAATTTTTTAAATTTTCTTGGAGAAGGACCGAGTTGATAATTAAGATGCATTTGAATAAAATTCCATGCCAATTATTATAAAATTTTCAAGAAAATTGATAATTTGAGGTTCTTCGATTCTTGAAATTTTTGACTCTTTTTATCAGTATCCATACACTAAAATCTTCTTTTTCACTAAATAGGTAGACGTAAATTGAGACTTTCATATTAGATGTCTATATCGAATGATCGTAAATTTAAAAAATCCACCTGAACGCGAAAAAAATTTATAAATAATTCATATTAAATTTAACCTCCTGAAATTTATTTATAAATGATTTTTTTTTTCACAAAACCGATGAACGTAATAAATTAGAGAATCCCAGATTCTGTTTTACTTACTCACATTTCAATGTAAAAGTATAGTTCCCAAAATTGATGAAAAAATTTTAATTTGATCTAGATGCAGTCCTATCTTATATACCTAAATATAGACCGAATCTTATCAGGCATACTTTGACGTGTGTCTAAATTTAGAAATTACCAATACCGAGTGAAAAATATTTCATTCATTCGGAATAACAAATATTTCGTTAAAGTATTTGTTTTAATGTTGAAGAATGTACATTTCGAATCACCTACGTCAATAATTTCACTGGAAAATTTTTCTTCTCGGAGTAATCTTTCCTAATGGATGTAGAGGTGATTCTCATAGGTACCTGTTATGTTTTATATGTGAGAGGAAAATTCCGTCAAGATGAGTATAAGCCCTTCTGCGTATTTTTTCCCTCATAATTAAAAAAACCCACAGAAGTGGTGCAGTTAGGTATTCGTTTTTGGGAAAAACGAGATAAATTATTCGGGTACCTATCTATAATTTTTAATCGCTGAGGTAAGCATTTTATTACCTAATTCAAGTGTTAAGAATTTCTTTGCTGGGTCGAATTTCCCAAATGGTTCGAAATAATTGGAAAATGATTCGATTGAATAAATTTTCCCTACCTAATCAATTTACAAGAAATCAAACTATAGGTTGAAAAATTATATTATATTTTAATTGATCTGATTTTTTCAATAATTTATTGAGAGATCTAAAAATTTGAAATTTTTGGAGAATGAAATTTTTTCAATGAAATTGAAACTAATTATTGAATGTGAAGTTAAGCTTTGAACGTTCGGAGCTGTCAAATCGAATAATAGAATATTTTATCAATTACAATGGGTAAATATTTTCGATATGTGCGTAAATAAAGTATCGATGCAATGTACAAAAACAAATCAACTTAGAAAAGGAATTTGTTCGTGATTTGTCCATGATACAGCTGTTATCTGTATACATTCGACACAATGTGTAATAATTTTCGATTAAATTAAGAAGTATCGCTACACTTTATATATACTCGTATTTTAATCAAAATCAACAGTCTATGAGATAAACGAGACTAATGACGGCGGACATGGTCCAATTAAATATTAACAAAAATTCACATCATTATCAACAGTTCATTTACAGAACTATAAATGTATATGCATAATATGAAATGATATACTCGTATCTCCGCATCTGGGGTAATCCCAGCAGCGAAAAATTGTGAACGGTAACAGGTATATCATAAAAAATCGTGTTCTACAACATCTCAAGTGCGTATTGACTCTTATCACCACCTGTGTTGGGTAAAAAAAATCCAATGTCAGATTTGACCAACAACCGTGAATTAGCAACAGCAGGACTAACGACCTCTTGAAAAACCTGTCGCATAACGTATTGTACCTATATGATGTGCCTACACTAAACACAGCACAGATTACAGAATGCAGTTTTAACAATGTATCTATATGTACATTAGGTATTCAAAGACGACGAATCGGTGTGCCGCCTGTGTTTACCCTCGAGGCGTATTTATTTAAATATTGGCACGATCTGGATACATCAATTCGGACGCTGCTGGCCATAGATTTATGATGGAATCAGCTGATTAGCTACCGCAGATTAATGATGCATTGGTGTTTGAAATACGTATGAGTTACATATCAGCTGTGACGCTTGATCCAAGCTCGTGTGAGTTAAATGGATAGTGAAATAAATTATTGAGTAGTGGAAAATTTTTGAGTGCCGAGTAAGGTGGTTTCGTACAGCAAAAGTCAATTTATTAGACCTATGGATTATTCCAGTGGAAAAATACCAGTATGCGTGTGCAATATAGATACCTCTACCTACATGGATATTTTGAAAAATCGTGAGTATCATTATTATGATTCAGATTTCATCTTAAGATTCGAGTATGCATCTCAAATCTCCAATGAACAAGAGCGTAATAAAATTGATTGATCGTTTGTGAAGAAGGGAGGTAAAGTCAGAATTACACGGGTTGAAAAAAAAATTCAATTTGAATAACAATGATAGGTAGATATTATTGTTTACACTGTTGAGATCATTTGGAGTTCTTTTTACTTTTATTCTTTTATTCTTTTTTTTTTTTTTTTTTGTAGTTAGTGAAAGAATTTGTTAATGAATGTTAACCCAAGGGTCAAAAATTCATTCTTGAGTTGATAACACTGATTTTTGGCTTTTTGAAAGGAGCAGAATTAAGAGAGGACATCAACTCAAAAATCAATTTTTCATTCCAAAGATTAATTTCACAGTTATTCAGGCTCTCAAAAATATTTTCGAAAATTTCCATTTTTTTTCACGTTTTTCAAACATTATATTTTTGATTCATTAAAGACCAGGAGATCGTATAATTTTTTCGAATCGAATAAATAATAATGATTTGTTTTTTCCCCAATAACAAACTTGCGGAGGCAGAAGAAGCTAATAATTATCAAAAAATAAAGTCTATGGGTAAGACACGATTTTTTTTCGAATTTTTCAAAATTCAAGAGCCAATATGAGGTGAGGGTGAAAGTGAAAAATAAATTCTTAAATTCAAAATCAGAATCAGACCAGTGAAAACCCAACTGACCATATCACAAGAATTTTTTAGACTTTTAAATTAGAGGCCAATTGTGGTACATATGATACGCCTAATCCATATAATTGCCAAGTTCATGAAATAGGCAACATTTTTGCATAATTTATGAAATTTTTTATCTTCAAAACCTTCTACCATTTTTCTTATCTTAAAAATGAAAATTCAAAATATTTTTGCTCAAAGAACTAACATTAAGCTACATTTTGAAAAAAATATCAACCAGGCTACTTCAATTAGAAAATTTTTTACACTGAATGAAAAATATAATGAATGAAAAATCTTCTTTGCAGCACAAAAATTTTTCCAGTTGAAATAGTTAGTTGAATTTTTTTTTGAAATGTAGCTGAATGTTGGTTCTCTGTGCCAAAATATTTTGAATTTTCATTTTTAAAGTAAGAAAAATCAAAAAATGGTAGAAGTAAGAAAATTTGAGTAAGGTGCAGTGGGGTAATTGCAAAACTGGGGTAGTTGCAAAAACAGCTGCTGGAGGCCAAGAAAAATAATATTTGACCACACGGTCTTTTTGTACATCAAGGTACCTCTATTTCTTATATTTTCACCCAACAGGAACAAAATTGGTGAGCGCATGTGTTCTCTGGAAGTGGTTTTATCAAAAAGTGTCAAAATAGCTCCAAAGTAAAATTGTAGGCATTTTTTTCAATGTGGTCCAAAACAAATTAAAAAAATAGTTTTCCGAATCGATTTCTACGTGTTAATTATTAGAAGGCATGTAAGTTTAAGGTAGGACCATTGATTTTTTAAAAATTTCATCTCGTAAGCCTTGAATATGCGATTTCGCAATTACCCCAAAAAACATGTAGTCGGGGCAATTGCAAATTCGAACTTTTTTATGATTTTGCATTTACCCCAATTTTTTCTCAATTTTTAAAAATAAAATATGGTCCGAAATTACAAAAAAAAAATATTGGGCCACCAAAGAACATTTATTATAGGCATTAAAGACGTTAAGAGATTTGTATTAGAATTCTCCAACTCGGACAAAACTTGATCAAAAAACGGATATGAACATGTAAACAGATAGTAAATTTTACCTAGATTTCGATTTCTCAATCAGAATTGAAAAAAAATGAACTCCCTCCGAGATAATGTACGACTTTGCATTTACCCCAGGCGGGGTAAACTCAAAACTTAAAATTTCAAAATTTTAAAATTTCATTATCTCACAAAGGTGTGAATGAAACGATACAAAATTTTTTCCACCAACAGAGAACCCCTTGAAGTTCATGTGACAGAAATTTGGGATTGTTTGGTGCCATGGGGTCGCCACAGTGAACTGACAAAGTGGCACTAATCAAAAAGTGGTTTGCAATTACCCCACTGCACCTTACATTATTTCCCAAGTTTGGACAGCCAATTTTTATTCATATTTCATCAAGTTTGGAAAATTCACCATTTTGTACTCATATTTTCTCAAGTTGAAAAAATATGAGTGCAAAAGGTAAATTTCTCCAACTTCAAGGTCAAAATGACAAATTTTTCCCATAAAAAGTTGAAAAATCAAAAGGAGAGAGAGAGCTACCCCCACTTCCAGTCTTAATGGTACGCCCCTGTTCGTTTGTGATAGTCAGTGGCGTAGCCAAGGGGGGTCCAGGGGCTCCGGACCCCCCCCATGAGGTCAAAAATTCACGGGCATTAAAAATAAAATTTTCTGAAAGCTTCGCCCTCGCTTCGCTCGGGCATAAAAAATCTCAATTATTTGAATTATTTGCAATGATTATGCGAAAAAAGGCTCCATCTTGATATTTCAAGTCTCCATATCCATTTTCTGCCTTCCCAAAGAAAGCTTCTGATACTATTCCTTGAAGTTTCTGGTTATTATTTTTCTTTTTTAAGGTCAAAATGATCACTTTGAAAGTTGCTTATTCCAAAATTACACCTTTATCGAAGTTTTTTCTCTAAATATTTTATGAAAATCGTGATTTATTGATACATGTATGAATGAAAGTGTTTCAAATTATGAATTTACTGTTCCCATAGGCCATTTTTTTTGGGGGGGGGTGAGGGGAATGATGAAAAGTGAACTAAAAATTTCTCGAAAAAATTTGGAAGTGTAGACCCCCCCCCCATGAGAATTTTTTTCACCGCGGGAAATTTTTGCCGCTAACAATTGTCGCTACAGAAATTCAGCCGAGAGAAATTGTCCCCGGGAAATTGACGTAGACTCGTATCGTACTCCTCCGGAATAGATACCTACCATAATTTTGAAATAAATTAAACATAATCAGATGCAAATGATTAAAAAAAAATATAGGAAAGTACCTACCTATCCACCGATTTTTTTGCACTTAAAATTTGTAACCATTTGTATTTGTATTACCTATTTTCTCATATTTTTGTAAGCCGAACTACAGCCTTAAGTGCAAGCTCAAGAATTTCGATACGTTTGAAGAATGAATTTTTTCGAAAAAGTTCAATTTTCATTGTTTTGAATAACACTGCATGGAAACCTCGTAGTTTAACTTTTTTTCTGCTATGAAGCTCGAAGGGTGAGCATTACTCGTATAAAAAGCAATTCGAACTGGAAAAACATCAATGCCTCCCCTCTTCTTCTCCCGACCCTACCGTCTCACTGCAGGTATCGTCTTGCCCACCTTTGGGGGAAAAAATCGAAAAAAATGAACAAATGGAGGACTACAGGTCAGAATCAGATCAAGTTTATTCTGTAGGAATAACCCTCTCCCCTTCCCCAAAAATATTCAACAATTTTAGGAATTGTTTTGAAAAATCAGTTTTTTTCAATACAATTATTTTTTAATATATTTTTTTTTTTTATGGGAAAATAGGTAGAATTAACGAAATGAAATCTAAAGTAGGTACCTAAAAAGATTATTACCTACTCTAGATTTTTTACGAAAACTATCTCCAATCCATTAGCTTCTCTTAAGGACAAATTTTGCTAATTCTCTTTCTTCTGAACCTTCCTTCTGACATGTAAATTATCTATCCAATAAATTATTCAGATTTCAAAAGTTTCAAATGTGGGCTCAAAAATAAAATTTCTAATTTTCAGTACTCACTTCTTTTCAAATAATTCGAAATTAAAAAAAAAAAATGGTTTCAAACAGAAAAACTTTTTATTCGAGCTGGCTATTCTCCAAAAGTAATGAACCATAATTTGAAAAAAAAATTTGAAAGAATGAACCTCCTCCTTTTGATTTTTAGAAAATGAGAGAAATTATGGAAAATCTGGGAACCACACACTTACCTACATTACAATTGGAAAATTAAGAATTGAGAAATATAACCCGAACATCATCACTTTTAATACCCCTGCTCTTCTTTATTTTCATTTTATCACCCACGAAGCATCAAGCAAACTATTGATCAAAAATTGAATCATCTTGAAGCGATGAAGTAATAGCCGACGAAAATACCTTTGAAAGATCAAAAGACCACGACTGGCGACATCGCTGACAATGCTCGAAGACTAAAATAATTTCCAATACCTACCGTCTTGTCGGCCAGTTCACTGGCACCATATTGCAAAAATATTAGATACTGGCGCGTGAATTAACGATACCGGCGCGAATTTGCTTTGACTATTTGATTCGTTCCGGAAAATACACCTATAAGAGTAAGCAAACAAACAAACTCGACAACATTGGCGGCTTCAGGGATACGTTTAGCAGAAGGCATAAAACGCGCTGATAAAGGGTCCACTTCTTATAGCATTGTTAATAGTGAAAGGTTACATCTCACTCGACGGGAGAGGTAAGAGAGAAAAAAAGACGTGTATTTGTGTGACATTTTAAAAACGTTGGCGTGCAGTTTCCTGCTGGTGACAAAGGCGTAATGCCGAATTCAAAAGCTGAGATGCTCGGTAGTTACTCCCAACGGATTGGAATCGAGGTATATATTCGCACCACCGTATATCTAAATCGCCATTCAAAAGTGTAAAAATATTCAATCTGAAATATTCTTCAATGAGGTTTGTCCGCAGCGCGAGCACAATACGTCGGGGCTGTTTAACTGTGTCTCTTAATTTGGATGAAGGTCGGATTGATGAATAGATTCGGACCTTAAATATTTTTACCTTGGGAGGTAAATTCATCTTCGATTCGTCCTCCTCCCTGGCTCTTTTTTTTTTTATTACGTTCACGCCAATACCTATGATATATTTTAGCAACGCATTTTCAAAAGACTGAAGACCGCCACCCTCGATAAATCGATAACCAGATAGGGTTTCAAAAGGTACACGCTTTTGTCAATTTTATACACGAAAACTAATTTTGTATGTAAGTATTACTTTTAGCCGGGTCGTAATTCACTAGAGATTATGGCTGGTTCGTGGTTCCTATCCTATATATTTTGTTATCAAAAAGTTAAAATTAGATGCGGACGCGAGTTGGTCTCATAACATCGAATGTGGGCTAATATTATTTCTTATCAGGAACTAATTCTCATTACAATTAGTTTTAATTTCTTTATCGTTTACATATTGAAGCTTGTTGCTTGTTTGTAGGCGATGAACTTTGTTGTTATCAATTAGGCGTATGGTGCAATCTACGAATGGGATTCGGTTTATTAATGTTAATGAGTATTATGTGCGTATAGTTTCGAGTACTGCAGGTCAAGTTGATGTTTCAGGTCTATCATTCATAAGACGGATCAAAAAAATATTGATTTTCCAATTTTTGATAAAATTAGTGCCGTATAGATAGGTTAATCTGAATGAGAGAACTCTTTTAAAAATTTTTTAACTCGCAATTCAAAGAGAGACGTAACCAGAGGTCCTCAGAGTAGGATCATTTTTTAAATTTGATACCATATTTTTTACTTTCTATAAAGGATGAAAAGTTGTGCTCTTCATATTTGAAGCATTTTTGATTGCTTCAATTCAAATGAACCCAAAACCGAGCTAAGAGTTATTTTATTCACATAGAATAATTAAGTATTGATAAATTTTTTTAAAAAAACTTGACAATGTTTCCAATTAAATTTTGATTTTATAATCAAGTTACGCAATTTATATAAAATTCAAATTTTTCATCCTGTAATTTGAATTTTCTCAACATTTTTCCAACTGCCACCTTTTTTAATAAAATTTTTCCAACTCCCTAATATTCTTTCTAAAATTTATTTCGACTCAACTTTTTTTCTAAAATTTAAATTACTTATGATTGAATTTTTTTCTAAAATTTATTATGGCTCAATTTTTTACGAAAACTGATTCCGACTCGATTTTTTTTCTGATCTTTACCAAGACTGAGTTTTTTTTCGAAAATTTATTCGTCGACTCTCGAATTAAAAAGAAAATTGAGTTGAAAAAATGTTTAGATTAAAATTGGGAGTGGATGAAAAGATTCTGTCGAAAAAAAATTAAGCTGGAAACAATTTTAGAAAAAATTTGGAGCTGATAAAAATTTTGAGAGTAAAATTTGATCAAGTTGAAAAAAGTTGAAAAAAGAAAAAATTGTGTTGAAATGGAAAAATCGTTCGAAAAAAATTTGCGTTCAAAAAATATGAAGATATCGTAAGAAAAATTTGGAGTTGAAAATTTTTTCGAATTTGAGTCAAAACAAATTTTAGAAAAAAATTTGGTCGGAATATTTTGGAAAAAAATTTAGTCTGGAATACATATTTTAGAAAAAAAATTGGGAGTTGAAATAAATTTTATGAAAAATTTGAGATTTGGGAGTTTGTTGGGAGTTGGGAAAAACGTTGAAAAAATTTTATACTGGTTAAAAACTACGAAAACGGACTTGAAAAAAATTCTAAAAATTAATATGTGTGCATAAAAATATAAAAATAGTGCACTGCATGATCAGAAATCAGAATTCGTCCTTCCTGAGAGCGAAAAAAAAACACCGCACCCTGTTGTAGCAAACACTCTAGACAGTCGTAAAAAACTTTTGATCACTAAAAATTATCAATTTTTATTTGAAGATTTTTTTTGTACCTATCAGTGCTGCCTATTGAAATTGCTATCCAAATCAAAATACATTTGATAGCACTACCATGAAAATTTTCTGAAAAATTTTAAATAAAAATTATGATTAGTAATCAGAAATTGTTTGGTTCGAGTGGAAGGTAATTGAAAAGCAGAATAAGCACTTCACTTCGTTGAAGGGGGAGAATTCTGTTTAATTTTTAGGCTAATGATTCGAGAAAGTAATCTGGATACTCAAATTGCACCTTTTAAGGAGTGATTCAAGTTTCCAGCAGGTATAGCAAAATTCTAGAGAGGTGGAAAATTGTGTTGTTTTTTTTTTTTTTCAAAAATGAGTGCGTTTCTATCTTTTTCAATTCCATTTTCGACTTCCCGAATCAACTGGAAACGATTTCAAGATTTTTTTGGCGGCTGCAAAAATTTTGAAATTTTTCAGCGCTGGAGAAAACCTTTTTATATAATGGCTCTCATGGACTTTTTCACCTAACAAAATAATCGCAGATTGAAAATTGTGCTTTAATAGATCCAGTAGGCCACCCACCAAATGTACAGGGTGTCCGATGAAGAACCTGCTATAGACTCAATTATTGAAAATAGATAATCAAGAATCACTAAAAAAAATTCAGATGAACAAGTTGCCTAAGTATCTTTGAAATTGAAAGAGCAAATGTTGTTTCCTAAAAAAAATCACGTGATTTTTTTTCAATACATGGAAATGGATAATTGGATAGTACCTAACTACTTTGAAAACTTTCAAATTTTTTCTTCGCGACTTTTTGCCTACTTTCAAAATTGAAGGGGCAAAAATTATTTCTAACGTTCTATAGAGCTTCGAAAACTGAAAAAATTTTCTCAAGTATTATGATTTTTTGCTCAACTTCAAAATTGAAGAGACTACCGAAAATTACTTCAAAAAAAAATTCAAAAAATTAAATCAAACAAGGAAATGGATAGCACTTGCGTTGAAAACTGAAAATTTTTGCTTTCAAGACTTTTTTTCTAACATTGAAAATGAAGGAGTTAAGGATCTTGTACTTATAATAAATGGATTTTCAGAAAATTTCGAATTTTCTCAAATTCGAATGACTCTTATCCCTTTCATTTTTAATCGCTATTTTAGATGCGAGTTCACACCGCCCGAGTCCCTCTGATGATAAAAGGTTATAAATTTAAAATTTTACTTTTTCTGGGATAAATAGAAAACAGTTTTACTGATGATTTTTAATTTTTTTTGTGTGTGTGTTTAGAAATTACTTAATTTTTCAGGTTAGCAGGTAGGTATTTTTCAAATTTCAGTTATTTGAGTTGATTACATCAAATTTTTATATTTTGCAGAGTCGTATGTGATGATTTTGAGAATTTGAAAATTCGCCAAAATTCGAAAAATTAACTTCAACTCCTAAAATTTTAGATGAAGGGATTTTTATGACGTAGCTAATTTTGATTATTTTTAACCTCAGCCTAGAATTTCAGTGTCGGTCAAGATATCTCCATAAAAGATATTTTACCATTATCATCTGGATTCAAATTTTAGGGTAAGTACATTATGTCAGTCCATTCTCAGACAAGTTTAATTTCCATGCCGAACCACCAAAGCCAATTTAAATAAGAGAAAAACACAGTAAATTCTGCAATCGTTCAAATCATCTCTTTCATCATTGTTTTGAAAAATGGAACAAAACACAACCATAATCTCAACCACGCATCATCCAACGCCTTATTTTCAACAAATAGGCAATACAAAAGACATTCAGAATAATACGTATGCCACGTAGATGGTTTATTCGTCCCATTCTAAAATGGCAATTTCGATAAAAAACTACTAAAAAAATCAGCGAAAACACGAAACAAGTCGAGAGCAGGAGGGCAGCAAATGCATCGTGCAATCGTATAGGTGAATAATAAATTGCAGGAATTGGTTTCAGCGCAATGTCATTAATGTCGTAGAAGCTACGACAGAAATTTTACACGCGCTTCAAAAGCGTGACTGAGAATACACATTGACGTTTATAAACGGCGCTATAGTTAACAGTTTTTTTTTCTTCTTTATTTTAACGTCTATTACGCGATAAATGTTTTGAACGAAAAACTCGTCTGTCCGATGTACGTGATGTTTTTATATTCGTTAATTATACATTTGAAAAAAATAGTACGTACGGGACGACGATAGGGACAAGGAGTAGGTAAGTGTGAGACATAGAGATATGGAGAAGTAGTAAAATTAAAAAGTACCTATCATTACATTAGGTACGCTGATTACGTCACCGGTAAGCTACCATTATCAAATACGATGGAAATGAAAAATAACATACTTTGGTCGCATATGCAATACGTTACCTGAGACCTGCTCGTACGAAATGGTACTTTTTGACCAGATAAAAGGATACAAGGGTGGGCAATGTTTTAACCAAGGTAAGTATAAAAATAGCCGGCTAATAAATAAGCCCTTCAGACGTTATCTGTACACTCGCGTCAAAAATGGGCGGCAATGTTTGCTCCACAAGCGAGAAAAATATCGAAAGGAAAAATTGTCTCCGGGGCGCTTATGTATAAAGGTGTTAGGGGCCTCCTAGAGCGCATTTAGCGCCACCAACCGCGAGACACAGCACCGGAAATGTCCTACCAAGATATGCTTTGTAAACGGTACCCGAAAAGCCGATTTCTCTCACACAAAAATACTTACCCTCTTCATTTAAAAGATAAACTACACCCGAAAGAGATTTTTCGCCTGTTATATGGACGCGCCATCAACATATTTACCAAATTCCTCACTTCGTCCGGCAACGGTATTTGAAATATTTTTTCGGTTTCGATGATAGATATACTACTTATCGGGTATATAAAAGAAGGTTTTTCTATATTTTGGTAACAAGAAGCGAAGCTCCAGGATCGAAGAGGCGTTCGACCATTCAAAAACGATTTCTTCATTTACACGATGACTTTTACTTTTCAATACGTTCGCCTTTTAATAAGCTATACATATGCAATAAGCATTTCAGCCATAGAGCGAAAAAATTTTCATACATAATCCGTACAAATCTTCGGTTTCGGTTTAAACTGGTTATCGCTGAAAATTGTTTTCAAATTGACAGTTTTGATTAAACGAGATTACGTCGCCTTTTACCCACCGGAGGCTAATGGTAAAAGTGAAATTTACGATAATAAGATAAATTATCATATTCGCCAGTGTATCTGTTTAGGTTATTCGCTCGGTGCGTTCATAAAAATTACATATTTATGGTATTCCGCCTCCATTGTCAACGTATTGCCAACTTTGTATCGGGTTTGAATAAACTTCGATTATTATCGAAATTCCAATGTGTATTGGATTATAATAAGGTATCTGTTGGATAGATATTTTGTCCTAATCGAAAACCCTTTTTTCCAATTACATATCTGTCGATCGATAAACAAATCGTTTACTCGTAAATCGTGATTATTTCGCAATATTACTTGATTGAAAACTACCTACTTAGATTGCGTTTAATTTCAATCATTTAAAAGTAATTATCATTGAGATAAGTGAGTAAATCAACCTGTTCAATCAACAGTTTTTGTGTCGTAATCGTAATATTATTTTATGTCGAGCAGATCTAAAGGAATAAGGAACTAAGAAGGTCGTTCCGGCAACTTTCGCTAGTGAACCTTACAATAGTATATTATGCGACAAGGGAGTAAAATGATTTTTTGACGAATTTTGAGGTTTATTGCCCGAGCGAAGCGAGGGAAATGAATCAAAATTGTCAAAAATCATTTTACTCCCGAGTTGCATACGATATTTTTCGTTATAGAGGGAGAAAAACGCGAATTTAAGCACTCGAGCAATTCGCGAGAGGGAGTAAAGTAGCGTTTTACTCCCTAGTAACGAAAAATTCTTTCTGGTCGTAAAATCAAAATTAACAGGGAGGGATGGTAAACGGTAGTAAAATTTTGAGCTGGAATAAGAATAAAACGAAAATTTGCCATAAATTAGTCATATACCTATTTCAAATTTCAGGCGCTAAAAAGTTCATTTATCGAATTTTGGCGAATTTTTGAAATTTTAAAATTACTTTATCGCTGTGCATAATATGAAAATTTTATCCAATCATTGAATTGAAGGAAATTTCAAGACATTCCGAAGTCATCAGAATATTTTGGAATTCATCAGAACTGAAAAAAGTACATAAATTTCAGGATATAAACATCAGCACCTAAAATCGTGAATTTTAAAATTATGCTTTAAAAGTAATTAATAAAATAGGTTACTAATGGAGGGGAGGGGAGAGATCCACGGTTATAGGTGCTCAAATTTGCATGAACCAATTTTATAGGTTTTTCTCACTTTGCAAAAAATTACAAAATTTTGTGGGACTTTGAAACGTCTCGAACCCACTTCCAATTCATTCAGAAAGTTAAAAATGGGGTATCTATCATTTTTCACCTTTTTACATCGATTCGTGCACTTTTAAATTTTTTCCTAGAAATATTTACTAATTACCCAAAAATATGGATGTGAATTGGAAGTTTCAAATTTTGAGAAAATTGAACTTTATTCGATCAGATAGGTTACCAACATGTACGTATTAAAGTTTATATAGACCATTTTTATAAACCTTTTTTTTTAAGAATTGGAATCTTCCAAAAATTTCTGGTGGCTTGAAAGTTGGAAATGTCTTGAAAGGGCTTTCAATTGATTCAGCTGGCTAAAAATAAAGTAGGACGTTAATTAAATAAGTAAGTACATATACCTCAATCAAATTATTATATTTCGCGGGTCAAAAATTTAACAGAATTCGTGAAATGAACTTTAGCCCCTGAAATTTTGGATCTGGAGTTCTTTTATAGCGTCCTTTTATTTAATTTTTTGTTTCGGCTCGAAATATTACTGCCATGCTGTTTGGAAAACCTCTCTTGTCAGATGATAGGAATGGAAAAGGATGAATCAACATGATCGAAAATTTTATAACTATTTTCACTAAATATTTAAAATCCATACCGAATTCGATTTTCTCATTAATCATTTGTGATACCATTGTACAAAAGATAAAAATTTTAAATCTAACCAACTTTTTCGTTAATTTACGATGTTTCAATGCTTTTGCTCCTTCCAAATAGTAAGTAGGCAATATTTATTATAGCTGATGAATTGGTTGCATCACTAGAATGAGTTTAAATTTAAAACAATTCTCACAAGCAGAATCAAGGAGGGGAAAAGGACAGGAATGTGCAAGGCGATGAAATGCTTTACAAACTTGAAAGTTTCAGTAAAGGCTCACGAAAAGAAATAAAACTTTTCGGTTTACGAGATTTTTTTAGGCTAAAAATATTTTTTCAAATTTTTTCACCATTCAAAAAGCGATCCCACCTAAATTGCAGAACTAAAGAAAAAAAAGTAATGGAAAAAAGTACATACCTACACCTACCTAATTGAAGAGAAAAAAAGCTCAAAAGTCAAAACATTCATTCAAAAAAAAATTCAAATGTCTTCAAGAAGGTTTTTCCAATTCAAAATTCCTGACCACCTTTCTGAGGTCATTTTAATACTAAACCAAAAAATTTAATAAAGAAGAGTTCTCCAAAAAAAAAGGGGGGTAAGTAAGTAATAAGTGTGCTGATTCTGCTAATTGCATTTTTGAATTATGCAATAATTTTAAAGCAATTACAGTTTGCAGAACTGCTAAAAAAATTCAGAAAATTATTTCAAATTTACTCTGATAACAAGCAATTTTTTATTTACGTTCTACAAAAAAATGAACAAATTTTCACATTCTGATTTTTTTTCCTAACCTTGAAATTGAACAAAACAGCAAAAGAAAATTTATATTTTCAAAATTGAAAAAAATTAATACCTAATTTTTGAAAAAATGAATACTTAGTGCTCTAAAATCAACAAATCTCATTCTGCGTCGCATTTTCTCAACCTCGAAATTAAAAGAGCTACGATCGGATTTCAAAAATTTCAAATTTTTTTCAACGTCAAATGTGGTCCGTGATCCTGTAATTTTCATGTAGAATGAAAAAAACCTCAGAACAAAATTCATCGGTTCATGATCAATTTCGAAGTTTCTATGTTTTCCAACAGACTTGCTGTCTTGCTCCTTCAATTTAATCATAGGCAAAACCTCTAGTAAGTATGTATGTAGTTGTTATGCACACGATACTGTTCTTTACCCTAACCTCTATGTCCTCAAATTAATGTTTATCAGACATCCAAGATCAACTTCAAGATAGGTACTTACTCGTTTTAATTTTATTGATTTTTTCTAGAATAATGAACTAATAACCATTCATCGAAGTATGTATTATGGATCAAGTTTATCGGCGAAAATTGCAATGGATTGGATATTTAGAGGAAAGTGAAAAATTTCAACGGTGATGCTGTTTTTTTAAAAAAAATTTCGCATTGAAAAAAATAAATATTGACGGCCTTTTACGTCGTGAGCCGTAGGATCGTATAATTTTCCATTGCAGTTCAATGTAAAGTCACTCTACAATAGCAATTCACGTAATAAAAGTTCCTATTTTTAGAACATGTTCATGAGACAATGGAGCAATTAGCTAAGAATCTGTTGAAAATTAAATACCATACGCCCCAATACCTTCATTAATACAGTACTGAAAAGAATATCTATGCAGATTACACTGATCATTACAAAAGAATACCTATAAAAATTTATAGAATGACGTTACAACATTCAAAAAGAGCCAATATTTACGTTGTTTTTCACTACTGCGTTGTTGAAGTCATTCATTCTCATTCTATTGCATCAATTTCCAAAGATTTATTTCAAAATTTCAGAACATGTAGATAACTACTTTTTAAACATAGAAAATTGTGAATTAAATCAATTTCGATTAATCTATGAAAACGTGAGAAAATATTCTGATACGAGCAGATCCGAGTGCATATTTATTTAGCCTATGAAGTTTATTTTTATTTCAATGTGAAGTGAAAATTTCTATCTCGTTCTGCTAATAAACCATAATATGTACCTACTTACACGTAGATTTCAAACTTGAAAGAACAAAGGTGCTGTTTTATTACATCATAAGTTCAGCTTTGCTTACTCTTTAGAAATTTCATTATTCACCATGTTCAATACAGTAATATTTCTATCAGGCTAGGCTAAATATTATTACTTCCCTTTTAGATAAGCATTCGTTTGAAATAGATAAATTCAATTAATTCGAATCATGAATGAAACATAATTTCTCAATAAAACATTTATGGCACTTATTACCTTACAATTTTAATATAAAAACAATATATCACACAAGATTATTTAAAAAATCAAATAAGAACAAAAAAAAATAAAAATGGTCTAAGTATATACGTAAGGACGATATTTCTTCGCTACAAATGTGAATAAGAAACATGCCAAGATAAAATTAAGAAAAGAATAATGAAATATGAATAATTTGGACATAAATTTCGATCCTACTTAGGCGGATTTTTGTAGGTAATTATCGAATAAGAATGTAGCCAAACTGCTATCAGGATTTTCGTGAACCAAACGTTTCAAGTCATTGGTGTGTCCGGCAAGTTCTCGAATAGTTTTAGCGTGTTCATGGACGAATTCATTTTCGATGAAGGAAGATGTCTGAAAAAAAAAATTAATATTAAAATTAGATTCAACGAAGTACAAAACAGACACAGGAAAAAACACTACACAACGAACTAAAATAAATCAAAATTATTTCATTTTACATATTCAACGTTACATTAATATCAGATTTATTTCGGTTTTAAAGCTCTGTGACTTACTTCGGGATCATGGTAACCTTGTCTGTGGTTGGAAATTTCTCCATGAATATAGTGAGCTTCTTCGGCGACAGTTTTCCACATACCCAAAGCTTTAGCCAAGCTTGGTAATTCGTCCAATTCCAGAACAGGGGAACCCTGGAAAAATATTTGGATTAATTAATTTACTCCAATAATTAGTTAATTCAGTGAATCCATACAGATTCGAATTTAACTTGTTTTGGTACAGTTACGTGTATATTTGTAACTTACCCAAACCAAAGTATTCGAAAGCTTTGCAAAAAATTCCAAACAGAAGTTATAGCAATAGAATAATGACAGCTGATATTTAATAATTTTATAAGTACTTACGATTTCACTGGGCATTTCCTTCTTGTATTTGAAATCGTGAGCGCCTCCTCTTTTCGTGATGTATTTGATCGTTTCGATGGCATCTTCCCATGACTTATCGGAGTATTTTTTGTAAAGCTTACCGAATCCTTCGCGGTTCTTGACGTAATTATTGAAATGGGAGGACTAAAAATAATCGAAAGGATTAAATTTTCAATTTTAAAATATATAAAGTAAACACGAATTAATATTTACCATCAACATGAAATGCCAATTTCTAGTGATATGAAGATTGACGAAATTTTGTAAATCTTTCAGAACGGTATGGGCAGCACCATACTTGGCGGTACAGTTTTGGGTTTCGCTACCAGCACCTGAGATGAGTTACACAATTAATTTAAAATACGATTTTTTTAAAACAAATAATTTATTTTACTTACCAGATACACCACTACAAGCACTGACAATTTCGCTGTAGCAGTATTCGGTAGCAGAGCTGTGGCAGATGACAACGGCGGAAATTAAGAAAAGACCAAACAATGACTTGAACATTTTCGTTGTTGAAGAGGTGATTTTGAACTGTAAAATTACAATTAGCAATAAATAAAAATTCTAGAATGAAAAAGCTGAAGAGAAATGAGATGTTTACCTGAACGAAGAAACGAATCGACCGAATTATAAAAATAGAATTATGAACGTAGTAGCACCTTTACACACACTGGTGCAGAAGGTGTAGAGTTAATACTTGAAATTAAAAACTTCAATTAACCGAAGAATAACTACATCTGAGAGAATAATTTTAACTCGAAACTTCGCTGTTCATTTTGAATAATCTTTGTCCTTCGTCCGCTCAGCTTATCAGTAGTTGTCGAGTGGGGATTCCGTATCGAAAATCGAATATCGCGAGTATCGATTTCTCTGAAGTTATTCGTGAATTTTTCATTTTTCACGTAAATAGCCCATTCCAAATCAAAATTATAAAATTATGATTATGAAAGAGGATTCATTTACTGATTTTTCTGTTGTATTCAACAATTTACTCTTGGTTTCTCTTGATTTAGACGTATATTTTCGAGGATTTCGAGAATAAATCGATTTCATTTATCGATCGATTATTTTACTGCGCACAATGGAAAATTTCTGTTTACATTAAAAATAGTCGTGATAAGATAAGCTATGGAGGAAATTTTTTCAAGTATTCCTCTCGTATGTGAATAATTCTGTTCACTTCGTTTCGTGCCATACTGTAGCTAATAATATTCTTCGTGGTTACACCTTCTGCACCAGTGTGTGTAAAGGTGATATATTTTAAGTTCCACTTAACTTTTTCATATCAAAAGTCTTTCCTCTTTCGTATTCAAATCTATCTTTCGAGTCCTACAGCAACGATGGAGTTTTCTGTACTATCATGTTTGATTTTGGGCGTTTTTGTCTTCTCGATCGGAGTCGATGCCGATACTCCAGCAATACCGACAAAGGCAACTTTGAATTGTGAGTATCAGTTAATAATCTACGATTAATACTAAGAGTTTTTATCGCTAATCAATGTCAAGAATGAGACAAAGAATCGAGGTGTACTTGAAAGTTACGTCATATCAAATTGGCATTTATGGTATAAAACGATGAAGTGGCTTTCAGAAAAATCCTGAGCAAAGATCAATCAAGATCAAAATGTTTGGTATTGTTAGAGTTCTTTTGAATCTCAATCTGAGTACGAATCTAAAAATGAGATTATGAGATTACCTGTAATTTGAATCCATGTGTGGATCTTTTTTGAAAGTTTTGAACGTTTTATTGTTATAAAATGTTTATAAGATATTTGCTTTTGCTATAGGTACTTCTTACTGATTTAGTTGATGATGGCCATATAATCCCCCCCCCCTCCAGCGGTATTCTTGGAAAGAGAGATTTTTCATTTCATCTGAAAAATGTATAAAGTAAAAAGTATACCCTTCTGAAATTTCCCAATTTTCTTTGCTCACATCTGTTTATGCATTATCAGCAGACTGAAAATGAAAATTCTCTAAATAGCAGCTGGTTACTCAAAATTTTTCATTAAAATTTGTCCCCCTCCTCTCCTATTTTTTGTTGAATTTTCAATCCAATTTCTATGGATGTATGCTATTCAGGTTTTGGAAGGGAGTACTCTGAATTTTTGTCAGATTTTTCCAATCAGATTTGACTTTGAAAATTTCAAATTATCCGAGGGGACACAGTTTTACGCCATGCAGTAAAATATTTTTTTTTCAAAGTTTTTCAGTGTAAGTATCTAATTTTCATATGTACATATCTCTAAAAATTATTTCACATTTTTTCAAATTGTGGTAGTTGGTCAAATATTCTGAACCCCGGCGTTATTAATTATTTTTGTACTTTGAAATATTGCTTTTCAGCAAATTCTTGTTTTTTTTTTTTGTATATTTAACCGATTCCTATCCATCGGGAAAATCTTTGAAAAAGTTCTGCAATGTGTAAAATACATTGAGAAACTTCGGAAAGTTTTTTCCTGTCAATATTTTTAATGGTGTTCCCTAGGGTGATCTGGAATTTTTAAAATCGAATTCAAGGTCATTAAAAAAGTTGTAAAAACCGAAAAATTCAGAGTACTCCCCTCTAGTACCTCTACCCAATCGACCAGTAAAACACAAAATGAAGCACCCAATTTTTTTTGAATAAACTGTATTTCGTCTGAAAACTATTCCCCCTCCCCCCCGGAAATTATTTAAATTTTCTGTCAATTACGTCTCAGTTCCAAAAAATCGAGTCAATCTTCTCTCAAGGATTCAAAAATTTTCAAAATTTACCCAGTATACGTGCTCAGCAAATCGATATTTTTTGGTGGAACCAACATCTGATTCATATAAAGGGCGCTACATACAAAAATTTTCAGGTGTACGAATTAATAATTTGAGTGCAAAAAGCAAATTTGTCATATGGGGAATTTCCATTGTTTATCGTTGTCATATTCTTCAAATATTTTGATAATGAGCAATACGGAGTCAGTAACTACTATCTAGGTCCAAAGTAATATTCTATGCCTATGATTTATGTGGGTATAATCAGTAAAAAAAATGGTTTCGTCATTGTTATTTCATGTACGGAAATGTTGACAAATTCGTCATACAGGAAGGACAAAAGATAAAACTACTTATTTTTTCGATAGTCTTAGCTATCAAATTGAAAAATAACCCATCGTTAAACAACAATTCTCGATATCAAATCCTTCTGGGTCTTTCGATTGCTTATAATGAGATGTAATTAAATCATTGCCCAGCATCCTATATGTTCTAATTTTAAATGAAAAAATAAATTACTAGACCGTATGGTTATTTCCGATCATACAAATAAAAGATAAGAGCTCTAATTGCTTTTAATTCATGTACCATCTTTTTATAGGTTTCTTTGTCTTATTTGAACTCTTGAAAATTGATAAAATATGCCATTGTTTTATTTTCTTTCTTTAAAGGCAAAGTTTCACCAGCCCAAATGCCTACAGATTGGATTACGATGACTGCACCGTGTACTAAATTAATGAAAGCCCAAATACAAGAAGAATTGATAGCTTCGATGACTTATTTAGCTATGGTAAGCCTATCATGTTTGTTTGTTGGATTCATTGCAGTATCAAATTCGAATAAATACTGATTGAAGGAAAAAACTAAACAAATATTGCGATAGTTCTGGTCTGTTGCAATTTTTTTTCAAATGATTGCTTTCTTTCGCGAACAGATGCACTCGGTTGCATTCTGTTTCATTTTGTACTGATATTTTATGAGACAAATGAATCAGATTGCAAAAGTGACATCAAAATCATCGAAAAGTTGCATTTTTCGAATAAGTATTAATTTTGCAACCCAATGAAATTTTTATAAACAATATTACACGGCGGGTACCAACTTATCTGTACATTTACTAAAGCTACCTATGAATTTTGAATTATTTATTAAAAATATTATATGTATTTTAGGGAGCTCATTTTTCTAAAGATACCATCAATCGACCCGGATTTGCCAAATTCTTCTTCGATAGCGCTTCGGAAGAACGAGAACATGCGCTCAAATTGATCGGTTACTTGTTGATGCGCGGAGGTTTAACTCAAGAGATCAGTCAACTGATCAGAGATCCGGTAATTATACATTTCTAAAAAATTACGTGATTTTTAAAATCACAAAATTTTCTGTTTACTTCTGATAAGTTTTTCGACCTGCCAAATCAACTGAAAGTAAGTCTTTAAGACATTTCGAAATCAAGAGAAATTTCCAAATTCTCCAGCACTGGAGAAAACCTCATTCGAATGAATTGAAAATTTTCTTTCCTGATCTAGTTCTGGGAGGTAGGTATTAATATTTTTTCCTATGAAAATCATCAAGTTACACCGATTTTCTACACTATTTTCAATTGTTGAAGAAAATGTCATGTACTTACAGTGAATTTTTCTTCAATTTGAGGAAAGTGATGATGAAAATCGTCATCGATGATTTTTATAAATTAAAATATTCTTACTAACATCATTTTTCAATGAAAAAAATTTCAAATGATTTTCCTTCGTTTTTAAAGATTTCTGAAAAAAATAAGATGATTCGAATGATGATGAAAAATGGGTGGTGGTGGTATTTCTGAATAAAGACATTCTTTCTTGAACCACTTTTTACAAAATTAAATCTTTTTTGTAATTTTTCAAAGTTTTTCAAACATTGATTTTAAGATTATGAGAAGTGACACGTAAAGTCAAAAAAATATGAAAATTTTGCCACATCGTTTTGAAATTCAAGCACAACTTCTTGCCTGCTCCTTTTCAATTTTCGAAAATTGTGCAAAAAAATCATCAAAAGTAACGAGCTTTAGCCTTAAAAAGCATCCATAAAAAAACGTATTTTTAAATCTGTTCGTTTTCCTTTCTGGTTGATTTTCTAGCCTTGAAAAGCATCCATAAAAAAACGTATTTTTAAATCTGTTCGTTTTCCTTTCTGGTTGATTTTCATGACGCCTCTTTGTAGTCTGCAGGGATTAGCTGGCAAATTATTTTTGGTAAACATGTTTACCATTTAATGACGTAATTAATCTTTGTTCGAGATATAATTCGAATTACGATTTTAAATCGTCACGATATAGTTTGTAAATTGGAAAAAAATATGTACCTAGTCTCAATTCTCCAAGCTGTATAGTTATCTAATCGTCGATAATGGATTAAAAATATTTGAATTAGAGCTGATCGTAATGACCTTTGGGTTTGTCATTATGATCGTAATTTTTTCTATCAGTTTTCCTGTTTGAAGTAGTTGCTTCTAAATATGGTTTAATAAACGTTCTTCAAAAATACATAGATTAGAAAGTTTTATCTGAAAGTGATTTAAAAATTTATCGATACGCGGATGTCATTTTTTAAATGTGTAGTAGCTACTTGAAGCATGACGTGGTTTTCAATATCACGCGTATAGATATTGGTGCTTGAAGGATGTTGCACACGTCTCTTTTATTGACGACTGAATTTATTATTTTTTCAGCTCCCATTGTCCGATACCTGGGCTGATGCAAATTCTGCTTTGAAGGATGCTTTGTCTTTAGAAGCCAGCGTTACTCGTAAATTGCGAGATATTGCAATTACTTGCGAAGCTCCTGGCCAAGAAGCTCAGAATTTCAACGATTACCATGTAAGTTTGAACAAAAGATTGAATTTGTCATCCATGTTTTCTCTTTGTACAAATATTAGCTGGGTTTTGTTATCTCTACACAAGTACCATTGTTCTACAAAATAATACAACAAATATTGGTAATATCTCGGTGGTGTTTGGTGAATGTCGATAAGATAAAACCTTGTATTGATTAGAGTCTAAGTCTGAGAGGCCTTTCTGTAGGATTTATTTTTCTTTGTTATGAACAATAGAAACCACGTAGATTTTTGTTTGATTTCGATAACCTTTGAGAACTAGATTGAAGACGGATGTTGGATCGATTTATGATTTAACTGTATTATTTTATTTTATATTTTAATACGAGAATAATACATCGATTTTTTAAAATTTTTTTTACAGCTTGTCGATTGGTTGACCACCGAATATTTAGACGAACAGTACAAAGGACAGAGAGATTTGGCTGGCAAGATTTCCGATCTTGGAAAAATGATGAGTGCTCATGGACCGCTTGGAGAATTTCTTTATGACAAGAAATTACTTTCTGGAGAACCTATTTCCTTCTAAAAATTATTACCGTTTGGACGTATTGTACATATTTTATTAAATTTTATTTTTCTATTTGTGTTATTGGAAACTAGGTGCGGTAGATTTGGATACGTAAAGTTATGCAATGAGTACCTTTTATTATGTTATTTGTTTGAACGTATAATCTTAGTCTTTTTGATGCCATATTTTTTTAATGATCAAAGTTAAATTATATTTTTGAAATTTTTACCAACGAAGTTTTTTTTTTTAACTGAAGATGAATCGGTTAAGAAGTTTTACTTGTATGACCAATTGAAAAAATCGCAGTAGTTGAGAAAAAATCAAAAATTATTTTGATTTTGCCTGCCTTTATTTTCCCACAAAAATTAAAAATTGTGAATATTTATCGAGTGATTGTAATCTTGGCGATGGGTAATTTAGCTAATTAGGCAGTGGCTGATTCATCCCTTGATTCATTTGTCGGTAGGTGTAGATGATGTCATAGATAAGTTTGTCGAAGAGTTCCGCTAATCGATAAGAAATTTGTTTCCAACTTTTTAGTAATTTCCATTCTTGATAATGTAATTTGAAAAAGGATGTGAAAGTGAAAGTATTCACAATAAAAAATAAACATTCTAGTTCTAATTATATTTCTGATAGTTAGAAATAGGTACCTAGACCTACCCGAGAAACCACTGCGACAAAAATCGAAACCTTGATTTTTGTCGTTCTATATTTTCAATTAGGTGCCTACAAGTCAACATTTCCATTCCACTTTTATTCGTGATTTCATGTAATAATTTGTTATTTCACTCGTTTCGGGATACTCTATTAGCAAAGAATTAATTCAGACAAGCTTGTTTTTGTACCTACTCCCTACCTCTATGTAGGTAGGTAGGTATGTACTCGATATGTTGGAATACTGTGTAGGTAGGTAAAAAGTCGAAATACAGTCACCATGTTTCAAGTTTTCCAAATCTCAACTAATAACACTCCGAATTCCTTCTCATTTTGAAATTTAAATTCGTCTCACATTTTCAATTTTCAACTCAGATCAAATTCCATTCAGTGTGTTCCTCTTTGATAAGGTTACGTGCGTACAAATTCATTTCATACAGTTCCACATTCCAATAAAAATTTCAAACCAATAAACCTTTGCCTTGTGTTCGTTACACGGAATATGAACAAGATAAAATGAAATCGTTCTCCATTTGACTAAGGTTTGTCATCAAGTTTTCGTGGTAGAAACGAAAAAAAAAAAAAACATTCTGAGTACTTTCGAAAATTTATACGTAGGTACTTCTTTGTTTCCAAAATTCCTAAACCTAAGCTGGCTATACTTTTATCAACAATTCGAAGATAATTTTTAATTATAAAAACGATGTAGTATCTGCGCAGAAACTTGGGGATGAAAATTTTCAACAATACTTTCATAGCTTAGGTATCTACCTATCGATAGAATTTTTGAAATAGTAAGATAAAATCACGCAATTACTACAAATAGAACGATTCTCTCATTGTCTGGGTATCGAAGTATCGAAAGAATTTTCGAGATAATAAGATAAATAACACGTAAATAATACTGCAAATAAAACGACGTACTTATTACGAAAGGAATAATAAATTTTCATCATACAAAAATAATACACAATGATAAACGTACAACAAGTAACGAAAAAGAAAACAATGATGAATTATTAAGAAAAAAATGAAACAGTTTCCAATCCTTCGGGCATATAATTCAAACCGGATACGTCTTTGTGCTCCAAATTGTAATTCTGCCCATATCCTAGGAAGAATCATCCAAGTAGTAGATTGAGATTAATTCAACGAATTTCCCAATTCGTAAATTAGTTGCATTGGTAACTCACCTAAATCCTTCATTAATCTAGTAGGAGCGTTTCGTAAATGTAGAGGTACTGACGGCTGAGGACCTTTGTATTCACTAATGTACTTTTTAGCAGTTTTCAAAGCTGTATAAACTTCTCTAGATTTTGGAGCTCTAAATTGAAAAAAAAAATTAAGAACAGAGCAATATTTCGATGATCAATTTTTTTTAAATTACCTCGCCAAGTAAACAGCTAATTGTGCCAGTAATACATCCGATTCAGGCATACCGATGGTCTGACAGCCGTGTAAAGTTGAAACAGCTAATATCAAAGCTTGAGGATCAGCTAGTCCTAAAATAATACTCAAATTAGAATTTCATTATCGATTACGACTAAGTTTTACAGTACAATTTACCAATATCTTCGCTGGCAGCTCTGACTAATCTACGAGCAATGTAAATTGGATCTTCACCACCTTCTATCATTCTTGCTAACCAATACATAGCTGCATTATCGTCAGAAGCCCGAATCGATTTATGTAGAGCTGAGATAATATTATAATGCTCTTCGCCATTTCTATCGTACAAAAGATGCGATCTCTGTAATACGAAAATATTTACAAAATTACTACCATCGCTAGAAAAACCTGACAGTATCATTGGGAAATATTATAATCATACTTTTATACTCTCTCTGATATCAGACAGAGTTATCACAGCGTTAGTTTCATTTTTACTTTGTATAGCCATCTGCAAACTATTCAGTGCTATTCTAGCATCACCGTCTGATATCTCAGCTAACCATTTGATCGTGTCTTCGTCGATAGAAAACGATTCTCTAAAAATAAATCATACGTATCTCAAGTATTTGTTAAAGTATCGAATTATCAAGCTTTAAATTATTAAATTACTGAACATCTGGTTCTTCGTTCGAAGCTCCAACGTAACCTCCGACATGATCAACAGCTCGATGTAAAATATCGACGATATCGTCGACTGATAATTTATCAAAAGTTATTACTCGACAGCGACTTAATAAAGCATTGTTCAAGCTGAATGATGGATTTTGTGTAGTTGCTCCGATCAGTGTAATTGTTCCATTTTCAATATGAGGTAGAAAGGTATCCTAAGCGAGGAATATTTCATTAGATTTGGCCATTTTAGACTATTACTGAAAAAATTCTATTACCTGTTGTGACTTATTAAACCGATGAATTTCATCCATAAATAAGATAGTTCTTTTCTGAAACATTCTCATTTCGTTTTTGGCTATGTTGATTACTTCTTTAACATCTCCAACGCCAGCAGTTGTAGCATGAAGTTTAACAAATCTGACACCAACGCCTTTCTTATTTTTACCCCTTTTGAGTAAAGTTTCCTTAATAACATTCGCCAATGTAGTCTACGAAAAAAAATTATACATTATTGAAAAACTCTGAAATATTTTCGTAGCTCTACACCACACGTACTTTTCCACATCCTGGAGGTCCCCATAGAATTAAACTAGGGATATCAGCAGCGTCCAAAAGTTTCCTCAATAGAGTACCATTTCCTATAGCTTTTTCTTGACCAACGAAATCTTCGAGATCTGATGGTCTCAGAGCTTCAGCCAACGGAACTTTAAAATCGTAATCTTTCGGTTTGTCTTCTTCCGGTGGATTATTATTTTTCGTCTGAAATTGATTCAAGTTTTTAGATATTTCAAATGTAAATCATAATCGATAAAATAAGATGGAAAATTACTTGTTCAACTCTGCTAGCTGCAGCAGTAGTACTTGCTTCAGGTTTAACTTGCTTGCTGGTTTGAGGTGATTCTTTAACATATTCTCGTTTTCTTTTCGGTGTTGTAGCCGGACTTTCATTTCGACTGTTTAAAAACAAGCAATTATTCACATGTTGTTCGATTACCTTTGTACTGAAAACTTTGTTGCAAATTGGACAGTCTGAATTAGTGTCCATGGTGGTTTATATCATTTTACGAAGTTCTTAGCAGAATATAATACAATATGTGATAACTTAATTCGAGTATCTAAAATTTAATTCAAAATCATTCCATGATTTTCAAATTCGCGCAATTTTTCTACTTTTTTATCAAGAAACTCTTATCAGTGAACCGCCGGTTTAGCTGATACGAATAAAGCACGGGAAACGCATCAGTGCAGCCACCATTCTGTAACTTATTTAGCATGAAGTGAGTTACAGAATAGTGGATACACTGACACTCTTGCCGTGCTTTATTCGTACAACCCCTGAAGAGACAGATGGACCGGTTCACCGGTTGATTGTTGATTCGATGCTTCTCATCTTATCATCTTCATCTCTTGTATAACTTGTAAGTACATTGATACTACGATCACTGGAAAACTGGTGGAGAAGAAATTGTTTTATAATTTGTGTTTATTCTCATTTTTGATACAAAGATTGTCTATTGTGAAACTGTGTACCTTTACCTGCCTAAAATAATCTAAGTAAATTGAAGTTGTAGTCTTGTACGTAGTGTTCGGCGTCCCTTTATTCAATTCGCTTCCCGCAGCTCCTGCAGCCAACGTGGATGGAATATTCCAAGGTAAACATATGTATTATCTTTATCTAGACGTTTTAATTTTGAAATTTGAATCCATTTATGTACAGTAAAAAATCATGTCATTTGTTCAAAATCTTGGGTGTTCAACTAAGATTTTCTGCAATGAGGTATTCGGGGTTGGACCAGATCAGTGATAATTTTAGTCACTGCATTCAAGTATCGGTCTATTGATTACGAACTGGCTCGGACGTCGGACTTGGAAGTACATTCGAATATCTTTTTCAAGATCAAGTTATCTATTGTTTCCTCGTAGTCGTCATAGTCGATTCATGAGTAAGATCCAGAGATATCGTCAATTTTATTGAATGATGCAATAATACTTTGAAGCATTTGAACCTGAATCTGAGCCATGTTTATTCTTTACTAAATTATTCTAAAATCCCTCAGTTTGATCGTTATTCTATTTCATTTCTTTGTGTCGTAAATCATGTGAATAAATTGGCAGAATTTCTGATTTTGTTGTTCGTTAGATTTTGTATTATTGCATCATTTCGTAATCTACGACTCTACGAGTAGCTTTGTTTTTCTTCTACAGAAAAATCACATCATAATTTCACCTATCGATGCAATAAAGAATAATTTATTAAAATGTCCAACATTTTGCGTTCAACATTAAGGTATTCCGTCCGGCAGTTACGTATCAATTGTGTGAAACAGACCCATGATGCTCTCATCAGTCGAGAATCTTTTCAAATCCGAAAATTATCATGGTATAACTTCTCATTTTAACCTAAATTTCACCGTCTTATTATGTTTTGTTATAGTAACACCACTATTTTCCATTTGTCAGTAATAGTTCTCACCTCAACGTTCGTTATTTTTCTTATCGACGATCGGCTGACGAGAAAATGGATATGGTATGTGAAAATCTCCAAAAAAATGGACGAATTACTTTACGCGAAGTGCAAGAAGTTCTCAAAGATGTTGAGTCGGAAGGTTTGAGTACTATTTATTTGCAATATAATATTTGATTCTGCAGTTCGTTTGGTTCCACATGTACACTTACAATTATCCTGGTATTCTTATAGAATGTGGTATTTCGATGTACCAATGGGTTCAACTTATTCATTGGTGCGGTAATCCACTATCGGAAGAACCACCCGAAAGAAGAATCCAAATGGTTCACGATGTATGGAACGTGTTGCAAAAGCGAAGTAAGTAGCTAGCTAGCTACCTAATTTTTATAGTCTGTTTTTTTTAACTTGAGCCCTGACTTTTTGTAAACAAAACTGAATTAACCAATAGGAAGCGTTAAAAATTCGGCGTTGTTGCCACAAATTTTTTCAACTCATAAATGATGGGCTCAGTAATATTCGGCTCTTTTTATAAACATTGTAAATTTTTTCAAATTATTAATTTACCAAAATGAAATATCTTATCAACAATACATTTGGCAACACCAGGAAAAAGTCAGGGCTCAAGTTAAAAAAAACAGACTATAAGTAATTTTTTTTCTAAAACAACTCTATAACTTATTCTTACGTGTTGTATGGATTTGCTTTAGGAAAGTGCTCGTTGTATATTGGTCACTATAACGCTCTATTGAAGGTTTACTTGGAAAATGAACATGAATTCTCTCCTACCGATATACTAGCCGAATTGGATAAGAAACACATACAGCCAAGTCGTCTTACTTATCTACGTTTTGTTACGTATTATTGTCAAAAGAATGATATGGAAGGAGCTACTCGTATGTTGCAGTTGATGCGAGAGCGAGCATTTTCTACCGATATAGCCCTCTTCAACGCCTTTGTGTTGGGTCATTCTAGAAAAAAGTAAATTGTCTCTCTCCTATTCGTCCTATTTTCGAGGAGAATTCCAAACATAATTCATTACTTTTTTCAGTGATATGGCAAGTGCTGAAGGAATATTGAACGTTATGAAACAAGATGGCGTCGCCCCATCAGGGGAAACGTATACTATTTTAATTTGCGGTTACATAGATCAAGGAAATTTAAACAAAGTGAGATCCCTCTTGGAAGAATGCAAAACTAATAACATAAGCTTGGTTTACGAAGATTACTTGAAAATAAAATATCATTCATCTCAGAAAGGTCTTGACATTGACGAGGTAGGTAAAAGCATGAAAAAGAACTTATGACGAAGGACTACTATCGCATTTAAACATATTCATTGCAGATCTTATCAACATTCGGGTTCAACGATGGTCGCCATAAAGAAGCTATTGATTTTATTAACAAGTTGGTCAAAATTGAAAAACTAGACGATGCTCTGAAAATATTGAAAAATATGGTAAGATCTACACCTAAAGAAGAAGAGCTCATAGAAGAGAACGAACACCTAAAGAGAATAGTGGGCGATCAATGGGGTGGTAAGAGGTACATTTAACAAAACTTATAAACAATGATTTTAATATGTCCAAATAATGATGAAATGTTTTTCATTTTTAGATGAGATTGACGTATTGGACCCAGATGATCGAGAAGAACTGATAGGAACATGTATATTTCGAAGATTGGGTAAGTGTTAGTTATTCAATCTTTCTAACCTCAAACATATCTTCTGAAATGTTTCCCCCATTTTTTAAACAGCGCTGATTTCATTTTCACTCTAACCATTTCATATACCTGATACATATTTTTTTTTCATTACCTTATCATTTAGGTACGTCAATATTTTGTTTGTAGTTTTTTGACCGAACTTTGTCGTCACATTTCAAGATTTTTTCATTTTGTCTTTCAAAATCATTTCAAAATTCAAAATTTTGCCATTTTTTTTCCATAAAGATGTTCTTGAGTGGATTTTGCACAAGACAGTCAAACCTGGAACTCGAATAACTTCATTACGTCACTTACTAATACCGCTGAATGTCGTTATTGTCTTTTATACTTTTTTTTTTTTTTTCGAAGTCAAGAATATTTACGTCATTTTTAAACAGTTCAAAATTTTCTGATGAAGTTTTCCAATTTTTCCCTCGTAATTTTATCAACTACTAATTTTTTTCTCAGAATTTTCTCAACTAAAATTTTTTCTGATGTTATTTTTCCACAACCAAATTTTTTTCTCAGAATTTTCTCTACTAAAATTTTTCTAACGTGACTTTTTCCACTGAAATTTTTTTCTAAAAATTTTTTCCATTGTTGAACTTGAATTTTTTTTTGTAAAGAATGATTTCTGTTTGATTGACGCCATAGAAAAAATTTTCTCACAATATTCATATCTGAACATTTTTCCACGTCCAATTTTTTCTCAGTATTTTTTCAACTTGAATTTTCATCGTCAAAATTTTTATGATGTTAATCACACAGAAATCATTCTTTTCAAAAAAAAAAAAAAATGTAAGCAAGTTCAGCAATGGAAAGATTCGTCAGAAATAATTTCAGTGGAGAAAATTATGTCAAAAAAATTGGTCGCGGAAAAATAACTAGTTCGGAAAATTCTGAGAATAAGAGTTGAAAATTTGGAAAACTTATTCGGAGTTCTAAACTTTTTAAAAATGATGTAAATATTTTGGGCTTTGAAAAAAAAAAGTCAAAACGACATTCAACGGTATCAGTAATACCGCTATGAAGTTATTCGAGTTCCAGGTTTGACTGTCTTGTGAATTTCCATGTTATTGATTACCTAATTTTTTCGAAGATGAAAATTATTTCATTTTGCCAACGTGTGAAGAAATAATTGGAGGGTTACAGGTGTGAAAAAGAAAACGCAGAACACGTTATAAGATATTTTTATAATTTTCTTTTGCCAGTATTTGATGACTTGTATGTGAAAAGCGACGAAGTGGAGGAGAGACCCGGTATCGACCATTAGGGCGACTTTCATCATCCCTCTAGGTTTTCCAAGTACCAGCGGAGACGGACGGGCGTATATATTTAAGAATTCTCATTCTATCCTAATCTTAGAAATATGTCATGTTCATGATAAGAAAAACTGAGACCAAGGTGCAACCATGGTATAAAGCGGTTTGATTTAGTGATTTTTTCAACCATAATTTCAAATCCTAGTAAAATCACACGTTTCATAAACAATTCCTTTTGGCTAGATGTAGGTACATTTCATTCTTGCCGCAAATTTCATTTTGTTTATTTTATTCTCAAGTTTTTACTCTTTATTTTCGCGTTGATCGCGAGAAAAATAATTGCAAAATTTCATCACTCGCCAAGGATTTTTCACAATTCGAATTTTTTATTGAACATTATTTTTTTATATGGTAGGGACCCAATGATCGTCCCCTGTTTCCTTTTTCGAAGTTTTGGCTCCCTAATGTGATCAAAGTTGAAAATTTCAAGGTCTATGGATAGTCTATAGCATTGACCACTTGACTCTAGAATTGAAATTTTTCAGAAATGATTTCCCCCTCCTAGCTGTAAAAAAAAAAACGAAAAAGCAAAATTTCCTTTCTGTAGAATCCAATTAGTTTTTTTAAAAAGGTTTAGCTTTCGAGATACATATTTTCGTTGAAATTTGAAAGTTTGGCTTCTTTTATTGAAAATGTTTCAAAAATTAAACCTTCTGAGGAAACCCCGAATGGATTCTTCTGAAAATTTCTGGCATGCTCGAACTCCTCCTTAGACTTCACAGAAAAAAAACAAGATTTTTTTCTTTCAGTCTTGGATAACTTCTTTTGATTTTTTTTTCAAGTACTTTTTTAATTTAAATTAAATCAATATAACATAATTAATATTAATGAATTATTTTTAATAAAATTAAATTAAATTAATAATTAATGAATTACTTTTAATATAATTAAATTTAAATTAATAAAAATGTTATTTTTAAAAGAATTTTAAAGTAATTATTTTTATTAAATAAAATGAATTAATATTTTATTATGTACAAATTGCCCGTCACTTGATATAAAAGTTTTTGCTAAAAAATAAAATTGCAAACCTTTTTAACATTCCAAAAGAGAGCAAAATTTTTGTGAATGTTTAATTGTTTAGTTCGAATATTTGAAATACATACCCCACAGTACTTATCTTCTTACCAATTTTCGGTACCTAATTTTTTTCAGCTAAAATCTAAAATGACTGAACTATAACGGAGAAAAAAATACCTTAATATTAAAATTTACACCACCGAGCTTTGAAAATTTAGAGCTGACTAAAATGAGTCTCTTTTTCACTAGCAACTCGATAATACAAACTTAACAAACCTGCCAATCTGATGACCATGAATAATGAACATTTTTGCACGTGTCCGTACTACCAAGCTTTCATCAAGTTGGAAGATTAATCGTCACGAAAAAAAAAAAAAAAAAATGGAAAATCCGCACTATACCTAGGACCTACCATACAACACACCGTATTAAAAAATATGCCAAATACGAAAACCTTCTTCGGTATTGCATATTATCATATAGGTAAAGGTAACAAAAGCATTGTGAAATTTCATTACTGACAGATTCTGTCACAAACACTTCTCGTCAGCTCATCCTTTTGACAATTTTTCGGTCATATGAAGAATAACACGCAGATATTTTGTATTGACGTTTTATTCGTGTTACGAGCGTTGTTCCGGATATTTTCCAAATTTCGAAATACTCCGCTGGTTCTTTCGCGGATACACGCATAGTTATTCACTGAGGAATGAACTTCTCGTTATATTTCCATTTTTCAATTCGAAATTATCAAGAGTCTTATTTCCACGTGTGACTGAATTCACGTAGGGTATATTTTTCATAGATTTTCGTTGCTACAAGGCCAAAGGCGAATGGGCATTTCGTTGATTCGTGTTATGTAACATCATTATGAGCAAGTTTTATCACCCAAATTGAAAAATTTAATTTTAATGGTTAAATTCATTCTTCACACATCTTTATTGCTCAAGAACACGATTAATTTTCGCGAAAAAAAATCTTTTAGAAGTTATAAAATTATTTTTAATTCTCAGAATATCATTAAATTACTCATCAAATTAATGCATCTCGAAAATTTGTTTACTTTGAAATTGCATAAAAATATCTTTGGAGAGATATTCGAATAGAAACCTTGTGTTCAAAATACGTTTATTTGTAAACTTTCATTTAAAAATCGCTGGCAGATGCATTTTTATTCTCAAGTTTTATGTTTTCTATTCATATGGGAGGGAGTGAGGAGAGGGAGATCCATAATCATTTTTTTCTTCTATAAAGCTAATCAACCAAGAAAATAGAGATTTCACTGTTAATAATTTGATACTTTATAAGGATATGCATTCGGGTAGTTTGCTATTTTGTGTTTTTTCTATTTTCAAGAAGCAATTGTCAATTTTTTCAATTTTTAGCAAGATGGAATTTTCCTGAACATTCATCAACTTCTAAGAATAATTTAGGGGCAATAATTGAGTGAGGACGTCAAGAGATGGAAATTCTTGACTAATATTTTCAAAGTCTGGAGACTACTGTGTGACTTCTCCCTACCCACCTCCTCCCCAAAGTCAAAACGATACTACCTAGAGCATACTTCAACTTCAAAATCAATATCAAAAATCACGTTCTAAATATTTCGATCCATTCCTGCAACCCAATTTTTACACCAGCCGACATACAGCATTCATCACATCCGAAAAATTCGTGCCCATTACCACACGAAAGTCCTTCTTGGCAAAGGAAAGAAAAATAATGCAAGCTTGCAATACCGAAATTCTATTCATATTTGCGGTACAACGAGGTAACGTCTTGCATATAGTTATTTCATTTAAATTTATTTCTTAAGCGAACGCAGCATCCTTTGAAATAATCCGGTAAAATTTATGTTCGCCATAACGGCACTGTAACTGTAACACGCGATACACTCGTATAGTAAAACAGACCAGAACGAAAAAAGTAACGACCAAGTTGAGGGGGAACCAAAAAGGACAAACTTTCGTAATAAGTCCATCTTCTGTAACGTTAGGTAACGCGTGATGTAAATATCCAATGAGTTAGGATTTAAATAAATCGTACCGAGTCCGCTAAAGTGTATATAGTTAATAGAAAGAAAAACATATTACACGTTTTATTCATAAAAATTTTTCACTCACTCGATTTTTATTACGGCGACAGAGCCGCAGTTTATTAGAGTGAAATTCTTCTCGCTGATAATAAAATATGACTTTAGATGAACCCGTATCGAACCCTCGAGAGTATGTTTTCTTTCTCTATTTCGCTCGCTTCCTTTTCTAAGATGGTGTAAAATTTAATGCAATGTGCGAAAATTTAATTGAAAAATTTCTCTAGCGAGATCGCCTAGTTTTCATATCGAGTAAAGTGATTCAGATTCAGATACGATTGGATTCCTTCGAAGAGGTGCATAGGCAATTCATACAGCATATTTGATTAAATTGAAAAAAATAAAATATTTTTAACAAGAGCGGTATCCCAACTTGGAGTAAAATGTATAGTCCAGACAAAATGAAGTTCATTTTTCGAATTTTTGAAATATTTCAAAATTACCTCATCACACTGCAAAATATAAAAATTTTATCTAATCAACGGGGGGGGGGGGGACTGAAATTCGGTATACACTCTACTTTTGACCTGTTTAATCGATTGTGAGTGGTGGCGAAATGTTTCGAAGGCACCAAAAAATTTTGGAATTTTCCAGCGCGAAATATTAGAAGCTCATAAAAATTTACCTATATTAGTGACGTATTTTATCGATTGTAGCACAATTTTCCGAGATTCGTACCTTTGAGTTAAAATTCATATTTTTAGGTAGAAAATTTCTCTGAAAAGGGAGAGGGGGAGGGGAAACACTGAAGAAAAATGTTGATGGCCTAGTCGGATTCATCATCTCAAAATATAGGTGTATGGAAAATTACAACTTTTTAAAATTGAAATTTTAGGGCAATTTTATTGAATAACTCAATTTTTTGTAATTTTAAATTTCCAACTTTCAAAAGGGATGGCTCAGCTCCCTGTGGTCGAGGGGATTGGATTTTTTTTTTTTTGGGGGGGGGGGAGTATTTCTACACCTTTACAAAACTACTCGTGAATTTGAGCGAAATCGGTACCAAACAATTTTTTTCTCCATAAAGGGACTATCTCTTTCAAAAAGCAATGGAGGATTTCAGGATTTCAGGATTTGAGGTTGCAAAAATAGAATTTTGAAGTTCAGAAAAAATTAATTGGTTAACTGGGTTTTTTTTGAGGTGCTGAATTTGATTTTGAACTTATTTCCACTCCGTCTGCTAATCCACCTCCTACACGGGAGGATGAAAACTCAAATTCTTGAAAAATATCATGTTGGGGTGTCAAAATATACATTTTTTGGGATCTGAAATCCGATTTTGAACTTCTTTTCAACCTTTTTTCTAACCCACTCCCTCAAGGGAATGGATGAAAACTCAAATTCTTGAAAAATGTAAAGTTGGGTGTCAAAATTTTCGTTCTTTGGAGGTCTGAAATCCGAATTTGAACTTTTTTTCTCCCTTTCAATACATAAAATCACAAATTTACACCAGCTTGAAAAAAAAAAAGAAAAAAAGAAAATACCCAATATCATCATTCATAGCTACCTACTACTTGTTAAAAAATCAAAAATACAAACAAATAGTAATGAGCAAGGACCGGATATGTATGTTCTAAAAAACGCAAAATATGTACATATTTTATGCGCTAAAAAAGGGTGAAATATGCAAAAATATGTGCTAAAAACTCGAAATATGTGAAAATATGTGAATACGATATGGGTATCAAAAAACAGCTTTTTTCAATCTTGTCATTAAATTATCACTCAAAGTGCTGAAATATTATTCATTTTAGGAAATTTTGACTGATTTTAGTAATTTCTTATTGATAAAATCGATTTTTAATTCAAAATAAAAAGTATTTACTTTTTCAAAAAAAAAAAGTTGCAACAGGCATTTTCATTTTTCAGACAGAAAAAAATTAAAAAATTATATTTTGGGTGGTAAGTACGAAAGAAAAAGAGTAATACAGATAAAATGAGTAAAATATGCCCAAAAACGTGAAAAATGGCCAAAATATGGCCAATTATGCGCCAAAAATGGCAAAATATGTAAAAATATGCGTTTATACCCAAAATATGCAAAAATATGCGCTAACATATGGGGCTCAAAATACTCAGAATTTTTTGAATCGTAAAGAAACCGCCGATATGCGCGATAGGAATGCTCACAGAAAAATATGTTTTTACATATTTATCCGGTCCTTGGTAATGAGGAGTAAAAATTCAAGTTTTTGACCATTTTTCTGTGCAAGAGATACCTAGGTCATCAGAAATGATGAAATTATGAAAACATATTCGAAATCAAATTCAGCACCCCAAAATATGACATAATCAAATTTTTGAAAAATGGGATTAAAGGAGGTGGGGTGTGCTATCGCTACTGAAATGAGCTTTAATGAATTTTCCATTTCCAAGTCGTCATTTTTCAGTGATCCAAGTTATCAAAGTGCAAAGTATTAATTTCTGTGTAGTGGTTATCCACTCTTCTCAAAATTACCCCTTTGACTTCGAGTTGAAGCTACTCTAAAAAAAAAATAATAATAATAAAATTTATTCATTTTTTTGACAAATTTTATTATTTTTTAGAATAAATGTCACCTATTTTGTGAATAAATTTCATGGTTTTCAATAAGATATAATTAGTTTTTTGGTAAAATTTATTCAATTTTTTGGTAAAATTTATTCAATTTTTTGATAAAATTTATTATTTTTCTGGGTAAAATGTGCGCCTATCATTTTACAACAGTTTGCAAAATTTGGGAAGTTAGACCCTTTTCAAATTCCATTATTCAAATATACATTTAAAAGCAATTTTTAATAAATTTACTTGGCCAAATTCACTGGAAAGGAGGTCACGCTTTTGACTCGAAGTTTTAAAGGGGATTAATGGTGGGAAGGGGAGAGAGAGCTATTAATTTTTTCACATAAAGATTTTTTTTACATTTATAATTTTATTCGAGTTTTTAAATAATCGGCCAAGCAGATCCGAAGTAAAAAATAGTGCAACATCGTTGAAAATGACAGAAAAATCATTGAAGTTTCAAAACAACATGCCAAAAGAGTTGCCTATTACATCTCCTGTAAACTACATGTACAAATGTTTGCTTTCGAAAACTTTTACATTCATAGGCATTGTGTAACCTGAAATTATAATTAATTCCAACCAGACTGCATGGAGGGGACAGACAGTTGTAGCAGTAATTCATATCTGTAATCTTTCCCGCAGATTCCTACTTTTCACCCAAACACATTTTTCGTCTACATTAATGTAGTATAAATTGCGAAGCTTCTTTTTTGAAGGAGCCAAGATAACTCCAAATCACCTCGTATTCGTAAGTTAACGTTTACGTACATAATTTCGTTAGTAAAAATTATATTTTGTTTTTAGCCCGTTAAAAAAGCTACAATTTCGAGGTACCCTTCAAGTTAAGGGCAGGTTCACCCTCCTTTTTTTCCAAAGACGCGAATCAAAAGATAAAAGCGTACTAGAGGGATTGCGGTAAATGTCAATTTTTATTTTTATTCAGCTTTTAACTTTTTAAAAGTTTTAAAAGCGCATCAGACGTTCGCCTAATGGAAATACTGTGTTGAAAAAATAATCTTGTCAATTTCGTTCTATATCAAAGCTCAATTCGCGCCCGATTTGATTCAGTTTTTTTTTTTTTTTTTTTAAATATACTCGACCGATTACACCAAAATTACTACGTGTTACCTACGTGTCGTATGTTGTTTATCGTACACAGAAACGTTTATTATAGAAAAACATCGCGATTTTTTCCTCCAGCGTTTTCAAGTATATAGATGGAAAAATAAAAAATGTGTTTAAATTTTAATCCGCGCCGCCGCGTATACAACGTTCGAGAGATTCGCTTCGACACTGTATATTTTCACGAGAAAAAACTATCCAACGTTTTATTTGTTTTTATCACTTTTGAATTTATCGTCTTTCAAAAGCATCCGCGTTCGCTATTTTCCGGCAAAAATGTTTTTTAAATTATAAAAAAAATAGGTCGTCTTTTTCGATGAATTTTCAATTAACCGTAAGAGCCTGTGTTTTTTTTCTACTCTCGTGTCGTCTTGGATTCTTAACCTAGTTTTATATTACGTACGGTGGTGATGAGAATTGATGCAGTTGAATGGATTTAAAATGGCTTTGGGTCGATGGTGTTTACTGGTTTTGCTCAACAGTGAACAGTGTTTCGAATAATGGGTCATTAACAAGGTCGTCGGTGTTTATATCCAATTTTTTACAGCGTTTTTGCCGTATTTTATTGGACGTCGTCGTGATTCGTTTCATTAAAATTAGCATCGGGTATATTTATTTCATTTTTATTGGAATTGGAATGGATATATTTATAGTTGAATTATCGGCATTTCCTTTTTTCCAGTTTAGGGTGATTTTTAAAATTTTGTCTGAAGAATTCTGTTTGTAAGAAAATTTCAGTTACTTACCTAAAAATACATGTGTCAGTAATAACATTCACAGTATTTTGAAATTAAAGGGGCAAAATGTTTTGTCTTTCCGTTTTCCAAAAATTTCCCTCTCACGGTATCCTGAAAACGAGTATTTTCCCCAGCTTTTTGAAACCGAAAAGACTTTCGGGAAAAAAATCAATTTTACAAATCGTTGCCATGATTCTCATAAATTATCACACAATTTTTCCGAACCTCCATCACTGGATGATTCATGGGATGTATTTTCATATTTTCAAAAATCATCCCATAATTTTCTCGAGCTTTTGTGAACGAAATTTTTGGGAAGAAAGTCAATTTTACAAATTATCCTACGATTTTTTCGAGCATTGAGGCTGGGGTCTGTCTATTCTCACACGGAATGAACAACAATATGATCGAACTAAGCGCGATCTCGTTCTTTTTTTTCGTCATCTTCACTGCTACATTGATTGATGATCTCATGATTTCAGCTGTCAACTGTATTCCTTTTTCTCGACATTTTAATTTTTTTTTTTCAGATTTCGAAATTTTTCTTATACCTAATCTTTTTTTTTCAACTCCTCCAATAAATTTTTTCCTCCGTTGAACTTTCTTCTTCAAAATTTTTTGTAAGCTCTCAAGATTTTTTTCAATTTCTTTGATTTTTATTTTTGCTAAAATTTTCATTTTATATTAAATATTTACTTGAATTAACAAATGTGAAATTCTATTTTTTGATCTTGAAAATTTTGAAAACTTGGCATTCTCTCGATTTTTTCTCCCATTATTCTTAAAATGTTTTTCAATCCAATTTTTTCAATTTTTCTATTCTAAAAATTTCAGAGCTGCGAAATAATTTTAGAAAAACATTTCAGCAGAGCTGAAAGAAATGGAATTTTAAGGAGAAAAATCTAAACGTGTAAAAATTGAACTCTGAAAAATAATTTCGAGAGCAAAAAAATTTTAAGAAAAGACTCAATTTTGACAGAAAATGTCTAGAGTCAAGAAATGAAAAATATGAGTATTTCTAGAAAAAATGCCGGAGTTGGAAAATTTTTATACCAACCTGGAAACAAATGAAAGGAAAAAATTTCAGAATAGGTAAAAATTAATTCCAGAATGAAAAATTTTAGAGTTGAAAAATATTTGGAAAAAGGGAAATTAAAAAGTGAAACTATTTTAAGAATCGAAAAAAAATGATATCAAAAATTGTTGATTTTCGGTTTCAAACTTTCAAAATACATATCTTATGATAATAACGAAATTAAACGCGAAGTCACGAGATAGGTTGCGAAGTTTGCGATTCGAGCGAACGATTTACATTTTGTTGTTCATTCCGTGTGAGAATAGACAGACCCTTGAGGCTGTGATGATTTTTGAGTTGTATAAGTTTCGGTAAAAAGCTGAAAGTTGGTAGGTACTTTATTTTCAACCTCCCATTGAGTAGATTTTAGTTTCTCATTAGTTACCACGCCACATGATTTTTGAATGTAAAAAATTTACATTTTTCAGCTGCCTACTCAACAGGATTTTAGTGTTGATGTTTGACCTAACTGATTTCAGTTGTACTTGTAGTTCATTACAGATCCCTCTGAAATAATTACCTATGACTAAATCTACACGAATGGGCTTCAGGCACGAAATTGAAAATACACTTCGAGCGACTGATTCGTTCTTCACTCCATGGTTGGTGAGCGGTTTTTTTTTCAAGTCTACCTGTTTTGAAATTGATCAAGTCCAAATTTTTCAATACTTTAAATTTTTTTCGTCGACGTCTAAAATTTTCTCCTAAAAACTTCTTCAACGACTATTTTTTAAGCCCACTAATTTACTCAAAATTTCAAACTTTTCAATTTTTTCTCAATTTTTCAAAGTTGAAAATTTTTCCGAAAAATATTTTCAACGTAAATTTTTCAAGTTGAATTTTTTAGGTGTAAAATTTGTGTATCAAAATATTTTCAACGTCACGGCAAATTCGTAAAACAGGACCACATCAATTCTTCAAGTCTAAAATTTTGAAAAAAAAAAAAAATTAATTTACGCTTAGAAAATATAGACGTTGAAAAATTGTCAGGAAAAAATTTTAGATTTGAAGAATTGACCCGAGCCTGTTTTACGAATTAGATTTGTCGTGACGTTAAAAAACATTCTGATAAGAAAGTCTACTCTTGAAAAACTCTACGTGAATAAAAAATTTTAAACCGGAAAAATTGAGTAAAAAATTTAGGACTTGGGCTTGAAAAACAGACGTGAAGGAATTTTTAGGAAAAAATTTTAGACCTCCACGAAAAAATTTTGAAGTTTTTTGAAAAAAAATTGTGTAAAAAATTTGAGACTTTTAGACTTGAAAAATAGACGTTGGAAGAATTTTTAGGAAAAAAATTAAGACCTCGAAGAAAAATTTTTGAAGTTTTTTAAAAAAAATGAGAAGAAAATATTTTGTAAGTAGTACTTGAAAAATTTCAAAAAAAAAGAAAGAAAAAACCGCTCACCAATCACGGGGGGGGGGGGAGAGTAAAGAACGAATCAGTCGTTCGAAGTATATTTTCAATTTCGTGCCTGAAGCCCATTCGTGTAAATTTAATCATAGGTAAAATACCTTCATCAAAAAATCTGAAAAAATTATTTTTCTCCTGATATTCAAAAATTGAGCAACCATATTTACGTAGATTCAAAATAAGTTGCCTACTTTTATATTTTTAGGGGTATTCTATTTCATATACTTTACACCTATTATCTATTTTCTTTCTGCATCCTTTCTTCCCTCATTTCCCTCAACTTCGACTACACCGCAGAAAAAAGGAAACACCCTTATATGGTTTAAAATTTTCATCATAATTCAGGGCACGTTTAAGTCGTATATGTATAAACATCTTTTTCGAAAAGGTGTTTGCTCTTGCTTCACGGTACGATAAGTTATGTTGGCTGCTCGTTACCTGGCCATGCGAGGGAATTTCTAATACCTTGATAATACTCCGAATAGGTACGGCGCATTAGAAGCAAACTGCTACACAGGCAACTCGTATGACACTCGAGGCAGAATGATCGGCATCTTTTGAATCATTTAATACATGCGGTCTGCGGATTCGTTGTTCAAGCTACGTGATAATTGTCACGGGTATACAATATCGTAAGATTACCTTATTCAGACAGCTTTTGTGAATAGACCAATATTCCTAAAACAATTAACGATACAATCGAGTAAATTTCAAATTCCAATCGAATATATTCGAGTTGATCCTCTCTTTAATGTGGCAACATCGAGCATAAAAAAAAATACCAAAACAACGCCCATTAATTCGGTTTCGATACAAATACAATTTCATACCATATCGATACACCAAACGTGAAAATAATGCTTGGTTTACCCAAACCGAGTATATTTTTTTCTCGTTAATAAACCTATGTAAAGGGTGCGAAGTACCTACGTGTTGTAAAAATGATGATTAATCAAGTAATAATCGGCGTTATTTGTTCGACCGTGTTCGACAATATTCGGAGTCGTTCGTTCGGCATCAAATATAGTGAAAACATTCGCGAACGCACTCGTTCGGCATTCATAGCTGTAAACTGTTCTCTGGTTGGTATGTCGTTTCAGGTCGCGAATTTTCTCTATTTTTCTCACGTAATTTTTGTACAAGTATATTTCATCGAGTAATTAATAATTTAATCTAATTCGTAGTTATACTTTTTTATGAATTTTGGCTCGCAAAAAAATTACCGATGGGGTTCCTTCCCAGTCGCGAATAACGCAGTCGAAATTTCCGAGTGTAACGAATTACGATTACGTATATAACAATGGTACATTAATTGCGGTTATGAGGTTTAAAAAATTTTCGCCAATTTGATTTATTTTATAATTCGAACTCATATTGTATAAATATCTATTCGTCGCTGGCTGAAAAAATTTTTTTCGCATGGTCGTGTAAAATTAATACGCATAGAAGTCGATATTTATTTTTTATTCATCAGGTGAGTTACCTATACCTACCTATTGCAATGCACTTTTTTCAATAATAATTACTCGATTAGCGGAATTGGTCGGTCCAGCCAACCGCTATTATTATTGTCCATTTGCATACGTTTTCATTTTAAAATTCACCCTGCACCTGGCTTTACGTATTTTAACTTTTAACGCCATGGTTTATTATGTGACTATTTCACGCGAACATCCGTGTAGACCTGAAAGCTATACACGAATTTCATATTATAATTATAGTATCACCTCGATTCTGGGGTGTCGTGGAATTGCAAGAATCATGATGAGCTGGCCAGTATATTACACGCTATTCGAATATGTATCCTGGAATAAACCTGAAGACGTTTAATAGCGAGAAAAACCCCCTCGAATGAGTATTTTTTCCTCCGCCTTCTCCAGAGTGAAATACGTGTCAGATCTTCGGATCTGATAATTTGCGGCAATTCAGAGACAAAGGCAATTTAAATAGATACGAAGCAAATTTCAAACTGAATTTAACGTCTCGAAACAACGAAATTACTAGCTAGTCGTTGTTAACGTATAGATCTGGCAGAATACAGCGAGGCGTGTATTTTCCATCAGAGCGCGACTGAGAGATGCGAATTTTCGCTGCGTTTAGCATTTTAATTGGATCATCTGCGAAACAGGTAAAGAGGTGGCATGTACGGAGCTTTTTCTCTCTGACATATGTACAGGGTGATTCGGTATGGATCTAGGTCTTTTCAGCGAGCTGTTATAGTCGACTTACGAGTATACGTTTTATACATTATGATTAATACGTATTTGCATGAGAGGTAAATTCAAGGTGGAAATTTATCCCGAATGAAATTTTTTCCATCGCGAAATAAAAGCAATTTGGAAAATGGAAAAGTTTCGTGGGGAGTTTCGATTAAATACGCGTTTTATTGCGGAGAGTTACGAATAAAGTAGCGGAGTTTTTTAATCAAGGGTTTTTATAAAATGGACGACGGGGTAAAGTTGAAAATCATTTTAGGATCTTGAATTTGTAATAATACGCGTATAATATGAGAAATTTCACACTCCTATTTGACAAAATCAATATTTATTTTCATCGTAATATTTTGATGTAACTGATTACCTGAATTTTAAAACTCTGAACGATTTTTATGATTCAAAAATGACTCGATTTTTGAAAATATTTAATTCAAATTTTCATCCTGAAAAATTTGAAAATTTTAGCCATTTTTTTGAATTTATAAAATTATTTATTCTTGCTAAATACCAACTTATAGCACAAGTTGTAAGTCAAAATATTTTAGGCCTTAATTCCCCACAAACTTGTACCGATTCGATGAGTTTTTAATGGAACAAGAAGTAAAAATACGAATATCGAGCAATGAGACATGAAATTAAGAAGTTTTTATGATAATAAAATTTAGTTACTTAATCCAATGATTATTTCTATTTCAGCATATGCGAGCCCATAGGCGCACCCAAGGAGGGGGGAGCTCAAGGGGCTCGAGCCCCCCTTGAGTTTGAAAAAAAATTTCTATAGCAAAAATATTTGAAAAGTGCATTTTTTTTGCTTTTCAAACGATATTTTTTCAAAAAAACTTGTCAGTATTTTATTTCTTTTGACTAATTTTTCATTCAAAAATTATTGATTCCTGAAAAAATATCGTTTGAAAAGCAAAAAAAATGCACTTTTCAAATATTTTTGCTAATAATTGATGATTTTTGACTGAAATATCAATGAAAATGACTAATTTGAAATTTGACCCCCCCTATTTTTCTCAAATTCTCAGCCCCTTCCTTGAATAATTTCTGGGTGCGCCTATGTACGAGTCTGGGTCTGGATATAGAAACTAGGTACCCTTAGGTATCAAAAATTGGTTTTTGAGTTATCACTGATTTTGGACCTTTCAGAAGGGACAGAATCAGGGGAGCACCCTGCACCTCAACTCAAAGATAATTTTTTAAGCCTAAGAGTAGTTTCTATATCCAGACTCATATACATGAAAGGATAAATTTTCGTCCTTGGTTCTTCTCTCAGGTCAAATAACAATTTATATTTTTCAAAGAAAAAAAAAACACACCAAAAATAAACAATAGTATCATATGTTTTTTTGAAATGGGAATGGAAGTGATCTCTGGAAATCAGTATTCTCAAATCCAAGCCTTCATCTCGTTCTAGCGTAAAGGTATAAAATTAATTCAATGTCAAAGAAAAAAAAACAAGTGATGGAAAGATGAATTTCTGTACCCCTTCCAGTATGATTTACCAATTGAAAAATTTCCTTCTCCTTCTCATTTCGTTCCAATACTGGATGATTTATTTTTCTCTTGACCAGGCTAAAAAAAAGTACCTATGTATGTTGAAAATTTTTTCAAAAATCGATCGTTTTTTCGTCGAAAGTTTTCCATACTTCATTTTTGGGTGTAAGTACATAGCTGACTGATACTGAAAAAAAACTTTGGATGAACAGGTTGCCTATCTTAAAAATTTAAAGGAGCAATACGAATTCTCAAATCTCGAAAATTTCTTTTCCAACATGAAAATGAATATAGTACTTCGAAAACTAAATAAATTTTAATTTTGTGGCTTCTGCCCAAGTTAAAAATTGAAAAGATTACCCAAAAATAGCTCAAAAAATCCTTAGAAATGAACCACCTAATCAAAAGAATGGATAGTACCTGCGTTGAAGACTAAATATTTTTTTTTCGTAATTTTTTTTCCTCGCATCAAAAATTAAGGAGCTAAGAGTAATATTTGAAAAATTGAAACTCATCCATTCCCGTGGCCCTTTAATTTCGAATTGGGCATCCAATACCTTGATTAGTTTATTTTTCTAGGTTTTTTTTTGAACAATTTTTCTACAGCCTTTCAGTTTTGAAGTTATGCAAAATTTATGCATTTTTCATCCATTTCCATGTCTGAAAAAAATTTCGCGATTTTTTAGGAAACTGGATATGCGCTTTCAATTTTCAAGATAGGTAACTTTTTCATCTGAAGTTTTTTCAGTGGTACCTATCAAAATTTAGTGCGACAAGCCGCTCAACGAACACCCTGCAGCCAAACATTCCCTTTTCTGTTGAGTTTTTTTTTTTTGGGGGGGGGGGGGGGTGGTTTTTTTTTACCTGAAATGTCCGTATTATCAAGGCTGTTATTGAAAAAAAAATGTTTTGAAATATGCACACAAAAACCTGAAACAAAAAATTATGAGTCGTTTGTTGAAATGTGATGTTGGCCACTAAATAGGAAAACATGCAATTTCTTAAATTTTTCATCTTATTCTTCATTTTTCGTTTCGCTCGCTCCATCACCGATTTAAATAGATCATTGTACCTTATCAAACAAATCATGGGTTGCATACAGAATAGGTAGGTGTACTCAAAGGCCCCACAACATATTCCAAATACACCGTATATTGTCCTTTTTAAAAAATACATACTCGAGGATATTACATGGCCAGATTTAATTAAAGACGCAATCCTACCCTTCTCTCCCCCTCCCTCTACCCTACGCGAATTAATAATGTACGATTCATTTTTCGTCGTTTCGTCGTCGACGAACACACGCGTGCAATTTATACCGATGCGGCGATGGGTTTTCCCAAGTCGGATATACAATTCACGTGTATACGCGACGGTCTTTCGAGATTTTTGTCGGTTCTGTATAAGATTACACTGTCGAAAACTTTGATGACGAAAAGTTTTTTTCGACTGAGAAATTTCGCTCAAGTTGACGTTGCTGTAGAGTTTCGCTTCCAAACTATACGTAAGAGGTACCTACGTTCATGTAGATTGTAGAACAGGATGATATGCGTATTGTTGAATACAACAAAGGCGCCTTCACGTATAAGTACCTTTTCCATCTCTCGCTTTCTTATTCCTTCCAATTTTGTACAGAAACACAAAACAAAAATGATTATTTTCGACTCGACCCCCGCCCCCCACTCCACTAAAAAACTTCCATCACACAGGTCGACACGACTTTTGTGCCTGGGTTCCGATTGCCTAATTTAGGTTGCAGCTCATTCTTTCCAAAATTCTGTGAAAAAAATCGCCTTTTTTTTAGACCTTTCTCGAAAAAAATTAAAATTTGTGAAAAAACTAAGGGTTTTAAGGCCATAATGACCATGTTGAGAGTTGTAAAAAATTTCACAGCGAGTCGGATTCCGCAAACCGCGGGCCTTCGTCTTTTTTAGAAAAAAAGTTACTGCTCATTCTTTCCAAAACAGATGAAGTATGCGGGTCTGCGATTTGTGGTATTCGATTCGCCAAGAAATGTTCAATAATTGGTCAAAAAAAAAATAGTTTTTTTTTGTAATGCTCAGGCTTATTGTTCTAGATAAATCATTTTTTTGGCTCTCCCATCCTTCAAAACAAAATTTGGAGGCCAGGATTGAGCAAGATGATATATTTTGGTGTTTAGAATCTGAATTTTGGCATAAGAACCGAGACACTGAGCAAAAAAATTTTTGTCGACCTGAGTTATTATTACGTCATTCTTGTTGAATCCGTTTTTGGAGACAAAACTTGGACAAAAATTTGGAGCAATGAAAAAGAAAAATTTGCCGACTAAGATTATTAATACAGAGGAGATTTGCCTGTTAAAATTCGTCCAAAAAAACGATTCTTTAATAACCACCTCTTCATCCAAAAACTTGAAATTTTTTTGAAATTCCACGAGTCCCCTAACAAATGAGGAGTTCAAAATTTTCTCGTTACGAAATACATATTTAATTACCTGTATGAGAAAGCGAAGAGAGTTCATACCATCATTTTGAAAAATAATCATGTAATCTAATTAAGCCCAAGTGAAGTGAGGGCGAAAATTTTCGAAAAAAAGCATCCAAAAACTGAAATAAATATTTTAGTACCGATTGAAAAGGAGGTGAAATTTTCAGCGTTTATTTCTTATTATATATCTAAATAAGACCTCACCTATCCGAACTAAGCGAGGGCTAAGATTTGAAAAATTGCAGATTTTCAGAAAGAAAATAATTCTATTTTCAATGGGGTTTTGAATGAAAAATTCTATTATTTTGGAAGTGAAAATTTTTTCTTTTTCAAAATTATTCTACCCAATTTCGGATTTTTTCGTATTTTTGAACAACAATAGAAAATTCTGTTTTTTTTTTATTTTGCGCTTTTTTGTGCTGTTTTGCAATTCAATTTTCTGAGCATTTGGAAAATGTTCTCAAAAGCTGTTGATAAGGCACCTAATTATTTTCGTAATTAAAGGGACCATTCATTGTCTAAAAAAAAAACAGGAAATTCGTTACATATTGATGAAGTTAATCAATCGCAAATTACGCATTTACGAAATTTCTTAAGAGAAGCATAGGTACAAGCGAAAATGATTTGGGGGCTAATTTGACATGGGGGAGGGGAGATCTTGAGCCTCCCATGCCTCCTTTCATCTCCGCCTATGATTCCACATTTGAAATCGTTGTGATCAGAGTTATATTTTGTGAACTGAAAAATCTCTCATGGTCAGATTTTTCTCTATAGGAAAAAAAATCCAAGTATTTTGTTTTCATCTTTTCAAAAAATTGCACAAAAATGATATAAATTTTTAACTAATTTTTTCCAAATATTCAAAATATCACATTTACAACAGTTTTTTTTTTTTTTTAATTTTAAACTCAGAATCTGTATTTAATTTGATTCAAAGAACAGATCATTTTTCGTTTCAGTGCTTTTAATGCTTCCAATAAATGATTCGAATATCGATCCAAACGGTAAATTTTTCCCATTTTCAAACCAGTCTGCCAAAATGGGTTATAAAATTCAACGAACGAATTCGAGCCGCGTTAAAACTGCGAAAAAATGAACCTTCGATTACATTAGTCTATAAAAAATCCCCACTCCTCTCATCGTATTCCGTAGACGTACTAAAATTAAATTTTTTATTAAACCGAGCTCTTATTCCTATCCAGCATACGCGAAAAAATACGTAACCAACCGCACCGAATGGGAGGCAGGGGATGATATTCGAACGTTCGCATCGTCTGGTGCTTTTTTCGGGATTTAATATTTGAAAATATCGTTTAGAGTTTATTTACTTAAAATGGTCACGATTTAAAACGAAATGTCGTTTCAGTTTTGACAGACGGCAAACAAATCTATCAGGCTAAATGGAATAAAAAATATTCGACGATGTTGACTTTTAAAATATTCCAACTTCGAAGGCAATTGTTTCAAAAAAAAAGAGCGAAATTTTCTCGCCCAACTTGAAGTATACGGAATAAGTAGGAGTGTACTTGAGAACAATGAAAACTCCACCTCTCGTCGACTTCGTATTAAATAATCACTATTTTTTTTCTTCTCGTTGTTTACAAAATGATGTGAACGCGTATGGAGAAGTATTTACGCGTCGAGCGCGTGAAAATTTGTGTAAACATGGTCTGAATGCGATTTTTTGACTCAGATTAAAACCTCTGTATGTAAACGTAAGCCTGTTAGTTTTTAAGCGGTCTCTCGTCTCTCCATGTAGAAAAACAGCTCGGTAAGAAGATAAAAAGTACCGTTTTCCTACTGCCTCTGCTTCCCCTCAAAAATATGCGGTGAAAACAAAAACACATTAGATACACGTTATACAAAAAACAACACAGTGAAAGCGACAGCAACAACAACAACAATGCAAAATATACGCTCGAGACAGCCCCTTATCTTTTCAAAATACGTTCATTCGCTGGCGAAAATATTTTCAAATTTCAATCTCTCTATCTTCTCGACGTCGCTTGAACTGCATCCCTTCGACCGGCACTTCCCCCTTATTCATCTCGTTCTAATCCTTCGTGGCCTTCTGTAAAAAGGTTATAGAGAGAAAAGTCACCGATACCGTGGTAAGATTTCGTATTGATTTGTCATTGAATAAAAGTACATCAGGTACCTAAGTAATGAAAAGAAAAAGACGAAATGAGCATATACGTATTATACGTATACTATATGTGGTCTATTATGTAAAAAATTTTACCATCGTCGAGTCAAGGTTATCAAACCTATTTGAAATAGTGCTATGGTCGTATGTACGTGTATGTATATTGGAAAAACGTGCAGCGCACGAGAAACAGCTGTATAATCGCGAGCATTGCCCATGTTGTGAATAAACTTATTCGAACTGACGTGCCCTTCCAATTTAACCGTGAAAAAAAACCACCCTTGAGGGGAGTTTTTAATTTTGAAATAAATCAAAGTTTTTTCACGTACCGGTGACCTTGTTGGCGGTATTGTTCGTAACATTACGCTATGGAAATTGGAATTTCTTACCTAGTTTTCCACGATTGAATTTTATCGTAGTTGTACCGCGAGTTTTGTTGGATTCAATGGGGTAGTTCTGCTCGGACTTGGATGAAAGAAAAAACTCACTCGAAGTTTTTTTTTTAGAAATTAAGTTAGAATTTTTAAGTTAATTGAAAAAGAAAATTTGTTGATGTATTATTCAATGAGTCAGATATTTTACTGTTTGTTTAATTTTTTCGGGTGAAATTAGTTTTTGAAAGCACGAACTAAAGCAAAGTAGTAACAGGTCAGTGCAACAGGGTTTGAACCGAAATTACTTTTTTTTTCAAGTTTAGGGACCGCTGAGGAAAAAAATCGTTTCGTAACGTCGAGAAAAAAATGGTAGGTGCGTATTTAACACGTATACTTGACCTTTTACTTAGACTCCCTAAAATTTTTAAAAATCAAGAGATTGAAAAAATCTCTCTTAGGTACCTTGGAAAATATTTCCCCACCATAAATCATTATTTGCCTCAGAATTGGCCACACAAAATTCACCCACGACCACCTAACTCTTCAAACCTCAAAACCACCGTGCCAATTCCAAAACTCTGAAACTATTGAACCCACAGCTACTTCGCCTTTGCCAAAACCGAAAACAAGAAAGACAAACTTTAACATTCCTATTCCAAACCCAAAAATTAACTTGATCGCCAATATCAAATCCAAATCCTTGGCAATTATACCTACCGGCTCAATGTTACACATTTTTTTTTTTTTTTTAAAGAAGAGAATTAGTGGATTAAAATCGTTGTACTGAAAGTAGGGGCAGTTTTAACCACAAATTTTTTTTCTCGTCATTTCTTATTCAGTGGGTACTAAGTATGTACCAATATGACAGAACAAGTCAATTTTTATTATTTTTAGATTTCCTATTTGAAAACGGAAGAAAATCATTTATGAGAATAGATGGGTAAAATTGAAGAGGTGTCTGGAAGAAAGATTTTTGTAAAAAAAGTTGATTTCGAGAAAAACATGTTTGAAGTTTTCATTTCTTCATAACTTTGGTAAAACTATATCAATTTCAGTAATTTTTTTCGACACGGATATGTCTTTAGGACTGGGAGTAAAATTTGAAAAATGTAATGTAACGTTTTGGAAAATCGATGAGAAATCAGAAATTTGAGAAATTGGAAAGTTGAGAAATCGGATTGTTGAGGAATCTGATACTCAAGAAATCAGAAATTCGAGAAATTGATTGATAAGTCAAGAAATATGAAAGCCGAGAAATTGGAAAGTCCAGAAATCAGATGGCCAAGAAATCGGAAATTTCAAAATCGGATAGTTGAAAAATTGCAAAGTCGAGAAATCTGATGCTCATAAGAAATCAGATGGCCAAGAAATTGATTGATGGGTCAAGAAATATGAAAGGCGAGAAAAGGGATAGTTTAGAAATCAGATAGTCAAGAAATTTGAAAGTCCAGAACAGGGTTCCCGGAGCGGAGCCGGAGGAGGGCCCCTCCGGACAATTTTTTGGAGTCGGAGATGGAGCCGGAGGGACTTTTGTAAAAATCTCGGAGCCGGAGCTGGAGGGACTTTTAAAAAAAATTTTGGAGCCGGAGGGACCACCTTGGAACTGCTCCGGCTCCTCGCTCCGGAGGTCCCTCCTTTGATTTTTAATTTTACTACTAGGAATTTTTCAGTTTTTCTTCCCTAAAAACTATCAAAATTATCCGTTATTGTTTTGCTTACGACAATAGTTAAAAATGACTTGTTTTTTGTTTTTCAAAAAGTAATGGTAGTTTTATTTTCATGATAATTCCACAAAATTTTTGATTTTTCATTGTCGGAGGGCTCTCCTGGAGGAAGCCTCCGGAGGGCCCTCTGGAGCCTTTTTAACCTTGCCGGAGTCGGAGCTGGAGCCGGAGGCACTTGGAAAAAATTTTCGGAGCCGGAGGCACTTTTTAAAAATTTTTTGGAGCCGGAGCTGAAGCCGGAGACTTTTTTTTTTAAATTTCGGAGTCGGAGCCGGAGGGACCAGACCCCTCCCTCCGGGATCCCTGGTCCAGAAATCAGATGGCCAAGAAATCAGAAATTCCAGAAATCGGATAGTTAAGAAATTGGAAAGTCGAGGAATCGGATAGTAGAGAAATGGGAAAGTCAAGAAATCGGATAGTCAAGAAATCAAATTGCTAAGAAATTGAAAATGGGAGAAATTGGAAAATCAAAAAATCTGAAAGTCGAGAAAACAGATAATCAAGAAATTGGAAAGTTATACTTGAATCAAGTCAACCAACATATTATTGACATACCTATCCATTTTCTGAGATTTTTGTTTTAAAGCAAAAAACCCTTCAATCTTTTTAATAAAGATAGCCCAAACCCTTCTCTTTACAACCCCTCAAACCGTTTTTGAAACTCTAAATACCTACTTTGCTTAAAAAAAGAAGTTTTCTCAAAAGCTGATTAACGCCCTTCTTCCATAAAATACGTTTTTAAAGCCCCTTTTCGTTCGTTTTAGCCCTCGAATTTTTTTGTATTCCCTTCTTAGATTTGAGACATGCAATAACTCAGCCCCGCCTATTGAGAATGGGTGGTCGAACCCCATCTTTCTCTGCTGAAAATTGGAGGAGGGGAGAAGGGTTGCAAAATTATATTTTGCACTCGATGAATTTTTTCGCCGACAGGGGAGCACTACCCCCTCTCTTTTACCTCACTTTCCAACACCACTGATAACGAATTAATTCATGCAACTTCAGAATTTAAAATCGGGACAATTAAATTTATCAATCTTAATGTTCACTTCTCTCTGTTCTGCTTATCAAAATACAAAACGAATAATTATTCATCTGTACATCTACTTCATTTTCAAAGCATGGCCCTGCCTCACAATTCATTTTTCATCCAACTTTATAACTTATTCAAATAAAAACTCTCCTGTTCTTTCCATCGTTGTTGTTTTTGAAAATCAAAAACTTATGAAATATTAATATTCGTATTTTATTCAAAAATCTTTCGAATCGTATTTCCTTCGATGGTATATTTTTTCCACGCGAGGAAATCGTCGGCCGGCGAAGGTAATAAACCTACGAGTAGATGAAATTTGCACATAAGGGTAGTTTTGATTTAATGGTACGACTTGTTAACATATCAAGTTGGGTAAGGTATACGATTATTCTGCTCGTAAAACATAAACATATGTACCTCGGATATTATATAGACATTTGAAATGGAAATGTTTACGCGGAAAGGTATATATGTATTTATAGCAGCTATAGTACGTGTAATTGATACTTGAGCGATTTATGCTAATGCAACGAGGAGAAATTTGCCTAACTGGCGTGCCACATCAAGTGAATCTGTCCAGAATTGACATCAGTTGTGGAATACGATGAAAATATAAATTAGGGAGCATGCACTTAGAAAAAGCGAGGCGTTGGAATGGCTCAGGGCGAACAAAAAGGGCATCGAACGAATTAATTTTTCAACAATGAACGAGACCAGGGTGTATGGAAATTTTCATTCTGGTAAAAAAAAAAAAAGAAGAAAAAGAAGTGGAAAATTACAGAAAACTAAAACTTTTGTGTGTAATTAAAGTTTGGAGACCTAAGTAGGATAAGTTAATTATGCAAGAAAACTTTTTAATACCGGAGTACACGACGAGTTTTCGATTCGTTCCATCATTTTGAAAGCTGGCCTTTGGACACGATCCCTTTTTCAGCCTTACGAACACGAAACATTCTACTCGGTCGGCGGACTTATTCGGATGATATAATTATTTGATATTTAGCAAAGTACAATCGTTTCCCATGCAGCTCGATGTAGATGAAGAGCCCATGTATAGAACTCTATACAATATCATATAATTCCATTATTTATATAAAACTCACCTCTGGTTAGATTTATTCGGACGATAAACAATATCGCGAAAGTCGTATATTTGTGGCACCGTTTAACTTCATATGGTAAACTTACGTTTATATTTCGGTACGTAACTAAAACCAATGCGGAGAAATTCGGTTTTTGAAAAATAAGTATTATTTATGAAAATTTCGTTACGACGACTCTGCAACTCGTTCTCGTTCGCGTAACACGTTAAAAAACTTAGCTGCCTGGTGTACATTATTTATTGCTTTTTAATATTTTATCATTTCGGGAGAATTTTTTCACCCGGTCTTTTGTAAGTATATCTACTCGAAACGAGAAAATTTTTTAAATAAATTATTGGAAATTATTTGCTTTTCAAGCCATTTTCTAGAGTTTGCTAAGTTTACCGATACAATATCGTGGGCTTCTTTAATTGACATTTCTCGACAATTTTGAGCATTTTTGGAGACTTTACGCTCGCAGTGCTTGTCGAGATTTTTTTTTAATTAGACCCTTCTTTCGAGAAAGCTCGTTTATGGTATTTTCATCTTCTATGATGAAATTTTTTTATCCGCTTTGTTAAGCGAGTTATTTTAAATGGTATTTAAATTTCGGCGGGAATTTTCCGACGTGGAAAAATTTGTAATTTTTGCTTTAGCTGGATGCTTAATAAGTGTAGCCGATTTTTAAGCGGAGGAAATTAGATTAAAACGGTAAATTTTGGCATAAAATTTACGCCCAGTTGAATTTTACATGAATTTCGTTAATAAGTAGATAAATATCTTGTCAGTGAAGTGAATTTGGCCTGAAAACCGATTTATCATTAGGTTGTACTGTTGATGCCTTTCTCCTGTTCTTAGAAAATAATATTTTCTCGTTTTGATATTTTTTCGTAAATTTGATGCCTTGAATGATGGATATCAAATTCAACTTGGACTATAAACTAAGAGAACGAACTTGGAAAATTATTAAAATTATTTTCAGTGGCTAGCCTTCATTTTGTAATAATTTCTGATTGATTTGATAACATTAGGAAAGTAAAACAATGCAATGATTTTTTTAGTTTTCATCCAATTTTTCATCAAAAATTTTAGATTTGGCAAAATAAAATCAAGAATAATTTCATCTTTGGTTAAATTTATGATAAATATGCTAAGAAAATTAAAAATCAAGGTACTCTACAAAAAAAAATATTTCAAAAATGTGTATTTCATCTACTTAGATTAATATATGTTGAGGTGTCTTATGAATGATTTTCGAGATCTACATACTTCGAAATTCTATCCAAAATTACCTCCACACAGAAAATCCTAATTTAAATTAGGCTTATCCGACAAGAAGACGTTTTCAAGGATTCTGAAAAAATTCTGCAAGGGTTTGGTTACCCACGCATTGAACTTTGGGATGGGCAAGTAATAAAACACGTCAGATTTGCAGAATTAATGCAGTTTCTTTGTAGATTTCTTCTAAGAATCGTAGCAGACTTTACTTTTTGTTTTTGCAAAGTTTTTACCAAACTGTGAGTCATCTTGTGAGAATTTTGCAAAACTTCCACTTTTTTTCCATGCTGGGTAATGATACTTTTTGCAGAGGTAAAAAGGTGAACGTTGCGTTGTTGGTTGATACCCTATTTTAACCTCCCAAATCGATTGAAAATGGTTTGAAGGCTTTTCAGGGCCTACAGAAAATTTTGAAATATTTCAATGCTGCAAGTAATAGTGGATCACCAGTATTGGTTGCCTATTCGATTGATTATAATAGAATTTCCTGAACTTCACAACTTTGATTTAAATTCATATTTTTTTGCCGAAAACTTGAATGTTTTCATGGAAAATTATCAGCCAAAAAATATGGATTTGTATCCAAGGTTGTAAATTTCGGTAAATTATTTTATTTTAATCGATCAAATAGGTCACCAATATGGATAATCTACGATTATAAGTGCTGAAGTTCGTATGGACAACTTTTATGAACTTTGTTCCAGCCAGCGCTGGAAAATTTCCAAAATTTTCTGGAGGCTCTGAAATACCTCGAAACCACTTCTATGTAATCCATTTGAGAGATTGAAATATAGTATCAAATTTCAGCTTGTTACGTTAATCAGATAAAATTTTCACATTTTGTAAAGCTATGAAGTAATTCTAAAATCTCAAAAATCGGCCAAAATTTTAGAAAGAAGTTTGAGCACCTGAAATTTTGGATGTGGAGTTCTCTTACGATGTACTTTGAATTTATTTATTTATTTTGTCGCGCTGTTCCGGAGTTGGAAATGCTGATTTTGAGGGGTACTTTCTAAAAAATTTGAATCAGTTGAAATTGACTGATTAAAAAGCCTAAAGTGTGCAACTGTATAAATCAGTGAAAATTTTACAGATTCAATCAGTAGATAATTAATCACTGATTCAATCAATAATTGATCACTGATTAATCAGTAATTAATCACCGATTCAATCAGTAATAATTGATCACCGATTCAATCAGTAATAATTGATCACCGATTCAATCAGTAATTGATCGCCGATCCAATCGGTAATAATTGATCACTGATTCAATCAGTAATAATTGATCACTGATTCAATCAGTAATAATTGATCGCCGATTCAATCAGTAATAATTGATCACTGATTCAATCAGTAATTGATCGCCGATCCAATCGGTAATAGTTGATCACTGATTCAATCAGTAATTGATCGCCGATTCAATCGGTAATAATTGATCACCGATTCAATCGGTAATAATTGATCACCGATTCAATCAGTAATGATTGATCACCGATTCAATCAGTAGGTAATAATTGATCACCAATTCAATCAGTAATTGATCACAGATTCAATCAGTAATAATTGATCACAGATTCAATCAGTAATAATTGATCACCGATTCAATCAGTAATAATTGATCACTGATTCAATCAGTAATTGATCACCGATTCAATCAGTTATTCATCACTGATTGAATTAGTAAATTTACATTTTTACTGATTGATTTCAGTAGTTAAAAAAAGATTTACTCATTCAAAAATGAAAATTCACTAATCGAATCAGTAATTTTTCACTGATTGACAGTCAAATTTCACTGATTAACAGTGGCACACTTTTCGCTGCTTGATCGGCCAATTTTCAGTTTTTTGACTGATTCAGATTTAGAGAGTATGCCAATCAAAATGGCCGTCATTTTGTTACTGAGGCCAGTTTTTTCCTCTAGGGCAACCTCTAGAAATGTTTCCAAGAATTCTCCTTGGTAAAGGAGGAGCAAGATCTTTCTATTCTGACTCCTCGACTAAAAAGGCATACGAGCTGGAATATGGTAATTTGCAAAAAAAAAATCTAATTATTTTTCAACAGTGAGGTTTAAAAAGGTTATTGTGTTCGTTTTACGACTCTGAAGTGGCAAGATTACAGGTGTAATTGAATTATATATATTTGCACGTGCAATATTATATCCATCAGGACACCGAGCCGGGTGCCGGGTAATTCGAATGATATGATATTCATAATACGAGTTAAAGGGCGGTAGCGTTAACCGAGTTTTACATAATATAAGAAAATTGACTTATGCAAATCAATTACTCTCCAGGCGACGCTAAAAGCAATAACCGAATGGAAATTATGTCGGCGAATTTCATTTAATTATCACCAAACCACTTGATACGAATGATAATGCGCATATAGTTATTGCATCAAAGCTGCCGAGTGCATACCGTGTTCACCATTTCCTCCTCACTTTCAACAGCCGATCAAACAGAGATGATGTTTTCCCCAACTTTCGCATTGCCCGAGCTTTATCGTCATAACCGCAACGTTATCATTGGTAATTTCAATTTATCTGGGATGTCGTACCACCGAGCAGATTTTTTCACGGTGGAATTTTTTAACGGTGGTCTCGACGTTTTAGATGAAGTTTCCAATTCCAGAAGCCGATCAATTTACCACATAAACCATGGTACAACCACGTTGTAAGCGAAATATGCTCGGTATTTTAGCATTTCACCGCACGAATGACGTGTTTTGACAATGTGCCTAATATATTGGCGAGTATTTCCCTTTCTGCTCGGTTGTGTATGTGAATTTTGCGTGAAGTAAGACAATGTGAAAAAGCTGGATTGCGGTGGGAAATATCTTTCTGATGCGGGGTATTTTATTTTCAAAACTCGTGCACGTAGTTTTAATGAGCATTACATAAGTGTGATAAGTTGCCCATCTCAAAATTTAAAGGAGAAGTGCTTTTAAAAATTTGAGAAAATGTTTGAGCTGAATGTATGGTGAAAATAGGTAAGCATTGAATTCTGTAATCAATTCAACTCATCAATCCCAAGTACAACTGACCTCAAGATATGAGCTTTCAAAATTAAATAATTTTTGTGGTGGGGGGGGGAGGATTCAATCAACCTATGCATGAGAATTTCTCTTTCTGAGAATTCGAAAGGATGAAATGGTGTTGGTTTCTGAACAAACTATCAACGGAAATTCGTAAAAAAAAAATTGAGAGAAGAAACTAAATAATATTGGACCGACCAAGCAAAATTATATATTTTCCCCCCATTATCGAAACACTTCCCATCAAGAGCTATTTTTTTTTACTTTTTGGCGACACATTGGAATAAAGTGAATTTTAAATGAAAAATACACGCCAAAGAATTTCTGAATCCAATTCTGAATTGGATTCATGATTCGATTCTGTTGTTTAAGGAACCATAATTTTGAGAATCATGATTCGAATCAGGTGAATCTCCCATTCTCAATTCTTTTGCGATTCATTTGAAACACAATGCTCCAACTTCGAGCAAAATAAGAAGTTTATCCCTGGTACCCTCCCACCTAGTTCCAACCGCATGCAAGTTGAAAACAATTTTTTTTTCTGCGATTCCTCCCAAAATTATGATTTTGCTTGTATATTTGGAGATTTTGTGCTCCATTCATGAGAAAATAACCTCTACTGACCTCTAACACGTTGAAAAAAGAATCTGAAAAGAACTGCAATGTTTCACTCATTAGTGTTGGAAAAAATAGTGTGAAATGTAAAATTTAGAGTCGGCACTGTTCATCCAAATGATTTTGGAATTTTTTTGCTAGATATTTCAGAGGTGTATACCTCTTAATTGGATTTTTCAAATGAATAAACCGAGAAAAGAGAAGAATCTATGCATTTTAACGTTCTTGTTCTCATTCTTTACCCCATTCTTGACTTTTTCACATTGGCATTCTTCCTTATTTGTTCCCATTCTTTGGAAAACTAGTATTGTTGTTAAAATGAAAAGGAACGAGAATAGAAACGGAAACCAAGAACCGATATAATTCTATTTTAAGGGTATAGAACAAAATCAAACTGAAACAGGAACCAAAAAATTGAAGAACAGAATCGGAACCAAAAATTGGGAACAAAAAATTCTGTTCTTTTCTGTTCTTACTTTTGCCTCAATTCAATTTCTGGAAAGGATCAACAATTATTTGATTTTTATTCACAGTTAAATGAAATTTAATTTACACAAATGAGCGAAAAATACCTTCTGAAGCACAAAACCTCAAAAAGAAAGAAAAAGAGTGGTTCAAGAATGTAATCAAAAACAAAAAAAAAAAAATGGAAAGAACAAAGACGGAACTAAAACCCAGAACTTGGAAATCAAAAGAACCAAACAGAAACGAAAACCAAGAACAAAATGGTCAAAAACATCAGAACCCAAGAATCAAAACTGAGAGAAAAATAGTCTCTCAGAACGAGAACCAAATGGAAACCCAATATCCCAATAATTCTGTTCTTCTAACATTCAAAAATTGCTTTTTTTGCATCCCTTACTCTCGTTCTTTCATTCTCCAAGCTCTATTCAGCAATTTGACGAATCTTATTCAGATTCAGTAAAATCACATTCATAATTTTTTTTGCTCATTTATTGGAGTTTTTAAGTATTCAGTTCAATTAATTCCTTCAAAATTTTGCATTTTGTGTGCTACTGAATTTAAAATTCAATAAATGTGTTTTTTTGAATTAGCAAAAGGGGAAATATGACAGAAAAATGCGATGTGTGAAAATAATTGCAAAAAATCCCAAGTCAGCGATTCACACACACACAAAAAAAGAATCATAATCCTTAAAATGGAGATTTATTTATTTAGAGAATCAAATCATGAATCAGATTCAGAAATTCTTTGTGATTGACTTGGGCCATTTTGAATCATCCCACCTCTGATACCAAAATTTTTCAAAGATGAAGATGAATTTCAAAGTTCCATAACATCGATTACACTTCGATTTTGCAGATCACTGGTATTCTTCTTAGGGTGAAAATGTTGCCTTTTTTTGAAGGGATTTAAATTGAATTTCCATTTACGAACTCTACGTTTAGGAGTCCGGCTTGGCGATTATTTTTTGCAGCGTGTGGATTGTTGTTTTGGCTTAACAAGCAGGTATCATCAATGAACATTTTTTCCGAGCTTTAAGGGCTCGAACCCCCTGAGCACCCCTTGGGGGAAATTATGTAATCAACAAGAGCAAATGTGAAGAGTTCGAAGCAGGGGCGGCGCGATGGGGGGTATGGGGGGGGGGGGTTAACACCCCCAGACAAATTTTCAGTCGGTAAAATCGGCAAAATTTTAGAAATATAAGGTGAGTCGGCAAAATCTCAGAAGTGTCAGCAAATTGAAAAAGTTTTAGAAATTTTGCAGCATAATCAATAAAAAATTGAGCCTTTCTAAATTTCAAGTTTGTAGTCCTCTTTCATAAAACACAATCCAACTTCAAAATTATTTACTTTCCAAATCGATATTTTCGAAAAATTTCGGCCTCACTACGCTCGGCCTCATTGGTTTTTTTCTTTCACACTTTTAAAACAATCCAAATTCAATAAAAATGATATTTTTCCTCTACATTATTTCAACTTGTTTTATCAAATTTTTTCTCATCAAAACTCATTTTTGAAGTCAAGAAATTGAATTTTTCAAAAGCTTTGGCCTTGCTACGCTCGACCTTATTGTTTTTCTTTTTGAACATTTTTTAAGTACAAGTGGTCGGTTTTTTTTACTCGCGTTAGATAATCAATTTATATTATAACATTGTTTTATTGGTCGTGAAATTAAAGAAAGTATTCCGCTTAAAATTTTCTCCCTCGCTTCGCTCGGGACAAATTTCTTTACCTTCTCTTCTCCTTAAAACTACATATAATTTTCGAAACTAATCTGTTGAAACAAAAAATTCTCGTATTGTAAAATTTCAGAATTCTTACTCGGCAATTTTGAATTTTTTAGTCGGCATTTTTGAACATCATTACCCCCCCCCCCCCCTTTAAAAGTTTATGCTCGAACCGCCTCTGATCATAAGACACAAAATACTGAAAAAAATTGATCCGCTGTTTCGGCGCGGGGAAGGGGGGCACCTTTCCACACGAGTAAAACTTCACAACGGAGGGAAATAGGATGCCGAGTGCGAATCGTTTACGTACAATAAATCACTCCGGCACATAATAAATGGCGAACTAGAACTTTCAGATCGAACTATAGATATGGTACATATGGGTTTAAAATTTGTTAATGAATTCCCCTCGCGCCGCTGTCGCGCAGGTAAGCGCGAATTTTGAATTATTAATTTCTCGTTCAAGTTTGAATTACGGTTTGATAACTTCATTCATTTTGGATTACCGCGTATACGATACTTTCCGATGTTTTGAATATTAATCCGAAAATTGTACCGCATTTGTTTCGTTGCTGAAGATAGGTAGGTGCACAGACGCATGTTAGTTTCATAATTTGCACGGTTTCGCCTTCGCCCTGCCTCGAATATCTACTCGAGCCCATGTTTGCGTAAAAACATCTCGTATATACGGTTTCAGACTTATTTCGCTCTCGTCGCGTGTGTTTTTTTAATACACATAGATATGCGTACGAAAACACCAGAAAAGTATCATTTGTTAATATCAACAACCAGTCAAGTCGTTAAATTTGCAGCTGGATCGTACTTTTACGTACAAAAATTACAACCCGTCTACCGTCTCGTTTCACGTTCCGTATGCTGTTGCTGAAACTTAAACAAAAGATGTTACACAGCCTCGGCAGCCGCCAACAATACCAAAGTGAAGAAAAAAATTACCATAAAATGTACTCGGTGGTGCGCCGTCAGTGTACTACAAATAACCAACCAAACATGCCGCGCGTGTGTACGTTTAGAATTTATAAACCTATTTATATCGTCGCTCGAAAGGATGTATAAACTGTATTGATTATCAAAACAAAATGAAAAGTGAAACAATATTGTGCGAAACTTCAGGCTAGTCTCCTTCATTGCCTTTCTTCCTTCTTACTCGCGATTCGCGTGCACAGCATCGTAAAATGCTAACGAAATGCCAACGAGACCGAAAGTACTCGAATATTCGATACCCATTACCCGAGATGAAAGAGGCTTTTCTTAAACGCCGTTCTATGCACTCCAAGTGTTTTTAATACACTTATGAATAAAAATCGTTGCTCGAGTTTTCCCTCCGCGACCTAATCAATTTATTATTTTTTCATCCAGCCGTTATCGTTAATTTTCCCACGCTTGAGTTTTCCATTATCCTGTACAACTATCGGGCACCGAACACAAATTTTGGTTTTGATTGAAAACACACCAGACTGGAATTCGACGCGTGATTTATCGAGTTGTTTTACGTATAATTTACACCCTTCTAAGGGCTGTTCCTACCCACATGTATAAGTATGGCCAAATTTGTTATAACGTATGTTGTGTGCGGTGCGGTTCGAACGATGGAAAATCAAATTTTACGCTTCGTTTGAATTCGTTTCAATATGAACGTGCCAGTAAATTATTATACATTTAGCCTAATTACCTACTTGGTGTTTGGAAATTGTTTGGTACGGAATTTATTTTTCACTTATTGAATAATTACGAGTAGTCGGGCAATTTATCAATTTTTAAGAGGGAAAAGGGAGCAGCAGAAAATTTGAAATTAATGTATTTGATTTTCCCGTTGGATTTTCAACTAGTGAAATTTTTCTACAAAATAATTGATTTCATTTTTTGCGTGAAATGTGAAGTAAGCCCACGTACTTGGGTCATTGAAAAAATCTCTTTGCACAGGTAAACTTTAATCAAAAATGATCAAAATCAAAATCTGAAAAAAAAATTCAGAAAAAATCGAATTGATATCGCTCAATTCAACATTTCAAGTTGTCTGGATAATGTTTAATGAATCTGTTGAAAAAAATTTCATACCAGTGCTGCCAACTATATTTTGATCAGGTGGCAACACTGCCATAGAAAATTTTAAAAAATGTGACTGACTAAAATGATTTAAATTTTATTACCTATTGCCTAAATCAAAATGCAGTTGGCAGCCATCATGATCCCGTGAATATTTTGGGAAAATATGATCGAAATTACTTTAGGTAGTCAAATACCTAATTTGTGACTAGATTTTGAGGTGTTTGAGTAAGCAATTTGAATTTGGTAAAAATCAAAAATTCCTCAAAAACAGGATCTGCAACTTTTCATGCCATGTAGCGAACTAAAAAGAGTAGGTGTTCAATTTCGAAGTTAATAACAGGGTTTGGAAAACTTTATAAAAACAAAACCTGGAAAAGAAAAAAGTTTTTTTTCAACATTTTACAAAAACGATACTTAAAGAAAAAACGAAATTTTGCAAACACCTTTATAACGAAAAAATGGAAATGTATATTTTTTTCTGCATTTTGGCGGTGAAAAGGTGATTTAGATTGATTTTTGAATCTATATAGGCATAGGTCTGTGGTAGAATGATAAGGCATAAATTTTTAAAATGAAAAATTTGGCATAAATTTTTAAATGAAAAATTGGGCACAAAATTTTTAAATGAAAAATTTGGCACAAAATTTTTAAATGAAAAATTTGGCACAAAATTTTTAAATGAAAAATTTGGCACAAAATTTTTAAATGAAAAATTTGGCACAAAATTTTTAAATGAAAAATTTGGCACAAAATTTTTAAATGAAAAATTTGGCACAAAATTTTTAAATGAAAAATTTGGCACAAAATTTTTAAATGAAAAATTTGGCACAAAATTTTTAAATGAAAAATTTGGCACAAAATTTTTAAATGAAAAATTTGGCATAAATTTTTAAAATGAAAAATTCGGCACAAAATTTTTAAATGAAAAATTTAAGGTGCAAAAAATTTGAGATTTTTAGATTTTAATTATCAAAAATCAAATAAATAGCTGTTCTAATTCAACTTATAAAGCAGATCTTTGAAAAAATTTAGTTTTTCAATCGTGTCTTTTATACCAAAAGAGAAATATCAAAAATAAATGGAGCTGTGATTATTTTTTATAATTCAATAGGATCATATGTAAGTATTGATGAGATGGTGACTGTTCAATTTTTATTTCAGTTCGTGAAGAAAATCACTAAAATAACATTTTGTTAATTTTCTTGCTCTTTCGATATCAAATTTTCATGATTATATTTGATTTCAACTTATACTCATTTTTCGACTTCTACAAAAAAAAAAAAATCAAAAACAAAAATACCAAAAAAGAGCAAAAAAAATAAATTGTCAGTTTTCCAAATTCTAATAATTTTCAATTAAATTACCTAGAATCTACCTACAACCATTCGAAATTACCCGATGATTTAATTTCAAACGTCAGTTCTGCTACTGATTGTTCTTTGAAAAAATCTTTGAAAAAATCACTCTCTGATTGTGTTGTTTGTGAAGTAATCGTTTGGTTGACGAATTTTGATGTCCGGATTCGTAATGAAAATAATTTTTGTTCATCTTTCATTCATTTTGCTCATTTTTCCATTTTTTATCGATTTTTTGAATTTTCAACATTAAATTTAAATACTGCATATTCAAGTTATTTTAACTTGAAAAAAAGAGTTATTGAAAAACGAAAACGTTATTATTTTATTACAAACGAACAGAGCAAAAATGAAAACCGAAAGTTTTTCGTTTTTCCGAACCCTGGTTAATGGTTCGAGAATATAGAAACTCAATTGTCTTTTTCAAGGGAGGGAAGATGGTGATCACTGATCAGCGTCTTCAGCTAGTGGCACTAATCAAAAATATGGTAAAAATCAGTGTTTTTTCGAAAATACCCCTGTTTTGAGATCCCTCAGTCTGTCCTCATTTGAGCTAGAAGGCGCAATTTTTTTTCAGTGATTCTTCCTCTCATTTTTTTTTGGTCCACCCTTTGTGGATAAAATAACTCAGCTTTGCTGATGACAATTTTTCCACAATTATATACTACATGTGAACCTGAGTAGTGAGTATAGGTAGAAAAGAAACCTCCTTTAGATGTAAAAAAATTGGCGTTGTGAATTACATTCTGAACTCACGTATTTTGTTTCATCTTTTACCCACCTACGCGATGGGTGGAAATCGTTTTGAAACCCTTGAGACGTACTGAAAAACTAAATAGTTCACATTGAATTCAATTGATCAAATTTTTAATTAATGGAAGGACGTATTAAAAAAATTATTCCACCTGAGGTATTTAAAAAAAAAAAATGATTTATGTCATTTGAAAAAATTCAAAATTTTAAAAATTTTTAGCAATCGGAAAATTGATTGGGAAAATAACGAATCAATTTTTAACACCTAAGAGTGATTTCTAAGTATTCGTATATCCAGACTCGCATATTTCAATTGCCTTGTACAATTCAGCTTTGTGTATTTCAATGCTGTATAAAAGCCACTAAAATAATATGCTCAATATGTAGGTACCTATATCATAAGATACCTACATATGCAATTTTTTCCACCCATCGACCTTTAAAATACCACCTTTTAGGCATTGAGTACCCTTTCATGCTACATATAGGCCCTTGGCTCTACAACCCTTACACATTAAACCTTCTGTATCACACATCGATACATTACCTTTCACACCAATACATTAACACACCCAAGGTAAAAAATTTCCCAACCGTGAAGAGTTTTTCTTCGAGGCAGACATAGGCATCGAATCTTAACCCGATCCCATCATTGGTTTAATTGTATCGGTATCGCTGTTTAAAATGTCAAACCTTACCTCCAGGGAAATATAGGATGTTTGCATTTAGTTCACGTGCTCGAAGACCTCGTCAAAGCCGAGTTTTCTCCTAACACACCCAGGATTTTCTCGCACATTTACCCTATCCCCTCCTCAATCCGCAATCCATTTACCCGCCAAACAGGCTTTTAAACGTGAACAAATTCCAAGTACGATTTCAAATTCCACATAACCCACTACACATAGCTCAGATTCGAAAACAAAAAAGTACAACGATCGTTTTACCGCCATCGATTCGTAATAACAATTACACATCGTGTTATTCTGAGTGAGCAGGAATTCCATTCCTAAAGGTACCATTCGCGTAACAAATCTCAGAGACACCTTTCCTCGACGGTATCGTTAACCCGCTGGTGCAAGATGCTCTCGCAAATTCCGATAAACAAACGACTGCTGACTCTGCACCTCCTTCTCTTTCGACTCCACCAGCCAACGAGTAAATTCTTACTCTTTAATGGAATTTTTTAATGGCTCGCATAAATCTAGAAAAGAACTGCTTTTTCTCTCGTACTATACCGCACCATACGCTAATGAAATTTTATGTTATGTTTTTCAAAACAGAAAAAAAAGCACAAAAAACCACACACCTACAAAAACTCGCGTTATTAACTATTTTGAATACATTCTCTCGTTTTCGTATTACATAAGCTCGAATAATTCATCTTACAGTATACCAACGGCGAGAAAAAATTAACTTATTTTCATCACATATATGAAAGGAAATCGTTAAGAAAAAAAAAAGCACTTCAACCAAATTTATACCACGTTGTGGAAAAGTTTTAACGAGCGACACGAACCAACGTTTAAAGTATAAACGAAACCTTGTTTCTTATTCCTTACGTGACGCTGCAACAGTTTGCTTATCTAATTGCAACATTAGGATTTAAAAAATTGCCACTCCTATAATCCGTTGTAGGTTGTATACCGGAGAATACAGGGTTGTTCTCAAATTCCGTTCCTCCTTCACCCACGTTTATAACCACAAATAAGGCGAAATATCTTTCGGAATTTAAATTAAAATTAAACCGAATATACGAGCTTTTAAATCAAAACGCGTACCAATTTTTACGACCATAAAATGCCAGCTAAGGTAATATTCGTAGGTAAAAATAAAAAAAAAGGGCATCAGAATGTGTAAAGGTAGCGAAAAAAAGAGGAAGAAATGCCATCGTGTAGTATTCGTTTGTCCACGCTTAAAAATTAAAACTGCGAATATGTACTAAATTTAGGCTACTTTTTAATTAAGTTGGCGGTTTTTTTTTTGCAGGAAAAATTAGCTCTTTAATTTTACCCAATTCTTGCAACTTTTGTATATTGTAATGCCTAACGAATTTATGTATACGACGAGATCCTATGATGGTTGCTACATAGCCCACTTTTGGCTAAAGGATGGCGCGTTTATGGTAACAATTTATGACTTTTCACAATCGTCTATAATTCCTGGGTCGGTATACCGTATACCTATAGACTGTATTATACAGGCGTACACGTAATGCGTATAGTAATGTAGATCTACTACATAACATACGGATAAACGCAGCATGCGTATTTTATACCCATGTATACCAGTTTTAAACCACCCTATTTAAGCTTTTAGCTTAATTCATTATTCGGATTAAAGAGCGCGATACGTTATTGTGTGTTTGTGCTCGCAATTTCCTCCCTGGCTCCCTGTACCATTGTTTTTGTTGCCATCGCTGGTCCAAAGAGTTAATCTGTCGACACGCCGGATAATCGTTTCGATTAAAAATTCTCCGTCGCGTGGTGATAATCGTCGGGTTAATTCGGATAAATTTATACAATAGGAGTGTGAAACGAACAAACGATGAAATTTTCCATCGAAAAATATAGGTAAATTGATGAGAATCGGGGTGAATAGGTTTTCGAGTGATTATCTGTAAAAAAAAAAAAAATGTTTGGAGGTGTGAAAGTGACCTAAGTTTGACCTTTTTCAATGGCGGAGTCTCGCTCGAGGTGAAGGGAGGGTGTTCTACCCACTGGAAGATTCAGTTATAAACCCAGTGGAGATAGAGTCAAGAGGTAGGATTTCTGGAGGGGGGAGGTCGATGGGAAAAAAGTATGAGTCTCTTGATCAGGTTAGATTTTCAATAAAAATACCTTTTACTTTGTTAAACTCAGCAGATTCATGCAATTGTAGCCAAGCACGGATGAAAATTCCACTTGAAATACATTCAAAAATTAGAAAATATCCATAATGTCTTTCAATTTTTAAATCATCAAAAGAGGCTCAGCCCTATTCTCCTTTTCATCATATCTTCGTTTGAGCCCAAGATAATTTTATTTTCCTCATTTTTACACTCCATGCAGATTCAAGATATAGGTGATCTGAACAACTGTGCCAGTTTTTTCAATAGTCAAGGTCATTTGTTTTGCTCCATCTTAAAACATTTTTTTCTATCATTTTTCTGCCTGATAAATGACTTTTCATAAACATGCCAAAAAAAACTAAAAAAACCAAGACTTGAGAATTGAAAAATGACATAATCAGGTGTTCGGGATTTCACATTCGGGTTAATCTTTTTAGGGGAAGTAGTGTTCGGAATCCTAGATTCGGGTATTTCAATTCGGGATTATACCATTCGAGATAACAATCTGCAGCCTTCTGCAGGCAAATGGAACTTCCGGTTCATTAATTCGGGATAATTTTTTTCAGAGAAAAGGCATTCGGGATTTAAAAATTCGGGCAAATGAATTCGGGATTTCACCGTTCGGGGTGACAGTATTCGAGTAAATAGCTATTCGGGGACTTGGATTCGGGGAAATGTACCGTATGTAATCGAAAAAATCATTTTTTTTAAAAAAAATGCATACAGTAATCTAGCAAGTCACTCATGGATTTTTGAATTTTTGGTGACTGGAAAAATTTTTGAGCTTTGATTCCGCTGAGTAAATAGTAAGCACAGCATAATCAGAGACTGCTCAAAATGAAGTTTCCAAGTTTTCTGAATGCTCAAATGAACCTATTATTTGCCCTCAGTTAAAAAAAATAAGATGGTAAAATTTGAAACAATAAATTAAATAAAATGAGTTTTTTAGACTCAAAAACTAACTTCTTATAAAAATGAATTTAAACCAATTTTTCAATTTTCCCCAATTTCTTTAGATTCATTTTTTTCTATTTCTTCTTCATTTAAAATGTTTCTCATATTTTATGCATGCAAATAGATTACTTATCCTTCCCACCTTTTTAGTGAAATTTTAAGAAACATTTTATTATTCATCCATAATACACAAATTCAAGAAACCTGAGTGAACTGAGGGTGGGCTTTTCTTCTAAATAGAGATATTCAAAAAATTGACAGATTTGGGAGTATACTCGAGTGATGCTGTAGCACGCTGCACGCGAATGAGGGATAAGTATCTACATTGCATGCATTGAATAGAAGAAGCATCGTTTTAAATGGTGGAAAAATGAAAAAAAAAATCTAAAGAAAATGAGAAAATTGAAAAATTGGTATAAATTTACTTTCATTTATAAGAAGTGAGTTTTTGAGTCTAAAAAACACATTTTAATAGTTTTTTTTTTTCAAATTTTACCATCTATTAAAAATTCATAGTTAGGTAATAATAATCAGTGGCTTCGTTAGAATCGAAAATGGGGGGGGGGGGCACAAAAAGGGCCGTGTGTTAGACAATTTTTTTTTCGGATTTTTTGAAGTTTTGGAGCAGGGGGGCATATTCAGTGGTGTCGCAAGCTCTTTTGAAAGTGTACGTATTACAAGTGGGTATGAAAGACTTGAGGTAAAGATGAGCCTTCTTTTGCATTTTTTTTTTGCTTCCCAGATGAATCATAGAACTGAAAACTTATTCATCCCCGAGCGATGCTCTGAAAAAATTGGTTTTTTAATGTCAAAAAAAGATTTTTTCATGTTGTAATGCTTTCAAAATACATACTTATTTTGATGTAATGAGGAAAGATTCAATTTATTGTATAATTTTTAAATACAACAAAAATTTTCTGGGGCCAAGCAGGGACCAGCATTTTTTCCGAGGGGCATGCTCTGTCGCCCCCCTCCCCCCCGACGACACCGCTGATGATAATTTAAAATTTGGGGATTCAAGTTCTTACCTTATAAATTTGTTCGAAGTGGAAGTTAGAAAGAACCAGAGTAGAAAAATATTTCACGGACAATAGTCCATCCATTAGACGAAAAAGCGACACTTTTATTCTCAAGAGAATTTGTCAACTGTTCGAAATAAAAAAAAGCCAAATTTGGCTTTTTAAACCATTTTTTTTTTAAATTTTCATTCAAATTCAACGAAAAAAATGTTATTTCACGAACTAATGAACAATTTATTATACTTTTTTGTTTCAGGTTAGTTACAAATTTCCATCACTAGAATAAGAAGCATAGATACCCACCTAATAGAGTAAGTCTTTTTTCATAATTCTTACAAATAAGAATACTTACATAATTATTAATTATGTAATGAACCTACCTATATTGAATGAAGTAATCCGAAAATTTTACTGTCGGTTGAGATGTCTCTTCTGTCAATTTTTCCTTCTGTTCGAAATTTTCCTGTGGGTACTTCATAAGTTTAATTGCAGGTACCTTTAAAAATTTGAATTTTTTGGCTGCCGAGAATGATTTCCTTTTTTCCTGTCTGAATGAGTCGTTTCCGTAATCTTTCGGTAACGTTGAAAAAATAGAAACTTTTTGAGAAAATTTTTTGATATTAAATTACTTTCAAATTTTTAATATATCTATCATTTTATTCCATTTAATGTCATTTTTTGAGGAGAGAGGTTGATATTTTGGTGCAAAAAAAAAATTTAAAAAGCATTGAATTTTCCAACAAAAAAAAAATCTTGAAAAAAATTGGATCTAAAAATGAACAATTTTTTGGATTCAAATTGATCCACGCATATCCAAATTGATCCAATTACCTAAGTAAAGACATTTTCCCACTCGAAATGAAATACTTAAAATTTGATCCAATTGAAACCTTTCGAATTTTTTTAAATATCTTATAAACTTTTTGAATCCTTTTGGATCCCCAATAAAATATTACGATTGACATAATTTGTAATATTTATATTTTTGGCTAAGGTGTAAATGAATTTGGATATCTCGAATTATCTCAAATACCCTTTTCCCGCTCGCTGTATTCTTCCATAGGGTTGGGCAGAGATAATCTAGGTAACCGAAAGTTTGAATCGGCATCACCGGAACCCAAATGGTCCAGTAGACTTGATTCTACTGAAAATAGTTACATTGGCCCTTCCTAAAAAAAAAAAGTATATTCATTGCCATGCCATGGTCATTCAAAAAATTTTTAGTCATGAGAGCGTGAAAAGTAGGGAGCGATCGTGTCTTATGTTTGAACATAAACATGCCACACCCATCGAAAGCCCTGAAAATTTCAATTTTATGCCTTATTCTGTCTCCACTGGACTTTTTTTTATGGGGCTACCTAGAAGACAGAGTTTTCTCAATGGTTCCCCATTTGAATGAATGACCTGCCGGAATCAACAAAATTAGTGTAACAACTTTTAGTTGAGTTTTTTCATTTTCATGGCATGATTGTTGGATGTATGCTCATGGATGTCTTTTTCTACACCTATTATGACTTTTTTTTTTCACTTTTGAATTAAACAATGAATAAATTTTAATTCATGGTTTGAAATTAGTTAAAACACGGTTGCGTTTTGGGTAACTCATGTCCCACCCTGTGCCCTCTCTGCTCTATTTTTACATTTCATTTCCTTATTTTAGGTTTGATTTCTAGAGAAAAATTACGCTGGTAATTCAAACTAAACATTCAAAATACATCATTTCAAAAATAATTTCTCGGAAATTTCCCTCATTCGAATGACCTTATTACCTATTTAATTAGTAATCTTTCCCATTACTCATTCTCACCCACCGAAACCGAACCCGATATACCTATTCCCAGAATCCATGCTAAGTTCAAATCTTGATATTACAATTTCGGCAAACTTTCGCTACCAGAGACATGTACCTATTCAAAATACCGACTATAAACATTCTAAAGTACTACGCATTGCGTATTCCTCGTAAAATAACTTTTAAAACAGAAGATGTTGCTGTGCTATATGCAACGAGCACGCAGAAAATCGTACAAATAGCTGGTGGCAAAATTACGAGCCATTAAACTGCAACATCATTTATTGTGTGCGGTTATTCGAACCACGCGTGCAATTTAGCAACGCTACAGAAATAGTTTTCCCCGTAACTGCGGTGTACAGCAGTAAAAGCCCCATCTTGTGTGTACCAAAAATTGATACACATAAAAACCTATAAATACATAGCGTGACAAACCTATCGCATATAATATTACTCGATGCTCTTCTACGTACATCCTTATGTAAGCATTTGGAAAATACTTCGAAATGTATCAATAAAAAGCCACCGATACTCGGGTATCATTAGTGGATTCTTCGCGAATCAAAATTTTATGAGAATGGAACATTTTTACTCTTAAATTAGGTCCCATGATTATCTTTTTTTATACCTGCCCCGCGAATGATCCTACATCAAATTCATTCTCACATTTTCCCTTTAAATTCGTATTGACTGAAATACCTACGCGACGAATTTGTAATAAATTACCTGAGGGAAGCCTTTATCTTTGACACGTTGGCTGGCTAATTGTTTCGAATAGATAATTGGCTTGTCTTGCGTTAATCAGCGCGCCAATCTGCGGAGCTATGAAACTGTCATTGATTGATAACCGCATTTAAAGTGATGAAAAATTAAACCCAGAATGAAATTTTACTCCTCGACCATCAACCTATTCGATTAAAATATACGATCAAAAAAAACCCGCACCATCGACGGTAAATTTCTGTCCTCAAATTAACACCGAGCAGTTTGGTCCGCGGGATAATTAAAGTCACGTTAGAGGCGGTATTTTTACAACTCGGTGTATTTTATGAGAAGAATTCATAAAGATATCTCGTCCAACACGTGCATCGCGTATGGTCCGAGTATAAATATGATTTATATTAGTAACCTGGACGGCAACTCTGCCCGAGAATTCGCCCTTTGTAGTGATAAACTTTTCCAGCGTAAAGTTGTAGGCAACTGTTGTACAGATAAAAGTGATCTTCGCAAGAGTGGACAGAATATTAATAAATTTCATCGCGCCTGATTCGGTTTCCTAGTCCAGAAAAAAAAAGTAATTTTTTCGATTATTCAATACGCGCCAGTATCGAGAAAATTCGGGCGTTAATAATTTTATCGTGTCAATGTGACGCAGTTTTCAATCTTGCCTTTTTTTTCTCTCGAAGGCCATCGTGAGGTCGTCTGCTGCTCGAGCTAATCTTTAACGCTTTAGGAAATTTTTTTTACGAATTCGAAAACCTTATCCTGTGTACTTTTTATTCGCACGCTGATACACGAGCACAAGGCCAGAAACTCGATGCAAAAATATGATTTATATGCAGATCTAGAAAACGCCTTTAATATCATGTTAGTCATACGTAACGGTAAAGCCAAATGTCTCCCCGGTGGCTCGTAAATGAGGTAAAGGGTCGCACTTTCATGTACTTACCATAGGTCTTCTCTCGTCTATTCATTCGTGTAAAATTCATTTTCTCTCGCTCCTTCCAGAGTATTTCTCCGGTACGACCAAACAGCCCGAAAAATCATTCCTCTATAATATTATATGTTTTCTCACGAAACGATTGTTCGAGGCTTTCGTCGTCGTTGCCCCGGCATAGGCCACGAATATGGTACTTCCAGCTGAACACAGAATGGAAAAATCGCTTACTCGAAAAATATATACCTAGACATGCTATATGTATAAGTAGGATACATACGCGAGCTTTTATGACCTGTATTTGAAAACTTGTCGGTGGAAATTTCGCTTTATGTGGAGTCAGTGGCGGCAACTATTGTATTGCTCAAAGGCTCGAGCAAGACCTGAACCATTTTGGGCAATACCTGAAATAATTTTCGTGTCGTGCTCAGCAATGGGTAGAAAAATGATTGGTAAGCAGTATTACATGAACATCGCGATTATTTGGGTCAAATTGATGTAGAAGAATTGTTAAACGAGTGGATTTCAAGAAATCAAGTCAGGGCAGCTACCTTTCATATGAGACAAATTTTGTAGTCCTAGGTATATGATATATGTACTTACACTTACTATAATTTTTTTGTTTCGATTTCGACATAGACGGATTTAAGGGAGGGCGGGTGGCTTGGCCCCCCAAAAATGAAATTAGCCCCCAAAAACTTTTCGTGTTTGATTGTCAAACTGTTTGAAAATCAAACTCGAATGTACTTACCATGAAAAAAATGTATTTTCTGGGCATTAAATACACAATTTTTTCAAAGCTTCGCTCGGGCATATACAAAATTACAATTCACAAATTATTTTTAGGCAACGTTGAGGAAGGAGGCTCCTTTCTCCAAAAATTCCTTCCGGTACTTCGTGTCTTCTTCCTCAATTTGTATTTCCCCAAAAAAAGCTTCCAACGCCACTGACTGCGAATATGTTTTCCCTCCCCCTCCCCCTAAAATAACATCAAATAGGAATTTTGAAATCATTAATATACGAAAAAATCACTTTTATGGCCATTAAAAATTCAATTTTTCAGAGCTTCACCCTCGCTTCGCTCGGGTATAAATAAAATCACAATTCTTCAAATTATTTGAGGTGACAGTGTCAAAGAAGGCTCCCTCATAAGATTTTTTTGGTATTTCTAGTCCTTGTTTCGATTTTGCAGTTTGCATCCTTCCAAAAAATCTTCTAATGCCTTTGGCCTGGAGCTTAGCCCCCCCCCCCCCCCGATCCATTTTCATAAATCCTCCTATGGATTTCGACTTGTGTGTCGAGAACCTAATATTACCTTAAAGTTATATTTTTATACCTATAAGGACCCACATATTAATATTACGTTTACAAGTTGTGTATTCTCAATCAAAAAATATATTTTTTTGGTATAGAAATGACTGAATGCCCCCCCCCCCCCCTTCAGCATGTTATTTTTAAAAAATTTTACATCGCTAGGTTTTGAAAAAAAAAATTGGGCAAGACGTGAAAAAATTCTAAGTTGCCGCCCCTGTGTGGAGTAATAATATTTGAAAAAGTTTTTTTTGCTGCCTCGTTTCGCGAACCAACATTCAAAAAAAAATCGTTTAACCGCTCGTTGTCTATATTGTGTAAGACCAAATCTTGCTGGATGGCCGGATTAAAACTTTCGCCGCATATTATCAAACTTTTTTGATATAATCGTTAGCAAGTTATTTGTGCAAATGGGTTGCAAAAAACAAGAAAAAAGGATCTATAAAAAAATAACCGCGTAGGTCTAAGTAAACCCTTGGATTTTGTAGGCTATTTTTTTTTGTTGTAATTCGTCATGTATGAGGAAATTGCGTTCGCAATAAGGCGCAGATGAGCATTGTTTAATAATGAGCATTTTAAACAGAAGGAAGAGGAAATTCAAGCATGCCAATGGTAGTAACAGTTTGGCTAAACTTTTTTTTGGTCATTTTGCAGTCGTAATCCAACTTTATAATATTTTGAAATTTCGCTTAGGTATACTTTGTATGTTATCTCAAAATATACCGGTAAGTAATAATTCCCCCTCAAAGTAAACTTTTTAGCCCAAACAAAAATTAATCGAAAGTACACCATGAGAGGACCTCGTAACCAAAATTTCAAGTGATGAAGTGCATTTTTCGAATTTTAGCGAATTTTTGAAATTTCGAAATACCTTATGGCTTGAAATATACCGAAAGGGTCTGGCCAAATAAGGGGTTAATTTTGCCCCCGCTCCGATTTTCACTCTAACCCCCTTAAGTGGTGCCCCTGGATGTAAAAACATTCTAAAAAAAATTTGACCCCCAAGCCCCTCCCTTTCGGAGATATGGCCATTTTATTGGCTGATTTTCAAGAATTTCCAATTCCAACGGAAGTGAACGAAATTATCTGTTCTTTGGCACAAAGTTACATCTCGTACAAAATTTTGGTGCACATCTTCATATCTTTTCGGCTATTTGAAGTTTTCAATCTTGAAAAACAACATATAAGCGAAGAGCGACCAACTTGGAAAAATTACTAAAAAAACACGGTTTTTTATGTATAATTTCGCTGTACATTCGGGTTTGGCCGATTCTTTGAACTAAGGACCGAAAAATGCAAAAAACCGTACAGAAACGTTATTTTAGCAAATTTTTCAAATTTTTAGCGTTTTATACAGAAAGAAAGGGTTAAATGAAAATACCAATACCATATTCGTGTTCAGCAGGTCAAAATACCCCTATAGACACCCTTTTTGCAAGCGTTTTGCTTGAATTTTCAAAACTGACTTTTTTCACTGATTTTTCATGATAAAAAAGCTGAAAAGGGGTGAATTTCGAGACCTCGAGAGAAACAATTGTGAAAAGAGTGTTAATAGGGGTATTTTGACCCACTGAACACAAATATGGAATTAGGCTATCAATTTAACTGACCAAAAATAGGGTATCTACCAAATTCCAGCTTTTTGGGCGTGACGTGTTCCTTGAACATACTTTTTTTTCAGAAACATATTAATTCTGTCCAAACGTGCAAATTTGAACTCAATGTTACAAGTTTTGGAAAATTGTAGTCTAATCGATTAAATAGGTCACAAATATGGGTAATCCATGATTATAGGTGCTGAAGTGCATATGGGCCGATTTTATGGGCATTTCTCCAGCGCTGGAAAATTCTAAAATTTCCTGGTGGCTCCGAAACGTCTTGAAACTGCTTGAAATCGATTTGGCAGGTCGAAAATAGGGTATATACCAAAGTTGAACTTTTTTCGTTGATTACATGAAATTTTGGTATTTTGTAGGCTGTGAAGTGTGAGGTACATATTTCAAAATTTCAAAAATTCGCCAAATTTCGAAAAATTTCGAAAAATGCACTTCAGCACTTGAAATTTTGGTTACGGGGTCCACTCATGGTGTAATTTTGATTGATTTTTGTTTTGGCTCAAAATTTTACTTTGAGTAAGAATTGTGGATTCCATGTTTTAAAATTATTTTTTCAATTCCTTGAAAATTAAAATTGATCGATTTGTGAATAAGACAAAATGCAATGGTGAAACAATGATGAAACATTGGATTTTACCTTAATTTGAAAAATTTTCAACCATTCATTGGTAGATTTTTGCGCTATGAATTTGACACGAATTTGGTAGGTACATACATACAAAACATAGAATATTAAACAAACAAATTATTTGACAATGACGTACTTACCTATACATCAATGTAAAATTTTTGGTGTTCTACCCCGGGAGAAAAAAAATAGACCCAGTTGAATCCAAAAAATAGATCCAAGTGGATCAGTGAATATAAGTGGATATAAATAAATCCAATTAAAGACATTTTTTTCTTTAAATGGAAAAAAAATCGGATCGAATTGAATCTTTTTGGATGTAATTGGATAAAAAATTTGGTAGGCTATAAAATTAGATCCAATACGATCTAAAAAATTAGGCAGAGGTCCGAAAATATCAAGAAAGATTCAATTGGATCCAATTGGATCTATAAATGCGTCATTTTTTTGATCCGAATGGATCCAAACGGATATTCGTGGATCCATTTAGATCAAAAAAATGGCGCATTTTCAGATCCGGTCTGATCTGATCAGATCCAATTGAATCCGAAAAACGGGGACATTTTACTCTTCAAATAGAAAAAATTGGATCTAATTGTACATATCTTTTCGAATCTAATCGGATAACAAATTTGGTAAAGTTATAAGTTATAAAAATAGATCAAATACTTTTTGATTTGAATTTCTTAGTATGTTTTCTTGCTAGGTTAGATAGGTAACTTATTAGATGAGTTTAAACCCATTAGTCACTAAAAGAATACGAAAAAAACCTTACGCATTCTGCGTAAGGTAACCGACTTTTCCACAAACGTCGGTGTAGAAAATTAAATTTACTTTCGTTCAACTATTCACAAATATTGAGTCTATTGAAGAGTACCAAACTTGAAATTTTGGACTCCTAGGCACCCATGTACACTAGGGTATCCAGGGAAGGGGCTCAAATCGAAATAAAATAAGTTTTAAAAAAACCAAATTCGAAATCAGCGACCCAAAAAATATCAAACTGCGCCGTTTTACAAACTTTTTAATGCTAAATAAAATGTAAATTTCGATTCTTAAACCTCCTTTTGCATCCTTTGAGGACCGTTTTCGAGCAAAGGAAGGGCCTTCCAAAAAGAGGCTGTATAGCAAGTTGTAGAGAATTATTATTAAATTTGTGTTCTATAATGTGTCATTAGATTTTTTTGAAGAGCCCTAGTTTTTATTCAAATTATTTACGTTTCAAGCTTGCATTAAGAAATTAAAAAAACGGCAGTTCACAAATTTTAAGCCTACCGAGGGACGACTTAGGAACATGTAGAGGATTCAAATCGAAAAACAAAGAACTAATTCGGAATCAGCGACCCAAAAATCATCAGTTTATGCCCTTTTACAAAGTTTTTTTTACAAACTTTTTAATGCCAGAATGCGTTTAAGCCTACTGAGAGACGGTGTACCTCAACCGATCGGGCTGAAAATTTTTCTGTAGGGTCCTCAAACCTTTCTTTGCCAATCCTGAAAATTTCAGCTCAATCGGTTCAGTAGTTTTAAAGAAATCGAAATTTTAAGCGCAATGCAACTTTTACCTTGGTTGTTTCAAATTTCGGCTAAGTCCCACTTCAAACCCTAAAAAACACAAAAAGTTCAATATCTCGAAAACGGCTGAACCGATTTTAAATCGGTTTGAAAATCTCAAAACTACGTAAAAAATGCTATCTTTTGGGATCATTGTCCCCTTCTGGAGCTACACATCTTTTGAGTTTAATGCGAATTTCAAGTATTGGACCCTCCTTTGCGTCCTTTGAGGACCGTTTTTGACCAAAGGAGGGGCCTCCCGAAAAACGCCTGTATAGCAAGTTGTAGAGAATTAAATTTGCTTTCGACACTGAATCATTAAATGTTTGGGAGGATGCCTAGTTTTCAAATTATTCGAGCTTCAAGTTTCAGTAAGCTATTGAAAAAAACTGTTTACACATTTTAAGCCTACCGAGAGACGGTGTACCTCAACCGATCGGGCTGAAAATTTTTCTGTAGGGTCCTCAAACCTTTTTTTGCCAATCCTGAAAATTTCAGCTCAATCGGTTCAGTAGTTTTAGAGAAATCGAAATTTGAAGCGCAATGCAACTTTTACCTTGGTTGCTTCAAATTTCGGCTAAGTCCCACCCCCCAACCCCTAAAAAACACAAAAAGTTCAATATCTCGAAAACGGCTAGACCGATTTTAAATCGGTTTGAAAATCTCAAAACTACGTAAAAAATGCTATCTTTTGGGATCATTGTCCCCTTCTGGAGCTACACAGTTTTCGAGTTTAATCGCGGACAAAATTATACATAAACATATAAATATATATATATATGGATGGTACTATCATTGCGAGGCCCGCTTTGCAAAAAGAGATGATACAGGCACTGTCAGGCCCGAATTTTCAAAAATGGGCATAAATGAAGGGTCAGGTATTAAGGCCGATGTGTGTAGCGGAAAAAATAGCCAAAAATGAGACGAATCTCGCTGCGCAAGCGCCATGCCGCTAGCTCAATTCGTATTCGAATGGCGCATGGTCGAAGTTTTCATGTGTTGTTGTGTGCAGAGAGGCGAGGTAAATTGTATATAAAGATATGCAAATGACACTGCGAGGCCCGAAAAAAAAATTCGCCTACGGCCTCCTGAGTATGCATACATCATGAAAAACCACTTTACATGGCATGACGTTGCAAAGTGGTTTTTCATGATGTATGCATACTCTGGAGGCCGTAGGCGAATTTTTTTTTCGGGCCTCGTAGTGTCATTTGCATATCTTTATATACAAATTACCTCGCCTCTCTGCCCACAACAAGACATGAAAACTTCGACCATGCGCCATTTGAATACGAATTGAGCTAGCGGCATGGCGCTTGCGCAGCGAGATTCGTCTCATTTTCGGCTATTTTTTCCGCTACACACATCGGCCTTAATACCTGACCCTTCATTTATGCCCATTTTTGAAAATTCGGGCCTGACAGTGCCTGTATCATCTCCTTTTGCAAAGCGGGTCTCGCAATGATAGTACGATCCATATATATATATATATAAGGAAACCTCGTTCTCAACCACACGTCCTATCGTGTTCAGAATGTCCGAAAACGTAAAAAAAAATTGTTCCCGACGCTCCCTTCAACTACGATGAACAATTTAGTACTCGACTTTTCCTAATGGAAAAGTCGGTAAAAGTAAACTTTACCGGAAATTTAACGGATCTTTTCTGATAAGCATATGTAGGTAACGTAAATCCCGAAATTAGAATAAAACGCTTTAAAATAAAAATTGTTTTTTTCGCCTAAAAAAAAGTAGGTACAAAACAAAATACATACAAATGGCAATGAAAACCCTTCATTGTAAACTTATCTTCCCCTTCATACCCTTTTCACTCTGACGTTTTCCAAACACAAATAAATTAAATTTTCACATTTCCTGAATCTTGTTGGCAGTATCTTTGAACTCTGGCGGCCAAATGGGGCTAAACGATGCTCGTGGTAAATGGAATTATAGAAAATTTATACCCTTTTTCCTATATCACCGCCGATAGCTACGTAGGTAGAGGTACAATACGTACAGTATTTTATGTATATTATCTAATCAAGGTGAGAGAAAAAGGATACATGTATAAAATAATCACCTCGTATAGGTAAATCAAATAAAGGGAGTAAATTGGAGCTTGATATAATACGCGAGAGTACCTATCTCTTTATAGAAATATCTACCGAATCGAAGTCGTCCTTGAAACGATTACCTTTTATTAACGTGTACAGTAAAGCTTGGTTGGGTATACGTGTGAAATTTCTTAATTCAATTTCTACCTCTGTGCTAAATAAGCTTTGCATTTAACTTTAAGAGCTCGTACGAGGCGATGTAACGTATCATTTGTATATTACGTTGATGCAAAATTCGAACACAATGAAGGGAAAATCGAGGTAAAGTCGATGCGTCTAGAGATTTATGCGAGTTCTAGTGACTTATGAATGAGGTTAAAATTTTAAAAGTAAAATACGTCATTCAATTGTGACTAAAATAAATCATTGATCTCTTTTTTCTCGAGGATCATCTGATAAAATTCGATCAACTATGCAAGTAAATAAGATTATTTTTAGATACCTTTCTTCACTTTCAAATGAATATAATGATTCATGAATACATAAATGAATGGGGTTTTCTCGGTACCTAAACCTAATTATTGGAGTTTTAAAATTTAGTTACTCTTCTTATTTTAGAGATAGTAGATAGGTAAGTAGCAAAGAGTAGATTTCAATGTAATTTCACTTATCATTCGCACTCTCTCACATTTTTTGCGACAAAATTTGTACCTGAATATGGAAATCTAGATAGCATCGAGAGAAAGGTGTTGAGTTGGGGGAGGGGGGGGGGGTCAGAATTTTTTCTGAAATTTTTTCCAGGGATGTACTGATTTGAATCAAAAATGATTCGAATCATCTTATAAAAAATGATCGAGATTCGAAGATGATTCGAATCATCAGGTAGAAAATTATTCGTGATTCGAAAATGATTCGACTTAGTGATTTGAAAATTTTGTACTTTTCGAATTATTTTATGAATTATTTTAATTGGCCAAAAATGCCAAAATTCAACTGGCGTTTGGTATTTTTCACCATATTGTCAGTTATTTTGAATGATTCAAAAAATACGAATCCCGAATCATTTTTCTGGAAAATGATTCGAATCAGAGGCGAAACTTCACTTTTAGTTTAGGGGGATGGATACCACAAATTTGCCAACTCGAAACCTATAAATTTTTTGAATTTGTCAACTCAAAGTGCTCAAAACGTGGACAAAAATCTTGGGGTGAATTTGAAAAATTTTGCGACCAATATCTCTTTAAAAAAAAATTCCAAAAAATTGAATATTTCTAAACATTTCATTTGAAATGATCACAAAGTCTTGTGATTTTCATATTCGAAACGAATAGATTTTTTTACTCGCAAGTATTGAATTTTCTGAGCTGGAAAGAAAAAAACTTTAAATTACATACCGGTCTATTATTTAAAAAAATAATCACATAAAGTTACTGAGCCCGAACGAAGTGAGGGCGAAAATTTTTTTGAAGAAAAATGCATTTAAAACTACAATTTCTTCATTTTAATTATCTAGTATTTTAGTTTTTAAGGGGAAGCAGGTGATATTTTCAACCCATAGATTAAAAAAATTAATGATTTCCAGAAGGAAAATAGTTGATTTTGTAATGGTTCGTTGTCTGAAAAATTTTCCAAATTTTCCCAAAATTTGTAGGCTTCAAAATTTGCCGACTGAAAATGGGAGGGGGGTAGGTCCCCCCCCCCCCCAAGATTTGCCTCTGATTCGAATCATGAATTGAATAATTTTTTGGAAAAAAAAAAATCGTAATTTATACAAAGCTCAAATCTCATCGATGATTCGTGATTCGAATCAAAATAAGCACGATTCGGTACAATAACCCTGATTTTTTCACATCAGGGATGTCATTTGAAAGGGTAGTCCGTTGTGATTGATGAACATCAAATTCCAAAGTTCTGGAAACCTTGAAAAATTAGCCTGAAACCCCTGAAAAAATCGGGAAAATCATTTCTAAAATATTGTGGACTTCCTGGAATCAGCTAAAAATACAAGCATCAAAAATCAAAAACGTTACAGTTAACGATCAACTGATAGCTTATCAACCCTACGCGAACTATTTTGAATTACATTGCATACCTACGTGAGGAGGTTTATTTCAAGTAGAAATTCGATTGTAATGAGACAACGTCGAATAATGAGCGCGGCGTTCTAGGTAAATTGAAATTCGACATACCCGTGAACAACTCGACGACGGTAACATTCAGGGAGCAACTCTAATTAAAGTTTTTATCGAGCTTGAAAAATAACTGTTTGTGACACATGGAACGTGTATAGCGCCTTTTAAGATCGAAATTGATTCTCTGCTTTTGGCGTATTTTAACGGTTTAAAAACGCGCGCCCAAGATAAAAGCCGAAACGATAAAGTGCCTGGCGTGTGGTATTGTAATAAAAAACAACAACAGTGTTTATTGCGATGTGGCGTTTTGTGCATTACGTAGTCGCTCGTGGCCCCACACCCAAAAAAGTCGATAATTTTGAATTATGTTTCAGTGAAATATTTCTCGCTGAAATACTGCACTTTGATTTATCTCTGAAGGATTTTTTTGTGGTTGTGGGGAGGAGGAGGAGAGGGTAAAATGAAGGCTAATTTTTAAAGCCGAACTTGTCAATAAAAAATATATAATTTTTGGCGACTTTATATTGTCGAACATTTCTGGAATTATTTCGACTGCGGGCAACGAATACCTCCCTTTGAAACACGGTAGTTTACTTATGTTTAAGTGCCATATACTTAAATCGTAAATATTATCGTTTAATCAGCTTAAATATGGCGATTAAACAGTCCTGTGACCCCGCGTGTGTGCGTCGGCAATGTGGAACTGCTGGAAATTACCGTCGAGGGGGAAAATTTTCCCACTATCGGGTGAATTATTGCTACTTGTGTATATGAGCAGAAACATTCTCCGTGTTGGCTAATTTAGCTCTTTTCTTTTGTCGCGTTTTATTATGGGTTAAAGCATTAAGCTAGGTGAAGCTTTGATTCGGGTAATTATGAATAATTTCGTATATTTTAATACGTTATACTTCGCATTACCCCCGACTATTCGTATAGTCGGCGAATTTATGTTTTGTACGCTGTGTATACGTTATCGTGTCACGTAATTTAGTACACATAATATTTTGATATTTTTGAAATTTATTGCACTCGAAATATTAAATAGGTAACTCTTTTAATTTTCAGTTTTTCATTTTTTTTTTTCGATTAAGAACAAGTGGCGTTTTGATAATCTATGTAGAAAGAAACATTTTTGAAATATCGTTTAAAAAAGTTGGTTTATTGTTTTCTTGGTGGAGAAATTATCGGTGGTAAAAAAATTATTCGCTAAAATTGGTCAAAATTAAAATCTATTGTGGAAATCGATAAGAAGGCTAAATAGTTTGCTCTTTTTTTTTTTTTCAAAAGAGAGATGAAAATAATATTTTAGTTGTTGGGGAGGGGGAGGGGGTAAAGTGATTCAAATTTTGTTGAATGTTGAGAAAGGTGATCAGTAGGAATGGGCCTTTTTTAAAAATAATTTGTCTGATTTGTTTTTGAGAAAAAAACAACAGGAAAACAGGAATGCGAAGAGTTGTAGAGATTTCATAGAATTTTTGAAAAAATTTTCTTGCAATTGTTTACTTTTTTTTTTAGAAAATTATTCCATTTTTTAAAAATTGGTACAGTTTGTATGATTGAGGTTTTTTTTGTACTTCTAATGAAAATTGCTGGATTTTTGGTTTTATCTTTCTTTGAAATATACCTACCTACAATTTGTTTTTTTTTTTTCAAATATTAGTAGTTTTTTTAAAAATGTAAGTTCTCTCTTAATTTTGAACCAGTCAGAATTGACTGATTTAAATCGACAAACTTGAGTCACAACTGTAGGAATCAGTGAAAAAATTTGCTGATTCAATTGGTGAATTTTCATTATTGAATCAGTAAAAATAAAATTCCACTGATTGAATGAGTAATTAATTTTACTGATTCTATCAATGAATTTTTTTTTGACCGATTCAATAATGAAAATTCACTGATTAGGTAAATCGGTAAATTTTGACTAATTTCAATCAGTCAATTAATTTTTACTGATTTATCAATCAAAATTCAATATTTTTGAAGCAGTAATTTTTCACTGATTGGCTGTAAAATGTCACTATTAATAGGAGAATCACTGAAATTTGACTGATTATCAGTGATTTGATTTTCTCTATTTTATCAGTCAGTTTTGACATTTTTGGAGTACTCATAGTCGAGGTTTTTTTTGAATATGATTCATGTATTAGTTCGGATTTTTTTGAATTTTTTTCAAGATTATCTGATATTTTTTGGGTTTGGGCAAGACATTCAATCAGGAAATTAAGGAAAAAAAATCAAAAAATTACTTACAGGATTTTTGAGAATATATTTGGATTTTTTTTCAGAAAAATTTCCTTCTCAAAAATGTAAATTTGGATTCAAAGGTGTGAATTTCGGAAAAATTGTGCTTCACTCGATCAAATAGGTCATCAATATGGGTAATTTGCGATTATAAGTGTTGAAGTTCTTATGGACCATTTTTATGAGATTTTCTCCATAGTACTAAAAAACTCCAAAGGTTTCCGGTTGCTTCAAAACGTCTCAAAACTGCTTTCAATAAATTTAGCAGGTCGAAAATGGGCTACATACCAAATTTCAGTTTTTTCGTTGATTAAATAGATCAAATTTTCATGTTTTGTAGCACAATGAGGGAAATTTTTGAAATTTCAAAAAATACCCAGCATTCGAGAAATGAACTTCAGTGTCTGAAATTATTTTGGATGTGGGGTTATTTCGTGTTGTAATTTTGATTCATTTTTGTTTAGGCTCAAAATTTTACTCTGAGTTTGGATTCCATTTCTTGAAAGTCTTTTATTAATTCCAATTTTCAAAATTTTTGGAAAAATGTTTGAAAAATTTCAAATCAAATTTGACTGTTTTATAATTTCTACACTTTTTAGGTTTGGTAAACATAAAAAAACCAATCATCCAACAAGTGAATTTTTCATTTTCTTAGAATTTTACAATATTTTATCAGTTAGCATTATTAAGTCACTAAATCATGCATTTGGTACAGCTGCAGGGGGTAGAGAATATGTACAGAAAAAAATTCACCAAAACTTCTATATCAAGAATTAATGAAACAAAAGATTTTTTCAATATTATCTGCGATCTGTTTCATTTTTTAAAATCAAGCCATCTTTATCAATTAGTAAGATCATTTTCAATTTTCTTGATTTTTTTTTAAATTCATTCTTCAGTTGGATTTTTTTCTACGGTGATATGAAATTGTTTCGAGAAGTTGAAATTTTTGTACTTTGACGGCCATATCGATATTTTTTATAGAGAAAGAAAATAATTGTAATGAATTTGTGAAATACCGTTAATAGAATTTTTTTTAAATCCGTCTTTAAATTCATACAATCGAATACCTCTTGAGAATTTCAGATAGCAAAATTACGTAATAAACGAACCATCAAAGCACCACTTATGTACATATGTACTGCTTATTGGATAATACAATACCATCAAGTCGATCATCTTGTCAAGTACCCGTAGCATAATCGCATCATGGCGCAGTTTAATGACCCCAAAATGTCAGAAAAAATTTCACCTTGTAAAAAAATATCGCGAGTATGACCACCTTGGTGAAAACGTTCACCTTCGTACATTTGTAAAATATTCTTCAACACAAGACGGAAAATTTAACGAAATTAAAGCACCACATTCTTGCATTTACTCACGAATCCACATACACAAAAAAGTAACGAGCTCTACATGAGTACTCAGCGTAGTGCTTTAAAAAAGGAAAGGACAACGGTTCTTTTACGCGTTTGCAAATTCGCGCCAAACTAATTTGCGTATTCGCCAAGAAAAGCTAATAGTAATCCGAGCTCGATAACGTAATTAAATATCTGTCAAAAGTTGAACGTGTGAAGAAGGGTGCGTGCATCTATTTTAAAGCATGTCTCGCGACTTGGAATAACCACTTCAAAATAAATTATCATATGTTAACACCTCGCTGTGTATTATCCATTGTATGTAGTTTACATCAACACCAGGTTTTCTGAATGTACCATCATAACCATTTCTCTGTAGCACCTTTATAAAGCAATTAACATTCGAATATCTGGTAGCAAATTGCTTCGTGGGATTGCAGAAATGAAGAATAAGAGAACAACGAGATTATGTTATCAAAAATTACCCTTTAATAATAATTGTTTTTATGAGCCTGATTCGTAGACGATTCTTGGTAATTAAAGTGTAAGTTTGGGGCAAGCAAAATGCTTAAGTGAGCGCGAATGGTACAAAATTTTAAATCGTTGTATGAACCTTTGCGAAAAAAAAAACATACTTTTCTGTTGGCTGGAATATTCGCTTTGAACGATAAAAGCTTTTAATTTTCAATAATAATTGCATATCACAGGGTGTTCAAAAATTTGTAGACCATATTTCAGATTAGGAGATAGGAGGTATCCCCCTCCGGAAAAAAACCAAAATGTTTTCAATCATCTCGAAATGGGAAGCACCTGAAAAGCGGATATCTCATCTGGTGACTTTCTGCTTAATTTCGAAATGAATGGAGCTACAAAAAAAATTGTCAATTTTTTTTTAAGTTATTTTAAAATTATTATCCATCCTTTTATTCTTCTTTTTAGATTTCTTCGAACCAATTTCTTTTAGTCCCTTCAATTTCAAAATCCGGCAATAAATCACAAGATGAAAATTCGTCCATGCAATTTTAAGATATTTCCAATTTTTATGATTGAAAACATTTTTTGATCTTTTTTTTTTGTTTTGAAAACCGCGCTTACCTCTTTAATTTTCGAAATGAGCTACAAAGTTTATTTTTTAATGATGCCCGATCAGGTAGTTCTATCCAAAACTGAAGTATAGCAGACGACTTGCTGAACACCCAGTGCATGAGAATACACTTCAAGAGCAAAAAAGCTCAATTAAAAATTAGCAATTAGGTAGGTAGTGTTTTGGTTCGAAATTCTTGAAGCTTTTCTAATCACGTGTCAATATTTCAAATGTATTTGTTGAACAATGATTTCATCAAATTAACACGAAATTGAGAGAAGCGAGTAAAACGAATAAATATAAAACATCTGGGCACATGTCAAACTCACTCGATTCTATTTTCATTGGCTGGTGTAATTTCGACGTTCAAAGAAACAACTCGTCGTCAACTGCCCATCCAAACTTCAAAGTTTACACCACAAAACTTTAAAATAAATACCCTACGAGTACGTAGGTAATTCCCAACGCCTTATTTTTCTCATTTTAACGAACTCGCGATCTAAGTAATAATTCCATTTTGTAAATATTTTCACTGCATTAACCGGAAATGTTTTCGTTTAATTATCTACTTCTCGAAAAACGTGTTACGTGATTTACAAATTTCGATCATTTCTTAATTATAAAACTTCGTTTGTGCTGTATCTGAACAGTACACACATTCGAGTTTTTGAAATAGGTATACCAAACTTTATGTACCTACCTACCTATATTGATTTTCGAAATGAGCAATAGACTATATACAACAAGATTCTCAGGTGTTGTATTTATTCTTAAATCTAAAACCAAACTTATACGTGAATACGAGGAAATGTTGCGGTTTCGAAGTTTTCCAGCGAGCGAATTTGAATTTTCCGCAAGTCTTTTGGGTAAAAAGTTTTCACCTAATAGTGTCGATTATTTTGATTTAATGCCAATAATGTGTTTCTTAAAAAAAGTTTCCAATGTATTGAAAAAATCAGACTAAGTGCTTACGAAGAAGTTGAAAAATCGAGCTGGAGATTTTCGGATTTTAAATATGTGCGTAAAATAAGGAAACTGTTCGAACTGAAATTTATAAATGATTGGAACAGATTGAAACAAGTTAAAGAGTTCTTTAAATGGACGCGAGCAAGAAAAGTGAGATGTTTTTTTAATCTCAAGATGTTTGAAATTTATTTTTAAAATTTTACTTCTCTCTATTTTAATTTTATATGAATTAATGAAGATATACCCCAAAATGGAGAAATACTTAAAAGAAGCAGGGTTTATTCACAATGATGGTTCAGAATTTTTTCATCGTGAATATACATCTGTCGAATAGAAAAAGAGAGAAGGTATCTAGTTTGTTCCAGTTTTGTCAAATTTCATTTCAAAATGAGAAAATCGAAGTCGAGTTGAAAATTTTGAAAAAATAGCTAGTGAAATCTCTTGACGTAATACACTCAAATTTTTCCCAAAATTGGTATGTGCTTACCTACCCTTATTTATTGACCTAGTTTTTTGTCTCGAAATTCCACCTGATCAAGCTTTCTATTCTTACTTGATTTTTCTGAGGTCTGTATTCAAAAGTAGCCTTTTTGTGTTCTTAAATTTTCTCAGAAAAATGTGAAAAAAAATTTTGATAAAATTTTTGTTCAGGTAAACAGTCTTAGTAAATTTTTAAATTGAAATTGGGAAAAATCTTCCTGTATAGACTTGAAAAGAAAGCATTTCTGAACATAATAAGAAAAAATGAAAAAAATCGATCGAGAAGTTCCAGAGAAATGGGATGAATGTACATTGTAAAGGACTAAGGATATGTTTATCAAAAAAATCATCATTCGTTTTTCCTTCATTTAACAAATTTTGAAAAAAAAAAAATAATAGGAGTAGGTAGGTAGGTAGTACTTTTTTTTAGTTTTGAAAACTAACCAAGTGAAAAAAGAAATCGGCGCGGCGGTACGCCATCAATGATATTTTAAGCAAAAAATTGAAAATATCCACACATCATTTCAAAAAAATTTTACCAAAACTATTTTTTATTTCATTTTTTACTAGAAATATTGGAAAAACAAAAAAATTGATTTTTTCTTTTTTCTCCAGCAAAATTGGATAATAATAAAAATAAAAAGTGGATGTTCTATGAAAATTTTTCAGGTGAAAAAAGTCTGAATTGCCCAATAATATTCATTGAAAAAAATTATTATAATTAGATTCAAATTACCTATTATTTATGTTGATTTTTTTCTATGCTTATGGTCCATGTTTAAGGACGATTGGGCAATGGCAGGTATGGACCTATTTAAAAGTCAGGTTAGAGAGTTGAAAATTTTTTCCAAGCTTTCTTAACAACTGGTTTAATGGTTCCTCTTTTCAGAATACCTACTATACATTTTTTTAAAAGAAAATATTTTTGATATTGTTTTGACAAAATTGAAAAATTTTACATTTTATTGAGTTAGCAGTTTCAATAAAAATTATACATTTGAGTCGAAAAAATTTTATTGATGTCATAATTTTTCGAATTTCACTTTTTCATTGATGTCAACTTCAATTTTTTTTAGGAAAATGTCGGATTTCTGTTCTTATCCTTCAACAATATTATTTTTTTCCAAAATATTTACTTCAACGAGTTCTAAATTTTTTGAATTCAGCTGGAGCGTGCTCTGAAAAAGGGAAATCTTCGAAAGTGTTTCAATTCCAAAACGATTTGTAATTTACAAAAAAAAATGCAGAAATTTTTTTACTGTTAGTATTCTTCAATTAAAAATTTAGGCTGATTTCTATGGGTCTGGGCACTGGGCAGGTAAATGTATTGGGGTGGGAGAAAGAGGAAAATGTCAGTTGGAAGTTGAAGTGAAAAATTAACACCGTATTTTAATTCAAAAGGCCCGAATTAGTCGAAAATACGCTTATTTTAATTTTTCAACTTGCATTGGAAATCGAAAAAAATTCAATACTTTTTCTTTAAAAAAAAGAATGTGCATTGATGAAATTTCAAACTACAGTTTCTGGTATAGAATTTTGTGGCGAATAATTATTTTATTCTTTTTTCGTAATCAGCCAATTTTTTTTTTGAAATTAAACTCATTTTAAGAAATTTTTTAGTACTTTTACCTAAATGGAAACCAAAGAAGATAAAAAATTACAAAAAAACTAGCATAATATTTTAAAACTATAGCCGACGATCTTATAAAAATTAATAAAATTGAAATTAATTCAGCTTATACCCAATGACACTCATTTCTCACATGGGTCTTCAAGCTTTTACGTGTGATTCATCTCCGAAAAAATTGAAAAACTGCTGCAAAAAAATCTCTTCAAAATATATTTACACGAAATTCTTTCCCCGAAAAATATTCGATGAGAAAGGTAAGATGGATTCCACGGTGAATATTTTTTTGAAAGGTTCCCAGTAATATTCTATAAAAATTTCAAATCCTAAAAAGGGAAAAACTTCACTATTTTTACTCTAAAATATCCCCTTAAAACGAAAACATTCGAATTCGAACTACTTTCAGTTAATTTATGAATAAGAACAGCAAAGGCTCTGCCGGAAAAGGCTTTAAAAAGCGAAATTTTACACGCTCGGGTAACCCACAGTCACCAAATTCTACCCTTCTCCCTCGTCCAACATCGAATATTATAATCACTTGTCGAACCTTTGCCTATAAAATCGACAGACACATTGTGCACCTTTACGAAGAAGGGAACATATCGAACGAATCCGCATGATTTCCCCAGCTACTTTCGATATTTATAAAAAGACCAAATCAAACGAATCGGTGAAAAAAATATCGAATGTAAAAATATTTCTTTGGGAAAATAAACATATTGAGATGAAATATTTAATCAAAGATGACCACCGTTGTGTCGGATTATTGCCGATGCGGAAATCGTTCAAAATATATTGGCTACTTCAAAGCGAACGACGTGCAGTAAAAGATTCGAGATTATTATTCTCTTGGCTTTTGTACTCGTCCAGTCGAATCCGAGACGAAAGTTATAGATGTACTTATGGTACAGGTATATTCGAAATGACGTATACCTATTCCCATTCCCTTTTTAATCGTAAAAATTGCTCTTGTCCTTAGACGTGATAAATTTGATTAAGTTGAAATTTTTTCAGACCACGTATGTAGTCCTCAAAAGTGTTCATAGTTTTACGATTTCATAACATATATACGGTAAACTGATACCATCATATGTAATAAAAACGAGTTATTTCGCCATCGCATACGTCGTAAATTTTTCTTACATCTCTTTTAGGATGGGAAAAGATTTAAAACTCATAAAAATTCTCACTTCCCTTATGACAGTCGGGAAAATATATCCGACGTACTAATACCTTACCCACAACATTATGTTCATTGTACACATTAATTATTTATTTACTGGAAGAAAATTCAATAAGATGCTCGCTGACCTCGGAACGAATCCTCGGCGAAAGTATGTTATTCGAAAACTTCCATCCACTTATTACCCGCAACCCGTAACAAAATTTCGATCGAGTTCGGCCAAGTGTCAACATTTGTCAGTTATAATTAACCATCTCGGGCCAACTTCATCTCGTATAGAAATGATAGATGAATTAAAACCGGCGTAAATGAAGCATCCTTACAAACCAGCGAAAAAAAAATTTCACCAACGGAACAATGAATACCTCTAATAATATAACTAAGTATAATACGGAGCAGAACGTGAGTCGCATTGCTATACGCCACAGCAGACCGCACGGTGCAAGGAAAAGCACGCAGGAGGGCGCTCTATACGTTACAAAGCGCTTTAATGCAAGTTTAATAGACTTTTTCAGAGTTGAGAGAAGCTGCTTGACTTTGACTGACACGATAATGGGCGTTCTTTTTTCTCATTACTGCGGACATTTCGAGCTAACTTTTTACCCCTCCTCTCGGCGCTGCTCAACCCCCATACCCGATCGTCGACGATGATGTTGGCGTAGTTTTTGCCGCCAGCCGAGCTCCACAAGGTTATCGGTCTTTTTAAATATTTGACGAGCGAATTTGAAAATTTTCTAATTAGCTATAAAAAGGGTATTACGAGGGGTTTTTCGATTTTTTTTCTCCTGTTCGTAAATGGCTTTTATAGTTCGGCGTGTAGCTCGATTGAATGATGATGAGGTGAAATGTGAAATGTCCCCTCGGGCGAGCAAAACTGCTACGGTGACCGTGTTAATTTGCTAATGTACGGAGGAAGTGTCGAAATTTTATCGAAGGGTTTTGTGCCAAATTGAGGGAATTGAAAGGGAAAAGGTTTCGTCGGTGATTTAGATTGGCTGTAAAATTGTTCGAATTTTTGAAAATGGTAATGAAATTTTGTTGAAAATTTTAAAATGTTGAAGTACGTTTTCGATACTTGATATTTTTGAGAATTTGGCGATAGAAGAAGAAATGGAATGATTTTTTGGTAATGGTTCATCTATTTTCTGTCATTATTTTATACAAAAAAAATCATTTAGGACATTAGGACACTTTTGTATAAAAATTTAGCTATTAGATAAGTCAAAAATTAATCAAATAGCATTTTTTTTCTACCAAACCAAAACTTTCGATTTTTGTTATCTACACTCAAACGCCAATTTGAAAAGTTATCCGAAAATTGCATTTCTTCAGCTGTGAGCTGTACAAAATTTTTAATTACAAATGTTGTGTTTCGGATGGGGGGAGGAAATTTGAATAAATTGACAACAAAATGTGATTAACAACCTAGATACCGAGAAGTCTGAAAAATCAGATACCAAAAATTTTAAATCATCTGATTACAAGGGAATTACTTGAGATTTTGCCTCCAATCAGTACAAATCTGCGAGTTTTGAAAAAAAATCATCTCCCATAACCTCATAGCAAAAATTTTAATTCCTTATATTTATTTCTTGATTTGGAAAAATTTGTTTTCTTTTCAGCATAAAAATACGATGATTTTGAAAAAATTGTTTTTTTTTATTAAATTTTATGGAAACTCTGCACTCTGCTTTCATCAAATAATAACCTTCTGAATCCGAATTTAGCCATTTTCAGCCATTCTGAGGCCTGCAGCGCTAACGCAATTTTAATTTTTTACAATCTCCAAATTTTTGTTGAAACTTTCAAAAAATGTATTTCTTTTTACAAATTGAATGAAAAAATTTCTTTTCATTCGATTTTCAGATTGACACATCAAGTACGAGCGTATATATTTAGCCATCTATTGAATTGAAAAAAAATTATCGTTAAAACAATAAAGTATTTCTCAAATGACAGCTGTTTTAGGGGTCCATTTCAGTGGCTCTGTCCATTAAAGGCGAATAAGTGAAACTCATGTGAAAAGATTATGCGACGTTTGTGTTACTTCTCTTTAAAAAAAAATTTAGTCAGAGGTAGAGAAATGGTAGCTCTGCCCATGCAACAATCGGAGTGGGAGTAATGAAACACTTATGGCAGAATTGTGTTTTTTGTGTTGGTATTTCCAACGTTTGTACTGTCCCTTTTCTTTCTTTTTCTTTTTAAAAAAAGTTGAAACATTTTCCTCAAATATGGCAATTTTTGATCAAACCCTGTAAATATTATTTTTTTTAAAGTGGTGATAAGGGGGCAGAACAAAAAAATGTTGAAAATAGCAATACAACATTCCCACATGAGTTTCCCTTCTCTTTGATAGGAAAAGCAACTGAAATGGACCTCATAAGAGTGTTTTAATAAATTTCGAAACTACATAAAAAAATCAAAGTTCTGCTGGAATGCTCCTGAAAGTCTGAAAATGACCGAATTTGAAGTTGAAAAGTCAATACATTGTAGAAACCTGATTTTTACAAAGTTTAACGAAGTACTTTTTCCCAAAATATCACATTTTTACTGAAGATTTTTTTAAAAATGATTTTCAAAAATTCGTCAGAAACCGATAAATTAATTTGGACAGCTGAAATTTTAACTGGCGTACTTGGTGCAGTTTCACAATATGATGTTTTCAAGAATCGCCATCTCGTTTTGATTGATGAATGTTTACGCAAAATGGTTCCTTTGTAAGTAATGGTTCCAAAAAATAACTTGTAAAAAATTCTGTTTATTTTTTATTCTCTTGAGATGTAACTAAAGCTGCCCCAAAAAAAGAGAAATTCAATTTTGGAATCCTGCACATCAATATATTTTTTATTAAACCAGATCCCCCCTCCCTCCCAAAAAGAAATAATTTCTACTTCGTTACGTTTTTCAAAAATGGAATTTTTTAATTCGAAAAATAGAAAAAATGTTTTTTATTATTGAACGTAAATTTTGCCAAGGCAAAAAAATCTAAAATTAATAAAGCCATGAGCCATGAATTGAAAATATCACTCCTCTCCCTCCTTCCTAAGTTATAATTCAATATTACACTTCGTCATGAGTGTAATTAGGAACTTTGAAAATCCTTGTTGAAAATTGAATACAATTCAACGTCTTTCAACTCATCTTTTCACCATCTTCTATAAATTAACCAAAATTAATACTTGTGTACCTAATTCGCACAATTTCAAATTGAAAAACATAATAATTGCTAATTTTATATTCAATCCGCGAGAGAAACGAATTCCAACGTCGCGTTGATTCTTTTCTACAAAATTTCAACACAAAGCTCACCATAATATGACTGTGCAAAAAATGAGACGGGAAAAAAAGCAGGGGGAACGTCATAACCATAACAAACCCTTGTATAACAGACTATTTCCATCATAAAAATTCTAATCAAAACCGAGCCTCTTCACATTTCAAAAAAAAAGAAAAAAAGAGAAAACAGAAGAAACCATGCGATAATTTTTGTCATCCGTTGCCAAAAAAACCAGTCATTTTGCCTTCGTGGAAAAAAAAACTGTCCTCTATTGAATAATACATAAGAAAATGTGCTGGCGCGCGAATTTTATGGCAGTTTCAAAAATAACCGAGTGCAACAGCTCGAGCAACAGGCTAAAGGGAAAATATAAAGCCGAATTAAATTGTTGTTATAAACTTTTGGTCTTTGTATATTGTGGTAGATTATCAGCAGGAAAAAAGTCTGCAGTCACCCTTTTAAAACTATAACTAGAGGAATTAGAAAACCTATTATTAAATTGTATTTACGAATTATTAAATCTTGTTTCAAATTTATCTAGACACAGAAGTTTTCATCTTCCGCTAATAATTTATTCGATTGAAGTTTTTTTTTTGAAAAATTTATTTTATGATTCTCTAGTTATTAAATTTGAAATAGGTAAAATTTGATCTAGCGTCTAAAATAAAAATATTTTTAAACTTTCGGATCACAGAACGAGACAACAAAAAAAAGCAGAATGATTATTTCCATGTCTCTTGAACACTTTAATAGACGGAAAAAGGTTTCATCAGCTGCTCTAACAACATCGACCAGTTGACAATCGTCAATTAAAACGTTCAAAGCTTAATTGGAAATTCAGCTGAGGAGTTTTTTCCGTCTCTTTCCATCCAAGGTAAACATTTCAACCTTGTTCTAATTACGTTGGCAATATTGCATCACCGCAGCCCTCCAAAAACGGAGAGAGCGTTTCGTTTTCGAATTCCTATACCAATCTCGAAATTCCGGGATTTATATGCGTGTACGTGAAAACGGTAACAAAATGTCCTAAATGTCCCATTGTGACTCTTTTCTTTCATGCTGTACCTAAAGGTACCTACCTACCTACTACCTACCTTAATGTACGCGTAAAATAAGGGCGCAGGCGAGTACGCAACTTCGTCGAGTCAAAATAAACTATCCATGTATCACTGTCAAAGGCAACTCGAGAATTTATTACTATGAAACTGTCGACTTTCCGTTATTCATCTTTCTTCACTATTCGATGCTGTGACGTTTTACGAAACGAAACAATTACTTGGACGGATTTGCGAAAGGGTAAATTTTTAATTAACATAAAGCGATACGAGGGTTTTTTCGTATTCAATTTTTGACGTTTTAATTGGGGTAGGTCATTTACTTACTCGATGTTCGCAGAACTGATGAATTACGAGTAAATGGCCGAGGGATTTAGGTGCTCAGGTGATATTTCGGAAACGAGACAACATTATTCCTTGGAACGTGAGTTTTACTCTTGTAGCTCGTTGACTAATGCAAAAGCGATGTCCCACCTTTCACCTGAAACTTATTGTATCATATTCCCTTTTTCAGATATTTACTCTTCGTTCGGATGATAAATTTTATACATTTTGCTTTCTTCACTTAAGCGATGGAAACATCTCCGAAAAGTTTTCAGACACGATTCTATAATTTAAAGCTAATTTAAAAATTAGGTAACTGTTTGGCGTCGCGTCGTCATGGAGAATGAGATTTTGAACAGGTCTTCAGCCTCATTGTCAAGTTTTATGGTTATAGAGTAACGAGACATATTTAGTAGAAAAAAAATACCATCTCAAAACTTATCCGCTGATTATCCATATTCGCCTGAAATTCTCCTGTCGAGTTTTTTTTTCATTTGGAAAAGTGGTTCGGGTCGATTTTCAAGGTATGTACAAAAACGCTTACAGGTGCTTCTAATTCCGTCGTTGCGTTGTCTCCTCTTCGCTTTTTTTGGGGACTTTTTCCCTTAAAATACGTGAAAAATGGAATGAAACTGTAGACACGAGTAAAAAGGTTGTCAAAATTGTAACAGTATATTTTCAGTCTAAGGAAACACGTGTGGGGATCAAAATGACTTTTGGTGAGTCTTGAAACATATGTTCGTGATATGGATTTTGAATGAACGACGATTTTTCATCTGCAATTATCATAAAAAGCAATTCTTTGACGGAGACTAGAGAGAACCTGGAAAGGCCAGGTCATTTTGGAAAATGCTTTGACCTGACTATTTTTTTCAAATTATTTTAAATGGACTACGTTCCCCTTCCTTAAGAACTCGGTACATTTTACTTTTTTTTCATCCTAAGAAATTATGAAATTTTCAATTTTTTGTTTTCGCTCCGATTGGGCTAATTATTATTCAATTACACTGTAGTAGGTTTAGATTCTGCAAAAAAGATCTAGCAATCTTTTCTTTACTCCACTCCTTTTAATAAAAATTGAAATGTGTGGAAAAATTGAATTCGAGGAACCTGAAAAATTGGGGTATAATTTTTTTAAAAAAAATAGCCATAAAAGGTCTTGTAAGATGAGGAAGATTTTTTTTTTGTTTTGGATCATAAATTCATTGGAACAGCAAAAACACATCCATGAAAAAATGTAGGGGTTTCAAAAAATTATTTGCTCGGAATTTGAAGGGAAACTGGGCCAATTCAAATTCTCAAAAAAATTACTTCACGGTAGGGGAAATGGCGTTGATATTTTCAGTGATTCTGATGCTCCATGCCAGACTGTCAGTGGAATATTTTTCGGCTCGTTTCTTCTCCTTGATCGAACCTTCCGTATCCATCCAAAAAATAAATCAAATTCCATAAAAAATATTTGGGTTCAAACAGTTGAAATGTTGTTGTTGATTTTTTTTTTTTTTGAAAAATTGGCGATGAAAACATTCATATTTGCTTGAAAAACAAAATAAAAAATTCATTATGATTATGAGTTTAGTATTTTTGGTGCCACCAGACACCATAGCATACCTATATCTCTACTGACTGTACTGAAAGGCAAACGTTATTCATTGAAAAATGATTTAGAAAAAATGAAGAAGACAAAATTATTCAGTTCAAAATCAGTTTCAACTTTCTTGATTGACTTCAATAAATTTCGGAAGATTTTTAGGTATGGAGAACAAGGTTGAAAGTAGGTCTCAAAGGAAATTGAAAAAATAAATATAAAAATGAAGAAAACTTCAAACTTTGATGACATCTACACGTAAGAAAATACTCTTGAAAACGATTCAATAAGTTTCAAAAGAATCTTGAAAATTGTAAATTTGAAAAATTGATTTGAAACCGGTTTTTGGATAAATTCATGAAAACTTGATATGATTTTGAAAAGAGTTTAAAACTGGTTGGTACTGTTCTACCACTTTCAAATCAGTAATCCAAAATTTTGTAACCAATAAGTTATTATACTCTTGAACCAGTTCAATACTTCAACCAGTTCAGAGAGATAGGTACTCAAAAATTATTAATACCTATTGTATTAATTTATAATCTGGTGTTGAAAATTCATAACTCGGAAAACCAGTTTTAATTTTTTTTTGATAAATTCATGATTTAAATTGAATATTTGAAACCGGTTCTGCAGGAACTCGTACAAAAAGAACATTTGGAAATTAATTTTCAATTTGTAAAAGTTAGTTTATAACCGGTTTAAAAAATTTTTGATGCATAAATTAATTTATAAACTGGTTTTCAATTTTTTTTGGAAATTATAATTTCAAATAGTCTATAACTGGTTCGATGCATTCCATAAAATTATATAACCGGTTTCCAACAAATTTTTAGATGCAAAAATCGATTAAAAACCGGTTCTCAAAATTTTAAAATGATTTTTTATTCAGTTATGAAGTTTGAAACCAGGTAAGAAAGGTCCAAACCAGTTTTAAAACAATATTATGTGGAAAGCCTGGTATGAAAAAAACTGGTTGAAATCACTTGAGACGCGCAAAACTGGTTTTAATAAAATGAAATTGAATATTTTTCGAACTGAATATTAAACTAGAATAAAAACATTGAAGTGGATTGAAAATATACCTAATACTTACATTTAAAAAAAAAATTATTAAAAACCAGTTGGGAAACTGGTTACAAAAATGTATGAATATTATTGCTTTATGTGTAATTCACGAGCGCCTTTAAAATTCTCTTTATTTATTTGTTTTCTTGTGGAAAAATAACACATAATTCTTCGATACCTTTTACCATCGAAATAATATTTCTCATTCACTTAATTCATTCCTTCCTGTTTCGGTTTTACAAATCTAAACGAACAGTTAATCAACGATACGTATTACTTTTCAATTCGAACTTTTGAAAGTAAAAGGTAAAAAGAAACCCCTAATGAACCTGAATATAGCTATTAATTTCAGAATTACTATCATCGTCGAAACTCACGTATGCTGAAATATATACGTACATAGAAATCTTTCGAATGTTATTACCTCATTTCGAAGCTTTCATTCATTCCAAATCAAACTTTTAAACTTACCTTGGTCAATTATTATATATTGCAATTCCGCAAAATTAGATTGAAATTATATAATTTCATTGGTTATTCTGGTTCCGTTTTGCACGCATACGACACGTACGAAAAGACCCAACTACGTCTGATATGAATTTTTAATTTCAAATAAACAAAACACAGAGTAGGTAGAGGTACCAGGGCGTTGAACGAACCGTGAAGAAGAAAAGTTCAAAGCGTAGGAGGGGGAAAGCGAAATATAGCGAATACTACGCAAACGAAATTGTGAACTTAGTGAATTTAAACTTTATAATTAATCGATTCGGTTGGCAAATTAATTACACACCAATAAGCGAATATAACTCGGCTCAGGTAAAATTAAAACAGTCGAATTTTCATTGCCACCGTTTCGCTGGCACCAAAAGTTCTCAATTTCCGACGGCTGGGCACGTCTAAAGAAAATATCCTTTTTTCTCATTATTTAAAACTACAACACGAAGAAAATGAAAATGTCTCGAATTCTCACCAGTATAAAGATTTTTAGGTGAAAAAAGAACAACAAAAAGGTGTAAGGAAAAAAACGTTTACACGTTTATCGTATTATATTTTTTCTTTTGGTCGTTTACGTGGCGTGAGAAAATTCTCTATTGAAATAGAAAAGTTGAAACTAGTTTTTTGATTATTTTTATAAGCTTGTGAAACGAGCACCGTGTGAGTTGTGCGCTGAATTTCAAGTTTTGTTTTGCTTTTCGACTTTTGAAAGAGAGAGAAAAAAGGTGAAAGGATTTTGGATTCGGGAACGCAAATGGCGAGAATTTCGCTGCGTTCAAGATGGAAAATGTCGAACGACCGTGTGACAATTATGGAGTGTTATTTTAATAATGAGGCAACTGACAGGAGACTAGTCGTAAAAAAAAGTTGGGCAAATGAAAATGGCAATAAGCTATTCGTTTTTTAATCAACGGTAGTTAATTTTTAAAAAGCCTGATGAAATAATCGATGGTGATATAGTTTTTGACAATTTCGAGGAACTTCGTTTCTTGTTTACTTAATTGAAGTTTTCAAAAAAAAAGTTGGTCATATCAAATTCCTCGTCCATTCACTTGCCCTTTTTTTTTCAATTTTTTTCTCCAAAATTGTGTAATTTTCGAGAAGGATCTAAAATGAATACGTATGCAAGCCCGAATAGAGAAACCATCCTTAGAGGTCGAAAATTGATTTTTCAGTGAACTTCTGGAAGGCGATTTCACTCGATACACTAACTTTGCGCCATCCGAATACTGAATCATGGATAAAACCGTGCAAATCCGTTCTGTTTATCGCATCTCATTTTTTACGAATTTTTTTCAACTTCAAAATTTTTCTTGAGGAGGTCTAAATTTTTTACGATTTTTTTTTTCAAATTCAATTTTTTTTCTGACGAGGTCGACATTTTTTCCAACTTCAAAATTTTTATTGACGAGGTCAAAATTTTTTACGAAATTTTTTTCAATTTCGAAATTTTTCTCAACAAGATCTAAATTTGTTTACGAAATTTCTTTTCAACTTCAATTTTGACGTGTTCTAAATACTTTTCTAAACTTCAAATTTTTTGTCATGGGTCATGGTTACTATTTTTTAAATTGTCTGGGAAAAATTTTCGACTTGAAGAATTGACCTAGGCTCCTGGACTTGTTTTACAAATTTGCAGTTATAACGTTGAAAACATTTCGTTAAAAAATTGTAACCTTGACAAAAAATTTAAAGTTTGGAAAAGTATTTAAAAAAACGTCAAAAAAATTGAAGTTGAAAAGAAATTTCGTAAAAAATTTAGTTGGAAAAAATGTCGACCTCGTCAGGAAAAATTTTGAATTTGAAAAAAAAATCGTAAAAAATTTAGACCTCGTCAAGAAAAATTTTGAAGTTGAAAAAAAAACGTCGGAATGTGGACTTTGAAAAAAAAATCGCTCACCAACCTACGTAAAACAGGCTCACGTGGAGAATCTTCTCGAACGGCGCTTCTGATTGGTGGAGTGGCGCAAAGTTGGTGTATCGAGGAAAATCGCGGAAGGCCGATTCCAAAATCAGTATCAACTCAAGAACCAATTTTCGGTTCCCAATGATGATTTTTAAATCTAGGCTCACATATTTGAAAATTCGAGTTAAATAAGAATTAAATAAAAAGCTAAAATAGTTTCCAATAACTTCAATAAAAAAAAGGGCCATTGGAATGAAAAGTTACGAGTCTAGTTATACTCAAGGATTTTTTGAAAATTTATTCATGTCAATAATCCATAAATTTTTCAACGAAGTTCAAGAACATATTCGTGTTGTATAAAATTAGGTACGAGGAAAAGCACAGGAAGCTTCGAAAATGACAATTAAGGGAATTGGGCTGTTACTGTTTTACAATATTCAGGATGCAGACGTCATGAAACCCCATTCCTTTATTCTATGTAAAGAAAAACATCGTACAGTAAATAAGTCGAATTATGTATTATAATGGCCGATGGTAAAACCTCCTACACAATTCAGTACCTCCTCCAAAATAGAAATAATTAATATTTGAAATTTCATTGTCGACCCAAAATCTATGGAATTTTCAAAATCGTCATTATATTTTGTGGCAAGTAGGATAAAAACCAAGGAAAGTTACTCGAGATGCCTTGTTTATTTGGGTCTGGTCGCCGTGCCCCGCAGCTACAATATTTTTCTCATTTTGGTCACTCTGACGCTTGGAAAGCCCTTACCTGAGATAAAAATCATCCACAGTTATACCTGATTGGAAATTTTCTACACGTTTAAACAATGCTTTGATGTTCACGAAGGATTACACGAGCCGGATGCCGGACACGAAGCTGAAGGGGAGAGCTGGATGAAGCTTAAGGGACGTTATTACTCGACTATACTTATAGCTTGAGTGTACGTACATGTGCCAGGACGTGGCTCTTTCACACATGCACAAAAGCGAGAAAAACGATTTTCAATGGAGCTCGCTTTTTCACAATTATCTCGTTGCTTCGGTCGGCGACTTCTGGAACGTTTCAAATTACTGTGGCGTGAAAATTTCGAAATAAACGGTGTTGTTTTTTCCGCCTTCTGGAGTTCACCATGCCATCATCGACGGCGCATACGATTGCGGTGTGAACTTTCTACCATATTGAGTATGTGGTTTCTGCAGCAAGTGTGTCGAAGTAAAGCTGTTCGAGTGATGGGACGAGGGCAGAAATGCGGTTGAAAGAATTTTTTTTTCGAGAAATCGACCAAGAGACGTGTGTGGTGTGGAAATTTGAATGGTATTGTCGGCATGGAATAATTTTGTGTTGGAAAGTGAGGCAGTGAGAAGAGGAATATTGAATTGTTTGTCATCTATTGTGATGTCCTTGTATGTTGAGATAGGATGATTTTTTTGAACAGAAAAATTGGTTCGAATTTTTTCTGTTCCAAAGAAGTGCCTCGAGAAATGAATTATTTTCATAATTTTTTCTACTTTTCAATTCCAAACCTACCAGTAAGGTATATTTTTTTCAATAATTTTTCTTCGAGCAAAATGATGAAAATGATATCCACTTTGAATTTTTTTTTATTTCTTTGCACTTGAACTTATATTCTGTAAAATTAATGGAAATTTTCTTTTTTCTGTTTTAGGTGAGCTGAATAATTTTCATTTCCATAAAAAATTAACATAAGATCTTGAAGACTGCATTCAGAAAAACAGGTAAGACCTAAAACATTCTGGCGTATAAAATATTTTAATTTAGGATGAATAAGCGATGGACTCCGTGAAGTAATCAAAAAATTGTTCTGATTCAAATCTATGATCGCTACTTACTCCTGAGTTTTGTAAAAAAATTTGTGAATTTGTAAAAAAAAATTTGAATCTTGCATCAAAAACTATGGACGAGGGGTCATATATACCTAATGCATCATATTTTGCCGCAGTTCATAAAACTTGAAAAAAAAAAAACCAGTCGATTGGATTGAGCATCTCGCCTCCTTTTCCAGACCGGGAAATCAAAGAAACTGATGAACTTTCAATTGAAAACTTCTCTATTGCTAAGTGTTTTACGTGATGCATCTGAAAAATTTGGAAAAATAGGTTCAAAAAATGTAAATAGAATTCAGGAAAATGGTTTTTAAAGAATAGTGCCAATCATTCATGATTTTTACTGATTTTTCAACGAAGACCCGACTTATTTTCATGATCAAATGCTTTGCGCAAAGTACATATTCGAGAAATCCTGTTTCATTTGAATCCTTTTTATAAAGCTTCCATCTGTTCTTCTCTTTCGTAGAAGATTCAAAGTCGAAAAAATTGAACTTACTGTCATAAAATTGAAGGATGAGTGGAAAAGATAAAGCTTAAGATGTTGAAAATTTACAAAACCGGCAACTTTTTTGAAAAGTATTTTGCCAACTTCGACGAGTTGTTATTTTGAAGTAGAAATTTGTAAATTTTCACTTTGTGTCCCACTCGTATAATTTCTTTCACTCTGAGGCCTCCGGAATAAAATTCCTCCACCTTCCCTTCCCACCGCTAAAAACATTTACTTAATCAAATGACATAAATTTCTTTCAAATTCTTGGCTTGAAAAGGTAATTCGATGGAAATTTTCGAAAATTATCTATCTATCGTTTAAAGTGTTCGTTGAATAAATTTTACAATTTTTCTGCAATTTTTAAACACTCAGGAGAAACCACCTACAAATAATTATAAATTATTCGTGGTAAAGTTTCTAATTATGCATTTTATTTTCAACTAGTTTTTCTTTACTCCAGTCGACAACGGCCAATCGACAAAAAAAACGATGGTCATTTGAATTCGAATTGTTTTCCCCCCATTTGTTAATTTTTAACATCGCCTCGAATCAATGCCGAATAAAATTATTAAGACTGAGTAGAAAAATTACGAAACTTTTTCGATTTTGCAGTTTTTTAATTAAATTTGAATTGATAATTCGGTCCATGAAGAAAAAAAGAAGACAAAAAAATCACAACAGTTGTACTGTATTTTTTCAAATTATTCGTCGAAATGAATCGATTTTTTTCGAAAAAAAAATGTACGCAAAAGAATGTTTAAAATTTCAAAAAGTAAAAGTTCACCAAAGGTTAAAACTTTTTATGAAAGTTTATGAAAGTTATGAAAAGTCATATTCGATTATCGCTATTGAAATCGGATATATCGCAAATCTGAAGACGAAAAAAATACGAATATCGTGTACCTTTAATATTTTCGAGCTCAACAGAGGGATTTCTATTCGATATTTTAATTTGGCGTTAATATAAAAATTCCGCGTTGGTATAAAAGTAAAGGTATGAGAAATTCGTATAAAAAATTTATATTTGAAATTTTCCTCCAAAGCTACGACAACGAACTCTCTTATCGTGACGTGATGTGAGATTCGTCTTATTGAGACGTTTCCGCTTTTTACCCTCTTATGCGTTCCTCTTTTTTTTCACGGGTAATGAAATTTTCACAACGAAAATTGTATATGCTTTTATCTTTGGTGTATATCGAATGAGTGGATCTAAAGTGGTAAATGGAATCGAGAACTTCAACTTTGAAATGATCGCAAATCAAATGAAACCTAGTTGTAAATTATTCGCCGAGGTATTTTCCCAAAGTAAATAAAAAATAAACGCCGCCAGATATTGTTTTCCTTTTTGTGTTTCTTTCTTTGGCATGCGTCTAAATGTGTAGGTAAGGCAGTGTACGTAGGTTTAACCGAGCGGGAGTAAGTTTTTTACTTTTCATGAAGTGGAGCCGCAGGACAACCGGTATCAAATTACTAATACAGAGGTGAAAAAGAGAAAAATGAAATGTGAAAACCGACGTAAAGTGTAAAGACTAATTCGACTCGAGGCGTTCGCCTTTTTTTGCGCCTTTTTTTCGCAATGGAAAATTATTTTTCCCTGTAAAAAGTTTCATTTCTCATGACTTCTTATATTGTGTTGTATATTACTCGGCACCGAGGTGAAATAAAATTTAATATACGACGGGAAAACACTTAAAGGTCACTGGAGATCTTTACACCAGTTTACCTTTACAATAATTCGAGGAAATTGCTATTTTTTAGTGTTATTGTGGTTTGGCATTTTTTTACGACGGGCGTTGCGATGTTTTTGTTTGAGCGAAATCTACTTTATCGGGTTGATATTGGGGTTTAAATTGAATTCACCGAGTTGCTTGTTCCTCTTTCTCTTTTTTTTTGATTTCTCGCAGAAATATCCGTGTAGCCCTAGCTATATTGGTAGAAGTGGATTTTTTCCTGGTTTTCGACGGTATCATCTTTTTCCCCCTGTAAAATTCCATTATCACGATATCGAGATAGTCAAGAATTGGGAATTTATCCGAAAATATTCGATTACCTCGAATTGAAATTATTCGATAAAGATATCGATACACTCTCTAATTTGTCAACTACGTACAATTCAGATTCGTAGAAAAAAATTCCATCGTAATTCACGAAGGAAAAATTATCGTAAATATGAAAAAAAATCCAATAATTTGACCAGATTAATTTTTTCTTCGACTCGCAGAACTCGAAGAATTGATAAAAATTAATTCATATTATGCAAATCGAGAATAAATTAATAACGTAATTCCCATTAAGAAATTTTTTCGCCATAAATCTCTCATTATGGGAAAGGAAGTTTATGTTGTGAAATTCAAAAGGACACCCTTGACTGACCTTCCACCTTCCCTTTTTTCCTTGCTTTTTTTCAGTCATTTTTTCTTCTACGAAACATTAGTTTATAGCGAAGTACTTGAAATTGCGCGTCGGTCGTTCGATAATCAATTTATCTATTCGGGAAACGAAAAAGGGAGACGGTTTAACGAATTATCAATTCGATGGCGATGGCGTTTATTGGAATAAATGGCGTGGTGTTTCTGTTGCGGTTGCAAAATGTACGCGGTGTGGTATTTTTGATGATTCGATATCTAATTATCTATGTACGTTCGGGCCAAAAACGTGCGTGCGCTTTTCTCTGTTGGTGGTGCTGCGGTGGAGTCGCAGCGGGGTGACGTGAGATGGATTTTTTATAAGCTCCGATCGACGGATACGCCATAGAATACGATTTCAAACCGTAATTTTAATGTTGGTTAGTTGTAGTACGATATTCGACGAAGTGGTAATTGGAAAATAATGTTTTTCGATCGATGTGTTGTGTTCATTTGAAGTGGCTAATTACAAATGGAATTTCATTATTCGCAAATGATACTTGTTGCCTTGCTGTTTACGTAGGTACTTTTTTCTACCTGGGCAGCTGATGAATGGCGAGAAAGAAAACGAATTTTCGAGGAAGAAGGGAGAGGAGAAACCGTTCTTAAATAGCATAGAAAAAGAAAAATAATGTGTACTTTTTAAAATTAGAAAAAAGTGTACAGAATGGAAAAAAAAGAAGTAAGACTTCAATTTGATACAAATTTTTACAAAAAATTCCAAACCCGAGTGCATAGAAATTTTCAATATTTCGTTATTCAAATTCAAAGAAGTTGTGTGTAAATGTCCATGAAGTCATTTTCACCCTTTCCTCCCCCGGTTCCCTCAAAAAAACCATTAAAATGACTGTTTTCATTCTTTATGATGTTGAAAACATTGAACTTTTTTTAAGCCACTGCAAAAAATTGGAACAAATATCCATCTATCGGATACAAATGAGTTGGAATCCAAGCCTGGTGACTTGTAGTATGTTTTTGAAATATTTCGCGAGGAAAAAGAGTCAATTTTTGAAACTATTTTTTGACCACACTGTCGTGTCGGTGAGAACCGGGGATGTTTTCCGTATCGTTGATATGATCTATCGATATTGGTAAATAGTCCAAAAATTATTTCGTTTTGCAAACATGTACTCGTAATCTGCTCGCACAATGTAAAATTGGATTTTTGTTTTTCTTGACCTTTAGAATCCCTGAAAAGAAGGAAATTGAGTGTCGGGATTGAAAATACTCTAACTCCACTTTGAAAGTACAGCATCAGTCAATTTTTTGACAATATTTTTGGATACACCCGAGAAAAGTTTAAAACTTAATCTTGCCAAACTGTAATATTTTTTGATTTGATTAAAAATACGAAAAGTATTTTAAGGTATGGGTCAAAATAAAATTTCCCATCAATTCGGTAATTTTAGGATTTTATTTTCATCAGACGTACCTAGGTAAGCGATTTTTTTGCCAATTGTACCCAACATATTGTTGGATGAGTTGTCAAATCCAAATTTAATTTCCATCATAATTTCAGAATATGAACCAAATGAAATGTTTTTTCACTTAGAAAAATTTATCTTCAATTTTAAGATGAGCTCGCTTTTCATGTAGAAATAAAGAGTTGAAGACAAAAATTTGAAAAAAATTAACCTGATTTTTCATTGAAACGTTGCAAGTTGAGATACTTTTTACTAATTATTATTCCCTTATTTATAATTCGGTGAAAATTATCGAAAAACACTGGAAAACTATCGTGATTGAAGTACAGAAATAACTGAAAGCAAACAGTAACTAAATAGCTGAAGAATCAGTGAAAATTCACAGAAAAGTCAGTAAAACATCTGAAATTTTCTGAACAATTCGTGAAAATATGCTGAAAATTGAAGAATTTAGCTGATTTTTCCATGTTCTGCAATTCTGATTTTTTTTTCAGTGATTTTTCAATGATTCAAAATGAGAGATTACCTGCCTATATAACTTTCCGACCTTCTGTTGCAATATCATATTTATTTTAAGGTATCCATTTGTCAACGATTTTCAAATTTAATTCATTTTTTAAAATGACTGATTTCAACGTATTTGCTTTGTTTCATGAATATTGTTTACTGTTTATTGAAATACTTATGGCATTTCGACGCTCTTACCGAACTTTCAACTTTTCATTTCAAAACCAAATTTTGAGACTTCTTCGAAATTTTTATTTTATTATCGAAATGTTATAGGTACTTCCATGTTGAATTCATGAAAAGTCATCGAAATTGTCAGAATTGCAGCATAGAAAAAACTTGAAATTTTTTTACCTTCAGCAGATTTTTTCTGATTTTTCGAAGAAATTTCATTGATTTTTAAGCATCAGAGATTTTACTGACTTTTCGAAGAATTTGGCTGATTTTCTAGAAATTTTTTCTACTGTTTGCTTTCAGTGGAATCGTTAACTGATTCATTTTGTTTAATGTACTAAAATTCTAATTGTTTTCTAGCGATTTTCGATAATGTCCACTGAGATCTAAATCAGAAAGTAGTCAAAACTTACAAACTATTTTGGCCTATTTTTTAAAACGTTTCATTGCGAACTAAATAATTTCAATTATTTTATGATCTCTCCCTAAAAATTACGACAATTTTTTTTCAAATGCAAAAATCTGTAAAAATGTCCTTATTTTTCGTATTAACATGGATATGTTTTTTCCTCTTGGGAGGGGGGGGGGGTGGGTCTTATTCCAAAATTTTTAAGATGCCATTTTGCGTCACGCTAAGGCTAAGTGCTAAGTCAAAAACTTATAAATTTTTATATTTTTGAAATTGACTTAATGTCAGAAAGTCAGAAGCTGACTTTTGAAAACTTACGAATTATTATATTTTCAAAATCAACTTATTATGTATCAAAAAGTCAGAAGCTGAAAATTGACTTGATATCAGAAAGTCAGAATGACAAAAAAAAAATATCAGAGAGCTAAAAGCCGATTTTTAAATTTTGAAACAAATTTTTATATTTTTGAAATTAACTTAATATCAAAAGCCAGGATGAGAGGAAAAAACATGTCCGTGTTATCAACATTTCCTTTCAGAGGAAACTTTACTCCATTTTTTTCTCTCGTTTTTTGTATTTTTAAAAATTGTCATTTTTACTGAATCGCATTCAAAACATTTTTAGAAAATCGGGAAAATTTAGGACAGTTTCAATAAAATGACCGTTTCTTAAAAATGTTAGAGTGAGACATGGCCCAGTCGATTCTCCGCTATGGAGGAGAAGACGGCGCGGTGTAGATTTTATGACTCTTTGTGCAAGCCATACGCGGTTTTCTGACTGCGCGGGCTTTGAAAGTCGCGAAGGTCAAACCTCTTTGTCATTCGCTTATGGTTTTGGTTTATAACCATAAGCGCGGCAACGAGAGCTTCAGTCCCTGTTGAGTTGTCGCGGTGGCAGTATCGCTCCAACATACTCATTGCGGGCCCCTTGTGGGTTTTACTCCCATCTACCCAAAAGGTGGATGTGGCGTGTATATGGGCCTAGGGCATTCGGCGCCTAGGTGTACTCGCGTGTATCGCACAACCGGTGCCGTGTAGTTTAATGTATGGCCTTTCCTAATAAACTAGTATCTGTTTAATCGTGTTGTGACGTTATTCGGTGAACGCGTATTAGGAAGAGGATTAATGTATAGGCATAGTATCCGCCTTACCCAGGCACTCTATGAGCATAAGCCCTCGGTAAGGCCAGGTACATTGTGAGTCCGGTCAAAAGCCCCCTTTAAAAGGGTACAGCTCCCCGCGGCTCTCTATGACTATTACATTTGGCGCCCATCAACGTGTCCTCCATGCCAGAAATCCGCCCCGGCCAGGTAGAGATCCCTCTCGGCGGAGTGACACCACGGCGACGACCCTGAGTCGTACCTCCTAATGAGGTCCATCAGGTGAGTGAACACCTCATAATTAATCGCCTCCGCTTTGTGTGGTTTCGGAGAGAAACAGTAAACCCACCCCCTACTTTGCTGGTTTCGGGGAATAAAGAAAACTATGCAAATTGCCGGAGTAAGGTACTGGGGTTCTGGCTGCCAACAGAACTCACCTACCACAAACGGTGACGTGTGTATGCGGTATTCATACACTAAGTTTTATGCTATTTTGAGAAAAAGCAAATAAAACACCTTTTATGCTTTTGGGGGCCAAACCAGAAAGCAGCCGGAGTACATCCTGGCACCCTTCCAAGCTGTTTCAATTTCTTCAGCTTAAAAAAGAAAGAACCTGTTTTAACTTTCAGTAAAAAAGATTGCTGTTTACTTGTTCAGCTAGATCAAAAAAAGGACCGCCCGTGCGTGGCTTAACCGCACACCCCAAGTCCGTTTTCATCCTTACGGCGCAAAGAAAGGATCTGTGATGGCCACACAGTAAAAAATCGCCAAAAAATCTGAGCCTTAAGCTCCAAAATTCACCAGTTAACGTAAATAAATTCGTCAGAAAGTGTGCAAAATGCTTTCTCTTTCACCTCACTCCTGTCTCTCGTCCACAGTATGCGAAATTCTGAAATAAAAAAATTTTTTCCCTCCCAGGGTGTGAATTAAAATAGCGTTTATGCTAATGAACGATTAATCCGCCCTGGGAAGAGGAAAAAATTCTCAGAATACACACCATGGAAAAAGAGAGAAAAAGGGGCAAAAGGTGAAAAAGGAGAAAACAGTGAAATCTGCGAGTTACAGTGCTCAAAAAACGCTGTAAAAAATCACAGAAAAATCGCTGGCATTTTTCCTTCCTACGAAAATACAAAATTTCTGAAATTAACGTAATTTAACGTAATTGCTTCGGCAAAGAAAATTTCTATTTCAAAAATTATGGCAATAATTAACGTAAATTCCAGTCTTGCATAGTTGACTTTTTGAAATCATATTTTCGATCTAGTAAAAATTCTGCAAGACACAAAATAAAACCTTTCCTCTGCGATGTGTCGAATTAAAAATCACACCTAGAGGTGATTAATTTGCACATGACAGAGGAAAAAATCTCCCTCTATGCTGTGTAAAGTGCAAACCAAGGTAATTAGTGTATACATCATAGAAGGGGAGGGGCCCTCCTCCGTCATATGTGGCATTAAAAAATGACACCCAAAGGTGATTAATCCACGTATGACGGGGGAGAAGGTCTCTTTCCCCTCGAAAATGTAAAAAATTAAGGGCCAAAGTGACCACTCTGCACATAATAGAGGAAGAAAAACACATTTCCAGTGATGTGTGAAAAACATGCATCACAAAGGAAATGCTAAAAATGGACCTTAAGTCCCAAAATTCCGATTAACGTAATTTTTCCCATTATTTCTGGCTAATTAACGTAATTTTAGCATATTATATTTTTCCAGCCAAAATTAACGTAAAATCTGCCAAAGATAATCGTTTTAACGTAAAAACGGCAAATGCCGCGAAAATAACTTTTCAAACGTAATTTTTGACCTATTTGACATTGAAAATAGCCATCCGGATTTCGAAACACATTCGAACGAAGCAAGAAAAAACCAAGGTCACGGAGAATATTCCAGCGGCAGAACACCGTGAGCTAAAATCTCGCGGCACCCTTATCTCCCTGCCAATCCTATACCAAGGTATAGTGCCGGCAAAACCACCCAAAAACGCCTCTCGGAGCAATTATAGGAGCTATTAACTATTTTTCTCTTTGTTTAAACAAAGAGCAGTTAAAATCCTTAAATTCACTCTGAGCGTTTAAAGTGGGCAGCGACAAGTCGTAAATCAGGTTTGGAATCATGACACTTTTTATTGCAAAGCAATAAAATCGGTGTAGGTATCCGCTACTGGGTACACATGATGACCAAACTTACACGTTTTTAAGGAAACGTGCTGGATAGGGTGATTGCATAAGAAACCGACTCGTGCAATAAAAACTCTACAAAAAAAAAAAAAAAAATAATAATACGACGCAGCGACCACCCACACACCTACGCGACTATATACGCAAGGTGTATAGTTGCGCATTAGGGTTATGAAAATTAATTTTCATTCTTCAGTCTGTTGCTGTACTTCGATGTCGCCGGTTGGTAAGCGAGCCTCGTCCGAATTCGTGCCTAGAAAGTTTTGCATTTTACTTCGACGCTATAAGCAACCGCCTACACCTCGTACGCGATTTAGTGCAAACTTATTACGTCGAAGCCGAAAAATGTCGGAGCAACTGAGTCCAAAGTTGAGTACGTCAGAGGATTCTCCCTCGCCGACGCTTCGCCCTCAGCGAAGTGCCAAAGCGAAGGCCTCCTCTAAAATTAAGTCGTGTACTCAACAGGGGCAGAGGAGGAACCGTCTCACGCTTGAACTTGACACGGATCTCCTCCCCTCTCCCCAGACTCCGCCAACTCCGATGCCAAGGGAAAATTCGCCTGAATTTTTCCAGAATCCTTCACTTTCGCGCCCGCGAAAGGATCCAAAAGTGATGCTTTCTCCGCTGCCGATCCCGTTCAAACTGCCGGTCACCGATCTCGACGAAATGGAGACGGATCAGGCAGGGTCCGGGTCCGGCGAGAAACACATTACGAGGATAAATATTGATAAGAACGCCGAAATTCAAATTTCGACGCGAGGAGATGATAAGCGAAAATCTGTATCATCTGAATACGAGCAAAGCTTATCTCCCTCCATCTCCCCGACTCTCCCATACCAGCACTCGCCTCCGCCGAGGGACGAGTCATGCCCGTATGTGGAATTAGTCGAGGCAATTAATACTTCGTGCGATGTGATTCGTGAGGAACATGAAAAAGTCAGAGTGGATTTTAAGAATTTCATCTCTGAATTCAAGAATCTTCAAGAATCCATCAAAGAATACACGAAGCACGTCGACAAAAACACTGCTGCCATTTCAAACATTATGGATTTAATCAATACTCAACGTGAGGTGCTGACGTCTCAGATTGAAGTAATCGGCGCACAACACGAGGAGCTTAAATCTCTTCGCATAAACGTCGAAACGATCAGACAGGACAGTCACCTCAGGTTGCAAGAAACCCATAATGCGATATCATGGCAAGTTAGTGGGATGGAGAAGGAATTCAGGGAAATTATGACCCTTCATAATCACAGAGGCGACTTAATTAATGATATAATCACCGGTATGACTGCCAAATTGTCTGCCATCGAGCAGACAATGGGCATAACCAGACCGACAAAGATTATACAATTGAGTCAGCCAAGTGCAGTGTATACGATGCACTCACGCGCGGCAAGCACGGTTACCACTCCCTCACCCTCTGCCACTGGCAGTGTGACCTCACCTGGATGCCAAGGGCACGCCGATACACCCAGTGTACCGGCGCAAGCTCCAACTTCCTCTGAGGAAGAGGTGAGGAGGATAATGGCCGCCGCATCCCCTCCTTCCACCCAACCATCCGTCGACGCTCAATTTAGAACTTCTCCCTCATTAATAATCACACGCAAGTGTACGCGATCGCGTATACCAACGCCTGTGCAATCAGAGAGAAGCAGTACCACTCAGGGTACCCCTCCGTCGCAAAACGATGGAGAAATTACGACGACGTTCGTATTGGATAAAAATGGGTACCTGGTACCTGTTGATTAACATCAGAGTGAGGAAAGCGCAAAACGCTTTCCTCCCCCTGAATGCTCAAGCTCTGAGGAAGGTAGCTACGTCTATTCTCCTTCCTCAAGCAAAATCACAGATGAGGAAAGCGTAAGCTCATTCTCTTCACATATGAGGAGAAATGAGGAAAAAGCTAGACTAAAAGGGAGCCCGATAATTCTCCCTCCCCATTTAATCGATCTCCTAAATGAACTTGAAGAATACGAATTCATTGGAGATGGCCTCGCGCAATTTTATATGCGAGGCCGAAATGGGTTGAAAAAGTCTATGCCCTCATACTTACGCCCTCAAATCCGTGTACAAGATCTGAACAGTGAAATTCTGGCAAATTCGTTTCTTAAAACGAAAGCCATTGTTTCTGTTCTACAAACAGAGATGAATTATCATATAGTACCTTATGAGGCGATTGTAGAAAATCTGGGTATTGTCATAAACAATCTCAGACGTAAAGGCTTTGAGCAAATTGTATTACTCTTCCCAATAATAAAACCGAGGAGGCAATTTGACAAGCCAATTTCGCTGAAAAGGTATTTGACATTTCGTCAACTGTTTGCTAAGGTGAGGGGTGCGTACCATGTTCGAATTTGGTATTCTCCCGCTCAACTTTATCTGGATCACGAGGAGCTCGTGTATCCAGACGGTACGATGACCATAAGGCCGCATGCGAACGCTCAAAAGCACGTTTGCCCGACCTTATCGAGATTTTACCGCGTACCAGACACTGATCGCTTTTACATGTCAAATGAGACGTGGGAATTGCTACGGTACACCCTCCTGCAGGAACTATCAATTACAAATAGTTTCAAGGAGGTCCGTAAAAATATATCACGTACAGACAAAATGCAACGGGCACTGCTGACCCCAGGCGGTACCTACTTTTTGCCGTCATTGGACATCCAAAAAGCGAGAAATAAGGAAAGCAAATACCATAATGTGCCGATTGTTCGACGAGTATATACTCAAGTCGAATAATACACACGTTTTGGACATTTCCTTGACGATTAATTGGGTAATAAAAATACAAAGCAACACTTTGTATAGACCAACACGCAATTCGATACAATGTATCGAAGCATGTGTTGATCCAACCCAAAAGATCGTCAAAACGTCGTAAAAAGGTCGCGAGAAATCTGAGCAGTCATCCCTTTCTTGAAAGGAACGTACCGCCCACACGTAGCGCCGTGGAGAAAGGTGCCGCATACAATGTAACAAAAAATACATTGCCGCGGACACCATATGTACCCATTAATACGCTACGCCGACCACTCGAATCTAAAACTCTATGAGACATCAATTAATGCAAGCGGCGATTGAAAATCTGAAACAGATTTATCAATGTACGCTGCAAATGCATAGAACGTGTCTAAAAATAGAGTAGATTCGAGCAAAAACATGGTATGGAGATAAATTGAAAATATACTCGTACATACGCATGTACTTATACGTACGTACACTGTATGAGATAAGAAAACAAGTACCCAACCTTCCATACCATCTCCCAAAAACCTTCTCCCACCACAATTACATCTCGTTGCGATAAATCTTCGGATACGTTGTACCTGAAAAACGCAATGAGCGTCATTGCATTTGATGACGTCGTCAGATGTTTTCATGAAGAGGAAATAAAAACCTACCTGTTCAGCACTTGCTGAGCATATATGTCACGTCTGGAACTAAATAGCGCGATGCGGCTTTGCAAAACAAAGCCACAACGGTGGATTTAGTGTCCGGAAATCGCGAAAATTTTAAAAACTAGCAACTTACCTGGGTTTAAATACCCAATTTAAATAACAACCTACCTGGGCCAAAAGCCCAAGCCCTCCTCTTCAACACGTGGATATTGTCCGTGAAAAGACAATATCCACGCCATATTTAAAACTCACTTAGTTATAAGTTATTTTTAAGTCGAAATTGCAATTTGCGCTTGCAAAATTCGAAATTTTCTACCTATCAAAGATAGGTAGAAAATAAATACGAAAATTGCATGCGTAAAATTAGATTAAGTAGGTAACATCGTTCTTAAACGATGCGTACCTATCATAATAGGTACAGGAACAGGTAGAATAGGCTTCACGCAGTGATACCTATCTTCTGTCACTACAAAACATCGTTTTTAAACGATGCGTACCGAATAAAAACGGTACAGGGGCAGAAAAATAGGTATTAAACTTCGATACCTACTCAATGCACCCAAAAAATCGAATACATCGTTCTTAAACGATGCGAAATAAATAAATTAAGTAGGTATAAGAAAATAGGATATCCGAGATGCGCATTTGAAACACGTTCACGCGTGTGAATAATAAATCCATCATGGAAAATATTTCTATTACTTCGGCATACCTATCTTTAATCTAAGCACAAAATACATCGTTCTTAAACGATGCAAAAACAATCAAAGCAAAATAGGTATGTAAAATACTCTGTGGCGTGAATTTTATAACGTTTGCGATTGTAAACGAAAAGCCCATCTCAGAGTACAAATCACAAAATATATACCTATCTTTGATCAATGCATAAAAACATTGTTCCTAAACAATGCAATACCTATCAAAAATAGGTATTAAAAGGGATTAAGTACAAAGTAGGTACTGGAGCTAGAATGCATAATTGAAGTTCTAGCAATCCGGATAAATTCCTACCCGCGTAATAGGTTCTACCTACATCGTTATTAAACGATGCGATACCTACCTAAGAATAGGTACAGGTAAAAAGAAAAATAGGTATCGATGATATGATACATTTATGCCGTAAAAATTCATAACTTGCCGTGAAAAAAGTAACACTCTTTCCTGGCAACGTATATAATTAATTCTGATCAAATGATTAATTTATGCGTGTCCAGGAAAGAACACAAAAACAGCAAAATATGAATTTTTACCTAAAGATAATGGAATATCAAAATCATACGAATACCTATCTTCCATGAAAACCTATCATCTGCGCAAATACGCAGATAAAACATCATTTCATAAAATGATGTATTTTTCAAACGATGAGATAATCTACAATCAAGTAGGTACCTACTCATCGCTATCATTTTCAATCACTGACAGTTGATATTTTGTTTCTTTCCATCGTATCAATCAATATGCGTAAAGAAACAAAATATTTGCCTATATTTCTATATTTTTCGGCGCTGTACGAAATTAAAATTAATACTCAAAAAGTAATTAATCAGTACTCCGTCGAAAAATACAGAACAAAAATGGCAATAAAAAATCAATAAATGTCACGTGCGAAAATGCAAAATATGAAAGATCTATAAAATTCAAACTTACCAAGGTTGAAATAATAAAAGATCGAGCAATAAAAAACTTTTGAGATATACCTCAAAAGCTACCTACTTCTGAAATACGCGAAAACGAGAATGGGTAATAAAAATTACCTCTCGTCACGCATTTCAGAAGCAAAAAACCCACGTAGGCACGTACCTACCCTGTCACGTGATTTCAAAACTGGAAAAACTGGCTAAAGCCATAAAAAACCAGTAATGGAAAATACCTACCAAAAGTAGGTACACGTGTCAAGGTTACCTATTTATCAGGAGTCGAGATAGGGACCTACCACGTTGCAATTACGACGCCGTAGGTACCCCCCCTTCCCCTCCTAGGCCTACGCTTCGATCTCTATGCACGTTTGGGCACCGAAAGGAAGTTGTGCCCGGTATGAAAATTACAATCCGTACCTGTGCAATTCCCTCTCCCCGCTCATAGCGTAATTCACAGAGCTTCTTATCTACTCTGAGCAATTAGCTTTCGTCCGATGAATTATCGCATCAAGACGAATGTACTTGTGATGCGCAAGAGAGATCGTACCGTGCGAGATAAATCTGGCACAGTACGATGCCTCTCTCGTGTACTACAGTACCTACCTACTCAGTCAGAGCTGTACCTATCATGTCTCAAGTACATTTTCTGGGAATGGGAGATATTCAGCGCCCATGACACTTTTCACGCGCGCTGAATGTCGCCCCATCCTCAGAGTATGCACACTTTGAAGCAACGTGGTTTCACCTACTTCAAATACCTACTTAAAGAGATTTTTAGATAGGTACATAGACGCACATTGTTGCTGCGTAGCGGTGCATATACATCGCATGGCAACGGAGCAACAATGCACGTAGATGTATCGCGAAATGAAATAAATTTCATGAATCGAGATACCTATCTACGCTACCTACCAAACTTGCTGATGATCAACAAAGTTGATCATAAACAGCAAGCAGGGGCACTTTTCGCTCCATAATTTTTAATCTACACGTTCCCACGCTGAGAAATTTATTTTCTCAACGCAAAGAATGTGCAAATTCGAATCAGCAAAATTTGCGTATTCAATTGTCAGACAATTGTCGGCAAAACGAGACAATCTATGTACATGAGAAAAATTTCTCATGCAGCCGCTGACATATCTATTTTCTTAAAAATAGCCGGCGGTCGGTAGATTTATCACAGGAATAGGCAAAGAATACATACCCAACCCTCCAACCCCTCATGCGACGCTAATTTTCGAACTACGTTGCATAAGGATCACGTTTCGACCATCTACGACAGCTTATCGTACATATGGTGAAACCAGGGGAGGTGCAGGGGTGAAGGGGCACGATCCAAAGCAAATCCAAATCGATGGCTTTTGCAGGATCGACACTGCTCACATTCGTATTTTACCTTACCTTGTGTTAACATCGAATTTGTTTCTTCTTGCTGTGCGATTAATTTGTCTGTCAATAAGCTCTTAGCGAATTCTGACTTGAACTATTTTTCATTTTTAATAATTTTTCTCGTTTCTATTTTTATAAACATTCGATTTCGCGCATTATTTCGCGATTTCAACATTTTTATTTCGTATTTGAACTGGAACCGACGTCTTATTTTGTGAGTACAGAATATATACTTCAAAAATAGGCGCTTTTTAAATTTTAATTTTTTACACAATTGAAGCTGGTGAATAATATGCCTAGCAAACTCGACTTTGAAGACGTCGCCTTTGCTATGCTAATTTTATCATTAGTACTTCTTTTGTGCATCATATTTTATTTATCGTATCTCCTCACTGCCTCGAGTGTACTACACCCGAAAACAGCGGAGAGCGATTATTTATTGCTAAGAAAGCTATTCGAACATGCAACACGTGAATCCTCATAGGATCACGCGGATTTTTGTAAAAACTACTACGCTAGTGGTAGTTACAAAAACGAAAATTCCGCATTTTCGAATTGCGCATCTGACGCCTTTTTTCATTTTTGTGATGAGCTTTCTCGATTTCATGCCCACGAGGTGGCAAGGTAGAAGAGAGGGAGGCACCGAACTAAATGGAATACGTTTTATTCGGCTCTCCCTCGAAAATGCCTCCACCATCGTTTGGCATTGAAAACGCTTTCAAAATTTGTACACGTGAATAAATGGATTGCTGTGCAAAATAGAAATTTATTAAAACTTCACTCAACTCAAAACAAAATTTTGAGGAGCGAAATTATAAATTTATCATGCTGTGTGAAATTAAAATGATCCGTGCAATTTTCAATTTTCAATACAGTGCAAAACACTGTAAAAAATTATCTAAAAAATCATTTCTCTCCGTGGTGTGTGAAATTAAAAATAACACTCATGAGTGATTAATTCATGCACCATGGAGAAAAACAACTACAAAATTCACGAGTGATTTCTTCACACAGTATAGCAACCAAAATGAATTTCTGCTCAGCTTTCCAACTCCACACATGTACAAAGCAAATAAGTTTTTATTTTCGTGTGTGTACTGTACAGTCCAGATGGACGGAGATTCATACGAATAAAAATTCGTTCACCTCAAAACAAAATTTTGGGGACCGGAACAAAAAATTGCTGTGATGTACGAACACGTGCACCACAGCAACAAAAAATAAAAACGAATTTTCTGTTTGAATGGCGGTAAGTACACACCCGGAAATAAAAAACTGAAATTACCTATTTTCGGTGATTGTGTACTGGCGAAAATAAAAACGGTGAATTTTTGCACAGAAAAATCAGATCAATCTCAAAACAAAATTTTGAGGAACTGAATTTTCGAAAAATTTCATCTAACATGAATAAATTCATGAAATTTTCACTGTTCATTTCAAAGTTGGTACACATATATTGCTGAAAATAAGTAAAATTAGTACAGAAGAAAACGCGAGTTCTCTTTCTGCAAAAACTCAACACAAATCTAGTCAGATATTTATTTTTTAAAAAAAAAAAAAAAAAAAAATCAACAGTGCAAAAATCACAGTTGAAGTTTTCCACGCTGAAATATACTGTGCAAAACACAGTATATTCGTGAAAAACTCTAAATATAATTAATGCGGATAATTAATTTTAAGCACGCGACGTACGTAAATATGGTCCGTAAATATTTACGCAAATGTCGCGCAGACACCTGTACGTAACCCGCACTCCGCCTATTCAATGAACCGGCTGGAATGCAAAGGCCGCGTACGCGTGTCAACACCCTCCATTCATGCGCGTATGCGTACGGTGGAGCGTCGCCATGGCAACGAACGTTGCTCCGGTGACACTCTGACCTAATAACCGTGTGAATGAACGGTGCGTAGTACGCAGACAGCGGTATCCCTTTTTTTTCTTTACCCATTCATCTATTTATTTATTTCTTTCTCGACGTTGCGTACTAATGCAATGCTTTTTGTCTTTTTTCTTTTTTTTTCGTTTCTTTTTCTTTCTCTGTTAAAACAGCTCGATACCGTTATGTCTGGTGACAACGTCGATACGTTGGGCCTCGATTCTTCGAGTGGTGATGAGCCGTCGACCGATCAGCGCGAGCTGTTGGAAGACAGGCTAAAAATTACTAGGATGGAAAAGGCGATCCAGAAGGCCTACCGGAAAATTCAGTCGATCGAAAATTTCGCCGACTTATCCGACTGTGCCTGCATCAAGATCGCCATCCACCCGCCCGACGCTGCCCTATCTTGCGCTCACGCGGATACGGCGAACGTGGTGAGTCGCAACATGGTCCTAAATTCGTTGTACTTGCAGGAAGGAAGAATGACTACAACGATGGTCGCCTGTTGCCCTTACTGCGACACGAACGCCCTGGCAGTAGGGCCCTACAACGTGCATGGCCTCATGGACGCGACGATGGTCACACACGAGTGTGGCCACGTCATGCACTTATCATGCATTTGTGCAGCCGTCGCTCGTCAGGCGGAAGAAGACGCCCGTCGCGCTGAGGAAGCGGCACGGAAAGCAGCCGATCGCGCTGCGGCGGCTCCTCAATCTCTCTAGGAGACGTCGCCGCAGTTCGCGGATGCGACGACTCCGGCACCATCACCGCCTGCGATGATGTTAGAACAGCTGCTCCTCTCGTCGCCTACCCCAGTGATGGACGTCGAGGGAGCACCAGAGGTGACCGTGGCTACGGAGAACCCCATCCCGCCACCATCGGAATTTGCCGCAACCTCGCCGGAGCCGGACATCGGTGCGTATCCTCTCGGCGACGATAATTCATTTCCGCATGCCATCCTACCCTGCGCAAACCCTGTGTGCCTGCATCCGATAGATACACGCAGGTTGCGCAGGATAGAGCCGACGGCCCGAATTATGGTGGGTCGGGCGATCGCGCCCACGGATGCGGAAATCAAATCGCTACACGAGGATGCCTATGTCGCCCACCAGCGTATCGCGAACCTCACCGCCGAGACCAACCGCCAGCGTATTAAAATCTCCCAACTTCGAGCGGAGCGGGATACCGCCACTTCCTTGCGGAAAATGGCGGAGAAAAAATTCCAATGTCTCCTGACGGCCGTACGCCAGAAGGAGCCGAATTTCCGGATAGTAATATCCCAAAAGTCTGCGAAGACTTCGGCTCCACCAACGTCTACGCCTACGCCTGCGGACGTAGATGCTCGCGTACCGGACCGACCCTCAGCCATGGACGAAGACTCCACCGATCCGACTGATGTGCCGCCGGACTCCATCTTGTTGAGCGATGACGAAGTCATGGAAATCGCCTTGGCCGCCGACCCAAAATCGGTGACGCGCCGCCGCTCCCGGACTAAATCCAGAAGCCGCCACACGCCGCCGACGATGGAACCGCTCGAGACGATCGACCTGACCGCGTCGTCCACCACCCGGAAACGCGCATCACCAACGGATCTGCAAAAGACTCACGCGCCGCCCCAATCCAAACCTAGGACTGAGGAAAACGCTGAATCTTCAACGCTGACCCAACAAGACGAAACCACCACGGATACCGCGCAAAACGCAGTACCCGCCGCGGCACCGAAACGTCAACCGCGTCCAGCGATGCCGTCGGACCAAGCTCAAGCGGAGGCTGATCCACGCTCCATTCCGCCCCCTCTTTCTCAAGAGCATCTACAGCGGATCTCCACTGTAATGCGCCCGAGGGAAGGGCCGCAACCGAGCGCCGCAACGTCTAGGAAAACCTGGACGCCGCAAGTAACGACACCTCCAGTCAAGCGAACGCCGACTCAACCGCTGGTGAAGAAGCCACCCGCCGGAAATGTTCTAACCAGAACAAATCCGCCCTCAATGGATTACATGTATCCATTTATTTCTGCGGGACTCACGTCGCATCAATTTACGGAAGCCACCTTAAATGACGACCGCGTGATGTTTCTCAAGAAGTTCTGGGTGGTGGGCGACAATTTCGTCTTTAATGCCGCCGTCAGCGCCGTCACCTCCAAATCTCCGTCCAGGAAACTCTCAGATGCCTTTTATAAGGCACAAACTGAGATCCCTTGGATGGAAAATAATCTGAAGAGGCTCGGGTACGCGCCAAAATACGTAATGTTCTCGGTGGGTGCTTACACGACGAAGCATTCCACCGAGTCATTACTAACGCTCACGTCGCAGTTATATTCCTGGTTGCGAAGGCTCAAGGCAATGGGTACCACGCATTTAATCGCGGTACCCCACATTGTATATAATGGATGCCCTCAGCTACGCCGAGAATTCAACTTGGTGCTGGAACAGGCCGGAAACCATCCCGACCTGCAAGGAATCACCTACCTGTACGCCGGAGATATATTCCGCACCACAAGGGATGCGGATCCGGTGACCGGCAGGTGCCGAACCTTCAGCGAACCAGCTGCGACGCCAACGAGGACGTTCTTCAAGCCGCAAGAGCAACGAGACCTTACGAAAAAGCTCGAAGAACTCGCCTCTCGATATTGAGTAAGTCAAAAATTCTCGATATCCATTTTTCTCTGCGCTGAAAAACAAGCAAATTGTAATTTTTAATCTTGTTTTTCAATTACGTAGAGCGTCACCGTAAATACTACGCAAATCGTGGTATTTACCTGTAAATAGTGTAAATAATTTTTCAAATTTGGCTGTGATCCAGTATCTTGGTAAGTTACGGAGAAGTCCACCATCAATTTTCTCCAATCTGGATTTTTGTGTACCTGTAACGAATATTTTTCATTAGCATCTCGAATTCTAGGTGAAGAATATCGTAATTTTACGTACTCGTGTGACGCGCCTGCAGCACCGTATGTACGTTAAGGGTGAGCGTATCAGGAAAACCCTCCTCCGGTCCTTCACCGGGTTCCCTTTAAAGGAGCACCGGTATCATCGTAAATCGCTGATTCGTAAATCAACGCTAATAAACGTAGGCCGCCTGACGCTGCCGCATCACGACGATAGCACCATCCAGCCTACGCATATGACCGTCGAGACGCCACGCTCCACGGAGCACCACCTGCAACGATCATCTTCACCATTCGTTCCTGGAAAAAGCAAAAATCGAGATTAGAATCGTCGTATTTCTATCACGTCGCTAAATACCAGATACTCACCAAGGTCATTGACCCGCCGAACCGTTATTTTTAGTATTTTTTGTGTTGTACATATCCGTCCATTTTTTATTTTTTAATTTTTCAATTTTTCATTGAATTTTCTTTTTCTTTCGGCAACAAATCCATCGTTGCAAGCTGAAACAGAAAATATAAATTTTTTATCAATTTTCTACCTATTTTTAAGAAAATTTTTCATTGCCAAGATGACTTACCTGTAAATATTTTTCTCTTCGGCAATTGCTATGTATACTATTAGTCTTACGAAACATAATACGCTCCAAAGGTCGTGATGACCCATATTTTTAGTTATCAATAAGTTGAAATTTTATTTTTAATTTTGAAAACACTACACGGCAACCGTTTTCGCTCATGTATATTTTCAAAATTTTTCTTTCGGTCCTGTATATGCTCTAAAAGCGTATACACGTTGAAAATACCTTTTCGCCGATTTGTCTCTCTCAAAATTTCCAAACCCGCAATTTGTATCATGGCAGTGATACAAAGCCGCACATATTAACGACTAGCTAGGGGTTGGAGATTGACCACTACAAATTCGCAAATCACCGTTTTTGTACTCATTTTTGAAATTTCATTTGCGATATGCTATCGAGAGCAATTTCCTGCCATGACCATAGCATATTTCTCTTTAAATTCAAATTTGAGAATGATACAAATCTGGCGCATAGACTTTATTTTCACCAAGCACAGAAATCTTGGTATTCTTTTCATTCATTCTCACTCCAAAAGAGTGAGGAATGAAAATACTAAGCAAAAAGCGAGATCTCGCCGCCATCTTCACCTCCTTCCCACGGAATATCTGAGGGGGCAGGGGTCGAGTGGGGTGTCTCTCTCTTGCTCAGACTTCCCGAGGTCATTCGGTGGGCTTCCCTCCGAAAGCCTGAGGGGGCATGTGTTAGAGTGAGACATGGCCCAGTCGATTCTCCGCTATGGAGGAGAAGACGGCGCGGTGTAGATTTTATGACTCTTTGTGCAAGCCATACGCGGTTTTCTGACTGCGCGGGCTTTGAAAGTCGCGAAGGTCAAACCTCTTTGTCATTCGCTTATGGTTTTGGTTTATAACCATAAGCGCGGCAACGAGAGCTTCAGTCCCTGTTGAGTTGTCGCGGTGGCAGTATCGCTCCAACATACTCATTGCGGGCCCCTTGTGGGTTTTACTCCCATCTACCCAAAAGGTGGATGTGGCGTGTATATGGGCCTAGGGCATTCGGCGCCTAGGTGTACTCGCGTGTATCGCACAACCGGTGCCGTGTAGTTTAATGTATGGCCTTTCCTAATAAACTAGTATCTGTTTAATCGTGTTGTGACGTTATTCGGTGAACGCGTATTAGGAAGAGGATTAATGTATAGGCATAGTATCCGCCTTACCCAGGCACTCTATGAGCATAAGCCCTCGGTAAGGCCAGGTACATTGTGAGTCCGGTCAAAAGCCCCCTTTAAAAGGGTACAGCTCCCCGCGGCTCTCTATGACTATTACAAAAATTTAAAATTCTCAAAAAAGTGATCATTTTTACCACCTGTTCTTCTATAATTTTTTGGTTAGATTTCGAAACAGTATTTTCTCACCAACCTGGAAGAATCTCTAGAATTTAAATGATTTTATGACCACTATTCAGTTACCACGTTATCTTACTCTATCAATATTTCGATTAACTTTTGAACATTTCAAACCTGATTTTTAAATATAAATTACCATCACATAATATTGAATAACATCTACTTTTTTATATTTCATCAAAATATCGAACTACGATGAAGACAAACAGTGATGGATGGAAGAAAATGGCACGGGGGGTTCTGCGCCAGGAGCTGAATTTTTCCTTCTTTTCGAATTACCTACCTAGGTAAACAAAAAGTTTTGAATTCATAATGCTATTTTTTGCATTGAAATTTTACTTGGAACTTTACATTTTGATTAATTGTTGTGAAAATTTGTTTCTTCCAAATTTTAAATTTTTGATTTACCTCTCTAGACCTTCTTATCGTCCTTTTCCTCCTCACCCAACTTACGTCCATAGTCTATACCCTTCGGCGGATTATTTCAAACGAAAATTACTTTCCTTTTCTTCGCCTGTTAATAAATTTCTCTAATTTTTCCGCCAATTTTTATAAAAAATTTCGCAATTTTCTGACCGTCTCGGTTACTTTTTTGCCGGTTATTTGAGCCTAAACAGCTTCATAAAGTTGTCAACTCAGCTTTGCTCGCAGCCGAGCCACTTCTCGACTTGACGTTAAATTGCCTACTCGAAAATCCATCAAGCTTTTCTCTAAACATTTCATTCACTCGTTCGTGCGCTTTTTCTTATCTCGAGGGTGAAATTTTCTCATCGCTAAATCTTACGTCCAACATCCGCGGCCGACACAAGACATAGTACTCGTATTTTTTCAAATAACGCGTGTCCAACGATTGCGAAATTTATCGCAAAATCTCTCCTACCTACTAACCTCGTTTTATTCTATGCGAAGATTACAATAAAGATAGGAAAACTTTCATCCCAACTTTTCCCTCTGTTTGCCACGAAAGACAAAAAAATCACCCTCTAGTTCGATTCGTACGATTGTACGTTCGAATTCTCTCAGCCTCAGTCGTATATTTCAAAACGTTAGAAATTGTATCTATAGGTGAGAAAAACGAACCTAGACGAGACTCGGTACATTACGATCATTTGTACGCGCGTGTATTACAAACTGCTGATAAGTTTGCCGAGAGATCTCGAAAAAGTTGAATCTAGGCGATTAAACGATTTAGACGTTTTTTCTTCGGCCGAAAAAAAATTACACCTGAGAGAAATAGTAATGTCGCTATGGACTATACACGTATGGTAAAATGCGTGACGTTATTTTTGAGAAAGTACTCTGCAAAATTACGTGAAGTTCGATTCCATTACCAGGCCTCGTCGTGGGATAATTTTTTTCCCTTTTTGATATTGCGCCCGCAGATGTAACTCGCATAGGGAATGACTGATATTTTTAATCGGCCTTGTCGGATTTTTCCTCATAAGTATAGTATTAAGTATATTCGATCAATTTTGACGAAACAGAATTCGGAATTTGAATTCGAGCAAAAAAACTACGCATGTGAAATTAACGCCGGCCGGGTCGTTTTTCCGGATTAATTTGTCTAGTTCGTGCCACGTGTCGTCAAAAACCTTTAGTTTTTACGTTTCTTTGTAAATTTTTTATTCGCAAATGTACCTATCTGAGTAATCCTTTGGATAGGATTAGTATCGTATGTATCAGTTGACACGCTGAAACCATCGGTCGTGTTTATCGCGTATTAACGTCTGACAATACGTCACGTATACGAGCAAATTTTTTCGCCAAAATTATAATCGCCGTTGTAAAAAATATAATTTTTTCAGCCTTCCTGCACCGTTAAAATCGACGGGCAGGGGAAAACGTTACAATAGAATCGGCCATGCAATAAAATTTTCAATACTCGTTGTAATATTAATTTAATATAACGGGAAATTCATCTGTTGGATTAAAAATAGACGTTATTTTTATTTAACGAGTGTATCGTATAAACGGATATAGGAATGGGACCGTTGCGTCGGAGTATTATTATATTAAAAACGACGGAAATATTTTGTAATATTTTAATTTTTTTGATAGGTTGAAAAAATACTGATTCTGAATAAGTATGATCGGAAGCTTTTTCAACGTTTTTTCTCGGTTCGATTATCGACTGAAAGTATCTGGTAAAATGTGTGACTGAAATGAGGAAAACGCGTGTCAAATGATTTTTTTCCAACGAATATTTTTTTCAATTATTTCTATACAGGAAAGATGAGTCGGTCGAAATTGATTGTAAATGTATTTTCAAATGCTAGATGTCTCGGAGAATGGCGTAGTCGTGCAATGGACTTCGGCTGTCAGCCCAAAAATATAAAATTTCACGAAATATTATACAGAATGATCCGTTAAAAGGTTGCGAATATTTTGCCTACGAATGTAGCTACCTAAAATAAACAAATATAGGAAAGATTTCTGATTTTTAGATTCGAAGGGATAAATTTATGAGATTGAAAGTGACGTTTATTCAATGTGCCGTGCCCATCAAATCCGTTGGGTAGGAAAAATTCGTTCAAAATATTTTTTGTGGAAAAAATTTCTCAGAGATTAAATCTTTTATGAATTTTCTCCAAGTTGAAAACTGAGGAAGCTACAAAACGTTAACTTTATGGGACCTTCAATATCTTATGAAACTACATCAATTACTCGCATATTAAATTTCCAAAGCATAAATGTTAATGTTTTATCAATACCACAATGGAAGGAGACATGAATTATACTTACTAATTTTCAGGGCTGAGGCATGGCACCTTCAGTTTCCAATTTGGAGATAATTCGTTAGTGATTAAAATAATGGAAACTTTTCTGCAATAGGTTTAATGGATTTTACTTTATTTCTATTTTTGAAGGCACAAGACGTTAAAAAACTTCACTTCATTTCATTCAAATTAACCCAATCATTTCTGATATTGACAAAAAGAAGTAGGTAAATAATAAAATATTTCACTTCCCAATTGTAAAATCCAGAAAGATCCTAAATCGACCTGTTTTGGAAGGGGTAAAAATTGTAAAATTTTCTACTTTCACAGAATTTCATTCAATTTTTTGATTTGATAGAAAATTTTCTTAAGTTATTCGGATTCATAATCAGAGTTGTGCTCAGAAAAATATTTTGAATTCTCCAAAAGTAACTTGAAAGACGATCTCATAAGATTTTTAAAGCTTCTAATGAAAAATTTGAGGTAAAATGAATAAAATGAGTTCGCGAATTCTGTCTTTTGTCTTGAACGTTTTTTGTAGTTTGAAATTTACAAAAATGGAATATTTGAATTTTTATCGATTTGTCTCAGTTTATATGTAGGAGAATTCAATAAACATCTAGAAAGTAAAATTTGAAAGAAAATTGTCTGAATAAATTATGAACATCGACTTCGAGATTTTTTGTACTCTTTCAAAGTGTTTTTTGATACAAAAAATAAGAAGGTAGGTACTCTCTAAATCTGAATTAGTCAAAAAACTGAAAATTCACTGATTCAACAGCGAAAAGTGTGCAACTGTTTATCAGTAAAATTTGACTGCCAATCAGTGAAAAATTACTGATTCAATTAGTGAATTTTCATTTTTGAATCAGTAATTTTTTTCAACTACGTACTGAAAGGAATCAGTAAAACTTTAAATTTACTGATTTAATCAGAGAATAATTACTGATTGAATCAGTAAATTAAAATTTTTACTGATTTGACCAGTAAATTAAAATTTTTACCGATTCATTTATGAAAATTCACTGATTAAATCGGTAAAATTTTCACTGATTTCTTCAGTTGCACACTTTTGTCTTATTAATCAGTAAATTTTAACTGATTCAAATTTAGAGAGTATTGAATATTTTTTCAATTTTTTTTTATTTGAATGAACTTATTAAACTTAGAATTCGACTAAATGGAAGGAAAATAGAATCGTTTGTCGTTTCTTCCCTGAATAATTTATTTTCTTGTCGAAAAATCCAAAAGCGATAAAGTATATTTTTTTCTGAAAACTAAAAAAATTGGCATGTTACGATGGAATAGAAAATTGAAAAAAAAACACCATTCGAGTCAACTGGAAAACAATCAGAATTGCAGCGCAGTAATTCTTGGATCAGTGAAAATAATTTTTCACAAAGCAAGCAAAGAAAGGATTGCTGAAAATCAGCGAAAATTCACTGAAAACTGAGTAAAATATCTGAAATCTGCTAAAAATTGGCGAAAAATAGCTTGAAAATCCTCTGAAAATCAAAGAATTTCTATGATTTTCCTTGTGCTGCGAGTTGACTTTTCCCAGTGGCTTTTCACTAATTCGATTCAAATTATTATAACTTGTTGAATTTTCCTCAAATTTAAGGTTTCGAGAAGTGAAATTATTTGATTCGAGTTTCAAAAAAATGTATTCATTTTTTTCGACTGCGATAATTTTTTTTTTGGGGGGGGAATTAATGTTGGAAAAGTGGTGGTAGTAATATTTAAAACCTTCCGGTGAATATTGTTTATTCGGTCAATTATTTTCAAATGCTGTTTAGATATGTTTGTGGTAACTAACAAAATTTTGTAAAAATTTTAAAAGCTGGGAAGAAATATTGCTTCGTGAAGTGAGGATCCAAAATTGAAAAATTATATATTTTTTTGCAAAAACAACTATTTTTTGAAATACTTTCTAGAAATATTTGAAAAATTCTTTTAAAAAATCCATTAAATTTTCCAAAAGCGTCAAAATTCTCAATTCCAGGGATTGAGCTGTTCTAATGATAGAGAATAGGTTTGTTCGCCCAGTCCTTTTTCTGTCCTGAAAAATCCTCTGCATTGCATTTTAAATGAATACTTGAAATTGAATTTTGACGTCTTGTTCTTATTGGTCTCGACATCTAAAAATAATTTGTCAACGCAAAAGGTTTCTTTAACGAAATTAAACTCAAATAAAATATTACATTTGGCATTTAAGGTATTCCAAGTGATATCCTTTCAATACCCTGGATATATTCATTTCATGCAAAATTCCTCGTAACCGGCATTACGGTCAAAAGGAAATCCCACAACCACAAACTTTCGTCATTCATCTGAAAATTGTAAAAAACCAGAATAAAAATCAGTATCAGTTTTCGTACATCACCGACGACGGTGGAAAAGAAAACACGACGTTATTGTCGACTGTCGAGCTCTACATGCGACAAAATAATAAAGCAAGGTCGTATTCGTAATTTTTTCCATCCCAGAGAGAAGACATCGAAGATTTAGTCGTCTGGATGGTATCCAATCTCGACGCCTTAATTATCTCGGTGTTTTCTTCGTGGTTCTACTCAAAACTACGTGTTCGTCTTGCAGAAAAAACTCGAGCTCGACAACGCGCCGTATGGATGAAATTTTTTCTCATTTTGGCTACGCGAAGATTTTATGTTAATCTCGACGGCGTCTTGTTTTTCTTATCCTTTTGGCGAACTGTTTATCATTTTTTCCTTCTTTTTTTCTGACATTTACGTCGTCTCGGTATTATAGAAATTGCAAAGAAAAGATGTTATTTGAATAATTATCAACGTAAGCTGCCCGCAATGCTGTAGAATTAAGGATGTCGTGGTTTTTCTTGTGCTTTTTTTTGCTAGAAAAAACTTTCTTTGTGAAAGGATTGTTTCGCTTTGATTGTGATATTTACGTTGCGTGAGATGAAAGGAGAATTATACCGAACTCTGTAGTAACTCGGGTACGTTTAAAAAACGAAGGAAAAGAAAATGGAAACGGACGAAAAAATTTAGAAACCCCCTTCCTCCTTAGAAAACTTGGAAAAATAGTCTGGAACCAGTGCAAAAAAAAGTCTAGGAAAATTATTTCTGATATTGCGAAAGTCTACTTCGCAAAATTTCATTCGACAAGTTTTTCGAGTGATTTACCTAATCAAGTTGTCAAAAAATTAATCAATTTAAATCGAAAAATGTACACAAACACGTACTTACCTACTTAGCCGAAAAACCTTACAGGTATTCGAAATAATCACACACTCGTTCTAGTCTTTGGAATAGCCTCGATGATGAGGAAAGTAGAAGAGTCAGAGTGAAAAGCAAAAATAAGAAACGTGTATTCATTTTTGTGTTTTTATAACACTACGCTTTCGTGTTACCATAGAAACGATTACAGGGTCTACTCGCGAACAAATATGTACCTATAGAACTCTTACATGGTCAACATACTGACGAATATAAATTGATTGAAGAATACTTACGTATAGGTATAGGTACGTTAGGTATTTTAGGATATTTCCAAAAAGAAAGTGGAAAGTTGGTAGGGAAAAAGTATTTCAGATAACATCAGCCTTGATCTAATGGAGTGTGCATTGATTTAGTATAAAAATACGACGTTATCGCGTATTTGGATATTCCACATGGGTAAAAAGGCTCGTTTTTTTGTACGAGGCGACGAAGAAGAGGAAAAGGAACCAGGTTTAATATCGGTCAACAGAAAAAAAAAAGTCGTGTAACGTTTAACCGGCCAGGAATCAAGTGCAATTGAAAGTTTCGCTGTAATTTCTAAACTTTACAAACTTTTAAAGTATATCAAATTAAACTTTCGTGATCAACATTTCAAGTACAAATGTTTAACAAACTAACGTGTAATTTTTTGCAACTGCGGAAAAGGTAACTTTTTAAATGTTTTGAATATGTGTTGTGTACGTGATAGCACGTGTTTTTCTACAAACGAGGGGGTGTAATTTCGCCTTCGTCGAATGACATGCCAAGTATGTACCTATGTTGGTATTAAAAGTAATTAATCTTTTAAACGAGCGTAAAATGGCGAGAAAACGAGCTCTATTGACAAGGATCATCGGGAAAATGGTGAGATGCGGGGTGAAATTGACGTTCGTATGGAAATTTTCGTCGAAACGAAGTATTAAGTGAATGTGAAGGATGAGATGTTGTAAAACAGTGTAGAATTTATGTTTCGATTATGAAGAAGTTCGAAGTACGTACGCGTACGAAATTATAAATTTCGTTTCTACAAATCGTAAGATGGTACGTTCGAGTTTTGTTCGAGTTTTTTTAAAAAGACGAACAAAGCATTGACAACCAATAAGTCGTATTTCTTGGATTCATGTTTCATCGATGTAATTTGAGAATAATCGTGTCGAGTTTTGAATCCACTCCACTCATTTTTGATGAAATTCAAAATAATGATACCTACCGTAGTTACCTACTACCTACGCAAGGTTTTGAATCTTGAATGTAAGATCAAAATAATGTAACGATATGTCGATGTGAGAAATATTCGCCGACGTCTTTTGTTTTGAGTTAATGGTTTGAATATAACCGAGTATCTGCCTACCTACTCGAGATGATGACAAATTCAGAGGCGTGACCGGGGGGGGTCTGGACCCCCCCCCCCCTTGAGGTCAAGAATTTTTATGAAAAATGTATTTTTTAGACATTAAAAAAATCTAATTTTATCAAAGCTTCGCCCTCGCTTCGCTTGGGCATTAAAAAAATCATTGAGAGATGCCTTTTTTGGGCATTAAATATCCAATTTTTTCGAAGCTTCGCCCTCGCTACGCTCGGGCGTAAATTAAATCACTATTATATGGACTATTTAAGACTAAAGTGCAAAAAAAGCTCATTTTTACCCCTCCCTTTTCCCCTCCTCCTAAACATTACTCGTTTTTCAAGTCTCTGTACTCATTTTGCAGCCACCCCCAAAAAAAACTTCTGACCCAGACCCCCCCCCCCATTCATATTGATATTGATGGTATATTTTGGTTTCATTTTTCATCAATTCGGCAAGTATTTTTACGTGATAGGTAATACTCTTTAGGCCTTCGACAATTATTTGAGTGAAGTTTCCCGCTAATATTACCCTTATTTTGGACCAAGGTAATTTCTTAATTAATTTTTCTTGAAATTGTGAGGTACTCTGGGGGGGGGCAAATCCATACCCCACACATAGCCTAATTGAAAATGAAATTACTTGGGAGTGAGATATTTCGTGGGGTATTCTGGGAAACAAATCAATACCCCGCACATACCCCAATTGAAAATTTATTTATTTACTGAGATATATATTTTATAGAGTATTATGGGAGGCCGATCATTACCCCAAGCATACCCCAATTGAAAATTAAATTATTTGGATGTGAGATATTTTGTGGGGTATTCTGGGAGGCAAATCAATACCCCCCCCCCCACATACCCCAATTGAAAATGAAATTACTTGGGAGTGAGATATTTTGTGGGGAATTCTGGGAGGCAAATCAATACCCCGCACATACCCCAATTGAAAATGAAATTATTTGGGAGTGAGATATTTTTGTGGGGTACTCTGGGAGGCAAATCGATACCCCAAGCATACTCCAATTGAAATTATTTGGGAGTGAGATATTTTGTGGAGTATTCTGGGAAGCAAATCGATATCCCAAGCATACCCCAATTGAAAATGAAATTATTTGGGAGTGAGATATTTTTGTGGGGTACTCTGGAAGGCAAATCAATACCCCGCACATACCCCAATTGAAAATTAAATTATTTGAATGTGAGATATTTTGTGGGGTATTTTGGGAGGCAAATCAATACCCCGCACATACCCCAATTGAAAATGAAATTACTTGGGAGTGAGATATTTTGTGGGGTATTCTGGGAGGCAAATTAATACCCCAAGCATACCCCAATTGAAAATGAAATTTTATGGGAGTGAGATATTTTTGTGGGGTACTCTGGGAGGCAAATCAATACCCCGCACATACCCCAATTGAAAATGAAATTATTTGGGAGTGAGATATTTTTGTGGGGTACTCTGGGAGGCAAATCGATACCCCAAGCATACTCCAATTGAAATTATTTGGGAGTGAGATATTCTGTGGAGTATTCTGGGAAGCAAATCGATATCCCAAGCATACCCCAATTGAAAATGAAATTATTTGGGAGTGAGATATATATGTATTTAGTGGAGTATTCTGGGAGGCAAATCAATACCCCAAGCATACCCCAATTGAAAATGAAATTTTTTGGGAGTGAGATATTTTTGTGGGGTACTCTGGGAGGCAAATCAATGCCCCGCACATACCCCAATTGAAAATGAAATTTTTTGGGAGTGAGATATTTTTGTGGGGTACTCTGGGAGGCAAATCAATACCCCAAGCATACTCCAATTGAAATTTTTTGGGAGTGGGATATTTTTGTGGGGTATTATGGGAGGCAAATCAATACCCCGCACATACCCCAATTGAAAATGAAATTACTTGGGAGTGAGATATTTTGTGGGGTATTCTGGGAGGCAAATTAATACCCCAAGCATACCCCAATTGAAAATGAAATTACTTGGGAGTGAGATATTTTGTGGGGTACTCTGGGAGGCAAATCAATACCCCAAGCATACTCCAATTGAAATTTTTTGGGAGTGGGATATTTTTGTGGGGTATTCTGGGAGGCAAATCAATACCCCGCACATACCCCAATTGAAAATGAAATTACTTGGGAGTGAGATATTTTGTGGGGTATTCTGGGAGGCAAATTAATACCCCAAGCATACCCCAATTGAAAATGAAATTTTTTGGGGTGAGATATTTTTGTAGGGTACTTTGGGAGGCAAATCAATACCCCGCACATACCCCAATTGAAAATTAAATTATTTGGATGTGAGATATTTTGTGGGGGTATTCTGGGAGGCAAATCAATACCCCGCACATACCCCAATTGAAAATGAAATTACTTGGGAGTGAGATATTTTGTGGGGTATTCTGGGAGGCAAATTAATACCCCAAGCATACCCCAATTGAAAATGAAATTACTTGGGAGTGAGATATTTTGTGGGGTACTCTGGGAGGCAAATCAATACCCCAAGCATACTCCAATTGAAAATGAAATTACTTGGGAGTGAGGTATTTTGTGGGGTATTCTGGGAGGCAAATCAATACCCCAAGCATACTCCAATTGAAATTATTTGGGAGTGAGATATTTTGTGGGGATTCTGAGAGGCAAATCAAAACCCCAAGCATACCCCAATTCAAATTGAAATTATTTGGAAGGGATACATTTATTCGGATGTTGTGCTATGTCGATCAATATCGAAATTATTCAAGTCTCGGGAGTATTTTGTGGGTAGATCATTACCCCATCCATATCCGCAATAAAAAATATAATATTCTGGTCGTTGAGTATTTTGCGGCCTCATTTTCTCGATTCAGGAGATACCATGTTCCTTACAATCTATGATAATAAATGCTTCACAATCACCCTTAAGCCCTTTTTCAACGTTCCATCGCCTGTACTCATTAAATTCTCTCCCATTCTACAAAGTTTGAAACTTCCCTCAAAATACTATTACCCAAATACTTCATTCCGACTTGGTTGAAGTGAAAGAAGAAAAACGGAAATTAAAAATTTGAGTACACAGAGACCGAGCCAAAAGGTATAATTTTGCAAAGTCATATATACCTACTTACCTACTGAACGCGAGAAAACTTTCTCGATATCTCAATAGGGCCATTTACGAGAAAATGTAAATATTTATCCGTTTCTCGGTTGCTTTACCCTGTTCATTTTGTTATATTTATCTAGACGATAAAGTATACCTACATTTTGGTTAACTTCTTATTTAAATAGTTCACGATCGTTGAACTTACCAAAGAAGAACGAATAAGGTTTAGAATAAGTATCACCTGTTTATTTTCAAGCCTCTAAGCTGAAAAAGAGTTCTAGGTGAAACTATTCGACATCTTACACAGGATTAAGAAGAAACGGCTCGGCATTACTGAAAACTATGTACATGAGGTAAACTCGCCACAAACGTCGAGAGAGTTGTGGTTCTGCTGCAAAAACTCTCCAATAAAGAGTTTTCAAATACCATAAGACCGTTTCTCGAGTACTAAAGATACTTTTACATAGATTTGGTAAAGTTTCGTGTCGTTTTGCGATGCACTTTCGTATCAATTGATCCGGACAAATGGTCGGTAATGAGTACCACGTCCGACTTGTTGCGGGTACAGAAACTCGAGTCTAAACTATTTAGGACTTTTTCCAACTAAAGCTCGCTTAAATGTTCAACTTACCAAGATCCTCCAATGGTCTTTCTAGAAGTCCTTGGTTTTGGAAAAAAAATCCACCATTCGACGCTAAGATTTATTACACGTCAATTATTCGGCACAAAGATCGAAAAGTCGAGGTAAGCAAATTTCCTACGGTTGACCCTCGTATAAGAAATATTACTCCGGCGATGGTGGCGTTAAAACTATATCGTAATATTTTGCGAAGCCTGCTGCGATACTGTACGTTGTGGCAACCTCAATGGATTATTTTTATTACGACCGAAGGGGGTTTCTCTTCCATTTTTTCTCTCTTTTACTCGGGCGCTCCGTGTGTGGCACGTTTTGCCACGATGCTGAAAAGTACAACGAAAATGAACGTTTATCTGGCGGGTTTTCTTTTTACGCGACCTAATATTATCGAGCTATTCTGAAAGAAAATTTCTAGCAACGGTATCGTGTTCTTTCATTGTAAGTATATTATCTTTGTGTGAAATACAATTTGATCCTATATTTGATATCCTTTTACTATACTAGTTATAACCCTAATATTCCCATCAAAGTGTTCTTTATTTTGAACGCGGTAAAGCTTTCGTGTTAAGGCGTCGAACGGGTTGAGTATATAGATAAATTTTTACCGCGTGTATCGTCGAACCATTATATAGCTTATCGAAGAGCGCAACCCGAAAGAAGAACTTTACTAGAAATAGCTTACATCAAAACAGAAAACCGTAACTCTTCGTGCCTCCGGCTCTGGCCTTTGTTCTTCGATAGATTTTGGAGAGAAAAAAAATCCCTAAAAAGAAATACTCGCCAATTTGCATTTTATTGACGGCAATGGTGACCGGCTGGCGAGCACTTCAGACAATTAGTCATTGGTGATGAGTCGCGTGTTTCGTTCTACTTGGACGAATTATAAAAACAATTTGGCCAAGATGTCGGAATTCCAACGTCGTATCTGGTAAACGAGATTTTAGCAATTTGCACTCGAAATAAGAATTATGGTAATACCGTCTACGGCGTATCTTCTCGATTTCAACTTGAATTATACCCTACTTTGCGTTGTACGAGTAGGATTTCGTGTAAACGACGTGGTTTTTCTCCACTCTTAACATTTAAATGGTAATAAGAGTAGGTTCAAAGTAGTCGAATGGATTTTTTTATCCAAATAAGAATACGTAGGTATCTTACCTTTGTACCAATTTCTAATGTACTTGTAATGTATAGTGCTAGAGGTCGGCCCTCGAGTCGAATACATTAATTTTTTTTTCCAAAAGGAATTTTCCACTAGCGACTAAATTCAATGTAAATGGTGGAAAGAATATTGTTGGTTGATTAAGAGGTAACATTTCGAATGGAATAGCTCCTTGGGTAATTTTATATTTCATCAGTTTTTATATTGAAGGTGACCTTTTTTGATGTTGGAGAGGTTTTTTTTCCTTTCAAGATGAATGCCTTTGCGAGTGATTTCCATCAATTTTTATTCCTTCAAGTGAGGTGAAAAAGTACCAAATGATTAAATTGTCAAGAGCTAAAAAAAAAGTATTTTTATTCTCTGATAAGTATAGTCTGTTTAAGTTGAAAATGAGGATGAAAAAAATGTTGGCTTTCTTAGCTGACCTATTAAACGGCTTCTATTCGGCCAAAACTTCTAAAAAAAAATTAAAATTGAGAAAGTTTTGGAAATCTGAAAAAAAGAAAATTCTCAATTTTGAATTGCAGCGTTTTCGTTTTTGTTGAAGTTTTTGTTTTCTTACCCTTGAAAAATGATTCTTTTTCACTTTTTGTTTTTAATAAAAGGCAAAAAAAACAAAAAACCGGTTTCCTCATCTTCCCTCTTCGTATGAGGTATCTACCTATAGAAAAATTATCAAAATCCAAAGATTTGTAATATAATAAGTAAACCTTATTACTTCCTATGAGAGGTAGCTGAATTTTTACCGAGTAATATTTTATCAATGTGATTAGATAGGTACACTGAGAAGAAAAAATTTTCAAAACTTTTGAGTAGGAAACTCTTTGTTTTTGATGATTTTTTTGCAACTTTTTGAAGAACACACTGAGAGCGAGAGACAGAGAGCACAATTTTCATGCCAGGAGATTTATTATTGAAGAATTTGGAAAGTTTGAGATTTTTCTATTCTCAACAATTTTTTTTTTTTAATTTGAAGCCTCTACACATCTTCTGAAAAATGAGAAATACCTAACTTGAAAATAAGAGCTATCCCAGTGAAGTCGTGTCTTCGATTTGAACGTTGAGAGTTTGATTTTTAAAAAAATCGCCTCTTTACGTAAGTCAAAATGTCTGTTGAAATTTTTCAATTTTTGAATAATTTTTGAAAATTAGGTCTCATAATCCCCTTACCCGCCCCCTCATTTACCGCCAACTCTGATCACTCCTGAGCCTCCAACGCAACGTAATGCTCATTTTCTCCAGTGTGACTGAATTTTTTCCAAAGTTGCAGAAATTAATTTGAATAGTTAGAAATAAGATTTTTGTCTACCTTTGACTTGTTGAATGAGATGATGCCTTATTGTGACGATTTCAGTTGATATGTTTTGACCAGATTTTTGTTAAATTATAGAATATGCGTTAAAAAAAAATTGGATGTTGGTAATATACTTAGGTAGCTGATATTTATGTCCGAGGAGTTTGTCTTTGATGAAAATCGATCACTTTTTGCTGATTTGGCACTCGATTGTCCAGTTTGTCCATTTTCAATTTCTTTAAAACTCGACTCGATTTTTTGCTTCCCGAGACACGCTCAGGATAATAATTTTTTTTTGAAAAAAAATTATCTACACTTGATTAATTTTTAAGCATTTTAAATTTTTGAATTTTTTCGCCAAGCAGGTGAATAGAGGAGAGACCAAGAGGAACATCTTGAGATCTTGATCACCATCCTTGGTAGATCTTTCGTTAGAATAGAGACATTTAAAATTCAGAAAATCCTTAATTCCAATTTCCAAAAAATCAAAAGGCTAAGAAAAAGAACATTCAAACTTTTCTGATAATTTTCTTATTCATGTCTCAATTAACGTGGATTTTTCTAATATTTCAACTTCAGAAACCTACCTTTCGTCAGTCGATTTGAACGTCATCTGGATTTGTTCAAATACACCCTATCATTTTGAATCAGTGAAGAATCACTGAAAAAAGTAAGAATTACAGCACAGCACAGCACAGGAAAATCCGCAAAATTTTTTGATTTGCAACCGATTATTCTTGATTTTTCGTAGAATTTTACTGATTTTTCAGCAAAAATGTTTTATTGTCTTTTCAGTGAATTTTCCTTGATTTTTTAGGAATTTTTTTCACGGAATTCTTTTATTGATTTATTACTGAACTGCATTTCTGGCTGTTTGCCAGTGATTTTCGATAATTTTTACTAAATGAGAAGGTGGGTTTATCGAAAAGAAAATTTGGTATCAGCTGCGTATGGGTCTGAATCACAAAAAATTGATTCAGGCAATCGGATTTTTGGCTAGAGAAACTGGAAAATGGATTTTAAAAGTTTATCAAATTTTCAAGTCAAATCTCGATTAAAGTTTGTCTTTAGCGCAGTAAGGAGCTTAAAATCCCTAAAATTAAAATTTTTCTTACAAGATTTCCTCTTAGAATTATACCAAAAATTATTCAAAATTTTCAGAAAATTCATAATTTTGTCGAACGAATTTAAAATAATTGGAAAAATGAGATAATGACACCGATGGTTTATACCCTTGTTGGTTTAAAGTAATAATATATTGTGGTCATATGGTTCATTGAATTTTTTTCAAAAAATTAATCTCTTCATGGACATCTCGGGGAAAAAATGGAGCTGAAAAATCAGACCCTTGGTATTTTTATTTTCGAATATGTGTTGTACTTGGTTTTTTCAAAAATTCTCGAATCTCCTCTTTTTAAAGAATACAAAAAATTATTTTGTACTACTTGATTTTTTAGGGAGATTTATTGAAACATAGTGCAGAAGGAGGGCATAGGAGTTGACTCCGGGAGTCGGAGTCAGGGAGTCAAGGTCAAATTTTGACTCTGGAGTCAAATGGAGTGAGGAGTCAACTTTCTATTTTGACTCCGGAGTCAAGAGTCAAGATCTGAAATTGACTCCGGAGTCAAATCGGAGTCCGGAGTCAACTTTCTATCTTCACTCCGGTGTCAAGCTGGAGTCAGGAGTCAAATTTTTTGCTGACTCCTATGCCCTGTGCAGAAGTATCAATGGCAGATTTTAATTAAGGTGATGTGGAGAAAGGAAATGAAACCACGAAAACGGGAGATGAAACTTCATTATATTTACCTAATAATTTGAAGGAAAAAAAAGTTTCCATCAAATTCTTCGCAGGCATAAGTTGGCCAAACATGAGAATCATGCTCATTTAATTTCATTAATCTCCCTGTTTTTATGTATTTATCTTGTAGCTGGATACCCTCATTCGAAATAACCCCTCGTTAAAAAACCATCTCAATATTTACCTACCCAAATTCGAAATAACTTTTTGCACCATCTGTAATAATGCAATTTCAGCTGAAAAATTTTCCGAGCATCGTAAAAGCCAAAATGTGAATTTCGTACCAAAATGTTTTAGGAATTAAGCTACGTACCTATATCCAGCTCCCACGCTGATAATTGCGGATGAACCGTATACGCGATCGGCATAAACTCTGAAGGTATTTTTTAAACCAACAATATGAATGCTTAAGGGTAACCCGAGTCATTTACCGGATATCCAGCCCTCGTACAGCTACCTGCTTTAAAGCGACTGAAAATTAAACCTTTTTAATACACGGTCGTTAAATATTTTCGTTCTTTTTGCGAATATAACAATTAACAAGTTTTTAATAATCTTGCCAGCTCTCCCTTTTTTCTGATAACTTTTCCAGCGAAAAAGTTTCTCGTAGTCGTGTAACGCACACGCCATGCCGAAGCCGGTAATGATGGCGTGCTAATTAAAATTGCGTAATTTCTTCTTCGCGACTAGGTGGGCTAAAGGCTGGCAAGTAGACGCGAATCCATTTTCAAGTATTCATATCTTAATAACTTTTTGAACCCTCGAAGCTAAGTAGAAATTTTCTCATGTAGGTTGTGTCGAAATTCGAATATGGAGTTTAAACTAAAAGCATATTTTTTTCGAAACATGCCGGCAAACAGAAAACGAAAAACGAAAGGGTTATGGACCAACCACCTCTGCTTTTTCTTCTGGTAAATATTCTCGGTCACGGTCGTATTGTACACAAGAGAGAAAACAATCCGGTATAAGTTTGCGAATAAAAACAACTGCTGCGACTCTGAATCGAACCGATTCGTATACAAAATACCAAAAGCCTCACTTTCAATTGCCTAAATTTATAGCGTGAAGTTAAAATTAACGCGAAATTACATTCGTTCGATGGTACCCAACATTACTACATAAAAAGCCAATACGAACGAAGGTAGATTCGGGGGAAAGATAGAAATCGACATCGATACTGCTATAAGCCTGTTCAACCCAAACACTTTTTTCCGTATTAAATGGTAAAACTCGCTTCGGAACGAAATTAAATTCGGTTCATTAGAAAATCGATTCGGTTTTTTTCTCTATTTTTTTTTATCGAAGTTAAGGATCGAAGTATCGTATAGGCGCGTGTTGAATGGCCCCCAATGGTGGCGGGGCAAAATGACTTTTCACGCGAAAAACACATTTTTTTTACAAAAAATTCGATACTTTTTCTTCGATTGCTTTTCACTTATTTTTTTAAAAGCGATGCTATCGGTAAACGTAGCTCATTTCCTTTTCGACATTCTGTGACCCAAATGATCATAAAATAGGTACTTTTGCCCGCCATAGACGTGATAGCGGGTTATGTACGTTATTTTCTCGAGGAAGTACGCTGTTTCGTTTTTTTTTTTTTACCGAGTAAATTTTCTTCCATCTGTTTTTTCTTATATTTTTTATTTCGCTCACTTCGAATCTCGTATGCTTGCAACCTACGTGTATTTTTCGTCTACGTGCGATGAGACTTTCATCGACGTAATGGATCAGTGATGAGTACTACATGGAAATATAAATATTATGTATTATATAATGTACGTTTACCTAATGTGTGGACACTTCGGATGTTATAATGTCTTCGAATGGATCGAGTGATGTGTGCCACTATCTCCGCAGCAGAATAGCTAAGATTATGGATAAAATGCTTTTTTCACGAAATTTTCAAGTTCTGGAGACATTTCCTTTACTCACTAAATATGAAATTTTCAATAAAGTTTCACAATAATTTTTTTTCTTCAAAAGGGAAAAAATGAAAATATTTTAGAAAAATTCCCCGAAAGATTCAAGTTTGATCACAATAATACAACAACGTGAATCGAATCTAATATTCATCTCAAATGAACTTATTGATCAGAAGACGCTCTACATGTTTCAAGTGGTTCCAAAAAATTCCAATTAACATGTTTAACCAATTTAAATCACCGAATTTGAAAAAAAAATACACCAAAATTAGAAAAAAAACACATAAAAATTGAAAAAAAAAAACACCGAAGTGAAAAAAAAATCAAAGTGATATGTAACTCGTGAAAAATTGTCCTGCAATTGGCAGAATGTGTCATATGAACTTGCATAGGTATATCTATCCTATCCTTCATAAAAATTTCCGAATACTCATTGAAAGTTACGATTGTCTTAAAAAGAAACAGAACGTATAAGAAAAATTTTAAAATTACTAAAATTCTGCTTTTGGAGTGAAGCCGAATTACCAACTCTCCCATTTCGAATCAGTAAAAAGTGAGGGACAGGAAAAATCAGCAAAATTCTTGGATTTCTAGCGGATTTTCCCTGATTTTTTAAAAAATTTCACTGATTTTTCAAAGAATTTTACTAATTTTTCAGCTGATATTCTTTTGATTTATCAGGGAATTTTTATGAATTCTTCAAAGTGTTGAAATATGGGCACCTCCCTCCTCCCACAAATACTTATCAGGTTTTGTTTGAATATGCGCATGTTGAATAGGGATGAATTTTGGGTGGGATCACTCCTAAAATATTTAGGGGAATCTTTGAACTTCTACTGTCTTGAATACGTTGTTCAAATGAAATTCTATTTCCAAAGTTCACTTTGCAGCTTACGAGAAGGAGAAACGTAACATTTCTTCCATCGATTCTTCATTTTAAATGTTTATCTATGTATGTAGTTCATGTAATGAAAAACCTGATACAAAAAAGTACAAAAATTGATTTTTTAATTGTGTTTCATCTTTGAATATACCCCTTTTGAAAAGTACCAAACCCCCAGGGGGTTCCATGTACCTTACATATGATATTCATTGACTTTTCCAGGCTTTCCAGATCAATTTTTTTCAAATTTTTCAGATTTTTCTGCAGGGAAAGTGAATTTTACGGTAGATGGCATTACTTTTTTTAGGGGGGGGGGAGGAGGCAAATTGAAAGAACTGAGAGATGAATGTATGGGAAAAAAATCTTAATTTTTAAAAATCTGTGGACACCCTGAACATTAATTGAAATGGAGATGAAATCTTCAATCCTTTACTTTAACCCTTTGGTGCCCGGCGAAAAACTGACGGATGAAATTGAAAAATTTCACGCTGATGAAATGCACCAAAGCCCAATAGTAGAAAGCCAAAAAAATATTTGTTTCGGAGGAATTGATTTATTTGGAAATGAATAATTTTTAAAAATCTTTGAAATTTCGCTATGTTTGTTTCCAAATCTATAGAAGCTCCAACTGAAGTGAAAATTGCGCCAAAATGTGATGGACTGCAAATTTAATTGAATAGTGTGAAAATAATACGTATTTGTTCAAAGATCAAACTACTAGAAAAAGAAATCGAAAATTTTTTCAAAAAAAAGTGGAACCTTTTCCGCCGGAAATATCAAAACTTGATCTTGCTGGAAGCAAAATGTTTCGATATAAAAATACTTTGTGGGAAAACCGAGACATTTACAGAAGGAAATTCGTATAAGTATTTAATAATTTTTGGAATTCAGATTTCAAGATCGCACTGAGGCTCATTTAAATGCATAGAAAAATTTATCGAAAAAATGAAACATTTTTTTTCGTTGAAAATTTTCACTCTTTTTTAATTAATGAAAAGTTGACTTCGATAAGAAATAATTTTTTTTTCAAATTATAAGTACATGATTTGGAATATCAAAAACAATTTTTTTGGATTTTCTTTTTTTGAAAAAAATTTATCAATTTTTTTCAATTTTTTGTCAAATTTAGCCTTGAACCTCAATTTCCAAATATTATTCAATACGTACACAAATTTCCTTCTGTAAATATCTCGAATTTACCACAAAATATTTTTCTATCGGAAAACTTTGCTTCCAGCATGATCAAATTTTGATATTTCCGGCGGAAAAGGTTTCACTTTTTTTGAAAAAATTTTGGATTCATTTTTATATTTTTTTTCTGGTGATTCGACCTTTGAACTTATACATATTATTTTCACGTTACCTTACCAAATTTTCAGTCCTTTACATTTTGGCGCAATTTTCAGGTCAGTTGGAGCTTCTGTAAATTTGGAAACGAATATAGCCAAATTTCAAAGATTTTTAAAAGCTATTCATTTCCAAATCAATGAATTCACCCGAAGCAAATATTTTTTTAGCCTTCAGCTATTGGTCTTTGGTGTATTTCACCCGCGTGAAAATTTTTCAATTTCATCCGTTAGTTTTTCGCCGGGCACCAAAGGGTTAAAATATATTTCAATTTCAATATGCCCAAGTAAAGCGAGGGCAAAGATTTGAAAATCTGATGATTTTTTGAAAGATAATCGTTTATTTTTTAATAGTTTGTTGTTTGAAAAAATTGTAGAAAATTGTGATTTTTAAAGTTTGCAGTACCTAGCTTGAAAAAAAGAAATTAATTACAAAATATTGATAGGTATGTTTATATCTTAAAAATTGAGGATTCACGATTTTTTTCAAGTGAAACAAATGCACAGAAAATGATTTGGGCGGCTAATTCAACATTTGGGGGACAAAGGCCCATCTCATGCTCCTCCATCTCCGCAAAGTAATAGAAACTAATGCTCGTATTCTGCTGCCTCTCTACTGACTGATGTGATTCATTTTATTCAGAATAAAAATTTGGTCTTTTATCGACAATTTGATACTACGATGGTCTGATTTGGTCAAAATTTCGAATTTAAGACCCCCTCACCCTCCCAGTTTCTATTTATGACTGTCTGAAAAATATTTCTCGCTTTTTTGTTACATCTCGCAGTGATATATGAAAAATTTCATTTTTTTGCGATTTCGTACTCCCTTAAGAGTCCGGTATGGTCTCAAATGATAGATTAAAGACCAAATTTTCATCCGGTGACGTTGGTTGTCACGCCGATTGATAGTAATTAGACAAAACACGAAAATCTGTCTCACTTACTTTACGACAGCCTCTGTATATTCATACTTTATAACTTTTATAATTTTCTCAACTTGGAAAATTATAGATAGAATGACAGTACGTCAACTTCTTCATTCTAGTACAAGTATTTGATAATTCAAAAAACAAATTCTCTTAATAAACTCGTCCGATTTTATTAAAATGGAAAAGACAAGATCGAGCTTTTTGAAAAATTAATTCTATAACGAGGCAGAAAATAAACTCGAAGGTCAACTTCGTGCCCACGTGAATTCCTGTCCTTTCGATTCCAAAAACTTTTAGAATAAATAACCCCTTTGAAAAAATCCAATCATTGTCGACTTGTATGCGAATCGAATAACTCCGCAGTCTGCTCCAGACACGTTCTCTATACACACCAATGTGCATATAAAATCGCGAATCTGTCCTGAAATTAAAAGGTGAAAAATTGCTACGGCCGTTCATTCGTCACGTATACCAATTCCAAAGCTGACAATTTACTAATCGAAGATTTCTTTATGCGAGGAATGGCTCTGTACGACGTTTCGGAATTTTTTTCACCTCTTCTTTAAAAGGAAAAAATCGACGTGAATTGGACTCGGTCAAAAAAAGGAAAAAAATCATTAAAACAAATTTCGATAAAGTTATGTAGTATGTGCGTTGGCAAAGGTTGCGTGACTTTCGTGTATCGGCTATTTTGTTACAACATTAGTAGATTGATTATTCTCGCATATGGCTGGCGGTCCGCAGCAATTTTTTTTTTTTACTTAACGTTTTAGCTTTTTAATAATTTACATTGTATTAACTGGACGGCTTCGTTTTAATGTAATTTTTCAACGTTAAATAATTTATTCGCCGAAAAGCCTTATACCGCTGGTAGTGTACGATAGATGTCTGCGAATAGCAGCTAAGGTACGTAAATTGCTTTACGAAATGGAGCCATTGGTCGGAAGAGCAGGTTTTAGACGAATGAAAAAATTTTCAACGGGATGGTTTGATTAATAATGTGTTTTTATACTCGAAAGGTAACGTTTTTATGCTCGAATGGGTTTTCGAAAAATTCAAATTACCATTTGGTGAAAAGTAGAAGCAGAGCTGTGAATGTTTTCGGATGAAAGGGGTAAAAAATAGCCAGCTGAATGAAACCTTCCAAGCATTTAAATGCTTACTTAAGCTACCGATTTGTAAATTTTGATTCGAAATTGGAAGGTATTTGATTTCATTTCAGTGGAATTCAAAAATTTTGAAGTGATGTGAATAATTTTCAACTTGGAATCCGAATTTTGAGTCATTTTTCAACTCCTGCTCTCAGGGGGTGCTGAACTTGAATTTGAGAATATTTGAATAATACTTATTAAGTTTGATGTCAAAAATACAATTTTTCAGTTTTTTCGTTGATTTGACTCCTGTAAGGGCCTGGGAGGAGCAGTGAACTCAAGTACGAAAAAAAGAAAGGAAAGAAAAAGTATATTTGGGTCAGTGTAGTTATTTTTTTGACCTCCTCGGAAGCCTAGAGATGGTACCTCTCGGGGGTAAAAAAAATTAGATCAGATTGTTACTGATCAGATCCAATTGAATCCAAAAAATGGCGCGAGCCAATCGGATCGAAGTGAATATAAGTGGATACAAATAAATCCATATTAATCCAATTAAAGACATTTTTTTCTTTAAATGGAAAAAAATCGGATCTGATTGAATCCTTTTGGATCTCGAATTGGATATTTTTGGATCTAATTGGATAACAAGTTTGGTAGTTTATAAAATTAGATGCAATAGAATCCAGTTGGATCCAATAAGATCCAACAGGATCTAAAAAGTTAAGAAGATATCTGAAAAGATTCAATTGAATCCATTTGGATTTGGAAATGCGTCATTTTTTGAATCCAAAAATGGATCTGCGTGGATCTGTTTAGATTCAAAAAATGGCGCATTTTCAATTTCAATTGGATTCAATTGGATATTTTTTTTTTAAATTAATTTTGAAAAAAAAAATTGGTAATATTGAATTTGATATCAAAATGTGTAGGTTTTCTGGTCCAAAAATATGTTTTTGAAGTGTTTGACCTAGGACTATACTCATCTGCAATTCCGAATAAATATTCTACAAAAATCGTATTTTCAAGAAGGAAATTCTGCTCGGCCTTGAAAATTACCAAAACCGCAATCCCTTCATCAAATCTGCTGAAAAAGTGGGGAACCAACAACTTCTGAAATACAAAACCACTCTCGGAGAAAACATGACAAATACACCGGACGAAAAAATGTGTCGGTTTATACGAAGTGTGAAAATACACGTATGTGGAAACAGCAACCTCTAAACGTAGTCCAGTATAGCAAACGTACATCGATCTTCATTGCGAGAAAAACTCGTATGTGTGTGCTTTTTTGTCGGGGCAAATCGTAAAAGTGGTAAGCGGCTTTAAAATATACGTGTAATGGATAAATGGATCCAGTGCAAGCGCGAAATACTTTTCGAGTATTTTTACCATGAAAAGGTATCGTTAACGGGAATAAAATGGAACGCTTTACACGGTTTATTCGTAACACAGTATATAGTCGAAGCTATCTTAGGGAGATTTGTTTCTCATCCTTTATAAATCGAATCGAACGCCGGGCTATTCTTCCGCAGCCATTCGAGAGAAAAGCGAACAACGCATTTATCATGTCCACTATCGAAATTATCCAATTTAACGTACCCGATCGTCGAACAAATCAAAAGCAACAGTTTGTATTTTTTATCATTTAGCAGCAGATAAATCACCGAAAAGGATACCGATTTACCGAGTATATTTTTCATATCAATTTTCAACTGGCCTTTTTTTTAACGAAAAAATTTAATCATTTCGTTTTTCGAGTAATCGCAACGATTAGAATCGCGTCAGAAAAAATAATTCGCCGAAGCAATTAATATAATTGATCGAGGACCTAGTTTTCATATGGAAAATTACTAGGAAAAAGAAGCGAAGCAAGAAAATGATCTTTTTTTTTATTGCTAGGTATACCGGCGTAATATTCGTGAAAGGTGGCTCGTATTGTCGTCTGAATGCAATTTTACATCGAGCATGTGAAAAAATAACAAAATTTATGGCGTCGTTTGCGATACAACCCAACAACGTAGGGTATCGATTCTCGTTTGAGAAAAAAATTTTAAAAACAATTTTCTTTTTTCAGGTGTATCTATCGCGATATAAGGATATACGCGTTGTACGTGCGTATGTTTATTTCCAAAAAAAAAAAAAAAAAAAAAAAAAAGAGGAAAAATGTTATCTTTACAGCGTTTGCATTTGAGGAAGTAGTTCTCGTTTGGTGACGACGAGGAAGACGATGTTTTAGTGTAAAATATATTTCTAGGCAATTTTTATGGATGAGTTTTGTAGGATGTGCGATTTTTTCAACTTTTTAAAGAACTAATCCATTATAAGATTGATTTTTAAATTAAATTATAATCAGTAAAATCAAAAAATTTGCATAAAATAAGTATTTAGCTACTTACCTATTGGTACGTTTACCTAAGCAGTTATTTTTAAATTTGCAGTTGATTAAAATTTTTATTTCTGTTTGTTGCAGGTGAGTCACAATCAAATATTATGCATCTTCATAAGTTGGAAAAATACTATCCAGATAAGTGATATTGCTTCTGATATATTGAAGAAAAATTCTAGAAAAGCCAAAAAAGTAAAGATCACACTCTTGGAAATGAGGTAGTTAGCTATCTGTTTAATAAAATAATGGGTAAACTAGTGTTTCCAGACAGGAGGTTTGGATGGCCAAATAAAACTAAAAATCAGGTTTAATGTTAAATTACGGATTGAGAAAATATTTTTCTTCAGTGTCTGCCAAAGTATTGAAATAAAAAAATTGAGAAACGACAAAGATGATTGCCGCCTCATCGCTAGGATGGAATTGTTATGTAAATAAAAATCGTGTTTTATGCGCATAACTTCATAGGAGCAGATTGCAGCAAAAATCAATTTTTCAATTTTTTTGTCTGTGCAAAAATAGATTTTCGAGTATTTTTTGAAGAAATCATATGAAGTGAGAAAAAAGAGTGAAAAAGTCTGCAAATATGTCAAAAAACAGGTAAAATAACCAAGAATATGCAAATTTATTAGGAATCTGGAAGGAAATTGTCGTATTACTCCAACTTCGACTCCAGCTTCGGGATTTTTGATAAAAGTCCCTCCGTCCCTCCAGTTCCAAGCCTTCTAAAAAATACCTTCGACTGCAGTTTCGAGATTTTAAAAAAGAGATTTCGGCTCCAGCTTAAAAAAAAACTCTTCGGAGAAGGTCCCTTTCCCCCATCCTTCTGGCTTTGATCCGAATTTCTAGCCGTTCCAGGAATCCGGATAAGGCTTCCTCTTTGATTAAAGTCCCTCCGCCTCTGGCTTCAGAACTTTTAAAAAAGAGCCTCCACCTCTCATTCTAAGATTTTTTTAAAAAGTGACTTCGGCTCCAAAAAAAATCGTCCGGAGAGGGCCCTCTTCACTCCTCTCTCCGGGCGGCTCTGCTTCCGATCCCTGAAATATTTATGCGTTTTACGTAAAATATATTTCTAATGGAGATCTTACAAACTGGGCTCATTTCACACAAAATTTCATGATTCGAAAAGATATTGTAATAGTAAGTACCCATTCCTTCGGAAAATCAACCAAAAAAAGGGTGAAAACATAACAAATCCATACTTATTCTAATCACTTTTCAAATTGTAAGGTGAATTATGAAAATAATGTTGAATTCCTGTTCAGCATCCTAAAAAAAATATCACTTTTTTGCTATTTTTATAAAAATTTGGCCAAATTTGCCACATGTTGAAACATTTTACTTGTGTGGTGAAATTCGTGGATAAATTTTATCCATAAATTCACCGCAGTTTTGCGGGGATTTTTCGGAATCTAGGAACGATAATTTTGATGGAAAATTCCTAACCACATAATTATCCACATGTTGAACTGTCCTACATGTGTGGTGAAATTCGTGGATAATTATTATCCTTAAAATTCACCACAGTTTTGCGGGGTTTCCAGGACTCTAAAAACGGCAATTTGGATGGAAAATTCCTATGCATTTCATTTGCGACATGTTGAAACCTTTTGCATGTGTGGTGAAATTCGTGGATAATTATTATCCATAAAATTCACCGCAGTTTATGGGTTTTACCAAACTCTAGAAGCGGTAATTTTGATGGAAAATTCCCATCCATATGATTTACCACATGTTGAAACATTTTCCTTGTGTGGTGAAATTCGTGGATAATTACTATCCATAAAATTCACCACAGTTTTGCGGGGTTTCCGGAACTCTAGAAGCGGTAATTTTGATGGAAAATTCTTATCCATCTAATTAGCCGCAAGTTGAAACTTTTTACATGTGTGGTGAAATTTGTGGATAATGATTAACCATAAAATTCACCACAGTTTTGCGGGGATTTCTTGATGTCTAGGAACTGTAATTTTGATGGAAAATTTCAATCCATATAATTCATCACTTGTTGAAACTTTTTACATGTGTGGTGAAATTCGTGGATAATTATTATCCATAAAATTCACCACAGTTTTGCGGGGTTTCCGGAACTCTAGAAACAGTAATTTTGAGGAAAAATTCTTATCCATTTAATTTGCCACATGTTGAAATCTTTTACATGTATGGTGAAATTCGTGGATAATTATTATCCTTAAAATTCACCACAGTTTATGGGTGTTCCCAAACTCTAGAAACGGTAATTTTGATGGAAAATTCCTATCCATATAATTTACCACATGTTGAAACATTTTACTTGTGCGGTGAAATTCGTGGATAATTTTTATCCATAAAATTCACCGCAGTTTTTTGGGTTTTCCCAAACTCTAGAAGCGGCAATTTCGATGGAAAATTCTTATCCTTTTAATTTTCCATAAGTGTTGAAACATTTTACTTGTGTGGTGAAATTCGTAGATAATTATTATCCTTAAAATTCACCACAGTTTTCCGTGGTTTCCCGAACTCCAGAAACAATAATTGATGGAAAATCACTAGGTATCCATGTAGTTTGCCACATGTGCAAAACTTTTACACGCGTGGTCAAATTCATGGATATCATCTTCCAAAAAATTCTACCCCGGAAAAAAAAATTCACCCGTATCGGAAAATATACCCACTATTTTCCAATTTCTTACAAACTTCCTACTTCCAATAACATCGAATACATCAGCACAGCTCAAAATATTATGCGAATATTTTCACTTTCCACGATGATTTCTTCTCGAAACGATAAATAACCTGTATACTGGCTGGTTTCAAGGTGGTTACTACATAGTATACAACACTTGAAGGCAAAAAGCATACCGAATTTACCAAGTCGTAAATTCTCTATCGGTACCCAAAGGAGTTGCATAGCCTGCAGGGAGGTTATAAGTTATGAGAAATTTCATTATTTATTGTTATCCGGGCATGAACCTTAGTCCTTTAATAATACATGTAAGGCCATATCCACCTACATCCCAAACTACGTCATAGTCCTCTTTATAAAAGAACTCAATTTATATAATATAATGCGTATCTACATTATTTCGTTAAAATGTACTTAAAAAATAACATAGAATTGAGTGAATTTTTACAATAACTACGCGGTCTCGTTTGAAATTAGGTACCTGAACGAGTGGTGTTACTTCGTACTTACGTAAATCAAAGTACGAAATATTAAATTTTTACCCTCTCGTTAATTTCATTAATAACTCACCCAGTTACTTAACCCCTTTTAAAATTAGTTAGACAACGTTTACATCTTGGGAAATATACTTGTTGCTATCGAGACGAAGTACCTTATAAGTTGCCTAATTAAGACCGAATTGCGTTGGCTTTCCATTTTTTAAATTTTTTTCGTATTAAGAACACCCCGAATAAATAAATTGATACTTTAAACAAAATCATATAATTTGGCGAGAAATTGTACAAGTACGTGAAAATGTATACCCGGCTGAAATTCGCCTGCAAACTTATTCATCCATAGAAGCATGCCAGAGCAAAAAAGTTTTCGCTCATTAAATCTTTTCCAGAGTTTTTCTTTTGTTGTCAGCAGAAAAAATATGATAAAAACTTACAAACAATTGCCATTTACCCTAGTCAAATTTTTTTGCCTGTGTCTTCAAAATCATCATTTTTTTCTACCTCTGAAATCTTCTGATATTTCCAAAACCTTCGGATATCTTTTTTGAAATCCAACGGCCCGCGATGATTGCGCAAAATACAAAAATGGTTAATTTTTCTACAAAATCTTATACCTTAAACAAGCTTCTAATATAAATTCGATTCTCTTCTCAAACCGACTATTTAAATTTCCTAATCCGAACATAACGTGGATTTCACCACCACTCGAAATCCTCCGGCTCGCCGCCATTGAAACTACGCCTACAGTTCAAACGTTAATATTTAATCGTAATACAGATTACAGTAGCAAACCGTGTACGAGCGACTTTATGCCGCGAGTAAAATGCAGCACGTGCAATTTCCGAAGTTCTTTTTTTTCCTCCCATTTTCCACGTGTCTCTGACACGAAACTGGCAGCGTGGTTGAATACGGGAACTCGTTTCAGCTAAACTTTTCCATACATTTCATAACATATTTTGTTGATTTTCTAATACACGTGACAGCCCGAACGATGAATTTTTAAAGCTTCGCAAAGTGCGATAATGTCGGTAAACGTATTTGTATGACAATGCAGCGATCGTTTTCAATGTTTCTACCTTTTTATTCTCGTCGACTAGTCGCATTGATTTTATAAATAAATATTGATGTCGATAAGTGCTGCAGCCTTAGGTATCGCATGTCGAGAATTCGCAATGATATTTTACCTCTCCGTCTCGTTATTCTTATTATAGGTTGTTCGCCAAATGGCGTATTTCCGTTTTCTCGCCGTATTCGGTTAGCTTTACTTGCCATAAATATAGTCATTATTGTTTAAACTTCGCGGCTTTTACGGCGGCTCTAATGATAGAGCGTGTAACCGCTTAAGCGACTGAAATTTAGCAGCTAATTAACTACGTGTATATGGAGGAAAAAAAACGCCGGTAATTTTTCAAACGTACAAAAAATTGAAAAATTAGTATTTTTTCTGGGTACGCCTGATGTGAAAGTGATTAGGTGGCTTTTTCCATACACGCGAGGAACCTAAAACGTGTAGTCGGGCTGGCCTCTGCAGGGGTATTCTCGTTCCGGGCGAAAGATTGGACCGATACCTTTGACAAGGGCGAGTAGGCGACTTTTAGTACTCGTGTGTCGTGAAAATTGTATTTTTATTGCTTTATCGTAGGTACTTTGAAATTGCATAGGTTATTGTTTCAAAAGCAACTGACGAGAAATGGAAAAAATTCCAAATTTTTATGGTATTTTTGTTGTAACTATTTGGCACATATGTAAGCTAAGTTGCCTAATCAGATTGGTCAGGGCGATAAAATAGCTCCAGGTGGGCCACTTGTTACTTTTTTGTATTTTTGTATTTTTTTTTTTTTTTTTTGTAAAATGTTGAGTATACGATTTCCAATCTTAAATCTATTCGAATTTTGCGATAAATTTATTCCTGGAAAAATCAAGTATGGTAAGAAATTCCATTTTAAATGGCAATCGTTTACAATGTCACAGTGTAATTGTAGGTATTCTCATGTTGTATTGAAAGTAGAATATTAACCATATTTTCAAAAAGACGTCAAACACATATGAATTTTCAGAATTGATTTTTTTCTCTCTCTCAATGCGACAAAAATTACAGTTCGTGTTCTTCGTTTCAAATAAAAGAAATTGTAATATTCATATTTCTTAAAATTTATGGTTTTCTGTTTGCATAATGAACTTGTTGGGAAAAATTGATTGATGGTGAGAAATGTTTGCTTACATGAATACGATTTTTACCGACTTTTTTTTTTTTACCTGTTGTAATTTTCGAATTGAAATGAAAGGAAAAGAGGACGTTGCCCATTGGCTAATCGATTTATTCCCTGACCAATTTTTTTTTTTTACGAACTGGATATTGAATTTGTCGCATTGCATGTGTTCGAAAATAGAATTCTGCTTGTTAGAAATTCAATTCAAAAATGTGAATAACCTCTTGAAATTTTATTTTATTTTGCAATAGTTCAATATTTCATTAGCTTGTTCAATTTTTTTCCTCGTAATACTCATATACTTATCAGATGTAATGAAAATTAAAATCCTTGGAACGAATTAAAAATTTTTGACGTATATTTTCTCGTTATTAAATAAATATTCAGGTGGAATTTAATTTACCAGGTATACAGGATGTTTAGTAATTTTACAATTGACTTTGAGGTACCTTGTTTTTGATTTTCTATTAGGGGCTAAGATTAATCACTCGAAATTGAGATTTTAGTAACCTTTTCATATATGGAACAAAAAAAAGCTTAAAATTGAATTTTTAGACCATTTGCAACAAAAATATGGGGAGTGAATTTTCAGCAAGATATTAGATTTTTGATCTTCACCATCATGGGAGGGGGGGCTTAATTTTTGAACATGATTTCCCAGTAAATACCTAACAGCTTCGTATCTGGTTTATATTCCATATCAATACTGATAAAGAAAGTATCCCGGCTCAAATTGAAATTTTAAGCCCAAACAAAAATAAATCGAAATAATATCATGAAAAATTCTCACATCCAAAATTTCACGAGCCAAGATGAATTTTTGAAATTTTAAAATTACTTTACAGTATAAAAAATTTGATCTAACCACAAAAAAATCTGAAATTTGGTAAATAACTAGGTACCCTATTTATGACCTGACAAATCAATTGAAAGCAGTTTTGAAACGTTTCGAAGCAACCAGAAAATCTAAACTTTTTCTGCGCTGGAGAAAATTCCATAAAAATGATCCATAATGAACTTTAGTACCTACCTATAATTTTGGATTACCAATATTGATGACCTATTTGATCGATCAAAGAAGAATTTTTTTGATATTTGCAACTTTGTGTTCAAATCCATATTTTTGGCGGAAAATTTTCCCGTAAAAATTAAAAAATACATGAATAACGTTCTCATCCAGGTGAAAAATTTTAAAAAAGATACCTATACCAAATTTCACCTTTTTTCGTTGATCAGATAAATTTTTTATACTTTTCAGGGTGGGGAAGTAATTTTGAAAATTCAAAAATTAGCCAAAATTCAATGAAAATGAACTTCAGCACCTGAAATTCTGGATATGGGGTTCTTTAATGATAAGCAGGTACCTGGCATATTTTGGCATTGGAAAAAAAATAGTCACAAGAAAATTCAGAGGCATAAAAATTCAAAAACGAGAGTCGAAAATTGAACCATAAATTTTCATGGTATTTCAATCCCAAATTATTTTTCAGTTTAGATTGAGATTTGAAAATTAGGAGATTAGGGAGATAATATTAAATACATAGAATTGAAATTCCAACTTGATACTCCCAAACGCATTACAAACCAATTTGTTGCATAGCTGGTAGATAATTTGATTTTTGGTGGGATTTTTTAGAATCATCCATCATCCTTTAAATTCTCAATAAGGAGGGGGAGGGGCAACTAAAAATTTTCATTATTGAGGAAAAATAGGTAACTTATAAAATTTATTTGGCGTAATCGAAAAATAATTCTTCAAAATGTTTGCAAAATGAGCATATAAATTTTCCTGTTTTTTGGGGGGGGGAGCGGGGGGAGATTTCGTACTAAGAAATTAAGTCAAAACAAGTCAATTTGGTAAATCGGGTTTCAAGCAGTGCTTATTAGATCATTTTTTTTTTTCACCTTTCTATTTTTGTATCTACCCAATGATTATTTCGTTTTCTAAGCTCAGACATCAAATTTCGGTAACCAGTTATATTTTTTCAAATTTTTACATATCAGGTGGGCAGAAACTTTTTTCTATTCAAGGCCTGAGCCTGAAAATTCAACTTGGGGTTTCGTTAATTGATCCTGGTTTTCTGGTTCAGATTAGTTTAGTTCGCTCCAGGCAGTGTTTCAGGCATGATTTTGTACACTCAGGATGATTTAAATTGAAAAATCTCAACCATTTCGTGTAATTCTGTAAAGCTGAATATTTTTTTGTGGATGTGATTTTTAGATTATTTTTTGAGGTCTTATTTATTCTTGATTTTTCGTGAGGAAAAATTCATGAAAAAATAAATCTCATGGAGTAAACTTTTTATAACTTGATCAGCTTAATTCTGCAGCCCAAATATCCAGTCCAGATGCATAATTCAATTGTGCATCTTGGAAAATTCCAATCTATTTGATCTTACTGTTCAGTGTCAAATTCAGCAAAGCTATTTGCAAACTCATTTTTCCTGAAATTCAATGTATATAATTTGACTCAGAATAGGTTTCCTGTTTACTAAATCGAAGGAAATAGATAAATATTCTGATAGATAAATTCTAAAACACTCTGTATATTTCTAGCTATGATTTTTCTTTCGTCATTTTATTCAATTTAAATCTTCATTTTCATGGTTTCAGAAAAGAAAGGAAAGGAAAGAGAAAGGGATGCTCTGCGAGATCTATTTCTTAATTTTAATACTCAAAGATTTTAAGCCATTAAAAATTTTTACTCAAAAAAAAAAAAAAACAAGTAGGTAATCAACACACATAAAATAGAATTTCAAAATCGAATAAATCTCAAACCTGTCGCGTATTCGTGGCATTGAACAATAAATCATTTTATTGTTTCGACCATACTGCTCATATTACAGTACCTAGCTGGGGGACAAGATTAAGTACCTTTTTTGCCAATTCCAAGGGTTAATAATTTCACCACTATCGGTACACTGTGTCAACGAACCTATCAAACCAAAATAATACGTATCAAGTGTTAATGCACCTTCCTTTTTTCTCGCATTTGCAGTATTTACGTGTTATTATGTACGAATAAGGTGCATCGCACCGTGGGGTAATTCCGAAGTATTCGTGGTAAACACGATGCTGCTTTTTACGAGGCTATTTCGGGTGATCGAATAATATTGCGTATTTGTCGGGTGTTAATAGAATATGCTAGTTGTTTGTTTGAAAATCGGTTTAGACGATGAAGGAGGCAGCGAAGGGGATGCTTTCTTCATTGTATATCCTCGATATTGTTGGTCGTTAACGTTACAGAAAATAGATGCGGAAGACACGGGTAAACAATACGGGAGATTGGAGAAGCTGCGGAAAGTGAGAAAATAAACTTTATACAGTTGATCAATTTCAAAGTACCTAGAGTTCAGTTTTTCTTCTTTCTTCTTTTTTTTTTTATCTGCGATGTAATGGGTTTTTTGGCGAGATTCCTTTTATGCGAATATCTTGGGAGATTTTTTACTTACTTCGATGCGTCAAACCAGGTTTAGTTTTTTTTCAAACTCGAGCCTTCGCCTGCGCCTTTTTTAGTGGAAAAATCAGCCCTTTGTATGTTTTGTAATATTAATTGAAATATCGGGACGGGGCGGAGTTTCGGGAAGCTTTTTTTCTCCCATCTTCGTGTATCTTTTTAGTTCGTCGATGCCTTGAATACAGGTCTTCATACCTAGATACGTCGAATATAAGGAGAAAAAAAAATAACGGCTTAGTTTTGTACGTTGTACGTATGTAAAAAGCGCGAACGAGTGAAAATTGAGTGGTATAACGAGTAACAAATGGCGCACCTATGTCAAGGTTTTGGAGAGATGCTTAACAACGATGAAAAGCAGGCCGGAAAGGCGACGAAAAGAATACAAAAGGGAGAAAAAAAGGTTAAACGCGTAGAATTGCGGAAATTTTTGCAAAGCTCAAGGTGAATTACTAGATTTTTATTGGATCGTTGAAAAAAAAAAAAACTCAACATTACGTGGGGGTTCTCGAATTGGCGAATAGTTTTAGGCACACTGTGCTCTGATTTGAAGGCTCAGCGAGAATTCTACCTTCATTATTGGTCGGTGTTGATTTGTAATTGCGAAAATATCTTTATAGTGAACGATTTCGTATACGTAAATTGATCCGAATGATGGCAAAAAGCGTTGCTTAGTTTTTTTACCTCCTTTATTTTTACGACAAACGAAACCGTGATTTTTCTCGTAAAAGGATTCCACGCCGTAAAACCCTTCGACTTTCGAACAATAAAAATACACAAGTGTTCTATATATGCGCTATTCGTATATCAAAATATGTGCTTATTGAAATCCTTAGGTTTTTCAGCGAGGTTTTTTTTTCCTCATCTTAGCTCGTAGATTCGTCGTATCTGCGATGCCTGAAAATTCTTCCATATTTCGGAATATATGTTTTTCTAAATGGATTTAATGTAAATACGCCTAGATTCGCGTGTAGAAAACGAATATCTGCCTATATCAAAGAGGTAATATCTGTGAAAAACAATTACCAATTCGTCATCGAGGTATTGGAGATTTTTTTTAGCTTATAAATCGTAGATATTAATATTTGTTATTAAACTAGTGAGGTATTTGGGAATATTGAAGATCTAAAAACTTTTAATGAATCTTGAATTTTTTGAAAAAATATTGGATTTTAGTTTCAATTTTAATTTTTCTTTAGTTTTGTTCAGGCTCCGAGATTCCATTTTGAGTACCAAGGTATATTTGAGCTCTATCAGAGAAAAAATGTCGAGCTTTTCTTGCAATAAGTGGAGAGTTAATTACGACAATGACGAAACAATTTTCCTTGTTGAGAATTAGGTGCCGAATTAGTATTCCATCCGAGATACGGCAATAAATTAAGTTGCATCGAAATTTCAAGTTTTTTTTCCTCCTTAAGTGTACGTTTTTTTAGACGATGTTATCATAATATCGAAAAATTGGTAAAATTGAGGATCTGTTGAAGGACAACGTGCTTGTAGTACTTACAAGTACGTACAAAATTCGCCGATATTTTTACTTCTCGAAAACTTTTCTCAACTTTCAATCTTATTACCAAGCACTTCCTGGTAGAAGCTGAAGTGTTGAATATTAAATACCATCTTGTTTTTTTTCCACTGTCGCGTTGATCGACACAAAAGTGGTTAAAATTTCGAAAATATAGCTTAATTTTTTTTTTCCTGAAAGTTTTGGAATTTTGTAAAAATTGATGTCCAATTACGTATACGAGTGGTGCCGGCTGCTTTGAGTAGGTTGGCGAGGAATTTTTGATGGCTCGAGATATATTCGAACTAGTTTGTGTGAAAAAATGACAATTTATTTAGTTTTTGAAATAATTAAAAGTTTGGGTATGAAATTTCACACCTTCTCTGTTCACTTCTTTCCATAGTTTTGGACTGGCTGATGTAAAGTACCTAAATTCTTTGGTGATCCGAATTCCGAAAATATAGGATCTGGTGCTGCACCTTGAGCAAAATTAACAAAAATTGTGTTTTTCGAAAAGAGCACCACTTCAAGACCCCTTTTCGTTATAGACAGTTCTCCATTCAAAATACTTAAGTACTTACCTCCACCACTCTCTCATTTATAAATCAGTGAAAATTATCGGAATGCACTGAGAAACAATCAGAGTTGCAGCACAAGAGAAAATCAGTGAGAAAAATCACTGGAAAATCATTGAAAATTTACTGAGAGGCCAGAAAAATTTATGAATTCAGCTGTGAAATCAGTGAAAATCGTTTAAAAATCAGAAAAAATTCGTTGAAAATGAGTAAATTTCACTGGTTTTTCCTGCGCTGCAATTCTGACTGCAGTGGCGTAGCCAGAAACGTCTGGGGGGGGGGCAGAACCAGTGGTATCGGAAGCTTTTTTTTGCAGTGAATGTGAAATAAGTACAAATACAAAGACCAAAATTTTTTTGTTGGGGAGGGGGATACGAACAGCCTTTTTTCGTCTTTTAGCCTTAAATAATTTATATATGTGACCCTGCCGTAAAGAAGGGATCTTGTGTAAAAAAAAATTGATGTTTTTATTTTTATATGTTTGGTCCACATTTGGTATCATTTAGATCAAAAATGTGAAAAATGAGACATCAATTTTTTTTTTATACTAGGTCCTTTCTTTACGACAGGGTTACATATGTAATTTTTTAATTTAATCCATTTCCGAGCGAAGTGAGGGCGAAGTCTTGAAAAAATTGGATATTTAATGCCCAAAAAAGACATTATTTTTTCTTTATTTTAAATGTTTTAATGCTTTGAAAAGACCAATTTTTTGAACAAAATTACAATCAGGTATTATGAACTATTTGAGGCAACATTGTAAAAAAAGACTTGTGTGCTTCCTTCCTCCAAAAAGAAAGCTTTTTGGAAAGATACAAAGTTGGTATAGAGACTTGGAATGCGTAAAGAGGACTTTTTGTTTGCAGTCACAGCAAATCGCAGGTCGACAAAAAGAAAAAAATGTTCTGTTTCTGGGTTCTCATGCCAAAATTCTGTTTTTAGACATCAAAATACATCACCTTGCTCAATCCTAGCTTCCAAAGTTTGCGGGGGGGGGGGGGCAAAAAACTTATATTTCGAGGGCAATAAGCCTGAGCATTACAAAAAAATTTAAAAAAAAATTTTTTTGACTTATCTTATGGAAAATTTTGCGGCGAATCCAATTCCGCAAACCGAAAACCTCCATCTGGTTTAGAAAAAAAGTTACAGCTCATTCTTTCCAAAATTTTGTGAAAGAATCGTATTTTTCGGGGTATTTTTCGCAAAAAAAGTGAAATTTGAGAGAAAAATAAGGGTTTTAAGGTCGTAATGACCATGATGAGAGTTGTAGAAAATTTTACGGCGAATCGAATGCCGCAAACCGCGGACCTCTATCTCTTTTAGAAAAAAAGTTACAGCTCATTTTTTCCAAAATTCGGTGAAAAAATCGCATTTCATTTTTTTGTGAGAAAGACACAAAAATGTGATTTTTTTCACAGAATTTTGGAAAGAATGAGCTGTAACTTTTTTTCTAAACGAGATGGAGGTTTGCGGTTTGCGGCATTCGATTCGCCGAAAAATTTTCCATAAGATAAGTCGAATAAAAATTTTTTTCAAATTTTGTAATGCTCAGGCTTATTGCCCTTGAAAAATCAGTTTTTTGGCCCCCCACCCCCAAAGCAAACTTTGGTCAAAAAATATTTTTTTTCGTTCATTAACCCAAATTTCACAATGAGGACCCAGAAACAAAAATCGTGTCGACCGGTGTTATGATTACGTCAATGCCCGAAGAAAGGGAGGGCAAAGCTTTGAGAAAATTATTTTTTTAATGTCCAAAAGAGGCATTTCTCACGCATATTCTTAGCCTCAAGAGGGGATTCAGATTCCGAACCCCCTGGCTACCCCCCTGTCTTATTGTTCATCAGTGACTTTTCACTACAGAATGAGAAAGTAATTTTCGTTAAAATTTGAAAAAAATTATTTTTTTGTAAAAAATCGTACCAAGTTTTTCAAGTCAGAAAACTGAGGTCCAGTTGAGCTCAAAAATCTGATTTTTTGGAATGGAAGAGACCGGAAAAGTTTTATTTCGAATTTTAGTCCATAACTTTCAAAAAAGAATGAGTTTCCCAAAAAATTTTTGAATCTAGATTTTTATGATATTTTGACTGTTTTGAAATCAAATTAATAACCTCAATCAATTTTTAAATGATTTTCAAAAATAATGTTTACAAAAATTTGAGTCAATTTTCAAATTTTTTTCCAACATGCATACCTGCTATTCATTTAGAACGTTTTTGAAGTCATATCAAACCATTTACATTTTGTCATAATATTTTTTTAAAATTTCCGGAGGTACTTTCAACAATGAAAATGAATTTTTAATCGCAATATAACGTTCAACAATTTTTTTTTCTTTCCGCTCTCATCACCATAATCCAATTACATGCACTTGACAAAATAAATACTAGTCATCTTGACATCTACGTTTAATAACGCGAAATCGTAGAACCACCGATAAAATGTATAAAAACAAAACATTCTTAATCGTACGAACCGAGCCATTTGCATGAAGCCAATTAACATTTCGATTCCGAGTACGATTACCGTCGACAAAGCGTACAAGTTCAAAAGTCGATGGGTTCTGACTACCAAGTATAAAGGTATAGATAACTTTCGCAGGCACATCATTACGTAGTCGAAAAGATTCTCGAGTTAAGCTGTCTGTAACTCGTAATGAGAGACGAGCTTTTTATCCGTGGGACCCGAGTTGACGACAAATTTATTAAAAGAAAAAAACATATAATTTTTCCATTTCAAAGTTACCGTATCGTTTCTCTCTTTGGCGCTTCTGGATCATTTTAACAAATGTATTATTCAACGAACATTCGATAAGGAAAAAGAAGAAAATCTTCAAAGGAATATATTATTCGGGGGCGAAAAAATACGAAAATAAAAAACCTACGACTGTGTAAAGTACGCATACAAACGAATACGATGATGAGGGAGAAAAACACAAAAATTCTGTAGCAATTTCGACCCGAGAAAGGTATCAAAACGATACGAAGCTGCATTAATGTAAATATAAACAATAGTGACGTTTTAAATTGACATTTGAATAATTGATAGCTGAACGATGGTGTATACTTAGTATAGGTTTTGATACGTTTATAACCTGTTGTCCCTTTCTATTAAAAATAAGTTTAACTCGGTCGAAAACCCGTTATTGCGACCGTTTTAAGATGCGGTTGGATTATAGCCGCGTTGGCAAGTTTTCCATGAAATATTTACAAGGCTGGCGAAAATTTGCATAGTATAGCGAGAGATGAACCTATATTCTACCTAGACCTATACACAATTTAAATAGCGCTCATTCTCGAATACAGTTTGTTTTGAGGTTTAGCTTTTTGATACTTTTAATCATTAACCCTTTATATTTCTTTCTCCAGGATTTTGTAAATTGTGTGTAGCATGAGGAACCTCCCTCTCCCATCACTCCGAACTACATTCAACCATATTCAATCGGTCAACTGTGGATGATTAATGAACATACGTGGATTCGAGTTCGAATTCGTTTCAAACAAAACACACTCAAATGAGCTTTAAAACCACCCAGCTTTTTTGCCGAAACTTTTCCATGCCAAAATTATACGATTGTACGACCTCTATGGTAACATGTTTTTGCTAACGAATCATCAAAAACATGGCATTCGTAGCTGTGAAAAGAAACCCTCTTAGTTATATTAATTTTCTTTCATGATGCCCCATTATATTATAGTCTTACTTCGTTCACTTGTGATTTGCCTTTTAGACTAAATTTCAACCGCAAAAATGTGATTTTGTAAGTCAATTCGGGTAACTGGAATTTTTCACGTGGGAAATGAATCATGAATGGGCTATTTCAAAAAATGCTGTGTCTTTACCCTCAGTCCTGCTAGTCCCCCAGTTGTGGAGTATAAAGGGAGCAATATTATTTGAGTGAAACAGTGCTTTAAATTTTACATTTCATACTATTTTTTCCAATACTAATGTTTGAAAAATGCAGTTTGTTCTTGCAACCCTGTGAAAAATCAGCGGTGTAAAATGTGAATTTCAGAAAAATATTTCACAAATAAAATTTTGGCAAATTTTTTGGTGTGGTATATCTCACACATCTATCTCTAAATTGGACTTTTTGTATAAAAACCCCCCAAAACCCAGAAAAATTTTAGGGGATGAAAAACGCTTCAATACTTTTACATTAGGGAAGGTTTTTCATTCCATTCTTTGTTTTTTCACATTTTCATTCTTCATTCCATTTTGTACTTTTTTATGTTCTTGTTTTTCATTATTCAATTTTTCATGCCTCCATTCTCTATTCCCTGTTTTTGAAAAAATAGTGGTTTTTTTTGCATTAATAAATTGTTCCTGTTTCAAAATCTAAGAAAAGTCGTGAACTGCTCAAAAATCATTCAGGCTTGAAAATTCAGAAAAATTGTAGGATGATTTGTGAAAAGTATTTTTATCGAAAAATCCACATTGCAGTCGGAAAAAACGTGGGAGATGATTTTGTGAGATTGATTTTTATCTCAATAAATCATTCCAGCTTCAACAACTAGAAAAAATCATTGGAATATATTTCAGATGAAAATTCATTTCACAAATCATTTCAGCCCCACAAGCCCGAGAAAATCGTGGGATGCTTTGAAAAAATTATTTCCAATCCAAAAAATCATCTCAGCATCAAAAACTCACAAAAATCATGAGAATATTTACATTTTTAGGGCTCGTTTCACACAATACCAGGGCCGGATTTAACCTCACGACGCTCAGAGGCAGAATAAAATTTGCCGCCCCCCCCCCACAAAAAATGTGTAACTTCCTGCTTTATTTGGATAATTACATTGGAAGACAAATTAACGAAAAACGAATTAAAAATCAATTTTCTCAATTATTTTTTCGGTTAGGTGCAGAGTGGGCATAGAGGCTTCGAATATCAGAAGGTTCCTAAAGAGGAGAATAGAGGAGAATTTACTTTCGTACCAATGTTTCAAGTAGATTATAGAATTTCGATTCAGTCATGCCCGAGCGAAGCGAGGGCGAAGCTTTGAAAAGTTAGAAATTTAATGTTTAAAAAAAGACATTTTTTTCATATTTTAATGCTATGCCCTATGTAAATAAAAGTTTTGTTCAAAAAAGATTCTTTTTCAGTGGGTACAGTAAATTTTTTCATTTTTTTTTCAAATCACAATTAAGGAAAATTAAAAAAAAAACCTGCTCCTCAAAATCTGCCGCCCCCTAAAATTTGCCGCCCGAGGCTGGTGCCTATGTAGCTTGTGCGTAAATACGGCCCTGCACAATACAACATTTTGCAATTCAGAAAATTCATGTTTTTTTTTTTAAAAAAAAATCGTAATCGAACTCTGGAAACACTGGAAACAGATTTAGAATCTAAAAATTGCAAAGTTTTGTTTATTTCTAGAAAAAATTTCAACGTTATAAAATGAATATCAATGTTGGATGCTTCGTTTCCTGTCGTTTCTTTGAAAAACAGCAGAAACGCCAAATTTGGGGGACACTAAAATTATCATATTAAATCATTTTTCAATGAAACGTCTGTACTTGATTGATTGAAAAAATTTTCTCGCAATTTCTCTAAAAACGATAAAGAAGGCCATTTTATCATCTCAGAGCCCGACGTTTCTTGTCGTTTCTTTGAAAAACGAAGGAAACAACAGAAACGACAATTTTTATTTTTTCAGCATACTGAAATCAGGGCTTCCATTCCAATTTTCTTTATTTTTAAAGAATGATTGAAAACAAAAATTCTCAGGTATGTTGGATCCGTCGTTTCCTGTCGTTTTTTTGAAAAACGACAGTTTGGAAATTTTTTAACACACTGAAATTACTTCCTGTTCTCAATACGTTTTCATTTTAGAAGAACAACGAAAAACGATCATTTTTAGGTATGTTGGATCCGTCGTTTCCTGTCGTTTCTTTTAAAAACGACACTTTGAAAATTTTCTCACTCACAGAAATCACGGTTCCTGCTCAAATCTTTTCTATTTTAGGAAAACGACTAAAAACAATAAATTTTATTTATGTTGGACCAGTCGTTTCCCCTCGTTTCTTTGAAAAACGACAGTTTGAAAATTTTTCCATCCACTGATGTGACAGCTCCAGCTCAAATCTTTTTTATTTTAGGAAAACGACCAAAAACGATAATTTTTAGGTCTGTTGGACCCGTCGTTTCCCGTCGTTTCCCGTCGTTTCTTTGAAAAACGACAGTTTGAAAATGTGGAGATCGGGCGGGTCATGTCTCACTCTTACATGAGGTCTGAAGAATGAGAACAAGAATGAGAAAAATGATGAAGAATTTTTTGGAATGAGAACGACAACAAGTTTAAAAGAACAAGAATTAGAATGAGAACCAAAATTTCATTGTTCTTGCAGCTCTGCAATATACCTATTCGATAATTTCACTATTTTACTGTGCTGAAGTGAAAATGATTAGCTACCTTCTTCTCTTAACAGAACCAAAACCGTAGGTCTCCCTTTTTGTTTTACACCAGAAGAACCAGCAGAAATGATGGTTGGGACTCTCCATTTTTTGAAAGAGCCATTTTAGCGGACTTCCCGCTCTAGCGGGAATCCGCTATTGCGATCATAGTGGTTTGTTTGTTTGATTGTTGAAGCCTTTTCTTTCTGACGCGATTTCTCCCGTTAAACTGAACAGATCGGGCTGAAATTTTTACAGCAGGTGTAGATCATGTAGAGGAAGAGCTGATTAGATTTTGGTGCAATTCTGTGCACAAAAAGCTGAGCTTTTCAACTTTTCAGCTCATTTTTGGTACATTTCTTTCTGACGCGATAACTTACGTTAGAGTTGACCAATCGACTTGAAATTTTTATGGTGATTAGAATGTATATAGGTGAAGAGCTGATTAAATTTTGAAGTCGATCCGAGCTTTGAGAGCTGAGCTTTTTGACTTTAAAGTTTATTTAGTTTTTCAAAAATATCTCACAAACGGTGCATCGTAGAGAAAAACAAAGGTCATTTTGATGCAGAGTTGGGATATTGTGGGAAATTTCCCATATCGTGGGAATTTTCGAGCAAAAAAAAAATGAAAGGGAAAAAGGGAATTTATGGGAAATTCGATCAAACGTGGGAAAAAAATGGGAAATTCGACGAAACACGAGGAAAAGACGGGGAATTCGCCCAATGAAGCAAAATAAAGGGAAAAAATCCAAATTTCTATGCATTTTTCGGTATTTTTATGAGAATTTAGTCTCATTGATGGAAAATCTTGTAAAATTTCCCATATTGGGGGAAATTTCAGGTGAAAAAAAAGAATGAAAAAAAGGAAAGTTATGGGAAATTGCATTAAAACGAGGGGAAAATGGGAAATTTGCGCAATTAAACGAAAAAAAAGGGAAAAATCATGAATTTTCATTGATTTTAGGGTATTTTCTTCATTTTTTTTCAACAAAAACATGAAATTTTAGAAATTTATAAGGAAAAAATTGAAGGGAAAAATGTGGGAAATTTTACAATTTTCTGTGGGAAATATGGGAAATTTGAGGATCTGGTTAGGGAAATACTGCAATTTCAATATCCCAACACTGTTTTGATGGTTAGGAATTTCAAGCTCTACAACTTTGGTTCTCGTGAATTTTTCTTGAAAGCTCACCGTTTATGAGATAATTGAGCTCAAAGTTTGAAGGCTTGTGATTGGTTGATTTCTATTACTTTTTGTTTTCTTTATTCGACTGATTTTTTGAAAATATCTCGCGAACGGTGCACTGTAGAAAAAAACGGAGGACATTTTGATGGTCAGGAATTTCAAGCTCTACAACTTTGGTTCTCATGAATTTTTCTTGAAAGCTCACCGTTCTTGAGAAAATTAAGTTCAAAGTTTGTAGGTCTGTGATTGGCCAATTCTTGATATTACGTGTTTTCTTCATAAAACTAATTTCATACAGTGTTGCCAATAATAAAATTCGTTTTCAAATAATTCAATTGAATGAATCAGTCATAATGAATCGGTCGTTCGTTAACGATTTACTCGAATGAATCAGTCATTCGTGTTCGTGAATGATTCATTCGTTACATTGAAGTAGTTGTTCGGGAACAATTTGTTTGATTGAATCACGAATCAGTCATTCGTGAACGATTGAATCGGTTGTTCGCAAACGATTAGTTTGATCGAATTGGTCGTTCGCGAACGATTTGTTTGATTGAATCAGTCGATCACAAACGATTTGTTTGATTGAATCAGTCGTTCGCGAACGATTTGTTTGATTGAATCGGTTGTTCGTTAACTATTCATTTGAATGAAGCAGTCATTCGCGAACAATTTGTTCGATTGGATCAGTCGTTCGCGAACGATGCGTTTCAATGAACGAACGATTGAATCAGTTGTTCGCGAACGATTTCGTTCGTGAATGATTCGATTCATAGATTAAAAGTTGAGCTTTTCATAAGTTTAAAGTTTATTTTTGTTCTTGAAAATATGTGTTTCGCCTGAGCGATGCTTTGTAGGGGAAAACAGACACCAAAAGAGTTAGGATGGATGCCAAAAGAAAAGAATTGGTCTGAAAAGCTCACAGTGTTTGATAAAAATGAATTGAAAGTTTGAATTCATGCAATTAGTCACCAGTTTGTATATAATAGGAAGTCCGCTCTTTTGACACAGTGTGTCTAGTTTCAAGTTGCATGGCTGGAAAAACAACGAGTTGTTTTATGTAGTTCTTAACTTCTTATTTTCTCATTCCCAAAAAGAATTTGTAAATCTTTGGTCTTTCTGTTCTCTTTATTCAAGTAAATTCCCTTATCTCCTTTTATTTGTTTGTTTGTTCATTCATTTTCATTCCCATTCTCAGCTCTTCAGTTCTCAAGTTTTTTTTTTTTTTTTTTTTAGATTTTCAACACAGAATTTAAATCTTTATCTTTTAAAACCCGTCCAATTTGATAAATAATAAGAAAAATTTTGAATTAATGCGAATTTGAGACTAAAAATTTTAAAATTTTTTACCATTGATTTTAATAGGTGTCTACAAATAGGTATTATTTTTCAAATTTTTCAAAATTTTTGTAGATGATTCTAGGAACGATGGAACGAAGAACAACCAAAAATCTGTGATCTCCATTCTCATTCTTCAAGTAAAACGAAATTTTACTGTTCCGTCCCACTTATTTTGTTTCAGTGATTTTTAAATGTTCACTCTGTCGTTTTTTTATTTCCTTAAAAACAGACTCCTTTTTTTTGTTCTTCGTTCCCATTCTGTGTTTATACGTTTAACCCTGGTAGTAAAAATTCAGTTAGGTGGACAATGTCAACTAATTATTTTTCGGTACTTATAATAGATTTCCTTTTCCATACGTCCACGATGTACCGTCCCGCATGAGCATGAGTTCATAGAAATCCGCGGCGATGATTTGATAAAAATTTCATCCCTGGAGACAAAGGAAAGGAACGGAATGAACACGTGGATTGGTTGGTACCGAGTGCGCCACTTTCTAAAGAGTGAAAAATTCGTCACGTTTTATATAGTACGTGAATTTATTGCATCACGTCAAAAAGCTAATTCCAATTTGACGTGCAATTTTCTTTCCATTTCGGGGTAAAACCTTTTATAGGGTATTTAATTATTACAACCTTCGTATGTATGATGTTCATCGACAATACACGAGTGCTGTTAAACGTTTACATCACGAAACAAAATCCTCGATTGCTCGATTCGGTACACAGAGGAAAATTTGAAAAATACCACGGGACGAGAAAGGCAATGAGGTTTTCAAAGGGATGTAAAAATTACACCTTTTACTTGCATCATTACTCACGTATAGTTTGGCGCCAAAATAACGCACACCACCGAGCACGTGTTCCATTCCCATAGATATTTTTACACGTATTTGGTAAATTACTCGTCGGTCGTATACGATCCGCGGTGGAAAAACAAGAAAACGTCTCGTCTGTACGCATAAACGACCGACATCACAGACCATTCTACCTACAAAAGTACATATCGTAATGGACAATGTTAATAACAATTTCCATTCTTTGGCATACAATACGTTAACAAATAGGTATCCGGTCGATAAAATTCATTAACCTAGTTTTGTTGTTGTTTTTGCTGTCATCGTCGTTATTATTCGAATGTATTGTCTTAGTGGTTTTTCATTTTATTATCACGCGAAAGAATTTTTGCCAATATGCCCGCATGCGATAACCTCCAATTCGGGCAAAAGACCGATTCGAACGGCGCAGGATGCCTACCTTAAGCTTTATACGAAGCACGAGAACAATCGAATTTGCTGTCTGGTCGAGTCGATTCAAATTAATCTTTTATTTTCGAAACCCTGAAATCTATACTTCGTCCTTTACGTCCGTACCTTTTGAAACTTTGTGTATGGCTTTTGTATGACGCGACCTTTACCTAGCTACAGTTTATGTATATGTTGAAATGTGTACACGGAATGTTTTAATTGAATCGTTTTCCCTTGTTTGTCGTTCGCCAAAAAGCAGCCAGCGACGCAGTTAACATGTTGCATATACAGTGTGTTTATCAAGTTCTGATCGGTGCAGCCATTTTTTTTCTGAATAGATTTATCGAAGTGAATCCAATAGTTTTGGATTTTGTGAAATGGGTGTTATCGACGGAGATCCAAAATTTTTCTAGTTTTATCTACAGGGTTTTCAAAAAAATCATGACTCGTTTTTCTCAAAAAAATTGAGATACAAGTCAGAGACCGGAAGCCTAAAGATAAAGCTGAGCTTTTGGCTTTTGGAAATTATAAAACTGATAAAGCTGGCTTTTGGCTTTTGACTTTCGGCTTTTAAAGAACTTTTTTCGTGTTTTTTTGCTACAAATTTCTCAACTTTCACAGTAAGTTTCAATTTTGGCCAGTGTAACAAACGTGAGTCTGTTTTACGGATTCCAGCGGGTTGGTGAGCAATTTTTTTTTCCAAGTCCACTTATTTTTCCTCTGACTGGGTCTAAATTTTTCTCTCTATTTTTTTCCACTTCAAATTTTTTTGACGAGGTCTGAATTTTCCCTCAATTTTTTTTGACGAGGTCTAAATTTTTTCCTCAACATTTTCTGACAAGGTCTAAATTCTTTTCCAAACTTCAAATTTTTTGTCAAGGTTACAATTTTTTGACAAAATATTTTCAACGTCCTGGCAAATTTGTAAAACAACCCCAGGTCAATTCTTTAAGTCTAAAATTTTTCCCAGCCAATTTTTTAATTTTTTTTAAATTTCAAATAATTTTTACAATAGATGTGTTAAAGTTCAAAAATATGTTAGGAGAAAAATGAAAAAATTTAATACCTTCAAGTTTTTATGTTGTAAAAATTATTTGAAATTTGAAAAAAAAAAAAATAAAAAAAATTGGCTGGGGAAATTTTTTTTTAAATTCGGAAAAGAATTTAGACCGTGCAAAAAAATTTGAAGTAAACAAAAAATAGAGGAAAAAATTTATACCTCGTCCCAGGAAAAAGTATGGACTTACATAGAAAAAAAATCGCTCGCCAATCTGCTGGAATCCGTAAAACAGGCTCACGTGTAAAATAACACCATACTTTTAAAAAAAAAAAACAAAAACGACAAAAACAAAGTACGAAAAATGAATTTTAATTCAAGTAAGATAGAAAGTAGAATAACGTTCAATTCTTGAAAAAAAAACCATTAGAAAAGCCAAAAAAACAAAGCTTTTAGCTGCTGAATTATATAAAGCTGAGGCTTTTAGCTGGCTGGGAAAAATTCATAAAATTATTGGCGTTTGGCTTTCGGCTGGCTGCCAGTCTCTGGGTACAAGTCAAAACGGTTCTTATGAGAATAACATTTTTGAAATATATTCTGTACTTTTCAAATTACATAATTTCATTTTTTTTTTTTTTTGAAAATTATGGAAAATTTCGATTGATTTTTTTTCAATCCACTGCATAGTAGAAAAAAATTGATGGGTTTCCAATCCTTCACAACTTGAGTTTCAAACTTTTTTCGAATATTTACATTTGCTAATATTTTCCACCTGGTTGTCTCGAAAAAATTGATTCTTATAAAAAAATTCACCACATGGAAAAAAAATTGGGAAACATCGTGAAGAATTGAAAATTTATAATTTTTTGTTCTGCGATATTCTATCACTTTTCAGCAAGTACGTAGAAGATGATTTACGTTGAAAATTGGAATTTATTATCATTTCCAAAGCAATTGAGTAATAATTCGAAATCTGCTGAATCGATTTTGAAAATTTTTGTCCTCATAAGAAGCACGTTGAATTTTAGGAATCTCCTAGATCTGCAGATATAAATTGAACACCCCCCTTGCATTTGATTTTTTTACGTTTCATAATTTTTTGGACACCCTGTAGATAAAACTGGAAAATTTTGCATCTCCGTCGAGAACACCCATTATGCCCATTATAAGAGACCCGAGACTTTTGGAATCGCTTTGATATCTCTATTCAGGATTTGATAAACACACTGTATATAGTCGGCGTCGTTTTTAACGATCCTCCTCTTCTACTTCCCCGCTTCATCGGGCTATCCAGATCGTCTATCTGAATGAAAATTCAAACACGCCATACGATCTTTAATACAGGTAAGGTATGCGCGGGTATTAAAAATAAAAACAAAACAAAAAAACAAAAGGAACGGTTGCATAATAATTTACTGTGTTATATTTTACCATATTATCAAAGGGTTAGTTCCATGAGCAACGGTTTCACGTTCTTTATCTGATTTTCACTTGGAATAATTACCCGTAGCTTTATTACATATTACATATTTTAGTATTTTCCGCTGAAACGTATCTACCTGATGAAATAGTGTCGTCGAAAATAATGTAGAAAATTGATTATCCCTACTTTGCATGTAGAAAGCTGTAATGATTGGAATTTAAAGGCCAGCGAAGTGCACTTTCACAGGCAGTCAATCATATACATGAAACTTATGCCAACGAATTCAATTAATAATAATTTATTAATTTAAAACGGACATAAATCAATACACTCGGATAAATATTGGTAAAAATTGTAGATAATTACACAATACACGAGTAAAAACCAATAGACGCACACAGACTATTCCGGATATAGTCTGTGCGGTAATCCACTCTAACTATAAGGCTAGAGGGCCACAGAGAGCAACTTAGGCGGGATACTACCAGCTCCGCAACTCCAAGAATACTGAAGCTGGTATTCTTTCTCCGCTGGCAACATGCGTACCAGCGGAGATCCCCTCTTTGTCGGCACATTCGTGCCAACAGAGAGGTTCCAAGGGTAACTGAAGGTTACCGGATCTATTTCCAAACTCGTTAACGCCACGCGCATTAACGATACAGTGCTCGACCTTCAACACGGCCACCCACGTAGGTAGAGGCACGTGCGGGCCATGGTCACTATAACACATGCCCCCTCAGTCTTTAGGAGGGAATCCGGTGAGATCCACCTCACCAAAGGCCCGAGGAAAGTATGAGTATGAGACCACGGATACGCCAGTGACCCCTGCCCCCTCGGACTTTACCGGGTCGTGGGTGAAGGCTGTGAGTCGAGAGCGTTTTCCTAGGTCCGGAAAACATACTGTAATTGGCAGATTCGAGGCACCAGGCTTAGATGTAGCTAAGGACGGTGGTGGATTAGCACTTTGATAAATCAAAGGTTGTCCCATATATTTTTCTCATGAACAAGAATGATATAACCAGTTTGTATTTTTCTTTTTTCTTTTTCTTCTCTCTCTTTTTTTTTTTTTTTTTTTTTTTTTTTTTTTTATTATTTTAATCATCTCCGTTTTGCAGAGATGTTTTGTTTTTTGTTTATTATTTATTTTTTTTTTTTTTTATTATTTTTTTTTTTTTTATTTATTATTATTATTTATTTATTTATTTTTTTTTTATTTATTTAATCATCTATGCATGTTAATGCTCATGCGTAAATGATTTTGTTGCTGATAGTATATTCATGTTCATGAGTGGTCCTAATAACACCTCAGCACCTCAACTTGCAGTAACTAGAATCGGGAGTGGCAGCATCATGCCAAGTTGCAATCTGCGTATGTCTATTGTCTATGGCTGATTATACCACTAACTTAAAGTATAAAATTTGGACTGCATCAAGAGTGCCGAAAGAGGTATTAAAAATATAGGGTCAAACGTATTTACAATGGCTGTGAGCTGAGTTTGAAACCATCGGGCATAACTAAAATCTAAAGGTGCAAAGGTGCAATGGTGCATTGTGCAAATTCAGAATGTGAAATACTAAAAATATGATTAAGATATGACTAATTAAAAATAAGGATGGTTTCTGTGATTTCTTTTTTTTTTTTTTTTTTTTTTTTGTTCTTTTACTCAGCTCATCTTCTTATTTACAACTTAAAAACTAATGTTTCGACATGGGGAAAAGTGGGATGATCTGGGTTGGTTGTTTGCCGGTGATAATTTAGTAATGTCCATTGGATGGTCATCATCGTACATCAATGTAATGTTGGCAGTGACGTTATCATGTGGCGGTGTACCGGAACGTAGCGTCAGTGTTTACTGCTACATGTGAGCTAGCTGGGTTGCATACTAGGTACATAGCAGGCATGTTTTTGCATTGGACAATGCTAATTGCGAGTTTAGCGCAATTTAGTGATTCAATCCAATGTAATATTGGCATTGATTGTGATCGATGATACCGGTGTCCCTTTAAAGGGGACCCAGTGAAGGACTGGATGTGGGTTTTCCTGAAACGCTCACCCATAACGTTATCACGGCAAATATTTTGGATAGGATTATCTTGCTTGCTCTGCAACATTCACTAGTTAGTATTGGTCTGTAAATGTACCTACTTATTTATTTCTGTGTGTGTGGATATACCACACCCAGGGAAATAAATATATTGATCGTAGTGCTTCAGGTTCTATTTTGGTTTGTATCCATACCTATGTGCTACCACATCATAGGTTTTTTGGATTGGCTTTCTAGTTGTTTCCAAGGTATCGCTTAGAAATTTGCAAGAAAGTTTGAGAGGTGCATTCTCAGATTATGTGCTGTTTGCTTATGTGCTACCACATCATAAGTTGCAGTACTTTCCTCTGAGAAAGTTCTATTTTGGTCAGAGAAGGGATGGATTTTGTCTATCCGCTCTGACTGAGTAGATTTGCTCTGAAGTCTTTTACTTACTACTGCGCATTCAGCGAGGAGCGTACATCTCTTCATCTTCAGAGAATTGTCCAAGCTTATGCGTAAATACACAGGTATCTTTACAGCTCAGTGGTGGGCTTCGATGGACTCGATGAGTTCCGAAGCCGCCTGTAAATCCTAGTGAGGAGAGGACGGGGTGCTGTGGAGCAAGTGTTTAAATGACTGTAATTCGTCGGAGGCGTATTGTTAACATTTGTTACCTGTTGAGGCAGTGGCGTTAACGGCGTCCTGGGACGAACTGGTGTAGGTTCAAGTGTGTAGGAGGGAAAGGTAGGAGTTGAGTATGTCATTGGGTTTACAGCGTAAACTCTCGGTAATGACATATACATATATTGGGAAGGATCTTCGGTGGAGAAGGCGAAGGGAGGAGGAGGAGTAGAAGTACTAGGAGGAGATAACATGTCGAGGCTTGGTACTATTTTGCTGAGGTCCAAGCGAGGAAAGTGGCGCTGAATCCGCTGTGCCAGGTGCTCAAATTCGTATTTGTATACGTCGGCAGCTGCACGGGAAACAGTGTAGAGAGAATTCACTCGCTGAAGCTCAGTTCTAAGCTCAATATTATCAAACATAGCTTTACGCGCATTTGATAAAAGTTGAGTATCGTTCATCGTCGCATGTGTAAAGAGAATGCATGCGAGAGGATGATATACGCGCATCTTCTTAGGTGAGATGTGTAGATTGCATCCTGGATGTGGACATTGAACAGTTGTTGATGCTCTTCCATTTACTTCCTTTGTCCATTCATTGAGACAGGAAGAGTGGACAGAGTGGCAACATTCTTGTGATATTAAAATCACGTCAATGTCTCCGGGTGTAGCTGTAGGTCCAGGAGAAATGATATTCCTGAAGCATTTTGGGCAAATAATGATGTTTACTTGCGCCATAATGTTGAGACTGTTTGAATTACTGTGTGTTGAATTCGTGATTTGGCACAGATATTCAAAGCGTTGAAGACTGATCGGATTTATACAAGTGGAGTGGCTTATATAGTTCCTTTGCTTCAACTGTTTCGCAATGTATGTGAGATTTATGTTTGTTTATTTTAATCCGTTTAGCAGATTAATTGGCATAAATCTTGTACATTGTAGGTTGCCAGCGTGAAATGTGCGTTGGCGTTATTGATGACTGTATCACCGAGGAGATGTGGTAAGTGCTATTAAATGTATGTCAGTTCACACCATACATTAATGGCTTACCGCAATCTTCTTTGGGCGAAGGTTGGCTGCTGAGTGGTGTTAGAGATGATCGGCACACGTCAAATCTGTTTATGAACAAATTAATCGTGCATTATGATCATGTTTTCTCGCTCAGAGTGATTAGCATATGTCTATACTGTCTTTATACAGAGTGTGGGTTAATTGCACTCAGTGAGACTGTATTTTAGACACATGTTTTATTAATATCTATGCTGCTGACTAGAAATCGTCGATATGTCTTTCTGCACATTGACTTTTATTCTATTTGTCAGAGTGGAATATATTGGTTGTTATTGTCGAGCTGAAGCGCTGAGACTCGGTCATATTTAATTTGATACCAAGAAATTAACATATGAGCGACTCTCAGTGTTAACCTCGACTATTTGGTCCGATATATTGCATTGTAGGCAAATGCTATGATTCATTAACTGTTGGTGGATTTGTATATGTTTATCTGCATATACTGCTCACCTTTAGTTGGCATTAGCACTTGATTTACTACAAAGTTGCATACGACTAGTTACACTACCTATCTATACATTGAGATATGATTACATACCTAAATATGAGTCTAGATGATTTTCACTCGCCGTATGTGATTTGCAATTTAATAAACTAGTACCCAAAAGTGCTGAGTGTATGTATCACACAAATACCTTTGATTACTCATTCATCAAATTGTGATGTTGATCAGCTTGTATCAGGTATTTGTCCTGAATCGCTGATGGCTTACGTAATCCGAGGATTTTTGGTTGACTACAAACGTATACAGTAATTGCACTACCATGTGCCAGTAGTACAAAGACCGTATACCGCTGCAAGTACAACTTTTGAACTGAAGTTCGCGCACAGATTTTTCACGCAAGATAAATTTGAAATGAGATTCACCCGATCAATCATGTGACTAATTCAAGAATTAGTATGCAAATTGATCAAGGGATGACGTCTCGCACAATAACTGTCATATACACACGTTGCTTTAGCCGCATAGACGTTAACACTTTCCGGGTTGAACCGTGAATGAGAGCTGCTCGCCACCAGACACAAGTAATTACCACAGAAGTGGTTTGGCTAGGTCCAGTGGGAGTGTTGCTTTGTTTGCACAGTTCTTTCCTCGAAGTCGTTAAAAACAAGAGCGCTATCTCGCCAGAGGGGAGAAAGGAATGTTTCTTGTTTTGACTAATCAATGTCGAGATATAAGTTGGCGACATGATCGAACTCGTCATCGTCTATGAATTTTAGCATAGCAATAGGTATAGGCAAGTCATTGTGTACGTAGCTGCGAGGGAAAGGGGTGACGGCGTAACTATAGTCGTCATCGTCCACCTTTGCTCGTTCTAAACGTTGCTCAGATTTGCGTCCTCGAGATTCGATGTGGCTAAGAGCCCTGCTTCGAATCTGATAGAGGCGATCTGAGTTGTCGACAGCTCTTTTTATGGCTAGCTCAAGTTGTTTCAAGTCATGCTCATCATTGAGTTGAGTTGCTTGGTACTTGATTGCACCAATTTTTTGAGCTCGAGTGAGAGGAGGATTGGAAGAGTCAGGGTCAGTGCCCCTGTTTGCTTCCTGGCTCACCTCTCTGTTTCGTGGAGCCGAAGTCAAAGGTTGAGCCGAATCGTCAGCTTTAGCCTTTCGAGGGCGTCCCCGTTTTCTCTTACCTGCAGGAAGATTTGTGGGTTGAGGGGGAGGAGGATTTGGTTGCTCTCCTCTCGCCTCTGCTTCCTGTTTTGCTTTTTCTCTACGTAGGTATCGTTCTTGGCGTAGAGCAGCATCTGCTTCTCTCTTCAACTGATCAGCAGCTTGATTCAGGATTTTGTTGCGTGATGCGAGGTTTGGTATTATCTCATCATCAGACAGTGGGTCATAATCCTGTGTCGTGAGGTACTCTTTTATCCGTTCCTCAATCGTTTTGTGATTGAGTTTAGATTTGAAGCAATCATCAGATTTGAGTTCCTCTTGCTGCTCTTTAGTCAAAAAGAGAGTTAATTGTCGTATATTTACGACTTTTGTGCTATCTGGATCATCAGGTGATGAAATCAGATAGCAATTATGCGTATAGCGTTCAACGATATAGAATGGACCCCTACGCTTTGGACAAAGCTTCGCTGTGATGCCTTTCCATGCACAGGATAATGGGTGTTCAGTTAAGAGCACCATGTCTCCTGGATTTAGCGTTTTTGGGTCTCCATGCGATTTATTGAAAATATATTCGTCATGGATGCGTTGAAGCCTACGTTTTTCCCTGATGAAGGATTCTATTGCTTCCTTCTCAGTCATGTTTTCGATCCGTTTTGTACGCACTTCGGAGGTATACACGGCTTTCTTTGCCAATTGATCAGCAATGATGTTTGTGTATTCATCTCTCCGAGCGTATACATGATGGATCTGGAAGGCGTCAAATTTGGAAATCAACTCTTTAATCTCCTCAAAGAGCTGTTTGTGGTGTACGGCTCGCTTCTTATAGTTTTTCCAGCCGTTTTTCTCCCACATTTTTATAGTCTCAGTGAGTGATCGAGTTGCGTATAGAGAATCTGTGAAAAGCTTCAATTTCTTCACATCATTGAAGAGCATTACTTTTAGAGCCACTTTGATCGCGACAAGTTCGGCCAAATTGTTTGAATTTGTGTACCGCTCATCAGAGATCCGCTCAGATATGTTTTTTGGCGATTCTGGGGCAAAACAGATACCAATTCCGGCTATTGCATCTGCGTCGCCATTTTTGGAGCAAGCTCCATCGGCAGTTACGCGGATGTAACCATCAGTATCTTTCAGCATGTCTTCTGTACTGAGTTTTTCCTTCAGAAGCATATCTGAGGTTGTTGATTTTGGCTCTGCCTTGAGTTGGTTCTCAAGGAGTATCTTCAACTCATGTTTAAAATTGAATTTATTTGTCTTGTTAGGAAGTTTCTCCACAATTTCGTCAGCTATGCCCCAGGCCTCATTTGGTTTGACACCAAAGAGTGTTGGCGTATTGTTCAATTCTTTTTCAATTTCATGAACAAAAATATGCCAGCCATGGTGGCAGCGGTCTCTATCATGTGTCGTATTGATCTTAATACGAAGTTTGTCTCCCAGGGATCTCATTGTCCTTTCTACGAGTGATCCTTGCGGATTATACGTAGTGGTGTGGCGGACGTCTATCCCATGAGATTCAAGCATGATATTCCACGCATCACTGATAAATTGTGTTCCGTTATCGGAGATGACCTTGTTGATCTTAACCTTTCTGGATTTGATATCTTTTATGATCAATTCCATTGAGGAGGTCACTGTGTGCTTTTTGATATTATGTAAAGGTCTAAGCCAGCATTTAGATGTAAAGACGTCTTTAACCACCAAGAGATGTTTTGGCATTCCCTTGGGGTTTGAGATTGGTCCAAACAAATCGACTGAGAGCACGTCGCCGATGCCGTAAGCTTCGACTTGTGCGTACTCTAGTACTTTGCGCATGACATAGTTCTTATTGACTTTGCATATCACACAGCAATTTGTCACTTCTCTGATGTACTTCATGGCATTTGGATAGAAATATATGCGCTTGAAAATTAATTCAAGTTTTGCTGGGCCAACATGCCCGTATATTTCATGTAGGTAGTCCACCGTATCATAGAAAAGTTCTTTTGGCAAAAATGGTACCATAATGCCATTTTCATGAATACGGTGAAGGACTGAAATGCCATTTACATCTTGGACAAGTTTGAACTTTCTTGCGCTTGCTGCTTGCTTGGCTTTCAACTTTTTATCATCATCAGGGATCTGTTTATTGAGCAGATCCATGATTTTTGAACACGCAGGATCGAGTGGTTGATGATGTTGAAGGTTTTCAAGCATGTATAGCAAGTCGTTGGCATATATTTCTGAGAAATATGCCGATAGTGGTTCAATTGCTGTCCAATCTAGAGAGCAGATTGTGATTTCTGGTGCTTGCACACAGAAAAGTTTCGTTCGTTTAGCTTTCAGATCGTACACTAGATCGTATCCGTTTAGCTCAGTGATCCAGCCAGCTGCTTTGCGGTGGGTCTGAGTTAAACTTTCGAATTTATGCACTATCGGCTTCAAATCTGATCTCACATGGATGCGCTGTCCATGGAACCAATATTGAAGTTTGTGGATAGTTGTCACAAGACATTGCATTTCTCGATCTATTATCGTGTACTTTTTCTGATGAGGTTTGAATGCATAACTCGTAAACATTATGATTCTATCCTCGGCATCGAGAGTTTGGTACAGGACAGAATTCATTGCGTCACATGTTACCATAGTCTCGAGGTGTAAGTCATGTCCAGGTTGTGGAGGCATAAGATGAAAATCTTTCTTATACAGCTCTTCCAATCTGTTGAAAGAATCTTGTTGTTCCTTGCCCCATACAAAAGGTACATCTTTTTCCGTAAGCTTGTATATGGGTGCAAGAATCTGATGATATTCGGGAATAAATCTTTTATAGAGACCTGTAAGACCTACTAAGGTCTGTATCTCTTTTACAGATTTCAGCTCAAATTTGCCCCTCTTCGTGTGCTTTTTCTTAAATGCGTCGAACTTTTGAATCTTTTCACTCTGTTTACCGATGCGCTCACTGGCTAGCTTGTAGCCTAAGTGGTGTGTCTCTTTCTTAAAGAGATCGGTTTTTAGAGGATTCAATTTTAGTCCATTCTCACGGATCAAGGTGAGTACACGAATTAGGCGTTCTTTCATTTCTTGGAAGGTTTTGGCAGTCACTAAGATGTCATCAACGAATGTTTGAACTCCTTCCATGTCGTCTGGTATTACTCTGTTCATCATTTCAATGAATTCAGCTGATGCTGTTTTTATGCCATATGGCATACGCAGGAATTCATATACCTGCCCATCAATTTGGAATGCAGTGAATTGACGAGAGCGTGCGCTGAGCACTAATTGCCAGAATCCACATACGAAATCAAGTGTACTAAACCATTCGGCATTGGTGCCATGTATAATACCTTCAATTCCGCGTGGTTCGGTCAATAGACGATCAAGGAATTGATTGAGTTCGTCTGCGTTGAGACACAATCTTAGATCACCATTTTTCTTCACAACTGGTGCGGTGGTGTTAATAAAATTAGACTTTGACGGTTGAATTATTTTCAAGGCCAGCATTTGACGGATGGCTTTTTGAATTTGCTTTCGCAATTTCTTAGAGGGTTTGTACTTCTCCCCTCTCCATCTTTTCAAATGTTTTTCGCCTGGCACAAATTTGAAGTCAACCTCTGGTCCAACGTATTTGCCCGGATATTTACTGAAGCAATCTGAGAATAGAATGAGCTCTGCGAAGGTTTCATCTGCTTCCGCAGTAGTAATCCATCCTTTTTGAACAGCTTCAGATAAATCATTTTGCAATTTCTTTCGAAATTGTTCAGGCCCATTATCACGTTCATCAGGATCCAGAGTAGGTTGCTCTAGAATTCGTGTATCAACTGTCATTGCCTTTTCGGTTTCCATTCTGAATTCGTTTGGTATGTCTAGATGTAGCACATTCACGCCAGAGGCTCGAGTGTCGTTGGGGTCAATGAATTCCACGATTGTAGGCGCAGAGTCATTGACCTGGCATGAAGCGTGACCAAGTTGTTGGTTAAGTTCAATGTGTAGAATCTTCATCGAGTGCCTACCAATGATGCAGGTAGGTCTTTGTATATCTAGTACCAAAAATGGCATCTTCATTTGGATGTCACCGAAACGAAAAGATACTTGAACGAGATGGGTCATAGAGCGCGTAATACTACCATCAGCCATGCGCAGAGATACGTGTCTCCGCATCAATACATATTTTATGGCGTCAGGGTGATTACGTGTGATACTTTCTACTGTACCCTTTGACATAACATTGGGGAGTGCCCCTGTATCCAACTGAGCGATTATTACACTGCTCTCGATTGACAGGGGTACCATACAAGTAGGGTCTTCGGTGGATTCAGCAATTACTTGCTTGCGCACCAAAGGATCCATCTCCCGTAGATGTAGCTTCATATTCTCAACGGCTTCAACCACTTGCGCGTCTTGTGTGTCTGATTTTGAATCATCTGATTCGCATTCACAACAAGAGGATTGTGGAGGAGTTATGTCCGAAGGTATAAAACAATTTTCATCCACGTCTGAAGATGGAGGATCAGAACAACAACATTCAGATTCGTCACTAGTGTAGTCGGCCATGCGCAGATCAGATATCCGCGTTCTGTGAATGCTAGTGGCGAACTGAGGTGGTTCATAATCTCTTATAGGGTCATAATCAGGGTCACCTCTTTGCCTCTTCTTGTACTCGTGTTTTGGTGGAGACATTTGCATCTCTGGCCGCAGCGAGAATTGAAGAGGTTCTTTGAGCATGTACTTTGGCCTCGTAGGGTCCGTACATGTAGTTTTAGTGTTATGAGCGTTATCGTCAGAATGATAGCCGTCAGCGCCGTGTGTTTTCATTGGCACCGTACGTGATTTTTGCACCGTACGTGACTTATTAGCGGTTAGCGTGGGCTTTATTGCTTTCTGAACGATTTTGCGCTCATTTGGCACTTTACGTTTCTGGCAGTGTCTTCCAAAGGTTTTGTGCGTTGTCGATTGTATAGGTGTGTGTTCGTATACGCATTTCAGACGACCGGTGTGAACTGGTTCTCTATAGCTTTCGTTGAAATAATCCAGCTCCTTTCGTAATGCGGCGGCGATCACGCTATACGCGCTAACGTGAATGTAATAGCTCTTAGTCTCCTTGTCGTAGTGAAATTTTTCCTTGTCTGGTTGAAGGTGGCCTTGGGCATTGACCTTTGGTCTCCGATAATACTTATTATCTTTGCCTTTGGCCCATTCGCAGGCGAGTAATTTTTCAGCAGGAGAGAGCCATACTCTAACTCTGTCATCATGGCAGAGTTTTGTAAAGATGCGTCGGAAGACACAGTAGTGCTTCATATTTAGAGGTGATTTTTGACTAGTTCGAGGAATTACAGGTGGAAATAGGATAATTATCGTTGTGAATCCTTTTGTGCATAGGCAATTAATAATGCCACGCACCCAGTTTTCAATATAACGATAGTCATTAGTCAGGAAATTAAGGTCAATGAGCCCTAACGATATGATGGCTCGTTTCATGACAAATTCTCTTTTTGAGACTTCTGCAAAGAGGTGCTCGAGGTGCATGCGTGAGCGTAAATAACCTGGAGGGTCGCACTCGCGTTCTGCACGGCGGCGTATGAAATGTGAAATTCCATCCCCGATGAATATGAAGTCATCAAAATCAAAATTGCCTGGGGCTCTTCTTTGACTAGAGATTTGCCCCTGTTTCTCTAGTCCGACTCGTTTCCCGTTTGAAAAGGTTCATAATCCGAAAGCTGAGGAGATTCGGGAGGTTGCTCAAAATCTTCCGGCTCAGATTGTTCCATGGCGTCCACATTGTGGACAGTTATGGGATCTGATTTTGGTTTTTCGATTTCCTTCCCTTTATAAGCTCCCCACTTCGGCTTATCTGACGCATCCTTCCATTTCGGTTTAGCAGGATCGTTTTCCAAATGAGGTTTTTGCTCATAAGGCGGCCTACTCCGATATGGAGGTTTGTCAGTTTTCTTTTCAACAGGAATATCTCGTCGATCACGATTTTCAAGATGTTTGTTGAAACGAATTTGTTTTTGCAAAGTTTCACATAATGCTTTATAGTCGATCTCCTTGGGTTTCTGATTTGGGTATTTTGCATAGACTGCTCTGGAAGCTGGTTTTGCTCCCAGTGTGATTCGTCTATTTACCTCAGAATCTTCGACCTCATTTGAAAGGTCACGAATGCGATTTATGAAACTGTCAATATTTTTTCTGTATGTATACGGGATTTTTGATTGCACCGTATCAGGCAGTTTATTGAACATTGTTTCGATCAACATTTCCTCAGAGAGACAGTGCACCTCTTTGAGTGTTCGGTACCATTTCAAATATGCAAGAGCTAGCGATTCTATATTTAGCGCATTAGTGAGATTTTGTTGGAAATGATACAGCGATCTTTGCTGCATATTGGGAGACCAGAATTTATTCAGGAAATGAGTTTTTAATTCGGAATAGGAAAAAACATTTGCTACGGATTTTTTCCAGTCATCGTTGATATCTATGCATCCGCGGAAGAGATTACATTTGGTCTCATCGCTGGTGTTGATATCGTTCATGTACCCTTCGAATGCATCAATGAACCAATGGGGGTGCCAGCGATTGTTTGCGCTATACACTACACCATGGCTTCTCATGATGTTCGTATCTAGGGGTAATGTCTGCTTTTTGATACCTCCACCTCCTCTGCCCCCTGTACAGGCGTGTGGTCGAGTCTCATAATGCTGCATTCTCTTGATCAATTCGCCTACGGTATCGTTCACAACTTTTGTCTGTTGGACGGTATCACGTAGGTCAAAATTCAATTCCTGTCGGTTGTCAAGAATTTGCTTCTCGAGGGTAATGCGTACGTTCTGTGTGTTTGCCAAATGATATTGATTTACTTCGTCCACTTTTTGATTCAGCAAAGTGCTTGCTGTGTCTATGTGCTCTTTATATTGCACCAAGTCGTTCTCCGTAGACAAAATCAAATTTTTCAATTGGGCAGTTTCTCGATTGTTTGCCTCCACATGATAGTGTAGAGTTTCAATTCGATTCACACAGTCATCAATACTCAAATTTACAGCCTCGATTTTCTTCGAGCAAGCATTTACATTATTCATGAGACTGATTAAAGGCACACCGTCGGGTGGGTTGGGAGGGTACAGGTTGATCATAGGCAGAGACCTGGATTTGAAACGGAATTCTTCAGAATTGGATGTGGAAATTTCGGAACTTGCTGTAGATACAGATATTGAATGCCCTTTTTTCTGGGAATCTATCATCTCAACAGATGACTCAGATATCCCAGAGGGGGTAATTTTCTCTGTTTCAGCATTTATTGTAGATTCTGCAGTGGCTTTTGATGCGTTTTTGCACACATCGCCTTGCGTTTCTTGCACAGATGGTGGATTGCCATCCGGTTGAAACATTGAATCTTGGATTATGGGAATTGACATTGTAGGAAGTGATGATCGAGTGATTGTAGCGCCTTGATCATCAGAAAATTCATCTTGGCTGTTATTTGCAGTCAAGAGGTTTTCAGGATTTTCAGAGGATTTGGATTTTCTGGTCGATTTCCTGTTAGATTTGTTTAGATCAGAAAGATTGTTCCTAGCTGTCAGGGCTGCAGCACGTTGCGGTCTTCCGTTTGCATGCTGAGTTTCTGCACAGCTAGTTATTGCATTCTGATTTGGATTAGACATTTTCAGGATTTGCGTGAGATGAGCGCAGAGTAAATTAGCTCTGTGTGGTTTACTCACGTTGTCAGAATTCAGGAAAGTGAGAAGTGTGTAAATAAATCACTTGAATCAAGTTCGTTCGTGATTCGCACACAACTCTGATGCTCTGAGGTTAATTAAATCGTTTATTAAGATAAACGTAATATTTAATTTGTACCTCAGAGATGAGTACAATTCAAGGATACTCTAAGGTGGATTAGTCGTTTATTTGCTGTTCCTAGAGTGTGTTAATCGTTTATTAAGATAAACGTTAAGTTTAGTTCACACCCTAGGAGTGGGGTGTTAGATTTAATTCACACCTCAGAAATGTGATGTTTTTCTGAGGCAGATTAATCGTTTATTAAGATAAACGTTAGGTTTAATTCTTACCTCAGAAAAAATGGTTTGGAATGATAACACAAATTTCTGAGGCGGATTAATCGTTTATTAAGATAAACGTTAGGTTTAATTCACACCTCAGAAAAGTGGTCTTGGGATGATAGTGTAAGTTTTTGAGGCGGATTAATCGTTTATTAAGATAAACGTTAGTTTTAATTCACACCTCAGAAACGTGGATAGGAATGACAAAATGTATGTCTGAGGTGGATTAATCGTTTATTAAGATAAACGTTAGATTTAATTCACACCTCAGACGTGAGGATAGGAGTTTAGTATCTGGGATGGATTAATCGTTTATTAAGATAAACGTAAATTTTAATCCACACTCCAGATAGGAATTCTATTTTTGCACTAAGATGCGAAACAATTTAGCAGATTTCGCAAAATAGATAATAGAATTTTCTATCCAGTCAAGTCCGGTGCTTAGTGCAAATTAATCGTTTATGAGAATAAACTTTTCTTAATTTGGCACCAAGTTCTATACTAGTTTTGGGTAGTCTGGAGTGGATTAATCGTTTACAGGCGTAAACGTTATGTTTAATTCACACTCCGTGCTTAGTGCAAATTAATTGTTTATAAAAATAAACTTTTCTTAATTTTGCACTAATTTCTAAGTTTATCTGGGATGGATTAATCGTTTATTAAGATAAACGTAAATTTTAATTCACACCCCAGATATAGGTATAAGGCGGTATTCTGGAGTGGATTAATCGTTTATTAAGATAAACGTTAGATTTAATTCGCACTCCAGATGGTATAGTCGAATTCAATGCTTAGTACCAATTGATCGTTTATGAAAAATGCATAAACTTTTAGAATTTAGCACTGAGTTCTATACTAAGGATAGACTAATTATTTGTGATTCCTAGGTCAGATTAATCGTTTATAAAGCATAAACGTTAGATTTAATTCAAACCCAGGAATTATTGTTAAATTCAGTGCTTAGTACAAATTAATCGTTTATGAAAATAAACTTTTAAAATTTAGTACTAAGTTCTATTTTAAGTAGGGATAGAGTGGTACCTGGAGTGGATTAATCGTTTACAGGCATAAATGTTAAATTTAATTCACACTCCAGGTGGTGCCTATAGTTGAATTAATGGATGGAATTCCTAGGGCAGATTAATCGTTCATATAGCATAAACGTTGAATTTAATTCACACCCTAAGAATTTTTGGTTTCTGAGACAGACTGCAGAGTTTTGATTTTGTGCTTCTAGGATAAATTAATCGTTTATTAAGATAAACGTGAAATTTAATTTATATCCTAGAAGTTTGATCAGTGATTCCTGTTCCTAGGGTGGATTAATCGTTCATAAGCATGAACGTTAGGTTTAATTCGCACCCTAGGGGCTTAGTGCAGATTAATCGTTTATGAAAATAAACTTTTATAATTTTTTGTACTAAGTTCTATACTGCAGAATTGGCTTATTAGGGCAGTTTCTGGAGTGGATTAATCGTTTACAGGCGTAAACGTTAAATTTAATTCACACTCCAGAGAAGAAAATCTAATGCTTAGTGCAAATTAATTGTTTATGAAAATAAACTTTTATAATTTTGCACTAAGTACTACACTGCTGATTTCTTAGGCAGATTTATTGTTTTTGGGGCGGATTAATCGTTTATGTAGCATAAACGTTAGGTTTAATACACACCCCAAAAAGCTTTTGCAAATTTCAGTGTAGCTCAAATTATTCACTTGAAAAGCAAATGATTTATAATTCGTGTGGCACTAATTTGCAAAAAAATCCGCATTAAATTGAACACTGCTTTATGAAAAATAAATTTAAATGACACAGTACCTTTCTAAAATTGCTCAGTGGTGTACAAGAATTTTTTCCAATGGCGTGTTGAAATTGCAAGCACACCAGAGGAACGTGGTATTTGGATGCCAAATATCCAATTATTTCAACTGAAAATACCAGAGGAAATTAAGTAATTACACATAGTGTAAATGTCTGCTCAAATTCACTCAAGGTATAACAGGAAACAATTAAATAAATGTTTTGAACTGCACAAATCTAAAGACGTTCGAGAGGCGCGAATTCAGTAGCCAAATACATACGTATGTTCTCCTAACACTGCACTGATATGACTGAGAGAGGGTTCGACTATATGAAACGTCTAAGTCAAGGCGGCAGACCTTGAACACAGTAGCTGCGTGGGTGGGCGTTGGCGGCGCGCACCTTATCTGCGGCTACTGGTTGTTGGTCTTGAAAACGTAATAAGGCGGCGGCGGTACTGTGTAACAAAGCACAGTACACGTGGCAGATTACGTTCCCGCTAACACTGGTACTTGCACTTGATTTACCCTTGGATTTTTATGTCCGTAGGTTCGAGTGACTTTTAAGTACCCTTGGCGGCTTGTGTCTGGAATGCGATTGTGTTTGCCACGCGCGATTTTTTCGCGCCTTTTGGCTGCTCAATCTTGCTTCCAGAGAACAAAGCCTTATGTCCTTGGAAATTTTATGTCCGAAGCGTGATCACGTTTGCCTTAGGTGATTTTTTCGCACCTTTATGGCCTCTCTAATCTTGGTTCCAGACAGTAAAATTTGGAGATAGCCTTGGATTTTTCTGGAATGTGATCGCGATTGCCACGCGCGATTTTTTCGCGCTTTCTGGCTGCGCTAATCTTGCTTCCAGAGAACAAAGCTTTGAAAGAGACCTTGGAGATTTGGGCGGGATTTTTTCCCGCCTTGCTCTGAGGTCTTGGTTCTTTCAAAATTACGAAAATGCAAGGAAAAAGTCGAAAATAGGTAGGAAAGTTGGAATTTGGAAAATTCAACTTTAGGAAAGTCAAGATTGGGAAAAATCGAAATTATTTTTCCTATTTATGCAAAATAAACTTGGATTCGGCTTATTTCACAGGAAATAGAAAAAATTGAAATTTCTTTTCCTTTTCTCTCTGAGGTACACGGATTTCGCATGCGCCAGAGAAGAACAGGAATTTTTTCTTTTTTCAGCAGTGCGAAATTGAAAACTTATGAGTTTTCAATTTTTTTGCACACTACGGATCGGAATTTTTTTAATTTACTGTGATATGCAGATTAATCACTTTTTGAGCAATTAAATTGCACATATCACAGGGGAGTCAAAATAGGTGAATTTTCTTTATCCACAATGTGTTTTGCACATTGCAGGGAAAATTTTTGAAAGTCGAAATACGAATTTCACAGTGTATTATTTTTTTTTTTTTTTGCACTGTGTGGAACGTATTTTTTGAGATTTTTTATCTTGCTGAATGGCATACGAATTAATCACTCAGTGAGTGACTTCATATTTAGCCCAGCAAAATAATTTTGAGACTGAGTTCGAATTTTTTACTGCATAAAGCACACAGTAAATATGTACTTTTGGTGTTTTTGGTTATTTTTCTCCGTGATGCACGAATATTTCACACTCCACCGAGAAGAATGAACCTGAAATTTCTTCGTTTTTCTACAGTGTTTTGCACTGTATCTGAAAAATGAAATTTCACTAATGTCTAGTTCTTAAGTTTTTTCTTTCTCTCTTTCTCTCTCCGCAGTGCACGAATTAATCACTCACGTGAGTGTTCGTTTTAATTTCACACACCACGGAAAGAGATGAGCTTGAAAATATTTTCGTTTCTCTACAGTGTTTTGCACTGTATTTGAAAAATGAAATTTTCTTTGATGTTAGGCTCTTTTTTCTATTTTTTTTTTTTTTGCAGCACTCTCTCTATGAAGCACGAATTAATCACTCATGTGAGTGTTCGTTTTAATGTCATACACCACAGAGAGAGGTGAATTTGAAAATTTTTTGTTTTTCAACACAGTGTATTGCACTGTGCCTGAAAAACGAAATTTCCTTAATGTATGAGTGCAAAAAAAAAATTTTACAGTGCAATGCACAAAGTAAAAAATGCACTTTCTGTTACTTTTGTGTTTTGATTTCTCTGTGATGCATGAATTAACCACTTGCGAGAGTGTTCGTTTTAATGACACACACCACAGAGAAAGGTTTTGAAAATGACGTTTTTTCAACACAGTGTTTTGCACTGTGCCAGAAAAACGAAATTAAATTTGTCTCAGAGTGCGAATTTTTACAATGCAAACAGCACAAGGTAAAAATGCACTATTTGTAAATTTTTCTTACTAGTACTGCATTAATTAATTACTTAAGAGTAATTATGCACAGTATTAGCAAAATGTCTAGATTAGGAAAAAATGACAAAATCAGGAAAAAGTCGTAATTGGTAGAGACAATTCGCCAAACTTTTGTAAATTTGCACTGTGATGCAACGAAAAATATTTCGCACCTCACAGGAAATTTTTCTGTGCACACAATGTCAAAAATCAATTACATATGCGTATTTGATTCAGACATTGCATGTAATTTTAAGAATGGCGTACTAGATGTTAATTTAAGCTTAAAATTACTTAAAATTAAAGCTTTGGATATGCTCTTAATAGCCAGAGCACAGGCTGTGAGGACAGATGTCCTAAGGTGAGAAAAACTCGCCTTTGCTTTATTAATTATGTCCTACAAAGCATAAAAAGGAAAAATGCTTTTTTAATTGTGTCCCAAAAAGCGGAAAAATGGAAAATGCTTTTTAATTATGTCCCAAAAAGCGAAAAAATGGAAAATTTGTTAAATTTTGGGGGGTTGAGCCCCAAAATTATTTTAAAAGCTGAAGCTTTGGTGTTAGTTTGCTTTTTAATTATTTCCTACCAAGCATAAAAAGGAAAAATGTACCTTACCGGATGTACTCACGGGATACCTACAAACGGGCATCAACGTTTAGATCCTTGTGTTGGTAGCCACTCGGACCCTCCACTTTTCTTGAATGTGGGCAAAGCAAAGCGCACTTTTTCTGGAAAAAGTGGTTGAAAAAAGATCGCCTACCTTGGAGATTGCTCACAATGGTGGTGATGAAAACCCTGGTGGGTAGGTGCCTGTGGACTCCGGGTATCGATCAGGTGATCAGGCTGAGGATCCAGAAGACTCACGGAAGTTGGGCGCCAGATGTAATGATTGGAATTTAAAGGCCAGCGAAGTGCACTTTCACAGGCAGTCAATCATATACATGAAACTTATGCCAACGAATTCAATTAATAATAATTTATTAATTTAAAACGGACATAAATCAATACACTCGGATAAATATTGGTAAAAATTGTAGATAATTACACAATACACGAGTAAAAACCAATAGACGCACACAGACTATTCCGGATATAGTCTGTGCGGTAATCCACTCTAACTATAAGGCTAGAGGGCCACAGAGAGCAACTTAGGCGGGATACTACCAGCTCCGCAACTCCAAGAATACTGAAGCTGGTATTCTTTCTCCGCTGGCAACATGCGTACCAGCGGAGATCCCCTCTTTGTCGGCACATTCGTGCCAACAGAGAGGTTCCAAGGGTAACTGAAGGTTACCGGATCTATTTCCAAACTCGTTAACGCCACGCGCATTAACGATACAGTGCTCGACCTTCAACACGGCCACCCACGTAGGTAGAGGCACGTGCGGGCCATGGTCACTATAACAAAGCAGGTAATAAATCCTCAAATTTATAGTTTCCTATTATCTCTAGATTTCAATCGGCATGGAAGTGAGAAATTTTGACCTCATTGAATTCAAAATACAGTTAGTATTACATCAAAATTTAAATTTCTCTGACTTTAAAAATTATTCGGGTAAAATTTTCCTAAAAAGTCTACCTCATGAGTACATATTTGAAACCCTCAAGGAGGAATAAATTTAGTAAGCGTCAAAATTGGAAAATAAATAAATAATCATGTTTTTCGTGTAATCTCTCATCAATAATGTAGGAATTTTTTTTCAAAAAGTCTTTCTTTTTCGTCAAAAAATCAAGAGTTAAAACCGCAATACATATTTTTCAAATTCAGTATTTTTTATTTTAATGATCGAAATTACTCCCTCAGTCCACTCGAATGGCAATTTAGAAAAAGGAGGAGAGAGGAAAAATTTAGAATTTTTAAATTTTTCATGATTTTGATTCGCTTCATTTCGATTGAATTGAAATTTTTAGCATAGGGGTGGGAGGGGTCTCAAAATTGGGGTAATTTTTGTGCTTGGTGTTGAATTTTTTCTGGCATCTAAATCTAAATAAATTTTTCTTAGATTGTTTTTTTTATCACATTTCAACAGTATTCGTCAACTTCTTTAATGGGAATCAAAATGACAATATGTGACCCTGCCGGAAAGAAGGGACCATGTATTTAATAAAAATCGATGTCTCTTTTTCACGTTTTTGGTCCTAATGATCCCAAATCCGGACCAAAAACAAAAATAAAGACATCGATTTTTTTTTTACACATGGTCCCTTCTTTCCGGCAGGATCACATACTCAGATATTTACCTATCGAAATTGATAAAGCAGTATTCGAATAATAGCTTTCTTTTCATTTATTTATTTATTTATTCATTCATTTTTCCAATATATTTTTTTAAAAGTCATTGGTACTCCTCACAATTACACTTTTTATTAACATTTCACAAATTCCTTACCTAATAAAATTATTATTGAAATGTTCAAGAAGAAAACTGGCAGAATAATTATTACGAGCTTAAAAAAAAAAAGTCAATAAATTGTACCTCGAAATCATTTTTTTCAACATTGGTTACTGAAGTGATGGATTTTTGACTTTTCATTTTCCTTTTTGTTGAAAATACCTTTTTTTTATTGAATCAGGCGTCAGATTTTAAGATTGTCTCCAACCCTTCATAACGTATTATTCAACATAAGACTGAACTGCTCGTAACTGAAGTACACCTGCACATAACTTGCTGAAAAGTTATCAAATTGGAAAATCGAATCCAACCACGTACCTATTCTTTCGTCGACCATGGTTGCTATTTCATGCAGACGACCTGCGAACGAATTTTTCATCATTCAAAAAAGACTGCACGGGCGACACGATGCTATTGGTATTGAAAAATGAGTTCAATTCGGGGAATAGCCAGGTCTGCAGATTATGCAAATATCGACGCGACAATGTGCTAATACCCTTGTGTGCATGAAAAATCGTACATATCGAGGCATTTTTCATTTTTAGTCACTTTTCCCCCATAGAATATCGAGTCGACTAGCCATTTCGAAATTGACCAATGATATTAGCTACTGGCACGTGTGTCGGAGATGTCGTTGTTTTATATCTCTTCTCTGTATGCAATCTATAGGTATAGGGATAAAGCGGTGATAAAGTTGTTTGAAAGCATCGAATGGATTATCCAATTCGAATAATGTTTTTACCAATTTGTCTGCTAGCTTTACACGAAAATCATAAGTCGGCAGATGAAGAAATCCAGAATCTAAATTTTGATGGATTTCAAGAAAATAAGGATAAAAATGTTTCCCCTGGACGACTTTCATTCGTGAAAATGAGTTCGACAAAAATAGGTACTTTTGTAGATACCTACTTTTAAAAATAAATCGCACCTTTAATACTTGGAAAATGTAAATACGAGTCAAAAATATCGGAACGCAGATGGTTAAATGGTAATCTACTCCGGGTGCTGGGCGAGCTACAGAGGCCAAGTTATTATTTTACATTTACACAGTTGCTGTTGTCGGGCCTGTGTAATATTCGTATTTAAATCTTTTAAACCCTATTAAAGTCGGCTGAAAAAACCGTCGAGTCGAGAATAAATCAACCCGCTGGAAAAATTCTCGCTGCACGGGGAACCTACGGGGAGCCGCAGGCGATTTTTCCAACCGTATCGTATATCCGCGCTTTTAAAAGTTGAATTTTTCTCCTAATTGATGATGGCGGCAACGTTGCCACAAATTTCGGCGTTGGCATGGGCGAAAAAATGCTGCGAGAAAAACATACATTAGTTGTACGGCCTGGCGGCGTAAATTTACCATCCCGAGGGACCGGATCCGGTACTTTGTGCTCGGATATAGGCATCGGAGAAGACGAGATGTTCTTAGAAGTTCCAACTTGACGCCCTTGACGCTGCTACCACCTCAACATCTTTTCGAAATAAGTATTAATGCTTCGTGTATCGTCCCAGCAGAGAGGATAGTGCTGTGGCATCTTTCGATTTATTTAGCTTCTTTCGCACGCGGTTGAAATTGGAGCTTTTTTCGTGGGTTGGTGTATGAATGGAAATGGCAAGTAGGTGACTGAAGACTTGATGTAAATATCATCGGTGTAGGGTCAGCGTTTCCACTATAGAAGATGTAGCAATCGCTACACAAGAGAAAATTCCAATTTTTAATCGTTCGTTTAAAAAAATGACTTTCTTTTGATCGAAATTGAATTTTTTCTAGATTTTCTGAAGTCCAAAGCACTACTTTCCCCAGGGTTTTATATCTCATTACAAAAATTACGGTCATAATTTTTGAAAAATTTCAAACTTGAATTTTCATTTTTTGACTTTACTTGAATGAAATTTTACCATAATGGAAAGGAGTCAAATCCCCCCCCCCCCACCAACCAGCACCTTTGGCCCTAAATACACTACCAATTTGTTTTAAAACATTTATATAAATTTTAAAAATTTCAGTTTGTGTAATCAATTGATTTTATGCAAAATTTTATGTTCATAAATGTCGCCAATGACCCAATAAAGTACCTAAAAACGAAAGTTTTCCGTCATTTTTCAAAACCAGCAAAAATTTGAGTGGAAACAATAATTTTAAGGGGTTGGAAAATTTTAAATCTGTCGTTTTTCAAAGAAACGACACAAAACGACGCATAAAGTACTTACTTACCCACCTAAAAAATTTTCAAAAAAAAGATTTGACTGGAAACCATGATTTTGATGTATCAAAAAATTTTCGTTCTGTTGTTTTTTAAAGAAACGACAGGAAGCGACACAATCAAAGTACCTAAAAATGATAAATTTCAGTCGTTTTTCAAAAATAAAAAGATTCGAGTGGAAATCACGATTTCAGAATGTTGGAGAATTCTTATTTCTGTCGTTTTTCTAAGAAACGACTGGAAACAATGCATTTAAAGTACCTAAAAATGATTATTTTTAGTTGTTTTCCAAAAATGAAAAAGATTTGAGTGAAAACCATGATTTTGATGTGTCGGAAAATTTTCGTTCTGTCGTTTTTTGAAGAAACGACAAGAAACGACGCATCTAAAGTATTTAAATAGGATCATTTTTAGTCGTTTTCCAAAAATAAAAAAAATATTTGAGTAAAAACCATGATTTTGATGTGTCGGAAAATTTTTGTTCTGTCATTTTTTGAAGTAACGACTTTTTAGTCATTTTCCGAAAATAAAAAAGATGTGAGTGAAAACCATGATTTTGATGTGTAGGAAAATTTTCGTTCTGTCGTTTTTTAAAGTAATGACAAGAAACGACGCATCTAAAGTACCTACCTAAAAAAGGATCATTTTTAGTCGTTTTCTAAAAAAAAAAAGATTTGAGTAAAGACCATGATTTCAAGATGTGTTTCTGTCGTTTTTCTAAGAAACGACAGAAAACGACGCAACTGAAGTACCCATGTAAAAATTATCGTTTTTTGTCATTTTTTTGGAAATAAAAAAGATTTTAGTGGAAAACATGATTTTAGTTCGTTGGAAAACTTTCGTTCTGTCGTTTTGAGAGTAACGACAGAAAACGACTCATCTAAACTACCTACCTCACCGGCTTTCCATCGATGAACCTTGCTGACCTTTGTAAGATGACCAAAGAGTAATGACTGCTTTATGATGATACGATTCCGTGACGTTTAATTACGTGGGCTCGAATTTTTAGCATTATCGATTTGTTATTTATTCTCCTACTCCGAGCTTATTTTACCAACTTGAATGTTTGTATATGCGACGTCGAGCTTCTCTAATCGACGTATTCGATGCTTCGAAAATTACCCTACGAATTTTCCATATGGCCAAAAACTCATCGCTTCTCTTATCAAGCATCAGATAAAAGAGCCGGAAATGTTATCTCTCTGACGAAGTTTTCGTTTATTTTCGCATTCGTTTGTGATTAACGAGTGAGCTGGAATTAGCTGCGATAAATTTTACGTAGTAGAATGAAAAATACCCCCTCGTCCTTCTCCATCTTCAAATGTACAAATTCGTCTCCGAAGTAGAAACTGCTATTTTGCTCTGGTATAAATAAGGTAAACGATACGAGGATTTTTTTGTTTAGGCTTGTTTTGTTTTTCGTTTCGGTGGGTATAATTTTTCCGAAGATAAAAATCGTAACCAAGTTTGTCTCGTTGCCGGATACAGACGCGGCAGCATCCATAGACACAGAGATGTCACCGTAACGGGTAATTTGAGTCTTTTTATTCGCTTTTCGCCGACGTTTTATTTGGTTAAATAATATTTAGCGAATATTCCACGGGACCGTCTTATATAAGTCGTTATTTTTTTCTCTCCTCTCGGTATTCTCGCAGCACGACGGGATCCGTCTCGCTATGTAAAAGTTTTCGCGCTAGGCTCGACTCTCGTGTCGTAAATTTTTTCATCTTGTTATTGTGATAATGTAATTTTTCCGCTTGAAATATGAAAACAAAAAACAAGACAAAAAACGCCTTCGCCTTGTGCCTCCTGTTTCAGGGCTCCCTGTATTCGGATACGTTTTACTCGTTTTAACGCCATCCTAGTTGATATTTTTGCGGGTTTATTCGAGGTTCGTTGCTTATTCCAGGTTTTTTTCCTGATGCTTTGTTCCGGGCGGCGTGCCGTGCCCTCTGTACCTTTCGGATTATACGTACACGACGGTTTTCCCATTTTCATGCTACGTATAAAGACTTTCGCGCTGGTTTTATGTTTCTTGCGAGCCTCCGTCGATTTTTTTCTCATCCCGGTGTTTGGTGTTTTTTTTCCACCCGAAAAAAAAGCACCGGAACGTGGTAATTAGTGTGCGTGATTTTAACGAATTATTATCCTGGTGGCGGATTCAACTCGGCCAAAGTACTCGTTAGCTTTTACGATACGAGGTACTTGGGTCGAGCCGCAGAAACGGATGAACCGATAATTTTAACTTTTAACCGAGCCAACGAGTGATAACGTATCGAAAAATAAAACCCCTTAACCCTCTCGACCTTTTTTTTTCTTATTACTCGCGTACTTGTAATACACAAAGTTGCGAAACGCCAAAGAATTAAAATGGTCGAATGATGGGTTCTCCTATGGCCGAAAGTACCGTTTTGAAGTCGTTTCCGCCTGACGGCCGAGTTATTTCGGTAGTTTGAGGTTAAACGAGTTGCATAGTTTGGGTATTGAAGGAATAGAGATTTGAACGGTTGGAGAACTGGGTCAATAGGCGAGATGTTTGATAACCAAGATAACATTAGTTTTGTAATTTGCGAATTCCAAGAGTGAAGTTTTCGGCGAACTGGTGCCCTTGAAGATGTTTGGAATCGATTTGTGTTTTGATGTTTGTCGGGAAGTGATTGATTGGGAGAAGGGGAAGAGAAATTAAAATACTCTTTTTCAAAAGCCTCAAATTATTTTTTTTTGTGATTTGGGTATTCTTTCTTCAATGGTTCGTTTGATGTTTTTGTACTTTCTTTAAAAAATTATCACGTCAAAAATGATTTTTTTTCTGAGAGAGTTTATAGGATTTAGTTAGTGTGAGAAAAACGCCTATGACATGGTCGAAAGCCGATAAAAATTCCTTTTCAACTCAAATTTTAAAAATTTTCAACTTTATTTTTTTAAATTTTTTCAAATAAGTAGATTTTTTTCAAAAATTTTCAATTTGATTTTTTAAAATTTTTCAATTCAACTTTTTTTTAAAAAAAATATTCAACTCAAATTTTTTTATAACCATATTTCAACTTCATTTTCAAAATGATTTTTTCTCAATTTTTCCTCCGTGACGAAATTTTTTCCAACTTGAAATTTTTTTTGATAAGGTTTGTATTTTTTTTCCGACTTCAATTTTTTTTGACGAGGTCTAAATTTTTTCTGTATTTTTTTCCGGCTTCGAAATTTTTTTGACGATGTCTAAATTTTTTCCTCAAATATTTTTTCCGGCTTCAAAATTTTTTAACGAGGTCTAAATTCTATCCTCAAATCTTTTTTCCAACTTGGAAATTTTTTTGACGAGGTATAAATTTTTTTCAAACTTCAAATTTTATGTCAAGGTTACAATATACATTTTGTTGAAAAATTGAAACCTTGACAAAAAATTTGAAGTTTGAAAAAGAATTTATACCGGGCCAAAAAAAATTCGAAGTTGGAAAAAAAGATTTGAGGAAAAAAATTAGACTTCGTCAAAAAAATTTGAAGTTGGTGAAAATGGTGGAAAAATAATAGATCACCCCTAAAAAATTTTGAAGTCGAAAAAACATACAGACTTCATCAAAAAAAATTTTCAAGTTGGGAAAAAAATTGAGGAAAAAATTTAGGCCAGTCAAAAAAATTGAAGTTGAAAAAAAAGCAGGAACAGGAAAAACCGAAAAACGTACTGCGAACTTGAAAAAAAATTTCTCACCAACCACTTCGAATCCGTAAAGCAGGCTCACGTATTTTATGCCCTTCAAATTTTTGATTAGGCAAAATCAGTATGCAATGATTTTTGATCCTTGTTCAATGACTTTTCATATACAAATATTAGTTTTTGAATACCTCAATTTTTAAAATTTTCAAAATTTTGGGTTTTAGATTTTTAAAAAAAAAACTTAGAAATTTGAAATTTTTTTAGCGTTTTGTGAACAATGGGGGATGAGTTCATATTTTTTGAAGGGAATGGAGCTTCAGCTACCTACGTCGCGTCTTAAATAAGATTTCATTATTTGCTGGCCCTTACAACTTTTTTTGTGAATCAATTTTTGCGTTCCGGAAATTTTAAGTCACCCTGTACCTACCTAGGTATTTCTCTATTTTTTTTACTTTTTCAAAAAAAATCATTTTTATACATTTGAATCTTAGTTTTGACACCTCCTATATTAATTTTATTCACTGTGTAAGCATAAACCGGAAAAATATGTGCAAAATAGAGCTCGAATGAAACATTAAACGATCCACCTCCTCATTGGATTTTTCAATATTGAATAACCTTTGTTCATGCTTTCAAAATTCTACAAAAAATTTTCAGTTGGATTTATTGCCTCAAAATTTTTTTAAAAAATCCATTCAATTCAAAATACAACTTTCATTTTGAAATTTTTTCCAGACTCCACTTAATCTCATTGTTCTAGGTACGTAAGTACCGTAATTCCTAAATTAATTGTATCAATAGTTCAAAACATTTCAAACTTCATACAAATTCTCTAATTTCCACTTTCAAAAAAATTTGTCATCAACTTCATTTTCAAAATTCATCATACTTAAAGCAAACATCAAAAACATTTTTTTCAAAATAGATTACATACGTATATTTAAATCTTATTATAAACTCTCCAAACGTTTTCTCAAAATATTTCAAATCATTGAAATTATTTCACGTCAGTTTAATTCTATTCTTTTTTATTTTCTACTTTGATTCTAAATTTAATATTCTGAAAAATTCTAATCTAAACTATCTAAAGAGCTCTTCAACATTTATTCTACATCTTTCACGAGTTGGGTACCTAATCATTTCGATTTTTAAGTTTAATTTTTCTACTACAACTACTGCATTTTGAAAAATTTCAAATACTTGTACCTTGAATTCATCTCACTTTTGGTATCTAGTTACCAGCTTACATTCCAAGAAATAATCTGTCCAAAATCAATATCCCATTCAAAATTTCTGCAGCTTCAATCACTCATTTTGATTCTATAATCTCGTGCCTGTTTTTTAACTTGAACCATCATAAATATTTTTTCATTTCCCCCATTGAGATGAACGAACAAATGAAGATCTATTTTTAAAAAGTATTTTTTTTTTACTTGAAATGAAAAAATTGATTTTTAATTCCCCTTAAGTACATATTTTAATGTATGAATATTATGCTTCTCTGTTACAGGTGAGTGAAGAAATAATACCTTTAGTGCTACACTTGAATTGAAAATTCCATCCAAAATTTCGCAGTCTCTTTCGGAAAATCACTAACCACTACCTCAGTACCCAAGATTACCCTGTAATTATCGTAAGTAGTCCATTGAACCGCGACCTAAACGTATTCAAACCGTTTAAAGATAGCCAATAGCGAGTTAACTCTTATTTACAAAGGAATCGAGCCGCAACCTTTATAAATACCCCAAAATGCGAAATACGATTCGACGTTGTGTAAGCTCTAAGTAAATAAAATCACACAGAGAAATTACTTGGTTAACGCCAAAAACGTGAAATCGTTATACACACGAAGCAAGTTCATTATATGTAAATAAATGCGGCATTTTGTCGAAATACCGATCCGTGTCGTATAAACGTCTTAAGGTAACGGTATCGCCTTCTAAAGCACCTTTAACACTTGACAGACCTTTGACATGTTAATAAAAGCCAATATATAAATCGTATTCGGTAGAGAGTTCATCACATTGTGATGATTTGGCCTTAAGCAATGGGCATTAAAACTGTCTACTGACTAGTCGCTGGGGGGTCATGCAGTTCAGGTCTCTTGCGATGACTTGTGAATTTTGAAAGCGGTAACGAAAACAGGGCCTAAATAATATCGATGTAATCTTGCTAGTATACAAGTCGAGTCTATCTTTCTGTCTTTATATAGTTATACATAGGCAAATACGACGTGTTAATAAATTTACATATATTTAAAGCCTAAGTACGAGTACACGTATGACATTAAACGCGACAATGTTCACGTATGAGGCTGCGGTTTGGAGCTGAGACGCGATGCCGACGTCAGAGTCTGTGCTGTAATTCGTTAGCGTGGCAATTTACCTACCTTTAGTGGCGAAATGAAACGATTTTGTGAATTTCGGGTTTCACAATATGACAGCTAAAACGTAAATTGAATATGGGTGTATTTGCTACCTCCCTTGCCCTTCTTTAATGTTCATTATGTTGTGAATCTGTAAACGTACAGTTTAAGCTCCAAAAGTACATAAAGCTTATATTTCCTGATTCTAATGTCTCTTCTGCCTTGTAGATTGTCTACTTTGATGATTTCCATATCAAAAGGTACCTGTGATAGAAATTTACGAATTTCTCGTCTAATTTTTCGGAGGTTTGGGAACCTACCACAAAATTATTAGTCCAGCCAATAACGCAGTTTTAGAAAGCAAATCCTGAAATCCAAACACAGAAGGTGACGAAGATTTTTGCTGAGTGTGGTCTAAAATGGTACCCTAAATTGTAGATTGAAGCACTCCTCAAATTCATCATCGTTAGCTTTCTAATTATTTTTTGAAATCACTATTATCATAATATAAAGATATCAAAATCTGCCTAAGCTGTGTAAAAAATTCTTATTTTTTTTTTTAAATTTGCCATTTTTGGGTCAAAACTGCACTGTAAAGAGCAGGCATCAAACCAGGTTACTTTTAAGTAACCTGGTTACTTTTTTCGAGTTTGGTTACTAAAAGTTACTTTGTCCTTTCAGATGTTACTATTGGTTACTATTTTCAAAACTTTTCCTCAAAAAAAAAAGAAAAAATATTCAGCTTTTTAATGTTTTTTTTTTCAAAAATTTTCGCCCTCGCTTCGCTCGGACTCAATAAATTTACGCAATTTCATTTTCAAAATGATTGTATGAAACTTTTCCTTTTCCAACCTAAACAATTATTATTTTCAAGTGAGAAAAATTGTCCTTTCTCATATTTATTTAAAGAACGCGGTAATATTTTCGATTGGAATTTTCAAAAATGTTTCGATTTTTCTAGAACGAGATCAAGAAATGAGTCATTAGATATAGTTTTTTTAGAAGTCAATGCAAACCACGAAAAAATCATAATTTTGTTTGACCTAATAATGAAATTTCAGATTCTAAGTGCCCATTTTTCAAAAATTTTCGCCTTCGCTGTGCTCGGGCTCAGTCAGAGCTCAATCAAGCCCGTTGAGAGGGAGGTACAGAGGAAAATATTTTTGTACCGGGTTCTCATTTTTTTCAATTATGAAGAAGGCAGAATTTTTTTACTATAAAAAATGTAAAAAAGTGTATTTTTTGAAAAATTTTCGCTCGGGCTTTGCTCGGGCAGTATTTCATTCACTTTATTTTAAAAATTGATGATTTTTCACAAGATCTTTCAGTTAAATATCACTGATTTTCAATAATAATTTCGATTGAAAGATCTGTGAAAAGTCATTGAAATAACATGATGAATTAACAGAAAATTTATTCATTTAAAAAAAAATTTTACTAAAAATTTTCGCCATTGCTTGAAATATTGATTTTTTGAGTGAGTGGGTGGGTGGGGGGGGGGGGAGAATTTAGAAAAGTCATGCCAAAAGTCATTCCAAAAGGTGAGTATAAGTCAGTATTTTTGCTCACCATAATTCTTCCAAACGTGCGAAAGCTTTCAAATCTTCAAAAATTTCCAAAAATTCAATATGTGCTAAAATTGCCAAAAGTTGCTGAAAAAATCAAAAATTTTGGTTTTTGCAACCTCTCACCCCTTCCCCCCGGATTCTACTGAAACTCCTAAAAATTAACGATTCCGAGGTTACTTTTTGGTTACTATTTTCATGGAAAATGGTTACTAAAGTTACGTACTTTTTTTTTTTCAAAATTTCAGTTTGATGCCTGAAAGAGGAAAATTTTTGATCTAGAAATAGGTGAATTTTTATTTTGCATTCCCTCTTTATTTGGTCTTATTTGAACCACATGTTGCAGAAAAGACGCAAGTCTTTTTGAAATTTTGAGAAAGCGAAAAAATCTGATAATTGCACTCAATATGAATTTTTTTTGGAAAAATGAGTTTCACCATCTTATTGACCACAAAAAAGAAACTTTTTGCAAATTTTTTTTTCAAAGGATCATCCAGTCCGATACTGACGCGATCAAAGTTGATGGACTTGAATTTCAAATTTTAGACTTAAGTCCTTTCTGCAATATGTGGTTCATTTCCAACTTCCCATACCTATTTTCACGCAAATGAAGCCTTTGGTTCAGAAACTAAGTTTTTTCGTTAAATTTTTGAAGAAATTTGGTATCCATCTATTGAAGTTCCAGCAATTTTTGGTAGCTCTTTTTGTAGGAAATTTGATGTGGAATAAAATACTTACTTATGAAGTTTTTTTTTCCTGAAATTGCAGAGAAAATTAAATGTATATTTTCGAAGGCTTTAATATACGGGAGTTAGAAATGGGAGCGGGTAGGGAAGCTCGTATTATGTTGATTAAGATATTATTTTCGATAATATGCAACAAAAAACCCTTTATTAAATTCTATGTTTGGGTTTTCCCTCTGAGGGTGCTTTATTGGCTGGGCTATTGTGTACAAATCACGTGCGTAACGTATTTCAGTCACTTAATTACCAATGAACTGTATTGTGGCATTGTAGGTAAGGGTAGTTACGATAGGTATTCGTTGAACATTAAATTGTATTTATTACGAGCTCAAAAATCACGCGAAAGAGTCGTTCGATGACAATACTGCAGGTTATTTATTCATAGGGGGTTCATTACGTTTACATCAACAGGTAACTAACGTACTGGTGCCACATTTCGTCGCGTCAACGTGCCGCATTGAAACTTATAGGCGTAGAGTGATGTTAGGATTTGTGTACTGGGACGTTTTAAGTGATCACTGATCAGACTCGAAGATATATGTATTTTGTCAGTGTTTTTTTTTTTTTTCGAATAATTTCAATAGATACATATTTTGCACTGGTCTTTGGACAAAATGTTCCTTATTGGATTTCGACATGAAAATGACATTTCATTCAAATTCAAAGATCCGTGATTTTCTGTAAACGAATTATTTTTGACTTTTATATGAAAACAAAATGACGTATCATTCAAAATACATACAAGATATTTTCCTTAAAAAAAATCATATTTTTTCACCTGAATTTTTTTCAAGCCGCTGAAATGAATTAATTTTGTTATGCTATGAAGAGTATTATTAGTCAGGTACCTTTGACAAACCCTGTGATTTTTAAAAAAATTAATTACTTGTAACTAATGATTATTTCATTTCTTCTTCTTTTTTTTTTTTTTAATTTTATTATAACGCCATATACAGCAACTAAGGCTAGAGGCGTTGATTTTATTTCTTTCAAACCTGCGAATGATATTAATTTCAACGTTGAAAAAAATTTCTAAAAAAGCTTTGTCATAAAATCAAAAGTAGATATGTAGGTATTCGTAACATTATCAAATTTCAAGGAATTTTTTTTCGCTGGTTTCGCTGAAATCTCGTATAAAGAATTATAAAATTTTTGCACTTTCTTAAGAAAATGTATACATTTTTAAAATAAATTTTGGAACCGATGTATAATATTCTCACATAATGAATATAAAAATTTCTTTAGGTAAATAAGACAGACAGATGAGGATGCATAAAGGAAAACAAAGAACACTGTACCCAATGAAAAATTGAGCTTCGATGAATTTTTTATTTTCGGCAAACCCATTATGCAATTTCATTAACGCCTTAGAATAGGATCACACATCATTATCGTAGACCCAGATATGTACGGCAAACTGGTTATGCAAATTTATTAACGCCGTGAAAGAATCGCTTAGCAAATATGTAGGGGTTAAGAAATCACGTTGCAGAAATGAAACCAACGTTGCGTGAATGCGTTTTGTCAACTTATGTGGAGCGATTATTAATCGATTGTCAAAATAATCGATTAATCGACGTGAAAAATAATCGCACCTTTTACTTCTCCGTTTTTGGGCCGAAATTGCACAAAAATTTGAAAAATATGACACAACATGAAAATTTTGAAGAAAATTCAGAAAAAATAATGGTTTTTATGTAAACAATATGTATTTTTTGGTAATTTTTAATTTTTTTTTTTTTTTTTTGAAAATCACTTAGAATTTGTTTCTAAAATGAGATATTTTTTGAAAACTTTCTCAAAATTTTTCACGAATCTCGAAAAGTTTCAAATTTAAAGTAATTTAAAAACTGTAAAACATTTCTAAAAAATATGAAAAATTGATTTAAAAAATTGCAAAATTAGATTCAAGCCCTCCTTTTTTTGTAAATTTTCACGCTGTATCCTGTTTTTCTAAATTTTTGTCCTTTTTTGAGCTAAAACCGGAGAAACTTTCTAAAAAATTGCAAAAATTCAAATCATACCACTTTTCAATTGGTAAAAGGTTCAATGCTGTTGCTAGTCCTGAAAACGAACTTTAGTACTGATCCTAAAAATCGTCTTTTTGGTTCCCTATTCTGCCCTGAACCATATTTTTCATTAATTTTTTGTTTTTGTTCAAAACAGTTTTTCGATTTCTATCAAAAAATGAACTTCTCTTTTGACCCTTTGATTCTTGATGATTTATTCTCAAATATCGTCTGAAAAAATCGAAATTGAAAATTCAAGGATATCATACGTATGTAAAAAGAGCCTTTCCTAATAAGATTCAAAATGGGCCCAAAAGGTTACTTATAGTCTAAAAAATCCCAATTTTTTTTGACCCCCTACCCCTTCCCATTTCGAAATTATCGCATTTTTAATGTCGAAATTTCAACACGTGATATCTCTGGAAAGGGGTGGCTAAAAAATTTGAAATTTAAAAAAAAATTAAAAAATTTGGGGGGGGGGTGACATGGCTGGAAGTTTTTGTATTAGTTCTGCCAAGTGGTCATGCATCACATAATATTTTTTTTGGACCCCAAAACTAGGTGCAACATGGTCAAAAAAAATCAAAACCAAAAAAACGTGATTTTTTACTACTTTTTTTGTAGTTACAAGCAAGGTATCCCTACTCACAAAATTTTGAGTCAAAATTGTCATAAATTGAAAGTACGTCATAAAAAAGTTCCATTTTCAAAATTTCAAGTGCTGAAGTGCATTTCTCGAATTTTGGCAAATTTTTGAAATTCCAAAATTACCTTATCGTTCTGTAAATCATGAAAATTTTACCTGATCGACGAAAAAAGCTGAAATTCGATATACACCCTGTTTTAGACCTGCCAAATCGATCGGAAGCGGTTTCAAGACGTTTCAGAGCCACCAGAGAATTTCAACTTTTTTTCAGCTCTGAAGAAAAGCTCATAAAAACGGCAAATATGAACTTCAGCACCCATATTCGCGGATTACCATTATTGGTGACCTATAATTGAACAATTGATGCAAAGTTTTTCAAAAATCGTCACTTTTTGCTCAAATTCATATTTTTTGGCTTAAAATTTTCCTAATTTTTTTACCCACCCCTATGTTTCAAGTTAAGAAAAATCTGGAAAAAATTTACCATTTCTTCATTCCTCTCCTTCTTTCCAAAAATTCGAAAATACAAAAGAATGGTTTTTCAAAATCATCTCGAAAAGGGGACGTCAAATTAAAAATCTGACGACATTGTATCTTGTACCGAAATCAAATTTAACGAGCAACAATTTTTACTCTTTTCAATCTTCTTTTCTCTCAAATTGAAACAAAAAAAGTTGATCATTTTAATTTTTACGATTTCAAAATACATTTTCATAACTGTAGATCCACGAAAAAAAAAATCAAGGAAAAACACACGCGAATATTTCACCAAACCAGATGCTGTTAGGTATTCGTACATCGACCAAAATACCTGCTTAATTATACCAAATATCGATTCAAAAACTACCACCAATTAATCCGAGTCTCGTACATAATAATGTATAACCTTTATACGATAATAGATTACTGCGGTATAAAATTTTCTCACATAGTTATAAAATTATTTCGAGCGCGAAGAGGAAGTTAATTTAATTACGAGAAGAATTATCGGTAAAAGTGTATAAAAAGGGATATTCGATAACGAGAATGGTGTTAGGAAGGATTAGGTATACAAAATCGCTCCCCTATTTTATTATTCCGTTTCAAATATGTATATGGTATGCTCCAGACTTATAGGTGTGTATTCGTGGTAGCAAACTTCTGAATAAAAGTTTCCAACGTATGCGGACTGAAATTTTGTTTGGAGCTCGTTATGATTTCGGCGGTATGCTTTTTTCATTCGCTTAGGTATTCTTCCATATACCAAAAGTTGGGCGAGTGGTTTGCATATTATCCTCGCGGATAGCTAAATTTTAGGATTCTCTTAGGTACGAGAAAGTATATATAGGAAAATGATAGTATTCTGAGTGTCCCAAGCTCGATGCACTGTATTCAAATCCAATTACCTCAACGATTCGTGCAAGTATTAAAAGTTATCTTAATATTTATATTCGATTACGTTATATACCTACGCTTTTGTTTTATGTCGCATATGTTATTTCATCTTTTCATCTCGTTTATAAGATGGAAATACGTTCAAGTTTAGCCTGCGTTGCCTTAAAATAAGGTGTGAATTTTGAATACCTCTTTTTGTTTTGAGAACTCGTCGCTTCGTGGTTTATTGCGTTGTTTTCAGTTTCCGCAAGCTCGGTTTTTTTTTCTGTCCTAGATGGATAAAGGTGGGAAAGGGGCAAAGCTAGCAACTTATCTCAATTTCGGATTAATATTCAAACTATACGTAGAATTTTAATACGAATTTCATTCGTATTTTCGTATTTCGAATATGCGACGATGTTGCGTAATATCCCATTGAACTGTCCCTCCTGCTCGCCTCGTCTGTGACTCGTATTTTGGAAATTTCCAATAAATATTAATCGTCCACGGTATATTTGAATCGCGTGTTCATGTTTCCTATTTACAAACACCTTACGCTGTAAATGAATTTTTAAAAAGTACGTGATTGGCGCTTAGGCGCACGAAACGATGGCGAAGTCGATCTACGATGGAAAAAAATTCCGCCATGAGGAAAGGAAAAGGGAAAGGTTCGATGAATTCGCTGTGTTTATGTAAACGTGTAGAGGTATTTGATGTCTGTGGCGAATTAGAATTTCGAAATAATGTCGATTTTCATGACACGTTCTCGTCAGTATTATATGGTACCGTGTTACCCTCAACCCGTAATCCGAATCTAACGTATTTATAATTTAATACGATTCTTATATACGAAGTCTGAAGTGCTTTTACCCAACAGCGACGGTTTTATCGATTTGAAATATTAAAATAGTATTCGTATAGTTGAAAAATAATTCGCCAATTGTCCATACCTACCGCAAAGAGTAAATATTTAACATTAATAAATTTGATACGTCGGTTCGCAAGTTGTATTTACTTTGGAAGCGTCGTAGTGGTCGTCGTCGTGTTTCCAATTCCACTTCTGACATGAAAGAAACTTGGTAGACGACTTGCACGTTCAAAGGTGTAATTGTTCGAAGTGGAAGTTTTTCCTGGGTAGACGAGGTTTTACATTTTCATCCATTTTTTTTTTTTTAATATGCGAAGGAGTTGGGTTATGTGGTCGTATGTAGTCGTCTGTGTGAAATATAATCATAAAAAATGTTTAATATGACAGTATAAAATAGAGGAACTTTACTTTGAAGGAAGATATTACTCAATGGTGAGGAATAAGATTCAAGGTAATTTTAGTACATTTGTGTGGCCTATGAATGATGGAAAGTTTCCTGTTTTAATTTAAAATTATTTTCATTCCTTTCAATTATGTATGCTGGAGAAATGAAAATTGACCGAAATTGTGATAAACTTTTATGAGAGTGAAGTTTTTAATGAGTATGATCAAATTATCAAATTAAAAAATATTTATCGTATTTTGGGTTTTAAAAAATATATTCAATGAGAAGACTGTGCTATCACTACCTACTCGAATAGCTAAGATTTGATGAAAAGGTTTGTTCAAGAGTGATGAAATTCTTTTCCATTGAAAGAAAAAATACAGAGTTCAAAGATACCTAGCTATTTATTTGTACTATTTGATTCGTTATCAGTCTCGCGAAGACGTCGCGTATTCGAATAAGCTGAATAAGGAAATGAAAAAGTAATTTTCATATTTACATGAAAGTCTTTACAAAATTCAAAGCTAGGCATTTTGCGATTTTTTTATTCCAAAAATTTCATTCGATCAGCTCAAAATTTAGGTCATTTTTGAAAAAAAAAAATCACCTCTAATTTTAAATCGAACCAAAAAAAGTTTTTGATTTGATTTGCTCTTTTTAAATCGAAGATTCCTTTTTAAAAAACAACCAAATTACATCACTTTTTAAAAATAGAAAATCGCTTAGATTGGTACCCGGGACTGTGTCATAAATCAATCGAAAATTCAAATCAAATATCCCATTAATCACAGTTTTACGGGTTTCCCGAACACAAAAATTTTATGGATAGATATTATCGATGTAATTTACCACAGTTCTATGACGTTTGTATAACCAGTAATTTTAATGGATACCTCCTATCCACAAAATTTGCCATGTGTTGAAATCCTCTACATATTTGGTCAAAATTTGTTATCCATAAAATTAATCACAGTTTTATGGGCTTCCCCGAACTCTAGAAACGATAATTTTGATGGATAATTCCTATCCACAAAATTTGCCACATGTTCAAACCTTTTACATGTATTGTGAAATGCTGAGATAATTATTATCCATAAAATTAACCACAGTTTTTATGGGTTTCCCCGAACGCTGGAAACAGTAATTTTGATGGGGAATTCCTATCCACAAAATTTACCGCATGTTCAAACCTTTCACATGTGTGGTGAAATTCTGGGATAATTATTATCCATAAAATTAACCACAGTTTTTATGGGTAGAAATAGTAATTTTGATGGGAAATTCTTATCCACGAAATTTGCGAATTGTTCAAACCTTTTACATGTGTGGTGAAATGCATGGATAATTATTATCCATAAAATTGACCACAGTTTTATGGGTTTCCCCAAAGTCTAGAATTGGTAATTTTGATGGATAATTCCTATCCACAAAATTTGCCACATGTTCAAACCTTTTACATTTGTGGTCAAAAGCATGGATAATTATTATCCATAAAATTAACCACAGTTTTATGGGTTTTCCCAAATTCTAGAAATGGTAATTTTGATGGAAAATTTATTTTCAAGTCTCATTTGAATTAAAGTTTTAATCTGTCTAGACTGTCTACCATGTTTCAAAATGTTTTAAAAAATTTTTCGAAAGTTGCAAATCATCATTTCTAACAACTGGAATGTTAGGAAAAGTATAAAATTGCAACTTTTTGAATTTTCAATTGATGTTGTATTTGAAATTTGAAAAATTTCGTTCTCTGCTCGCTTGGGTCCAATCTGGTTGTTCGCATGTGTCAGCAAAATGACAGATTATTTTCAAATTTTTTGTGTGATTTATTGTCCTTGAAAAAATTCTCCTTGTTGACCCCTGATTTTGTACGGCGAACCAAAAAAAGACCTGATGCGTAATTCATCGATTTGAAGCATTTCATATTTAAGAAAAAGGAATTAAGAATGTCGTGAAGTTGAATTATTTAAATACGAGCACCAATAATTTTTTTCTCGCGTAGGTCTGATTTAGGTACAAAGTACTCAGGTATTTAGGCGGAATAAGAATTAATAATCAGAATAAAATTAGAGATAATCTGGTTCAAAAGTCTCATTACTGTGAGAAGAAGTAGTGAATCATAAAAAATTAAGTATCTACTATCTATACGTATTTTTAGAAAATGAAAAATAATTTTTTGAAAGTCTCATTTTGGAAATTATTAATTTAAAAAATAATTATTGTCAGATTTGGAATGAATTCCTAATATTTCTAACAGTATAACCAAATCAATGGTTCAAACTTTTAAGATTTAGAATTTGTGATTGGCCAGTTGAATATTTGCTAAATTTTAATAGTCTGAAAATAATTTCATTCTGAAACCTCAGAAATTTTTCAATTTTTTTTTTAGAAATTTGGGAGAAAATTCGGACGATGAAAATATTGTACACTTGTCTGATCCTCTGCACTCTTTTCATCTTCCTCAATTTGTAAAAATCATAAAAATTATTTGTGTGAAAAAACCTATGTAGGTACATATATTCTTTTCAAAAAATTGATTATTGAAGGGGTCGGATGCTTCTATTTTTACTATACTTACCTACTTTAAATTGAAACATCCTTGACTAAAATTCATTTACATTTTCAACTAAGTGGAATCAACGATTCAGCACATCGCATGCCCCAAATTTTCAAATTGGTTTTCGTTATATAATTGAATAAAATTTCACTTCCTTCTCATTCAAACGTTTTCCTCAAAATATTGATCTTTCATTTGAAATCGGAGGAAAATTTTCATAGCGTGGGATAAACTGTTATCTATAATTCAGTTAAGTACATCTCCAGTTTCGGAATCGTCTCAATGAGCTCGTAAAATTTTTCAAATTTCATCCTCGTTCAAGTTCAACAAACCTCAATGAGTTGAATTTCAAATTAAATCGTCGTCTTATGCAAATTGCTTCTCAAATTCTAATTCCAATCTGTATGAAATTTTCCATTCAATTCTCCGCTGAAGAAAAGAAAATTCCCGAATCCTATTGAAATATTTCGACTGGGTACACAGTCACACCACGAATAAAAATGAAACATAATACGTCCTTGGAAATTTGATATTTCAGTCTTATCAAACATACAAACAAAGTAGGGATAAAAATACAGAGAAAAAATTGCACAAAATGTTTTTTATTTTTATTTCATTTGTCGCATAAACGTACGTTTTACACGTCTTTCAAATGGCTTATCCGTTCTACGTACATTGTACGTGATACTATATACATAGCACCTCTGGAAAAAAAAAAAAAAAAAAGGCAGAAAAAGTCTACAAGTCGTATTATCCCTTCTTCACCAAACATCTTGCAATTCTCAGTGCGCCTTTTTTCCCAAGTGGAAAACTTTTTCACCTTGTGTATAATCCGTCGCACACGAAAAAGTAGTAAAACTTCTTCATTAAACCGTTTCACTAATACATTACTTTGAAAAATTCTAACGGTTTGAAACCGTATGTATACCTTATTTAGGTACACAGAAAAGTATGTACCTCCACACGATACACCCATATATCAAAATAAGTAGATTTTCGAAAAAGATACCGTATAGTTTGGCGTTTGAAGTGAATATACTTTTGAAAATGTCAACGTGGAGAGTAAAACTAATAAAGTAGGCTTTTCTCTGACGAACGCACCTTTACTGCACGCTGCGGCCCGCGAATATCATGGTAATAATGGAAAAGAGAGCGATGTTTTAGTGATGTTTTCATTATTTCGGCACGAGAATAATCGAGAGGAATTTTTAGAGCTTTCTCATTATCTGAACGAGTACTGAAGTAGGTATGGGTACTTGATTCAGGAATAAAATTCTATTTTTGTTCAAAAAAACAGTGTAATTTTCACTTCTGTTGTAACTCGTGAAAAATTACCTACAATTTTTTTTCTTAAAAGATGAGCCGAGAAAAAAGTATTTTCATTTTTGACAAAAATTGGTAAATTAATTAAAATGGTATCATTTTTGAAAAAACCGCAGGATTTTATCCTTTTTACTAAAATGTGCCGATTTTCTTTCTGGAAGGAAGATAAAAAATTGCAGATGGCAAATTTTTAGATTTTTTTTCATTTTCACCAAAGGTTCGGTGGAGCTTGATCAACATTTTTATTCCATTTGATTTCTCTTGGTAGAAGATGATCTTGGAGTGCATGGGCGAATTTTTATCCCATTTTGGGGACTGAGGCCTCAAAATACGATTTTCTATCTAAATTTCATCTTCGCAATTTTTCAACCGATTTTTTTCAAACTCGACACGTAGGTAGAGATACTGAATGGGAGTACCTTGAAGCTGGAAATTTTTCAAGATTTTTCCTACCACTTCAATGACCTTGAAAATTTCAAATCGTTCTGGGAAACACAATTTTAGAGTGGACAGAAAAATAGGGGTTTCCAACTTTTTAAAATAAATTTCACACCATTAAGAAATTTTTTCACTTTTTTTTCTTCTAATATTTTGCCAACTTACCTACATGATCAAAAAAAAAAGGTGAAACGATTCTGAGAGGTGAAAAACACTTGGAAAAACTTGAGAGAAAAATTATTTTTCGGACCATCCCAAAGTTTTATCTCCCTGAACGATTTTTGGTCAGTTAGTTGAAAAAAATTCAGGGTACTCCCTCCCGCAGTACCTCTATCTGCGTGTCAAGCTTGAAAAAAAAATCGGTTGAAAACTATTTTTTAGATAGGAATTCTCGGTTTTGCCCCCCTCCCACCTCCCCGGGGATGAGATTAAAATTCGCCCTGCTCTTTAAAATCATTTTCTATCAAGTCAAATTCAATGGAGTAAAAATTTTAATCATATTTCTCCAGAGGTCAAGTAATCACCTTACCATACTAAAGTCTTTAAATTACTCACTCTCAAAACTTAAAAATCACACTAAAATGATTTTTTGGTCACCTGTAATAATTTTGATGGTATTTTTCATAAAGATTTGTAAAAAAAAAAAAAAAAACACAATAAACTGCATTTTGAATCCTCCAGCTTTCCATTTCCATCGAATTCAAGTAATCAGGGGCCTCAAAAATAAGCCATTTTCTTGATTGTTAAATTTTTAATAAATATTTCGGAAATGGTTTGCAGCAGTAGCCAGCTAAAAGTTTTTAAGAATAATATTATTAATCAAAATTTACTGGACAACACTGCAGTTAGAAATCTTTTCTGACGAGTAAAACATTTTCCGCTCAATTTTGAGGTGTCTTTTTAAATAATGTGAATTTAGTAAAAATTATAGAAAATTTTTAAATTCGTGATCTGAAATTTTCCAACTGTATTCCAGAGGACAGAGAATGTGATGGAGGCTTAAATCTCATCATATTTTCAGAAAATTTGAAAATTACAAAAGTTTTCAACATATGACACTGTCCAAAAGTGACAAAAAATTTTTTTCTTTCAAAAATTTTCTCATTTTGAGATATTCCCGCACTCTGTCTCTCTTCGAGAGTGAGCGAGGGGGCTAAAAATATTTTAGAGAGCACCAAATTCAAAGTAAACAACCTCATTAATTCTCGTCAAAATCCAGGATATGTGTTTTTATTTGATCCACCCTAATGTGCATATGTACAAATGTCAAAAGCCTGCCTGCGTTATCGATTGTACCAACGAAACGTCGAGAATTTACCTGGAAAAGCTCTCTGCGATCGTGGCGAACATAATACGACGGTATTATAATTAAATGTACTACCCGCCGCGTCGCCGGAGCCGGAACGTTGCCACAAAATTAACTTTTCGACGATTCCCTCAGTGGCAAATATAAAAAGATTAATATCAATTAAAAAACACGCCCACTTGTTTTCAATTTTTTTTTTCATTTCATGTATTTATAGGTATACGTTGGATAAGGTGGTTTCTTTCGTTGTATTCGGACGAGTGTATATAATGTACCTGCTCTCGCGGATTCATTTTTATTCATATTTCGTTTTTGGAGCAAATGTATAAAAAACTTCACTACGTGTATTGTTTCACGAAGCAGTATTTTTTATTGTTCGTATAGAATGGAAAATGCACCTTGGTGAAACTGAATTTTAAATATGAAACGTTATACGCCACCGTACTATAAGAAGTTCGCTTTTAATTCGATGATAATAAAGTTTTTCGGTATTTTGTTAGCGGAAGGGAGGGGACCGCTGGGCCGCTGCTATGCTCATTTACATTGTTATATTTTCGTATTCGCGGCTTATTAACGAATTTTTTGGTAAAAGAGCTTTTAAACTACAAAGCGTCAGCTTTTAATTTATTAACTTTTTATTTGGTGATTAATTAAAAGTGATGTTGTTTATTTTAATGAAACAAAAGGCTATTCTATTTTAGCAACTGCAACGTTAAATAATAAATCTTACTTTATTGTAAAACAGATGTTTTAGACCTTATTCGAACAGACTGATGTAGTTAAATTCGCTATAAGAGGATTTTTATTCTACTTGCTTCGCTGATTAATGAAGCTGCTAACCGACCATGTGTCAAGAAATTCTTATAGCGAAATTCGTCCGCGATACCTCGCCCCAAAAATTTTATTCGTTTATAGCTACCTAATTAACGTGGATATTGATTAATTTTGCATTATAATTAAGACGTTAAGTAAGAAAAATACTCGAGTATTAAATTAAAGAGACGAGATGTTTTAATACAAAAGAGTAAAATTGTAATTACATTAGGAGAGATGCTTATAAAATATGTAAGTAAGAAAATTACGAATTGTAATCAGTTATTACGACGTCGACTGGAAATATCCCCAGGATTACGTTTACGATAACTTGCATTATGTCTAATAGCTGGTCTTCCATGTCTTGGAATAGATCGAATGACAGCTCGCGCCAGTATTGGTTCAGAAGATCGTTTACTGCTGAATCTGAAATTAAAATTAAAAAAGACGTTGTGAAAGGTGGTTTTCAATGAAAAGGAAAATTTTGAAGCGAACGAGAGAATGGGAGAACATTTTATTATTTTTAATTTGGCTAGATTACATTTAAAATCAGAAAAATGCCAGGTACCGGTAGAAATTTAAGAAAATTTATTTGACCTTCAGCGCTATAAAAAATATAACTACGTTGAAAATATTGTACTGCCAAGTGGAAAAAATTGGCGAGAATTGCACTTCGAAAGCAGAGATTTTAAGTTTTTCAAGTTTCGGTCCATAAATCTGGACAAGAACTAATGGCTGATGAAAAAAATCCTCAAAAAAAGGTTTTCAAACCGTGAAAAAAAATTATGAAAACGTAAATTTATATTGTGTTTCAACAAAAAACGAATATTTTGGTCATTTTTATGACAAAACTTTTGAAAATTCGTTTTTTTTAGAAGAGAAGGGTGATATGGGTGAAAATTGAAAAATTCGCACACTAGAGTAAGTAAAAATTTTTCAATGATTGAAAATATTTTTAAATTTAAAAAAAAAAAGATGAATGTTACAAAATAACAATTCTTTTAACATTTATAACTGGAAAACCTGACAACGGCTTTGGTATGGTAAAAGGGCCATTTGGCCTCTTTTGAAACATAATCAAAATTTTTATCATTCGATTTTTCTTTGTAGGTAAAAGATGGTTTTAGAGCGCATGAGCGAAGTTTTACCTCGCCTCTAGTAGGCCGAGGCCCCAAAATACGTGGTTACCCTGAAATTTTTCAATTTTCTCAACTACTTGAATAACCTTGAATTCAACTTTGAAAATTTCAAATCACCCTGAGAGAAAATAAATTTTTCCAACGTTTTTTAATGTACTTTTGAATTTTACACCTCAGAATTTTTCCGATTTTATCGAGAAGTGGAAAGTGGTCAAATATTCAAAAACCTGGTGTAATTCATTTTCATTTCTTAATTACTGTTTCATAAAGTTTTCATGGGTTACAAAATACTTGACCAATTTCCTCCCCTCGAAAATTTTTTTGAAAATTCTGAAAGGTGTGAAATACATTGAGAAACTTTGGAAAAAAATCATTTTTATATTTGTCCCAAAATTGTGTCTCCAAAGGCGATTTGAATCTTTTTAAGTCGAATTCAAGGTCACTAAAGTAGTTGGAAAAATCTGAAAAAAAATTCAGGCTCCCCTCTGGTATCTCTATCAACGTGCCAAGTTTGAAAACTCGGTTAAAAACTCGCGGAGATGACATTTTAATTTTTTTAGATCGGAAATCACGTATTTTGGGCCCCCCTTCTCCTTTCCGCGAGATAAAAATTCGCACATGCTTTTTAAAATCATATTCTATCAAGAGAAATTAACCTAATGGTATAAAAATTTTGATCAAGTTCAACCAGAGACAATTCACCCTCTTGACCACACCAGAGCATTTTTCAAAAATTGAAGAAATAGACGAATTTCTATGTAACGCAGTAATTTTTTTGAAAATTCACAAAATTTTCCAACTTGATAGCGATAAAATTTAATGTAAGCCGATTTCGCCTTCGAATTGAAAAAATGTCTATGTCTAATAAAATCGTAAAAAAATTTTAAATAAAAGTTATTTTAAAAAAATTGTCCAAGTGAAGTGATTCATAAATTCAAAAAAATGGCATGGTTTTTAAATAGGTAACTATTCAAATAGGAGAGGGGGAGAAGAGGAGCATCAAATTAATTTTTCGAATTTTTCAGGGAAAGAATAAACACTTCCAAAAGTTTTTTTAAAAAAATCTTTTCCTGATTTTATTCGAAGTTATTATTAACTTATGAATCATTCAAAATAAAATTTATTCCAGTTAATGTTCCGAACCTTTCCACAGAATTCCATTCGAGTGAAGCAATTATTCGTACGGTCGTCAAAGTCAAAATAATTTCATAATTGTATTTCCAAGGGTAATTTCTCTCTGCAATACCACTGGCAGGCAACTTTTTATGCATTGAAGTTGAAAATGTTGCCTAACCTAAAATTTGTGGTCAGGTTGAAATAATGCAGAATGAGACTTCTGACCCAATTCATAGCGGGAACCCACGTTAAGATAAGTTGGATAAAATTTATACGTTTAACTCACTTCGCATACCTATACATTTCGCTTGCGAATGTAAGCACCTAGGTACATATTTCAATCAAAATAAACAAAATGAATGACGACTTGTTCGCAACATAGTGACCGAAAAGGTCAAAAGTAAAGACAAACTCGACGTACGTTACCTTACCACAAAACTATATACTACTTATACTTCAGCGTACGTACACCGTACATCATATAAATAAACGAAACGTATGTACGAGTAACACAAACACGAACGTAAATATTTTTACCGCTCCAAAGTGAGATATATTTACATAAAAACCTTTTAAACGTTGTAGCTCGCTACTTCCTTCACTTCGAGCCACAACAAGAATGAAATTTTTTTCGTGTACATTTTTCAAATCACTTTGTAGAATTTAAATGAGCATCTTTGTCGCGTAATATTATATTTTTCATATATTTTAACGGCGGGTGGTAGAAGACGTGCCGGCTACATTTTGAGTATCGCTGTCTCGAATTTGACGTACTTTTAGTTATCTATTTGCGTAGATGGGTATACTTTTTCCTACTGGGTGTGAAATTTTGTAAGAAAACGGCTTGAATTTTTTCAAAAGATGGTTTCTTGTTGCTTTTTTGCTGACTGAGGTGTGAAATTTTGATTCGGTTGATGTGGAAAATCTTTCTGCGGAGGAGGTCTCAGAGTGGAAGTAATTTGGTGGTATTTTAAAAGCTAAATAAGAGTCAATTCTTGGGAAAATGGACTTAATTTTTGAGTGGGCTCAGTTTTCATTTAATCTGATCTAAAATTACGTATTTCCTACATTTTTGGCAAAAAAAAGAGATAAATTTTTAGGATTATTTTGAATTTTAACCAGTACTGTTGTAACAGAACGAAAAATGTAACGAAAAACAAAAACGATGATATTTCTTTATTACAAGCCTCAAGAATAATGAAAAAATCTCGTTATTTTTTAATCTTGTTGCTCACTCTGAAAACTCAATTTTTTAAAAAATCTTTTCACAACTTTTTTTCAACTTCTTTTTTTATCAAATACTTTTTTAAATATCATCTGAACAACTAATCAAGCAGGAAAATATTTTGAAAATAAGGATTTGAAAAAAAGTTAGGAAAACCCAAGTTGAAGAAATTTTTAAATCAACATTTTTCAATTCGGATTCTAATGTTTCAAAATTTCTTCCGATTCGACATTTTTTTAATGGGTTTGAAATTTTTTCGGCTTGGAAATATGGAAACATTTTCAAATTCATGTCTTTCAAAACTTCTTCTGATAGAACCATTGAAAGAAAATGAAATAATTTGAAAAAAAAATTGAAGAATTCATGTTGGAGAAATTTTTGATGCTAAAAATTTTTCCGATTTAAAAACTTTCTCCAACTTCTTTGGCAAGTAATTCAAATTTTCTCAATTCAATTTGGATTCTTAATTTTTTTAAATTTCTTTTGACTCGAATTGTGCAGAATAATTTTGAAAATCTTTACCACCCCCATGAGCCTAATTTTGGGCTATCAGCCGAATCGACTTCAAAAATATGTTGGGGGATGTTGAAAACATACATTTTGATACCCCCATACCCCATATGACAAAATTTTGAGTTTTTTCCCTACCCCTTCAAAAGCTCAATTTTGAGTTATCGACCGAACAGACCCCAAAAATATGTTCAGGAGATTTGAAGATGAATTTTTTTGAAATTTTGTATTTGCCTCTCACCAGGAGCCCAATTTTGGGTTCCTGGCAAAACCAATAGGTACAAGTGGAATATTAACTTCCTTAAAAGCCCTCGAATAGTGATTTTCATTTTTATTGATCATTTTTAATACATATTTTTGGCTGTTAAAGGACCACTGTGCATCATTCTGAAAAATTTCGTATGATTTCATCAACGAAAAAAATATGAAATTTGATACCTGCACCTTATTTTTAATTTCCGAATGGATTGGAAGTGGTTCCAAAACTTTTTCGAGCCTCCAAATTTTTTTTGGAAATTTCTAGCTCAAAAGAAATTATTATTAAAATGGTCTAAAGGAACTTTAGCTTCTAAAAACTCGATTACCTAGGCATATTGGTAACCTATTTGATCGATTAAAAAAATTTCTCTGAAAATTTTTCCAAAAATACTCCCACAGCTCACAAATTGAGAGAAAAAGTTGAAAGTTGGTAGATTAGATATCCCATGTCCTCTCTCAAAAATTTTTTGATACACTGTCATTTTGATAAAAATCTGAAGTTTTGCCTTAGTTGTCTCATCTCTAAAGTGAGTTTGAATTTAATAAATCTATGATCTAAGGTTCTTAACATGAATGAAAATCTGAAAAAATGTGTCAATTTTTTACAAATTTTTCAAGGTTAGGCTGAATTGAAGGAGGGGAAGAGGCTGATCAAGTTAGAAAATTTTCGAAATTAATTCAATTTTAGTCAAAAATTCTCAATTTGTTCATGGAATCACTCCACATATTTTTTATAATAAGGTACCTAAAAAATATTACCATAAAATGAAATGTGACAGTACTTACCTAATTTATCATCACCCAACATACTCTCCAAATTAAAATGCACTCTTTTGAAATTATTCAATTTGATCCTCTGGCTTTTCACCTTGGTATAAACATGGCCGTCATCTCTGGTTTCATAATCGAAATCATTTTCATAGTCGCAGTCCACGCCAACTATAAAAAAAAAATGAATCCACGTCGAAGAAAGAAATAGGTTACAAAGGTGCACGCTATTTTTACTCATTTCATCGGATAAACTAATTAGTGTGAAAATAATTAATAACCCGATTGATATTTTTCCTGGTGCGATATCCTAAAATAACAACCCTTAACCCGTTTTCATTATGTACAGGAAATTAATGGTGGAAGGTGGAAAAAAAGCCGGGCATACAGAGTGTGGTTGACTTTTTAATTTGAATCCAATAAAAACACCTTTTAAGCTGAAACCATTATGTTTTAATGAGATTTTACGAAAATGTAATAAAAATATGGCGCGTTTTACTATGTTAAGTTTTCTCTCCTTTTACCCTTCTCTTATATTTTTTTCATTCGCTACTTCACTTGTAATAGGCACTTTATTAAAAGAACGAAAAATAATACTAAAGATTTGCTATAAAAATGGCGTAAAATTTATAATACCATTTGGGGCGTAAAAAAATTGTAATATTTTTTTGCCGCCTCTTTACACTTATATAGGTACCTTGTAAGTATACAAAGTAAAAAATATTAACGCGTTATTGAATTTTTCTTTATCGAATTTATCGAAGGTGCGTGTTTCAGTAATAGAACGCGATGATTACTTCGCTTCGAGTAAAATATTAAAAGAAACAATTTTCTTAAATGCTACTTGTAACTTTTTTTTGCCACTTAGCATTTTATAAAAAGAGTTTTAAAAAGTTTATACGTATTTAATGAATTACAACAGGGGTTAAAAGAGAGTGAAAAAAAGTCTAAGAAAAATCACAAAACTTGGTGCTACGATATGTTTTCATTTTCTTCTCTCTTCGAGGTTCTTTTTATTTTGCTTTTTTTTTTTTGATGCGTCTTGTAGCGAGAAAAAAACAACTTCGACGAAGTCATTAACGAAGATAGAATTTAAATAATTTATAGGACGCATAAATTAGCCTGCTTTAATTTTTAATGCCGCCAGCCCGAAAGTTTGTGCCTCGAACATTGAAATATTCGAGTTAATTTCTTTCAAAAGACCAATTTAACGTTGTAATGTAAAAATTACCCCGGAATTATGTTTTCGGATAATTGGACTTGTTTGCTGGCGAATTTTAAAAGCAGTTTCTTTTCGACGGACGTGTTTTTCCAAGGGTTTCCACCAAAACGAGAATTTTTTCTCTTGATTTTCTCTCAGCTGAGTCAAATTTTAGCATATTATCATTGAAAAAAAATCAAAGATTTTGTTTAGTTGGAAAAAAATTACAAAAAGTGGTTCCTCGAGGCTTCTTACGAAACGGTGATATTTTTATGGAGCAACTTGACTCTCTAGATATTTACCAAAGATGTTAAACTTTGCTGATAACCTATACGTCGACAATATAACTATTTAACAATTTGAACGAATAATTAATCACCCATTATTCCAGCCTGTTGCAAAAATTAGACTACGAGGGCACATTTTACCAAAGTTTGTTCAAGTGTATACGCATCTCTGCTGTTTTCGAATCTTCAAGGCTGCGTATCAGAATTAGGATGGGTTCGATGTGAGAAATTCTCGCTCACTCGAAACTTCTCTCGCCACTCATGTAGCGAAAATTAATTGTCAATTTATAGAAAATTTCCTCATTATGGGTGAAATTTAGTTGTACTTAATTAACTCGAATGCTGCCGACGGCTCGATGCTTTTAAACACAACACAACATTCGCTTAGGATGTAAACTTGCTTCGCACGTTCGGCTAATTTTTACTTAATAAGCCGTCTTCTTGACTGCGTTCCTACGCTCGACGTTGAGAGAATTTTTAGCGAGTAACGACTTCGAAACGTGTGGGTTTTTTTTGTTCTTCGGGTATGCGTGTAAGTTCACCAATGCCGTACGAATTTCCTTTTGTAACATTATTTTTATATTATGAAGTGCTACATGATGCTTTATAGGTACTTTAAACTTGAAATTACCTTTGTAAAAGGTCGCTTAGGCAATTCTATAAGCACTTTCGAATGAAAAAAAATTCAGCCGAAAATTCGCTCGTAGAGTAGTTTTCAACTACGGCTTATTCTCGCCGAAAGGTTATGCGGTTTGGTTACGGTGCATTAAAAATATAAAGTTCAAAGACCCTCGCCCGTGGTGAGTATCTGTGCGGAGTGTATCGAAGCTGGTGTGTAGGAAAAGCTGAATTATGGCTGGGTTGGCCGAATTTTAATCGTAGGAACGGATCCGAATCGTCTTGAGAATATTTATTGGCAGACAAGTGTGATATTTTTTGTATGAAAGCTTGTAGGTATTAGGGTAAGGTAAATTCTGAATGGAAATGGAGCCTGTTATTTGGCTGGTATGCAAATACATATTGAACTATTGTGATATTGGTTGCCTAACCATGGGACGGAAGGGGCTATTTGAGATTTTTTTCTTCAAATCTCATTGCATTAATTTCGATGCTGATCAGTGTTGCGGAAACGGAACGGAAACGTTCCCCAGAAACGCCAAATTTAGAGAAACGGAAACGGAAACGAGGAAAAAACGCGTTTCCACAATTCCAATTTTTTTAAATTTGAATATATAAGCAAATCCAAAATTTTCTGTGAAAATTGAACTTGTTGTTTTCCTTTTTCTTTTCAAAGTTCATTTTTTCAACTTTCCATACATATTCGAGCTCAGCACGAAAAATTTCTAGGAGAACCCGATGACTCCTGGTCATGACTTCCTGAATCCTTAATTTTTCAACAAAAAAACTTCAAATTTACAACTAATTTTTCTTTGTTCAATTTTCTACATAAATTTTCAAGGTTATTTTGGGGTCTTTTTTTCAATTTTTAGTAAAAAATTTTCAACAGAATTTTAAGCATCTTAATTTTTTGCTTCTCCACGTCAAATTTTCGAAAATTTGAATTTTTCTGTTGTTTTTTTTTACTCCGTTTAGAAATTTGTTGACAAACCCTGAATTTTTCGAAAGAAAATGATGTGTTATGTAAGGGAAGAACAAAAGCAGGATGATTTTAATCGTGTAAAAATTGATGAAAAATTTAGGTAAAATTAAAAATTAAAAAAAAATCCCTGAAGATTTTGAAAAAAAATTGATGGAAACGCTTGGAAACGCGTTTCTGGAAACGGAAACAGGAACGGGAACGAAAATGTGTTTGTGGAAAAGGAAACGTTTCTGAGAAACGGCAACAATGAACCAAGAAACGGGAACGTTTTTTCCGCGTTTCCACATCTCTGGTGCTGATAAAAAGATGATTTGAAGGAGGCAAGATTGTCGTAAAATTGATCCTTCCTCAAAATGGAGAAGGACCTCAACCTTTTCTCATCTGTCACGAGTGTTACCAGCCGGAAAAGAAATAGAAGTATGTACTTGGGTGTCCTCAATGCAACAGATGAAATACATGTAGCAGCTTACATCTTACGAGCCCCTTCCTCTCCCCTCCCTTCACTCGAAATTAGAGCAAGAAACCCGGAGCTCATTTTTTAATTTTTTTCCCCTGTCAATCACTTTTTATGTAATAGATTTGTAGGTATGTATAAAAGAAATTTTCTAATTATTGGTATAGGTAAATGCTCCCTGTTCGAAATATGTAGGTCAATTTTTAATCTATGATTTAAAGACTCTGAAGATGGACCCCCTTTTTTGTAATTATCAGAAAATTCAGTAATATTTAGCAATTTTATAATTTCATTTTGTGCTATTTTTGACTCATGACTCATAACGTTAAGATGATTAAAGTTAGGAAAGCATAGACCACCTCCTCCCAAAAAGAAAATGGATTCCGTGGGTTTCGAAGATTTTGGGAGTAGTCTATTTTAGGCGCTTAATTTTTTTTGAAAAATCGCTTTTTCACTTCAAAAAAATTACCAAAATTAGGGGAAAATGATTTTTAAAAATTCTGTTTGTTCTAATTGTCTTAACTGATAATATTAGATATTAAATAAATAATATTTACAAGTTTTCTGATGATATATATATTTTTTAAAAGAAATTTTGAAGACTTTTATTTTAGGGAACCCCCAAAAAATGTTTTTATAAAATCTCCTTTTTACAAAAAAAACCAAAATTCGGAAAATTAATTTCTCGAATTTCTGTCTCGGGGCGATAATTGATCCTTCTAAATACAATGTTAGTTTCATTATATTTTTTGAGATTTGGGGTTAATAAGGTCACTAAATATATGTAGATGTAAAATCAAAAAAAAAAAGATTAAGATTGGATTTTTCAAAACAACCTGCAAACTAGAATGGAATTTTTCAATTTGGTCTGATTTTTCGAGAAACGTTTCTTCAAGTTCAACAAAAAATATTATACCTAATATCAGCTACCAGAAAATAAATAATTAATTTTGTTTTTTGTTTCAGGTGAGTCACAAATTTTCATGTTCAGAGTAAAAAGTACACATCTCCAAACAATTCCACAGTTTTAGGTAAAATCTTATATCACATTTTAATATTGCCTTCAACGTATTCAAATTTCAGCATCCCTACTTCTTTTTTTGAACCCCGAAACATACATCACCCTATAGCTCATTCCCAATGAGTTCAAGGATCTAAATTTTGCACATGAAGTCGGTGGGGTAACTGAAGCCCTTTTTGCCATTTTTGGCCTTTGATCCAAAAAGTTGGTTCGGGGTGGGGACTCGATTATCGCAATAAGGCCCGAAGGGGCGTTGATTTTATTTCTAGTCGTTAGCTTTTGTAAGCAAATTTTATATACAATGCTGCAGAAAGTAAAATGATGAGGAGAGAGGGATGAGGAAGTGAAATAATGGAAAAACAAGATTGGATACTTTTACGAAGGGGTGTAAACCGAAATTTAAAAAATAACAGTTTCGGATTAGCTGTTGAAGTTTCAAATTTTTTATTTCAGGTTAGGTTGCGATTTTGTGTTTTTTTTTCTTCATCTCGGTTTTGGTTACAATTACAGCAAAAAAAAAAAGGTTTCCATTTGAAACAATTTTCGGTTTTTCGTCACCATTTCCATTCACCTTAAAACTGTATAACCGCAACCACTTCGACACTGACAAAAAAATTGCAAAATGCTGTATCGGTTTGGGAATTTGTATGCGAAAGTATTTTGTAAATTTATCCAGTACCTGGGTCTGCATTATACGTAGAATAAATTGCGTGTATTTTGCAATTGATATACAATACGAGATACGCTCCGATGAAATTTTTCCATTCTTGGTAGACGTGTGGGCGACGTACTACTCCCCACATAAACGCCCAATTCGTACTCGCGTTTTTGTTTCCATTTTCGACGAGGTCGACGTATCCGAAGTTGAAATGCTTTCTACATTTTCACTCCGCTCGTACCGTGAACTTGGTAAGTACGTTCGTAAGATACGCTATAACATGTGAAATATTTCACGACGAGCCTAGAATCCAGAACGCGGCGAGATGATCAAAAATCTAAAATTGCGGCTTTTAACGCGACCGCATTTTCATTGTTTTAACCGAACGATATGAAATATTCAAAGTATTCGACGATTGCCAAAAGTATAGTAGATCGTATTTTATCCTTCTACGCGATTCATTTAATGCGTGAAATAATATCCTTAGGCGCTGTGAGAGCATTACAGCGATATTTTCACCTAGTTTTAAATTTTGCCGGCTCGAGAGAACCTCGAGATGGCCGAAAAATTCGAATTATTTTACAACTCTCTTGTTTCTGGCCTTGGAGGTAAAAATTAGTCCGAAAGTAAATACATATTTTGTCGTTTAAGTCGGCCTTAGACTCGAGAATTTGCTAATTTGGTCAATTTGCCGTCAACGTAAGCTTCGCCGTTGCAGAATAAATGCGATTACCCAATTTAATTACGTGTTCGGCAAAGTGCTCGGATTTGTTGAGAATTTTTTCGCTCCGGAACGAAATTCGTCCGAAAATTATACTCGAACGGAAAGCAAAGGGTTCTGTAATGTTTCTCTGTTGCTATGGAATAATTTCCTCATTTTTCAAAGCTGCGGTAGAATTTACCTGTACAAAAGATTCATCGAAGTGAATTTTCTGATAATTTTGTACCCTGGAATATATGTACTTTGTAATTACTTATGGATATTCGAATACAAAATGGTAAATTTTACCGACGAAGGAGAAAAAAGAAAATTCAATAAAATAAAAAAAGTTTATAAAAATGGAAAAAATCTGAAAAAAAATTATCAATAAAACCAAAATAATAGAAAACCAATTTAAAATCCGCGCCAAATTGTTGAAAATCAACGTCGTCTGTCGTTATATCGTTCCTTCGAATAAAAACCTTATGCAATTCACGTCCGAGTATAGTATTTTGCTCGGTTTCTTTTTCGGTTGATCGAGAGTAAATGACGCTTATGCAACTCGTTATACGCAACGTTGAAATATTTGCCTATTTTTGCATTGACAGGCGCTGCGAATGGAAAAAATCCACTCTCGTGTACGTAATAATACGATAATCTAACGTGTAAATGGATGAAATTTACAACTAAATTGATAAAAATATTTTTTCGTCGAAAACGCCGCGCCGCAAAAAACGTTTGGAAGGAAACGACCGATATCCGACGTTATACGTTTAAATGTTTTCACGCGCACCGAAAAAAGGAAAAAAGTAGAAAATGGAAAATAAATTGCTCAAGTCTATAATACACGAGAAATCTATAATGGAATCATGAAAGTATAATGTGCGATTGTTTTTGAAAGGCGATATTATTCATACGAAATTGGTTGTCGGTTTGTGTTTCCATTTTAGTGTATGAACCCTGCGTCGGTCTCGTCGCCGGCTGCGGTTCTATGCTCGTTGCTTGTGTTATGTGTTTTTACCAGCGTTTATGTTTTGCTCGATAATGATGATTTTGGGCTCGACTTTATGCGTATGTTCATATTTTTCTGTAGAGTAGGAGTATCTACTAGAGTCGAGCAGAAAGTTTTTTCGTTGATCTCGTTGCATGTATTTTTTTTTTGTCTCAACAATTCTAACAGGAGGGATATCCTAACTGGAAGAAAAATTTGAAGTCGAAACAAAAATAAATTGATGGTTTGTAACATAAGGACCCCATTTATTCAAAATTTCAGGCGTTGAAGATTATTTGTTGCATTTTGGTGAATTATTGAAAATTGATAATTACATTTACCACACTGAAAAATATTAAAATTTGATGTAACTAACGAAAAAGTTTGAAATTTGAAGTATACTCAATTTCTGACCTACTAAATCGATTGGAGGTGATTACCAGACGTTTCAAAGCCTCTGGAAAATTTTGCCATTTATCAACACCGAGGAAAAACTCATAATCATAAAAATGGTATCAAGAATTACCCATGTTGGTAACTCATTTGATCAGAAAATGGGAGTCAACCAAAATTTGACTACTGACCCTGGCACGGCTCTCGAAGTCAATGTGGGAAGTTTACTCCTGACCGCAGTTTGACTCCGGAGTCAGTTTCAGACTTGAACTTCTGGCTCTGGATTGATACAGAGTCAAACTATGACCTTGACTTTTGGCTATGACTCCGGCTTGATTCCAAAGCAGAATCAATTTTTTTGTCAGTTTGACTCCAACGAAATTATAAACCACTTGGATACACCTTATATTTGATAATGTTTTATTGTTTTCAATATTACTTTTTGATTAAATTCAAGAAAGATTCGAAAAAAATTGAGCAGAGCCAATAAACAAACCCGGAGCACTGACTGCATGATTTTTAATTCCAAAATCAATCCTACACGATGACTTTTGACTCCAGATTTAATCTGGTGTAAATTTCAGATACTCCGGAGTTGAACCAACACCTTAAGCCTAAACTACTGACTTCAGCTGGACTCCGAAGTCAAATTATGACCTTGACTCCTAACTCCAGTTTGACTCCGGAAAAATCACAAATTCCGTGTCAATTTGGAGTCGGTCTGACTCAGACTTCGAAATCGACTCTTATTTCCTTCATTTGACGGATTAAAGTACAATTTCCAAAAATTCCAGTTCAAATACTACTTATTTTTCAGGAATAGAAGTCTGCCAAAAAGTTGACTTCTGACTCCGACTTGACTCCGGAGTCTACTTTCCAACTTCAACTCATCACTTCACCTTGACTTCGTCTTGACTTCAGAGTCAAACTCAGACATTTGACTCCTGACTCAACCTTGGCTCCGGAGTTAATTAATAGCCTCGATTCACCGGAGTCAGAGTCAATTTGGAGTTAGTTCGACCTCGTCTCCGGAGTAAACTCCTATTCCGTGATAAACATAGACTCCTCACTCCACCTTCACTTTGGAGTCACTTTCAAACCGCGACTCATGTTTCCACCTCGACTCCAGAGTCATTCTCATCTTGAATCCTTGACACCGACTTGATTTCGGGTGATTTCAGAGTCAACGACCTCAACGACCTTGATTTTAAGGTCATTGACCTTGATTTTAAAGTCAATGACCTTGACTTCAGAGTCAATGACCTTGACTTTAGAGTCAATGACCTTGACTTCAGAGTTAACGACCGTGACTTCAGAATCAATTACCTTGATTTCAGGGTCAATCTATGACCTTGACATCGGAGTCAAATTATGACCTTTGTTAGTAGATGAACAACCTTGACTCTTGACGCTGACTTTACTTCGGAGTCAATCTATTTCCTTGACTCTCAGTCAAAGGCAATTTGAAGTTAGTCTGACATCGACTCCTATTCTCTGATATTTTTAGCAGAAAATTTTGCCAAGCCTGAAAATGCGCCAACAGCGAATACATCGAGCTGAAAAGCTGAAAGTTGGTTGGTCTACTATTCCAAAAATTTTAAAAATCTCTTCCAATCGATTCGAGGGTAAAAATGGCGTGTACCTGCTCCAAATTTCAGCTTTTGTCGTCTTTTCTGTCTTTTCATATTTTGCAGGAAAAATGCATACGTCAAAGTTCGAAAAATTAATCTAAGAACCTAAAAATATTTAGATATGTAGGTATGGGATTCTTTTATGTTTGTATTTTTTTCTCATTTATTTTTGTTTCAACTCAAAATTTTGTTTCGAAAGTTGAGGTACTTCTCCAGCAAGTCATCGAATAAAATAATTGAACTTATTTTCAGCTGCAAGTAAGGTATTCGAATTGGTAAATGAATCAGTTGAAATAACAAGATTCGCATGGCGATCGTGTGGATTCTCTCATTAGTACGAAGAATTCTCATCTTCGGTGAAGTGCTGCTTGAGTTTTTTTCCATATTCGTCGGGTTACAAATCATCAAAAATGTATCGAGACGTTATAGATGGAAAAATATTATCTCGTTAGATCGATTCGAATTTCAAATAAATTGAATTGAAACCAGAACCGGATTATTTTTCGCACGGTAATTAATTACCTACCCCTTTTCTCCCTCTCCTAGATGCACCAGAAACATAAGGTAACTGGGCTCATCACGATTCAGTAACGCGTTTTATGACTACGTATGTACTTTTTTTTCTCTTCGATGCGAATTTCTCATTTTTTGCTTCTCTGGCAACAAATATCTACAAGGCAACACTTATATATTTTACAAGTAGGTATGTTCCAGAACAACGAACATATTGTAAATCTATTATAATAACGTGAATAGGGATCTCGGAGAAGAACCAGGCTTAACATGGTAGAGTGCATCGTAATATTTTACTAATGAGATATATTCGGTTTTAAGCTCTTAAAATATACGTGTTTTTTCATTCTTTTTTTTTGTTTGCTCGACGGATACTCTGGCTCGTCTGTGTAGGTATATTGTACATTTATTATTTTTTATGCGCTTAATTTTTAACTAGATGGGTTTTGAGATATCGAACAAGTGTTCTTAAAACATGACAGTGATTAGGTTTTGCAAAACCGTTGCGTTGGGGTAAAAAATATCGACTTGTGGCGAAGAATGGTGTTTTTTTACAAAAACGCGTATTCCAAACTGTTGTATTACGTACTATAACGATGTTGCTGAGAAAATTTTCAAAGAAAAGCTTTATAATGGGTTTTCTTCTCTTTTTTTTCGGCAGACTGGGAATAAAATGTAAAATACATTCAACGGGTACTCAGCGTCGTTTAATTAATTATGTTACCGATCGTGTCGTTGCGTTGTTGTCGAAACGAACCAGCCATTTTCCCGCGTAAATTAATCCTTTCGCGTCGATGGTGGCGTACTTTATTCAAAAATTCACCGGGGCTAAAAATCGTCTCGAGAGAGGTGAATCAGTTACGACGAATTCGGTTCCAAAGTAAATGATTCGTTGATTTGTCGAAAAGAATCGCGTTAATGGAGGAAATTTCAATGATTCCGAGAATTCTGGCGATTAATTGGGCGGTAATTCGTTATGCAAGAGTTACAAGAGTTGTTTGTTTAAGGTGATGAAGTAACGATTCGATTCCTTCAATTTGTTGAATTTGTGATTTATACGGCGTCGTGTTGTGATCCTTTTGTTCAAACGAAATGAGTCTTACACTGATAGATCTTTTTACTACTTAATTAGTAGATAGGTACTGTCGTACTATTAGGAACAAATGAAGTTGAAAGAAATTTTTTTCAAGATCTTTGTGTTTCAAGGTTCTTTTATAGCTTTCCTTTCTTTTCTCCTCGTTAAGATCTTATTTTTTCAGCGTTTTATGATTTTCTTATTTTATCAATCTTACAATATTTTTAATCAAAATATTCTAATTAATGAAATTTTTGAATTTTTTGCTTCTAATTGGTGTCAAAGTTTATAGAACTACATATTCGTTTGAGCTTGTTGAAATATTGTTTTTGAAAGCAAAATTTTTTTTGAATTTAGTATGCAATTCTGTTCATCATCTGAATATTGCTGAAGACAGAACTGAAAAATTTTAGTTTTGGCTGGAAAGTGTTGTGATTTCAAGTTGACTCAGATTTAAAAAAGAAATGAAAAGAGAGTCCAATGATATTTTGCTAAAAAAATTTAGGGTTGAAAATTTCTAATTTTTAACAATTTCATTTTTTTTAAAAAACTGGAGCCAATTTAAAACCTGTTTTCAGTTATTCCGGAGAAGGAATAAAACTGTACATAAAAGTTTACTAAACCACAATATTTTAAGAAACACTTTTTTCAGTTTCACTGAATCCGTTCAACACTTTTTTTTCATTAAAATAAGGATGTTCCTGACCATGATACTGAAAAAGTTCAGATAGAAAACGTCTACTATTTTCCGAGATGAAAAAAAAAATTGTGAAAAAATCATTAAAAGGCCATGAAATTTTAATTGAATCAGTAAACACATTGAATATTGTTATTCATAATTTTATTGCGGGTGAAAATAATTCAAATATTCGTGTAAATCGTCTCAAGTTGACCAAGAACAAATTTCAACATTGTGACCCTGCGGGAAAGAAAAGAAACTTGTGGAAAAAAAAATCGATGTCTTAATTTCTATGTGATTGGTCCAAATTTAGTCTCATTTGGACCAAAAACGTGAAAAGATTGAGACATCGATTTTTTTTACACAAGGTCCCTTCTTTCCGGCAGGGTCACATATTCCTCATATATGGTTCATCGAAATATCGAAATCAAAAAAAACAACTTGTATCGTATTGTTGGGAAAAATCATTTTATAAACTCCAACCTAGTTTTCATGGAGGGAAAGGGGGGGGGGGGTGAAAAATATCGTTTTTCAAATTTGGAAATTTTTTACTCCATGTTCTGGTATTTTTGGTCTTGAGAATGACTTTCAGAAATGTAGCGATCTCTCAAAACCTACTAGAAATATCCTCGATCCCTTCCCCCTTCCACCTATATCTCCACTAGACTAATTTTTTAGATCTATACAAATTTTTAAGCAAAAAGGGTCGTTTTAAGTATGTAAGTTCATTTCGCATGGTAAGATTATTCCAATTTCAAAGGATTAATTTTTTATGAGAAGAGGGAATCATTCTAATTTTAAAGACAAAAAGAAATTGAGTATCACAAAATTTTATTTTGAGGATCTTTTATAATTTCAACATGGATATGTCGCGTCTAGCATTGAGGGCCAATCTATGACAGTCGAGACCAAACTTTCAGGGTCAAATTTTCTATCCACCAATTTCAAACGAGTTGATGAATTCTTTTTTTTTTTTAATTTACAAAATTGATCAGTGATTTTATAGATGTGATTTAAATTGAAATTTCATTGGTATCAGAATTTGATTGGTTTATTGCGATTTTATTTTTTTGAAAATCCTGAAATGAACAGTTTTTAAAAATACCTACTGTTATCATTTTCAATACCTATTTTGAAAATGCAGCTATATCATCATAATTAGAAAAAAAAAACTTGCATACTTCATCGCAGGTAAAACTCGTATTCAAAACATAATCGAGAAACAAATTACCCCTTCATCTTTGTGAGTGAAAGTCCAAAAAATAAGTCAAATGTAAAGATGTTGATGAAAGAGGTCTCACGAATAATATTGCGGTTGGTCTTGAACGTAAGACTGCCTCAAGTACCAATGTTGTATCATTGAATGATATTTTTAGTATTTCATTATTTTTTTTTTTTTTTAAGAAATTGTTCAATAATTTAATTCTAAAATCACCGTATTATGCAACCATTAATTGTACATGCACTTCCATGCAAAAATTCAAATTCAAAATTTCGTTCGATCTCACATTTTGCAGGCATTATTCAACTCCTGCGTTCAATTTGTATGCAACTCTTTATACACTCACGTTAAAAGTCTGGTATGAAATGTTTTTAAATGACTGAATCACTTTCATCTTCTCAAAAAAAAAAAAAAAACTAACAACGTCAATTTTAAAACGTTATGCAGGCACTTACATTTTTACGAGTGTTTTTCTTCATTTTTTTTTTTTATGAATTAATAGGTACGCCAATGATGGCGCACGTGTGTGTTTTTTTTTCTCAAGAATACGCACAATGTCGAATTCTGATTCTGTTCCACGTGCATGTGTGTACTCTTCGAAACTGCTTTATTGTTGAATTTCAAATGATCCATGTTAAAGAATTAGTTTCGAGTTTAAGAAAATTGAGGAAATCTACTTGAGGCTATTTTGACTATACCTTTGAAACACGAATGAATTTAACCGTGTTTTTTTCCCAACTGGTGCATTTAAATTTCGAAGCGAAACTCGTTGCAAAATCGTAATACTGCGTGGGTAATTTATGGAAATGGCGCCCACGTTGCGTCGATGTGCTATGAAATTACCTACATTTGGTTTTCATTGTAGAAGATGCGGGGTAAAGGGTGCAATTTGTATGTTGTTTCAAAATTTCATCACTGTATGTCGAAACTTTAACGGGTATACTATTTACTGGAGTTATTCAACATTCTATCGGTTTGTGTTAAACACTCTTCATTGTACTGAAACATATGCGGGTGTATCAAGACGTATAAATTTTTTATACTTCTCGAGTAGGTGGGTACATAACCAAACGAGAGAATTGTATCGCGATTAAAATCACTATGAAGGAATGTGTCTACGATTCCGCCAAAACACACAGTACTTTTTTATCCTGCTAAACCGAAGCTCCCAGAGTATGTGATAACAGAATGACCGAACTATGCGCGATCTCGTTCATTTTTTTTTTTGTCATTTTCACTGGTCTCAGCTGTTAACGACATGTATATTTTATTTTTCTCGAAATTTTAATATTTTTCAGCTTTCGAAATTTTTTCTTGTAATATCAATTTTTACAACTCCTCCAATAAATTTTTACCCCACCAAACTTTTTTTTTCGAGATTTTTTGTCAGAAGGTCCAAAATTTTTTTTACGATTTCTTCGATTTTCATTTTTGACAAAATTGAAATTTTCATTTTATAACTATTTATTCAAATTACAAATGTGAAATCCTATTCTTTGATCTTGAAATTTTTTGAAAACTGACATTCTCTCGATTGTTTCTTAAAATGTTTTTCGCCTCAATTCGTCAATTCTTCAAATTTATTTATTCTAAAAATTTCAGAACTGGAAAATAATTTTGGAAAAACATTTGAACTGAGCTGAAAAAGAAAGAATTTTGAGAACAAAATTCAAAAGGCGGAAAAATTGAACTTCGAGAAATAATTTCAATGGCGAAAAATTTGAGAAAGATTCAATTTTGAGAGAAAATTTCTAGAATTGAGAAATGAAGAATATTTATTTTTAGAAAAAGTGCCAGTGTTGAAAAATTTTTATACCTACTAGAAAAAAGTTGAAGGAAAAAATTTCAGATTTGGTAAAAATTCATTCCAAATGAAAAAAATTTCAAAGTTTAAAAATATTCTGAGGAAAATTTTTTTGAGTTGAAAAATATCTGGAGGAAAAGAAATTAAAAATTGAAACTATATTGAAAGTCAAAAAAAATTGGTTTGAAAAATTTGTTGATTTCGGGTTCAAATTTTCAATAATACCAGTAGGTATCTCAGGATTATGAAGTTACGACGCGACGCGACGTCTTAAGACAGGTTGCGAAGTTGAGATTCGAGCGAACGATTTACATCTTTTTGTTCATTCCGTGTGAGAATAGACAGACCCGTGGTGGTTGCCTTTGCCTATTCTGAGCTAGATCTTTGCTCGTTTTTGAGGGTGAAATGAATTGCATAATTAACCAGCCAACGCGTTATACAGCTCCTTGTGGCTGCGTTTTAGGCAACTTGTATTACTCGAGTGTTGCATAAGCTGCCGATAAATTAATATTTCAACATGTTTGAGGGGGGTTTCTATTTTTTATTATTCGAATAAAAAACTGATTTTTGTCAATTTTTTGATAAAATGGTTTTAGAAAAAATTGTCCACTGTCTCTCTCTGACGTGAATTAAATTCAACTGTAAAATTTTCTAAGAATTTTTCCTGATGAATTTGCTGGAAAAAATACTCGATTGATAGGGAAATGTACAGAATTTCGATTTCTACAACGCGTCGCGACGACGAAAACGTTAATCGAGTAATATATCTGGTGGAAGATGGTAAAAGGAAGAAATTTCATTTTTCGGGATGGCAATCTGGAAACGTTGCGTTGTTTTTAAAGGGTATAAGACGGTTATATATTATTTGAACAACTATCATTAAACGCGCCAGTATGGTTTATATTAAAATTATTGATGTATTACGTTAACGTGTATGTGTATAAGCGAAATGCCGGAGTACTTGTGCCTTATACTCGTATACTATACATATGTACACAATACACATATGCGGAATTTCATAATGCAGAACGTTTCTTCTATGCTGGAAAAATATACTAGACGAATTTTTATTAGATGTATAATATCCGCTGCGGTGATTTTTCTTTTGCTTTTAAGGGTTGGCACGAGCGAGGGTTTTATTACGATATTATTTTTCAAAAAGGCTTTTTAACGTTTTATTATTTTTACTTTGAATTTTTTTTTACTTGGATGGGCAATAAACAAGGATTGATAGTTCGATTGACGATTATTGCATAAATTTATGAAAATAAAGGTTGTATAGGGTGTTAGTCCAGGGCCCAGATTTAAAAAATATCGTATTTTGAGGCCACCTGCCTGTTTCGAAAAAAATGATGAATTAAAAAATTGAAGGATAGGTTCCTTTCAAATTAATAATATTTTAAAGTCTTTGATCAAAGGTTTGTAAAAATTTCACTTAATTGTGTTTTCTTTGAAAAAGTATCTGAATTTTAATTTTGTGTTCTACAAATAATTTTATAACTTTTATTACCAATTAGTTGTCAAAATTTATTAAAAAATAAAATAAAATAAGCAGAAAACTAGATAAATGTAAGGATTTAATTCCAAGCCCCTATACTTACATTTTTTCCAAAATTTTTAAATTCATAAAGAGGAAGTTTTGTGGTCACGAAATTTCAGTCACGAATTTTCTGAACTAATTCTCCCCCTCTTCTGTTATGAATTTCACAATTTGAAGAGGTATCATCTATGAAGCATTTTATTAACAAGGACTATGGGGTAAAATCAATTCAAAATTAATCAAATACCCGTGCTTTTGCTGCATCTCAAGGCTATTTTGTTAGGGCTGAATGATTTCGATGAATTGATTTTAATTTTCAGTTTTTGTAAAAAAAAAAAAAAGACATGAAGTAAAGTCTCCTTTGAAAGGAAATGTTGATAACATGGATATGTTTTTTCCCCTCGTCCTGACTTCTGATATTGAGTTAATTTCAAAAACAAAAGTCAGCTTCTGGCCTTCTGATATCAAGTTCAAGTCAATTAAGAAAATAGAAAAATTATTCATGTTGTTAAAAGAAAGATGTTGACTTTCTGATACTTAGTTAATTTCAAAGTATGAAAATTTATAGGTACATATTTAAAAGTCATGTATGAATTTTTTATATTTTCCTGTCATTCTGACTTCCTGATATTAAATTGAATTTCCAAAATAGCGTTGAATAGAAACGTATCGATCTATGACTTTCTGACTTCCTGACATTAGGTTAATTTCGAAAATATAAAAATTTGAAAAGTTTGACTATTGGCGACGCAAAATCTGATGTCGCAAAATAGCGTCGTAAAAAATTTGGAATGACCTCTCCTCCTCCCCCCCCCCATGAGAAAAACCCATAAATCCATGTTAATAAAAATAGAGAAGTGGTGTCATTCGCGTCTCATTTCTTATTTTTATGAGCACTTCCTTGCATCCTCCGAGAATAGATTTTAGGCCGAATCGGTTCATCTTCCTTTTTGAAGATATTTCTCGTTCATTCAATTGTATTGTATTTTTAGTCAAAAGCTGTATTTTCTTTTTGAAGTATCTTGGAGTGGAGAGGGAAAATGTTAACGTTTCAGGAAGAAAATTTCAAAACTTCGTAGCTTTTTGGCGGAAAGAACTTCACTGAAATATTTTTGTAAGGAGGCTGAATTTCTTTAAAAGATGAATGGCCTAAAATAAAATGACTGATCTTGGTTAAATGTTTCATTGCTCTGGGAGTCGAAGCAGGGATACGATTCACGATATACGATTCAAGTTATTTCAAAAATTTATTCAATTTTACTCCCCCTCCGTTTTTTTGGATAAATTTTGTATCTGGATTTCTGAGGGACAAAATAGATTATTTTCTTTGGTTTTTTGGGGGGAGGGGGGGAAGACGGAAGATATTGAAGTTTTAGGAGTTGAATCTCAAAACTTCGCAGTTCTTTACAGTGAGAGAATTTTTCGAAAGGGGGTAGAATTTCTTTAGGATATGGATATAAAATTCTGATCATTAACTATGTACTTTGGCGAATGCTGGAAATTGAAGAAAAGCTGTTTGAGCTATGATTTTTTTTTTGGAAAAATATTTTTCAAAATTTAGTGACAAGCACGAGTAACATTTACATATTTGAGAAACTGAACTCGAGAAGAAAAATATAAATCTGTATAATATCAACAAACTAAAATGATTCCAATCATAGATAGGTAGGTATTCTCTCATTTATATTATATTTTTTTTACTGAACAGGAAAGAAAATTTCTGGAAAATAGTCAAAATTGAAATACAGTACCAAATAAATGAATGAAAAAATTCATCGATTGCAAACAGTGAAAAAATAGCAGAAAAATCAGTAAAATATCCAAATTTCTTTTGATAATTGGTGAAATTTTTTGAAAAATCTCCAAAATTCCGGTGAAAATTAAAGAATTTTACTGATTTTTCCTGTACTGCAATTTTGAATTTTCAAAAATATTTTTTCACTGATTCAAATTTTCAAAATAAGAAGAGTATACTTTTTAGGATCGTTGGCAAAGTATTTGAATGCTTCTCTCTCGTTGCAAAATATATAATTAAAAAAAAATTAAATTTGGGAATGGTCTCCAAAGTTTGATGTTCAAAACTCACCAAAATAAATCGTTCAATGTTTATAATAATTTTCAAATTCAAATTTTTTAAATCATTTTTTCGTTTCAAAAACAATTTTTAAAAATTTATTTTCGACCAAGGTCTCCAGCAGGTCACAAAACTCATGAAATTAATCTAAAAATTATAAAAAGTAACGAATTGTTCTCTCTCAGGACTAAAATATGAAAATAAATAATAATCCAACTTCTGACAGTATTTTTTTTTTTTTTTTCTGAAAAAATGTTCAATTGTCGAGGATTATGTAAATTTTGTCAATTTCAGGTAGATATTTATAAATTAAAAATAATCGCGAAATCCAATTTTTCGGATTTGATCGAAATGCTGCAAGTACTTTTCTTGCAAAAATTTCTCATATTCCCCTCGTATATCCAATATCAGTCAACTCCTCATCGACTACCTTACAATTTAAACCACATAACGTAAACTGGGTCGTTTTTAAAGGTATAAATACCTACATACTGTAAACCTAGCTCATACCCACCTAAACCACGGCGTATAGGCTGAAATCCACCTTCTCATATCAAGGTAACAACAAAAGGTAGTGAAGTTTTACTTAATGACTTACACGCAGAAGAAACGATTAATGATGACGAAAGTTTACAGCTATACTTTATTAACAAGCGAAATAGTCTTGGAACGCTCGGAGAACGCCGCCAAGCGAAGTGTATATTTCGTCGAGTGAGGCTTGTATAGCATACCAGAGCGACTTGGAAACACTATTATTTGCCAAAGACGAGCAAAGAAAACTATAGATATTCGAGCGTACTCACTTAAATTTACACATTCGTATACAATAGCTGCGTACTTACTTCGACGTACGAGCGAATTCGCAAAGACGCCACAATTACGGCTAATTAATTCGAGTAACTTTTCGAGTATAAGACGGAAATTTCGCCGCGTTAATGTTCTTTCGTCGGTTGGGTGCAACCTGGGCTTTTCACCGGGTCTACAAAACAATCGTCTCGTAAACTAGATGATTGGGCGCAGAAAGCGGACGTGATTTTTAGCCCGATGAAATTTACATTTCAATACGGCCGAAGGGAAATGAGAAAGTTGAGCTTGGCCGAGGAAAAAAGAATCCAACGGTGTTTTTAAAATGGATATTTGATGGCGCGGTGAAAATCGAGGTCGATACCGGTCCTTACTTAGGTTTTATTCGAAAATAAGCTCATTTCCGGCGAAAATTCGTTTCGCTATTCAAATTCATTTGAGCGATGTCCGGTATATATACCCGAACAGAAGGCCATTGTTTTAAGGCGATTGTGCCAAATGTGTGGGAAAACGCTCCGCCTTTGGTACGTCGTTGCTTTCGTGACGCTGTGCGAGCTCCGAAGACCGGATAAATTTTAAGATTGGTTATAAATGAAATTAAAAATATCTTTATTTATTTTCAATTTACTCGGGTACGCATCGAGTATGTGTGCGTAAAGTTTTCCTAACTGTTGAAATAACACGCTCGAGATGAAAGTTTGCAACTTTCGAGGTATTTCTTTTCCTATGCGTGAGATAGCGAAATACGAAGAATGAAGGTTTCTTCGAAAGATGCTCGGTTTTGACCTACTGTTGTAGATATAGGTATTTTAACGTTCGTGTTCGGCCAAGGTTTTTTCGGGCGTGGATTTAAATTTACAAATTGTGTGGTGCGGTGTCCTTGCTGCGTGAAATGTCGCCAGGGTTCCCATTCAGTTGAGCTGGGATCGGAATAAGACTAGGAATTGTTTGAGAAAGGATCGAGTGGCGAAGTTTTACAATTATCGCACGAAAGGCATTGTCGCGTTATGAAATATTTTTTGTGGGTTTCAGCTGGCTGTCTAATGAATCATGCATTTCTAAACGTATTCTTATTCGTGGCGTTTTCTTTCCTTCCTATATTTTCCTTCCCGGACTCCTTCGCCATTGGTAATTAAATTGGCCTATTTTGAAACGAATACTTTACCGAAGTAGCTTAGGTGTTTTTTAAAGGTAGTTTATATAAATTAAAATTGTCCAGTCTTTCAGAATATTTTTGGGCGAGTTGAAGAGAAAAAATGATAACTTCTGTCTAAAATTTGTTGATTTTCAGATTTCTTCTGAAATTTTTTTCATATTCAAGTTTAGATTCAGTCAATTCAGATTTCTCCAGTGGCGGGTAGACAAGTTCATTATCAATAAAATATTCATTTGAAAATGTAGGGTATTCGATTCTCATGTCTGTTGATTATTTTTATTCTTCTGAGGCCTAATTTCTTTGTTGAAAAAAAAGTATGTGAGATTGAAGTAACTCCTGGCGCAGAACCCCGCGTCTTTCATTTCACTTATCATTGACAAAATCAATAAAAACTTCTTGCTACGACTCTGAAATGAATATTTTAGGGTTGAAAAAAAAAATAAGAGAAAAAGTAACCTATTTTAAAGTTGAAAAAAAATCAAGAATTTAGTAGATATAGCCAACACGTTAACTCTCGTTTTTTTTTTTTTTTTTTTTACCAATTTAGACTCCTATTTTTTGGAATAATTTTCAACTGAATTTTCTCAGATTGAGCCACGTTAATTTTTTTCAATTTTTTTGAAAAAATGTTTCCAATCTTGAATTTTATTCAATTTTTTGCACAATTCCAATTTTTTAAATAATTTTTTTCTAGGTACCTACTTTAAATTTTTTGTATTTTTTTTAGAATTTTCAACTTCTTTTCCAATTTTTTTTTTAACTTTAAAATCATGTTCATGGTTTTTAAAAATAATTTTCTGAAATTTAAGTAAAGTTGATACCTAAAGATGCTGAAAAAGATGAAAATGGCGAGCTGAAAAAATTGAGAATTTTTGGTTTAGAAAAAATCATGGCGTTAAATTGCAAAAAAAAATAAGAAAAAATTATTTTCAGGCGGAGACAAATAATTTTGAAAAAAAAAGTGTGAATGTGAATTGTAAAATAATTATGAGAAAATTTCAGTTGAAAAATTTGTACATATAAAATACATTTCGACCCACTAATTTTAAAACCGTCCAAGTGCCAATTGATTTTTTTACAGGAAAGCCAAAAAACGTAACAAAATATACATTGCGCTTATGGAAATTCCAGATTTTAAACTCATCTGGAAGAGGATTAAATTATTTATTTTCTATTTTTTCTGAATCCTAATCGATGCAGTTTGAATCGGTGAATCTCAAACACTCAAAATTTCAATTTTGAAAAAATGGCACTTTGAAAAAAATTGGACTCATCGATTGAGCAAAAAATGCAGAGGTGAAAAAAATTAACATAGTCTTGAGTGGCAAAAATATTGAAAATGCCTTCCTGCGGTATTTTCTGGGAAACTCTAAAAGTCTGATAGGGGTTTGGAATCAACTCATGAACCTTTCCCTCCCCTTCAAATGGGAATCAATCGTATACATAGGTACCTACCCGAAAAAAAAAAAAATGGAAATCATTTCTGAATTCAGGTATTTTCTTCAGAACTCTCCTCTGCTTCAAGCTGAATTTTTTCTAATTTCAAATTTCTTATAATTATGTATAACTCCTGTCTAGTTTGTGTAATTTGAAATGTGAATTTTGAAAAAAAAAACATTGCCTTCAGTGATTAAAATTTAGAAAAAATTTAACTAATTTTGCAGTTTGATTCATTGGGAATTTTAAAGCATTTTATTATTACTTTTTTTTCGGTAGGTACCTGAAAATTGACACTTGTCAAAAATTGTCTCCTCTTGTACTCGAAAGAAAAATTTGAAAACTCAATGTCAAATTTAGACAAGAGAAAGATGCAGTTGACCATTATCAAATTATTAATTCGTTTGCTTTTCAAGTTTCAATTTTGGTAGGTAATTTTAAATTCCTAGGCTGAATTGATTTTTTTTTGGTACTTTCGACCAGGATGGAATTTAATAATTTCAAATTTCTTCTGTACCTATATTCATCTACGATGAATTTCGGTATTTCAAGATTTACATATTAAAATGAAGTAGGATCATCTGAGATGAGAAAATTGTATTCTTTTTCAAGTATAATTCTCAATTTTTTGTTTTTTGTTTTTTAATTTCAAATAGATTCAAACCACCAAAGTCTCAAACTCCCAAGCTTTGAAATTACAAAAAATTGAGCAATTTTGAGTATGAGAAGGTATCTCGAAGTTGATAACAATTATGATAATTTTTTTTCAATTGGAGCCACGTAGATAATTAATTTTGAGTTGAACTTAATCAAGTTGGGTTGAGCTGGGTTTGCGGGAATGAGAAAATTTCTATTTCGAGTATGGATGAAGAAATTGAACTTCGCCAATTTCAATGTGGACATTTTCAAGCTATCAAATTTTTTGAAAATTAAAAAATTGATACGTATCAAGTATTTAAATTTTTTCCTTCGATAAACAACAACCATTACTACCCCTTCCCATCTAAATATTAAAAAATGCAGTTAAATATGTGCTAAGTCCTAAGTCAAGCTACCCACATTTTTAAAGTTCACTACCCTCGAACAATATTCAACAGTTTTTTGCCTCGAGATATCTCGTTTGTGTTGTTTTTTCCCGAACACCACCACTAATAAAAAATTCTATACGATTACACGAGCGCATATCCGTTCATATAAAACGAAAAAAAACCACCGATGAGAGGAGAAAGAAAAAAAATGCATAAAAATGTATCATCTAGTGTTCGACGTACCTGCAGTTATGTTGAATTTTCCTTGGCCATATACTTTTACAACCATTATATTACCGGTGGTTTTATGATTTCCTAGAATTTCCAAACGTGGAATTAGGGTACGAGTTTTCAAATGTTTTTTGTCCATGTTCAAACTAAAGCAACAAAACAAATTTTATCGATATTAAAAAAACTGATTTTTAATCCCGCGCTTATACGCGCTTTTTTTCCAGCTCGGTTTTTTATGTACCTATTTATCGCGTGGGATAGACAGTGACGAGCACGTTACGATGTCCTCGAAAACTAAAAGCGCTAATTTTTAACGATTTTATTAGTTGTAAAAATCTCAACTTTGAAAGTTATTCTTCTTCTTTTTTTTAATTGGTGCGTTTTTCCCCTTTTCCTTTTTTAACGTCTTATTTTACTACCGACACGGGCTGAAATTATTTGATAAATTATGTTTAGGTATAAGTGTGTAGAAAAGACTTACTCGAGTTGAGAAAATTTCAAGCCATCCATGCCAAAGATCTTTACATTGGTTACTTCCATATTTAAGCCGATTTGCTTGTTACCCTGTTTCACGATGATTTTCTCCACATCCATAGGATTCAGACTTGGTATATTTAAAGTATCGTTACCTGCGGAAAAAACAACCATATTATAAATGGTTCTATTATTATGTAGGTGGATGTAATTACAATATCAGAGTGTGCGATAAGTTACGATGAAACTTGGTAGCGTAGGAGATGCTCTTTTCGAACGATAAACGTATGAAACGTATGTAAGCCTTGTTTTCATAAGAAGCTCAAAGCGAGCACCAAATGTACAAAGTTGCTATTTCGTAGGTAGGCGTATGTGACTAATTCTTTTTGCGAAAATTCGTTTAATTTCGCGTTCTATTTTTTTAAAAGAGAAATGAGTAAAGGAATTTAGAAAACACGAAGTAAGATGGCTGCGTCGTTTACAATTTTACGTCTTCATTCCGTAGCATAAAAGTCTACTTTTGGTAGGTGAGGGATTTGGAAAAGGTGATACTTGTAGAATGAAAATATCTCTATTTTTCTCAATGTAACTATTGGCTCAGCTGATTTTTTTTTCAATTTTCATTTCACGAACTTTTTTTTTGAGAAATCTGTGAGTATACTTTTATGTTTAAATTTTTTTTACTAATGTCTTCGTTACTGTCCAACTTTCTGAAAATTCGAATTTTTCAAGTATGAGAACAATTTTGATTTTATAGCATTTTTTTGCTATATGTTGTACCTTAATTGTAAAAAAGATTCTTCATTGCAGGCAAGAAAGATTGCATCTTCATCTGAACTACGAATAGAAAATAGGCGCTGGATTCGATAAAATCATGAATTTATTGATGGAACGTGATAAATATTTTTAATCGAACTCTTTCTGAGACCTGATTTCGTTCTTGGAAAAAAAGCTGATGAGATTTTGAAACTCCTGGCGCAGAACCCCCATCCTTCTTTTCACTCCTGAATCAGTGAAAAGTCACTGATGAACAGTCAAAATTGCAGCACAGGAAAAATCAGCGAAATTCTTTGATTTTTTCAAAGATTTTCACTAATTTTTCAGCGAACTTTAAAAATTTTACTGATTTTTCAGTGAATTATCATCGATTTTTCATCGATTTTTCTCATTTATTCGTTTTCAGTGAAAATTTTTTCACTGATTTTCTCCTGTGCTGCAATTCTGACTGTTTTTCAGTGATATTCGATAATTTTCACTGATTTATAAATGAGAGAGTATATTGAAGATATTTCTACGAAATGTTTTTAATTTAACTCTGAAATGAACATTGAGGTTGAAAAGTAAGAAAAAGATGAAAAGTAACCTCTTTAAAAATTGAAAAATCGTTTCTAACCGACCTTTTTCTGCTTCCTTAATTTGAATCAATGAAAAACTAAAAATTGGTTGAAATAGACACAATTATAGTCATTGAATTGACAGTAAAACCCCACTGAGCCCGCCGTTTATCGATGAAATTTGATTGCCAATCAGTGAAAAATCACTAATTCGATTAGTGAATTTTCATTTTTGAATCAGTAATTTTATCTCAGCAACTGCAATGAATCAGTAAAAATTTTTAATTTACTGATAGAATCAGTAGGTAATTTGAATCGGCGAAAATTTCAATTTATTGATTAAATCAGTAAATAAAATTTTTTACAGATTCGTTTTAGTAATTGAGGAAAAAAACTGATTCGAAAATGAAAATTTACTTATTGGATCAGTAAATTTTTCACTGATTCCTACACCTAATGATGATTCAATTTTGTTTATTTTTCAATCTGTCAGTTTTGACCATTGGTATGACTGATTCAAATTAAGAAAGTGAAGCCTGATTTCTTTGGTGAAAAAAAATCAGGTGAGATTGTGGAAACTCCTGGCGCAGAACCCCCCTCTTTCTTTTTACTTTATGTTGAAGATATTTCAAATATGACACTGAAATGAACATAATGTATTAGGATTGAAGAGAAAGAATAAGAGGAAAATTAACCTCTTTTAAAATTTAAAAGTTGTAAAAATCAAGAATTCAGTAGAACATCCTTTTTACATTGTAAATTTCAGTAAATATTGAAAAATATTCCAACATCAGCGTAGGTTTGGTATCAAAATCTGTGATTTTTAATCTTCCTGTTTTGGGCACCATTGTACCTATTAGAAAATTCTAAAGGGCCTCTGAAATCCATTTACGGACCTTTCATCCAATCCTTGATCTCATATGGACATATGGACGAGGGGGGGGGGCAAATCAAAATTATTCTAAAAAAATTCAATTTTTTTCTAATTTTTCATAATTTTTGATTTAAAGACTCAAAAGAGATGTGTAATGAGCGACCGGAGAAGGGGGATTTTCCGCATCGTTTTCAAGTTTAAATGCCACGCTACTTGGCCCTTCAATATTAAAAAAAAAAAAAAAAAAAAAAAAAAAAAGGAAGCAAAACGATCACTTCCAGATGTACTGAACGATCTTTTTTATTGGCGTTAATAAAGTTGCATAATTAGTTCGCCGTGAATAAAGTATATCATCATTATCACATCTCTCTCATTTCAAATCAGTGAAAAGTCACTGAAAAGGCCAGAATCGCCGTATAAGGAAAATGAGCAATTTTTTTGATTTTCAGCTGATTTTCCAACGATTTTTTCTGTTTGCTGTCAGTGAAAATTTTTTATTGATTCATTATTGTGCTGTAATTTTGACTGTTTTCCAGCAATTTTCGATAATTTTCAGTGGTTTATTAACGAGAGAGTTGATCAATAAAAAATGATCCTAATAAATGTTATCTAATCAAACGAATGGCGTCAGTTGGGATGCACCAATCGACCAGCAGTTTGTTGAGTATGAAAATTTTCATATGATGACTTTTTTTTAGCAAAAATTTTCCTTTTCAGTTGAAGAAAAAAGGGGGAAACCGTAGCGTAGGTTAAATCAGAATAATCATTTTTTTTTTCAATTAGTTTTTTATACTTACTCCTAAAGATTCGTCTTAAACCTATCATGAAAAATTTCACTTTCCTTGCTCATTAATTTTACTTCGATTTATTTTTGTAACTCATACATCAATCATGCCCATTTGGTGACTTTTTGTCATTTTGAATCAGTGAATTAAATTTCCAAAAAATCGGTGAAAGAGGTCAATATGAATAATAAATACCTTTTTTCTTAGCCGTCAAACACGTACCAATTCGAAAATTCCAACCAGCAATCGAATAAAAACGTTTCCAAACCAATATTTAGAAATCACCCGACCCCAAACACTCGTAAAGTTACCATCCCGAAAGTTTTTTCTCACTTGGTATTCTAACTGACCTACCGCAATGACGAAACGATGGAAAAAGAAATGCATTCCTCTATTTCGAGCCAACTAATAAAACTACTGCACTAAGACGAACGATAAGATCAAAGAAACGTCACCCCTCATACACTCCGGATAATGAAATATCTTAAATTTCGTCTCCGTCGCAATGCAGTGAACAACTTGCGGGAAGTTGGAAAAGGATACGAAACTTTGATACCGAAAAAAACTTTACAAAAGATTTGTCTCACGTCGCGTCGGCTCGTCTTGTACTGATCCGGAGCCAGAGCGGGGTTAAGTTAACTCTCATATACACGTATACAATACGACGTTTGTTGGCGGTTTTGTTATACCAGTGTGTCTCGTATCGATATGAAAATACTCGCAAATTCGAGCTTCGAGCCAAATTAAATTTTTAGTTACCAGATGCAAACCGTCGGTACGGTTTTCTCACGGTATTGTGTACGTATACGCGAGGCAAAGTTATACCTCAGGCAATGGCGTACAGTCAGCCGCAAGGCGAAATTTGCTCAACTTTTAACTACGCTGTACGCGGGATAAAGCAGACTTTGGTGTATTTCGCGCGAATAAGATTAGCTATTAACGAAATTCGTCGCTTACACCTAAAAGCTATTTAAATTAAGCCATACGCCAGCATCCCAGCGCTTCGGCTCCGGCTGCCATCTTATATACTTATATTCGTTTCTTTTATCAATTAAATAAACCTGTGCTGATGCTAAATTCATCCGCCATCGGTATTGTACGCACCTTGATACCTTTCTTGGATTAATTTACTAAATTTTGTCACTTTTTAAGCTGCTCTAATCCAACTCGAATAAGTATATAGGTTAGCTTATTATTATACTCGCTACGTAGGCAACGGGGTTGCGGTGCGGGTGTTGCTGTGCATTCTAAACACATCTTCGTACCTGCTGTACATATCTTTGTATCTTAACGCTTTTCGAGTTTTTACCTCGCTGCGAAATTACCATCGTTTATACAGGGTGGTTCGAAGTTGATCGCGATTCTTCCACCTAGATGATAGGAAACTCATCCTAAATTCAGGTGTGTATATTTGCCTACCCACTAAATTGTAGGGACTGAGTTATGACTCTCGAAAAAATTTCGAATTATCTTAGACTTCTTTTGTCATTTTCAACTATGCGTTACTCAACAATCATTCTAGGAAAATAGTTACCTACACTTTAAAGCGATGAATGGAAAATTTTGCCTTGAATTTTTCAGTGTGGTTGGAATTAGCTGGAAATCGCGTATTAAATCAAATACAGTAGAACCTCGATTATCCGATTTAATTGGGGCGGGGAAAACTCGGTTGTGCGAAAAAGTCGGATAATCAAAAAGTTCAGTTTTTTCAGGAAAAAAAATGTAATTAATGAGTTTACTTGAAATTTTTAAAACATTTTTGGCATGCATGAACTTTCAAATAAGATATAAAACTCGGATTTGAAAAAAAAACAACTCCCAACAAAAAATTCAAAAAATAGAATCCGTAAAAATCGAAAAGGAATTATGTACTTGGAGTGGTGTAGTTAGATGTATTTTCATAATACAGATTTTGAGCAAAGAAAAATTGACGAAATGCAAGATTTTCAGGACAAGCAATGAATTTAGGTACATACTAATTTTTCAAATCTGAATCAGTAAAATTTGATGAGAAATTGCATTTCTGATGAAATGTGCATTTCATCAGAAATCTGTGATTTTTGACTGAAATATCAGTGAATTAATCATGAATTTTTCATGAAATTCATTTCACTCACTCAAAAAGACAGGAATTTCACGTAAGTAATTTATCTGATTCAGGATTGTTCATTATTTTTTGAAAAATCATAGTTGAAGGACAGAAAATAATGTATTTTGTGATATTTTTAAGCTGAAAAATATGTTTGTCGAGCTTAAAAAGAGCTAAATTTAAAAGAAGTCGGATAATAAAGTATTATCCGATTTTTGAAAGTCGGATAATCGAGTAAAATCGGATAGAATTTTATGCTCGGATAATCGAGAAATCGGATAATCGAGGGTCGGATAATCGAGGTTCTACTGTATGTTGAAAAAAAAAAGAAATTTCCTCCCATGAAATTCAAATACAGTGTAAAAATTTTGTATGAATCCTGCTTGAATTCTATATAAACTGAACAAAAATTCTGTTAAAAATGTTACGTGAAGTCTACAAAAGTTCAGCATAAATTCCGCTAAAGTGCTCCATGAAATCAGCAAACATTCTGCATGAATACTACAAGAATGCTGCAAAAATTTCTGTGTGAATTCTAAAAAATTTTTTTGCATGAATTCTGCAAAACATGCTGTGTGAAATCTGCAATAATTCTGCATGAATTCGGCCAAATTGCTGGATGAATTCTGTGTAAATTCTACAAAATATGCTGCTTGAATTGTACAAAAATTCTTCATTTTGCACCAATTCTGTGTGAATTATAAAAAAATTCTGCATGAATTCTGCAAAAGTCTTGCATGAATTCTGTGAGAATTGTGCAAAAAATGTTGCGTGAATTCTACAAAAATTCTGCATGAATTCGGTAAAATTTTTGTATGAATTCTGCGAAAATTCTGCAAAAATTCTGCAAAATTCAGCAAAATTCGGCATAAATCCTACAAATGTGCTGCAAAGATTCTGCATGATTTCTGCCAAAAAAAAATAAAATAAAAATGCAGCATGAATTCTACAAACATTCTGCATGAATTCTGCAAAGAAATGTGTGAATTTAGCAAAAAAATGTGTGAATTCTGCAAAGAAAATGTGTGAATTCTGCAAAGAAATGTGTGAATTCTGCAAAGAAATGTGTGAATTCTACAATTCTGCAGAAATACTGCATGAATTCTGCAAAAATTCTGCATGAATCCTACAAAAACCTTGCATGAATCTTATAAAAATTGGTTTTTAATTCTGCAAAAATTCTGCAAGAATCCTGGAAAATTCTGCAAACAATGTTACATGACTTTTACAAATATTCTGCATGAATTCTGCCACAAAATCCTGCATGAATCCTGCAAAAAAAAAAAAAATGTTGCGTGAATTCTACAACTTTTCTGTATGAGTTCTGTTAAAGTGTTGCACGAATTCTGTGAGAATTCTGCAAAAAATGTTGCGTGAATTCTACAAAAATTCTGCATGAATTTGGTAGAATTTGTGTATAAATTCCGTGAAAATTCTGCAAAATTCTAAGTGAATTCTAAAAACATGCTGCAAATAATGCTTTGTGAATTCTGCAAAAATTCTGCATGATTTCTGCCAAAAAAAAAGCAGCATGAATTCTACAAACATTCTGCAAGAATTCTGCCATAAAGTCCTGCATAAATTCTGCAAAAAAAAAAATTGTTGTGTGAATTCTATGACAATTCACCAGAAATACTGCACGAATTCTGCGAAAATTCTGCAAGAATCTTATAAAAATTGTGTTCGAATTCTACATAAATTCTGCAAGAATTCGGCTCGAATCTTGTAAAAATTTTGTTTGAATTCTGCAAAAATTCAAGAGTTCTGCCACAAAGTCCTGAATAAATTCTGCAAAAAAAATTGTTGTGTGCATTCTATGACAATTCACCATAAATGCTGCATGAATTCTGCGAAAATTCTGCATGAATTCCACAAAAATCCTGCAAGAATCTTATAAAATTTGTGTTTGAATTCTGCAAGAATTCTGCATGAATCTTGTAAAAATTGTTTTGGAATTCTGAAAAAATTCTGCAAGAATTCTGTAAAATTCTGTAAACAGTGTTGTACGAATTTTAGAAATATTCTGCATGAATTCTGCCCCAAAATCCTGCACGAATTATGCAAAAAAATTGTTATGTGAATTCTACGACAATTCTGCAGAAATACTGCATGAATCCTACACGAATCCTGCAAAATTTGCAAACAATGTTACGTTTAATTTTACAAATATTCTGCATGAATTCTACAAAAATAATGTTGTACAAATGATGTAAAAATCAGCATGACTTCTGCAAAAACATGCTGCGTGAATTCCACAAAAATTTTGCACAAATCCTGCATGAATTCTCAAAAAATAATGCGTAAAATTTTACAAAAATTCTGCATGGAGGGTGGATAAAATTTAGAGTTGGCAAAATTCAAAATAGGTATCAAGTAACACAGAAAAATTTGAGAAAATTTCAGGTTGAAAAAATTCTGGTGTTGAAAACAGAGGTAAAAGTGAAGAATTGAAAATTATTCCAAAGATTGGAGTCAAAATTTTGATTAAAAAATCATTCTGAAAATTTAAAGTAGAAAGAAATTTTTCAAAAAAAATTGGTAATCACCCTGTACTTCGTACATGCCCCAAAAAATGAGAATCTTTTCATATTCGAATATTTTTTTAGGAATCAACTCATTTACAGCCTAAATTTTGCTCGTTTTCTGTGTCATGAAATAATCATTTTTAGTTACGGATTTGCTAAATTAGTCAACTTTTCAGCACTTCCGAATTCATCCTCCAAACTGATTATCCTCATAGAAAAATTCTAGACAAAATTCATCAATTCTTGCTGCTAGGTGCAATTTTATTCATCAGGACCATCGAGTAACAGTAACACACGTTTGAAAATTATGAGTATAACTTGGCTCCTGCAATCCAGAGCATGCAACCAAACCTATTTGAGTTCAAAATGATTTACCTATCCGCCGAGTAAAAAGAGTGCAATCAATTTAGAAACACCCTGTGTAATTTTATCGTAACGTAAGTAATAAGTATAGGAGTAGGTATAGGGTTGTATGTCGTTATGTTTCTCCTACTTTTACGTAAGTACCTACCTATGTAAAAAAAAAAAAAGGATGGGGATTGGTAACAATTGAAAATTACTTTATGAATATTTCATATATCAAAAAACAACGCCGTGACAACGTGAAAATAGTCATTTGTCATCGAACGAATTAGTAGCACTCTCGAAGATACCTGTGAATATGCAATGACGTAGGTGCGTAATTTTGTGTAAGGGGTGGATGGAGACGAAGAGGGTATTTTTTTTTCACCGTTTACATTAGGTTTACGGTGTTGGTTGAATGTTTCATAATGTACTGGCTCGAGAGCTCTGCTAGTCATTCGTAAAATTCATCAATCTTTTTCATCGGTGTTTTCGCTAATTCGACGAATAACACGTTAAATTCATTATACCGCTAGGTAGAATGCCTATACCTAATACAAGGCACATAAACTAAACGATCACCGAAGTAATAAGTTTGCCGCAGCGACCGGGACGCGAAAATAGAAATTTTATACAAAATCTGTGCACCGAGACAGCGTTTAATGGAATTTGCGTACATGCGAGTAAGTCAGTATGTGTAGAATCTGTAAATATTATACGAATGGATGTACCGTAGACGCGAAATAGCACCATCAGAATTGTACAGATAGCGTGATTTATTTTCTGTTAATATTATACGGCGGAAAATTATGATTAATCGTAGTTGGTAATTACAACGTTATCGTTTTAATCATATTATTGTCTGGCAGAAGGGGAAACGAACGCGTCATTCACTCGGTTCCTTTATCATTATACGCGTAGTCTACACACCCGTTTACCGTAAACATATTATACGTATTTGTACCCGTTCTCGTTGCGCTTTTTTGACGAAAAATTTTATTGTTGGTGTTTACGTATGAGCTGTGTATGCGTATTGTGCGAAGCGACGATTAAATATGCCTTGTTTTGGTGGCTTTTTAATGAGCAATGGGATATATATGTGAGATAGGAGTTGCCTTTCGGTTTGAAATTTGGAAAACGAGGCGAGGAATTTTTCAATTATTTTATTGTTTTTAGAATGAAAAATTTATTGTGATTGGTTGCGCTTGTTTGAAAATATTTTTGAGAATTTAGAATTTTTTCGGGTATTTTTTTGACTGGAGATGGAAGAGGGTGAGAGGGAATGGAATTTTGTTAAAAATTGCATAGAAAATGTAAAATTTGATGATCAATGATCATTAATTTTTTGAATCATTTGTCCAGAGTCAAACTGCATTTTTTTGATCATAAACGACAAATTATGATGGAATTTCGGTATGGTAAATGAGGACATCATAGGGAATTTTTCGAACCAGAAAAGCCATCAGACAACCCCTCAGGAATGGTGAGAAAAGTTCAAATATAGTGTTTCGTCTCCTCCTCCCCTCCCCTCATTTTTCAAAATTCAGATATCAGTCCTTTTTCAGTATCATTTCCATATGACTGAATCTTGTCGAGTTCAAAAATGACATTGATTTTAAAATTCGAGAGAGATGGGTCTCTAAAGTTTGATATTTTTCTATTCAAGTTTTAGCATTTTCCCTTCAAATTGCCCAAAAATTACAATTTCCAACTTTGCAAAGCCTGTCAACCTTTCAACCATACCTATTTATAACCATTTTTGAATTCGACAGGCAAATTACCATACTTAATTGACTTTTTACAACTTCCCAAACCCGTAATTCAAAGAATTGATCACGTTGCTCAAAAAAATTTGTGTTCTTCGCGAAATTTCGACTTTGGTTTTAAAATCTTGGTATAAAAATCATAATTGGAGACGATTTCTAAATAAATAGAGGCCCAAGGTCAACTGCATACCCCCTTCCCAAAGGGATAAGGAGGTATTTTCGACTAGCATTTTGCAACATTTTGATTATATTATGTATACTTTGAAACTAAAATCAATTTTACAATTTTCCTCAACATGTAATGACGAAGGGTATATTTACTTGATAATATTTTCTAATGTTACTGAATCCAAGTCAGCCGCAGTCGGTAATTTTCAATCAAAGTCTAAGGAAAGAGGTGATTATTCTGAGAGATGGAAATGAGCTATACCTATTTTGACATAAATTCGATTCATACACTCTGGAAATGTAGTTTTACCGACTTTTTCGAATACGCTGATTAGAAATCTGCTATTAATTTTATAATTAAAGTTGAGGAATGAGAACTTGGGAAGGGGTTAGCTTATTTGAGAGAAGGGGTAATATTTTGACAAAAGGTCTGCGTACTTATCTACATGTTGAAATTTGTGGATGCGAAATTTTTTTTTAAAATGTAACTTTTGACAGTTTTGAGGAAAAAAAAAAACTTTCAATAGGAAAAATTTCAACTTTCAGGAATTTCCAAAGTGTCTAACGATTTAACTCGTCTAAATTAGTCAAGCTTTTGACCGAGATGTCGAGCCAGTCATGCAAAGTCAAAATTCTCAAGTCAAACTTTTTTCAAAAATTTCCAAAAATTAATTTAAATTTTAAAAAATGGGAAGTGACGAATAACAAATGCAAGCTAATAATTTGTTTGAATTTGTCCATGAAAATTTTAATGTTTAAGTTTATTGTGTTTTTTTAAAAATATTATATCTGTACGGTTTTTTTCTTAATTTTTTTTGCATTGGGGAAATCTGGTTCATAAAAAAGTCAAAAGTCATGCAAATAGGTCAAGTTAAGCTTTCTGCTCATCAAATTTTGTTGAACAACCTAACTTCTCTTACCCAATCGATTTTCAGATTGGAAATGATTTTAGTTTTTTTTTCGTTGATGGTAAAAATTTTTAATTTTATGAAATGGGTATTTATGAAAAAAAAAAAATACCTTCTATGCATTTTTGAGGTTTGAAAAAATTTTAGTTTTTCGTAGATACGTACCTATTTTTCAACATATCTACCCATCATTTAGGTGGAGGTTTGATGATTATCACTTTATCACACAGTAACTCGCACATTCAAAACTTTGTAAGTATAATTTTGAGTCAGATACCGTTTCAATTTTCAAATTTCAATTACAAAACACAAGTCATACGAATACCTATTTTTAATTTTTCGTCATTATTTTTTTTTCCAAAGAAATATTCCTCCATAACAACATCGGTCAATGTTTTCTACAAAAATCTATAAATATGTTTACTAGAATTTCATAATTACTGGTAATTAACCCGATAATCATTAATTACCTCCATAGCTCAAAAAATTAACAGTTTTTCATTACAAAATTAGGTACCACCGGGAAAAAAATGATAGAACGAGAAAAACCCAAGGTACGATTACCTCGAAATATTTTATTTTTCTCATTTCGTCACGTTTTTCCGCCATTTCAACACGCGTCGAAGAAAAAACGACGTCAAAAAATACAAAACTCGCTAAATCTTTGGCTTCTATTTGCATTTGCAGCTTGCTCTTAATCTCGTGGTAGAAATTTTTCGCTCCGATCGAATTTTGCAAATCACGTAACAGCAAATTTTACATGTCTGGGGTAAATCATATTTTGCATTTTATTTGTGGACTTTATCTACTCAAAAGGATACATCATACAGATGAGCTGCGACTGTCGGAGAAAATTTAAAATTTATTCTTACATTGTTGGCAAAATATTATTTACAACTGAATGATTAGGTACAAAAAAATCCAAGCTTTGAATACGGCGAATGGTAAATAACTGGCACGTAGACGAGAATGGATGAATTCGGGCGTTAATAAAAAATTGGGATTGAAAATTAAAAATCATCTGACTTTATTGGTGAATAAGTTTAGGTACACGGTTTTATTCAAAATGAGCATAAATCCGATTAAAGGATACCATCGCAGGTATCTGATGTCCTTTATAATGAAAATTTTTCTCGATGGCAAAATATGACCATGTGTTGGGCAAAGATTAGATACGGGTACGTAGGTATTAAAATGAATTAAAAATGATTGTACGGTGATTTCCTCGTTATACCAGGAGTACCTATCGTATAATAATCACGTAAATTGACTATTTATTCGATAAGTAGTAATTAAAATGGATACGTTAAAGACGTTGGGACGACACAGGTACCTTCTGCTCGTATGCATCCAACAAGGGCAAATACGTTTCACGAGATTCTATGGACAGAATGGAGCACCGAGCGAGTTTTTTTTTCGCATCAATTATTAACAAATGAGCAGAGTTGATGAAATTTTTCACATCCAGGTAAATTCTCGGAGCGGTTTGAATTAAAAATTCAACGATGATGTAAATTGGATTTTTAGTTTTGGGATATTCGTGGCTGGGGAAACGAATAGCTTGGTTATTGCCTAGCTTTTTCGTAATTTCACACTCACCGTTTATTAACACCGGTAACATGGCTTCTTCGTTTGCTATCATGCATTCGTGAAAATCTGGCGATTTTTTCAAACATTGTTTCATATACGAGGCTGCAAACAAACCAAATAAGCAAGAAATCAATGCCGGAGTATTGGTTAAAAGTAAACATACGACGTTTGTGTGTATTTGACGTTTGAGAAAAATAACATTTATCCCAACAGTTTCCGCGTTCGTCGGTATAAAAATACCCTTATTGATGTGTGGAAACAGTTTCAAGTTCATGACCGGTCAACGGAATGAGAACTTCGACCAATAGGTTTAAATTGGATTTCATTTTGTTACGAATTTAGCCCCGGAAAGTTGTTCGAGTTTTAAATGAACTTATTCGAGCGTGGCCGGGGATGATTTGTAAAACATGCACGTACCATACGAGTATGGTGAGTTCATATGATCGGCGATATTTGGACCGATATGTGACCCATAGCGTAAGCAGGGATGAGATTCGTTTGTTGTTCAATTAACGGTATAAGAATGAAGGCGTGAGTTGTTTCCTTAAAATAAAACCGTGATTTTGATTTCGGCTAGAAAGGGTTTTATTTTTGAAATTTGTTTGGTATAAAGAGAGAATAGATGGATGGTTTTATTTTGGCGGTCATTAGTATTCGATAATTGATGTTGAGTGGTGTGTTTTATATTCAGAAATACGTGGTTCGATTAAACAAACCGATACAGGTATTTGGATTAAATGTACCAAAAAAGTTACTGATTGAAGTATATATTCTCATTCATTTTAGTTTGCTATGTTATTTTTAAAGAGAAAAATTTTCTTTTCAACTTTTCGGGTAGGTACTCATTACAGTAATTATGCGAGCGGAAAAAGGTTCGTTTTTTTGACTATTGATGAAGTTTTGTATCAATGTAAGATAGAGGTACCTTATTGAATGAAATTTTAAAAAAAAAATCATGGTGAACTGAGAAGGTACATATAATACTTTCAACGAACGTTTTTTCTAAAAATTTGAAACGAAATTAGGTATTTGCCAATTTTTTTATCAGATAGAATGGATTTGGAAGAACATTAAAGTTGTTGTACTTAGTCAACTTCTCAAAAAAAGCTGAGGAAAAAGATTCCATTCAATTTTTAGGTAATTACATAATATAATTTGAATTTCAATAAGTACCCACAGGTTAAATTTCATTTTAAAATGTTTTTTTCTCTTAATTCTTGTTCAAGATTACGAGTTGAGAGAGAAGCGACATCGAAAGAGGGATGTAAAAATTGAAAATTTCCGGTTTTCTTCAATTGGTATTTTAAACTCGAAAACGAAGTTTTTCTAAAAGTGTAGGTATCAATGGGTACTTAAAAAAGAAAAAATAAGACTCCAAAATGATATTTCTATTAAAGCTAAGTAGGTATAATTTTTTTGTTGTTTTAAAGGGTCGTCTACCTCTTCCATCCCATTCACTGAGGATGAGAATCTGAAAGAGGTATTTTTTAAAATACTAAATTAATAAATTATTTTTAAAAGTATTAAATTTTCAGAAAATTTGTCGAAATTCCAAAACCAATCATCTGGAAATGCATAATCTTCCAAAATACCTATAGTTTTGCCAAATTCATTACATTTGTGCACGGTGAGGTGCAGGGAGAGGAAAATATAATTTTGGGCTAGAGCCAAAAATATGGAAAATGGACTATTTTTTCATTTTTTTCGCAATTTTAAGCAGTTCAGACCTCGTCTACGCAGCTTCAAACGTGTTTTTCTCGATTTTTTTTTTTAAAGTCATGATTTTCTTATTTTCAAATGCCTCAATCTCACCGAAAAATTGACCTAGAATGCTCGTTCAAGTCTTAAAATGTTCCTCATAGTCTTCCCTATCATTTAAGCCAAAAAAACCTCATTTTTGAAAAATTCGACTTTAGGTACCTTTTCCCTGCACCGTAGGTACATATTTTATAAAAAATTGGTAAATTTCTGAACTTTAACCATTGATGGATTCATGAAAAATTGTGCATTTTTTTTCAAGAGCGAGAAGTTTGCTCATTCTCACAACTTAAAGTCTCCCTCCTCTCTCTCACATGATTTTATTTCATTTTTAAATCAATGATCTGTGAAATGAAGTGAAATTAGCTATCTTTATTTGATTTATCGGGTGAATACCTACACGATGATGAGAAAAGATATGATATTTTCGACTTATTCTGTAAAAAAAAATTTATGAAAGGAGAACTAGTAGATGGTCGTAGTGTCGATGTCAAGAAATTTTAAAAAACTGGATTGAAGAAATGGAGAAAGAATCGGATTTTTCGAAGAAATTTTCCTCTCAAAAAAAAATTGTACCTAAGACCAAAATACAAGTATTGCCCAAATGAAGGAAGCACATTTTCTAAAACAGGCCAAAAAAAGACCAAATTTTTAAACATTTTACGAGATACTTTCAACCCATCAAAGGGAATGATTCAATCTGTGCTTTAGTTGAAATAATTCCTCTTCGAAATTCGAGTAAATAAATTCAAAATTTGATAAAATCGTCAAGAGTTCAATAAAAAATTTTTTGTCGAGGAATTTGATGTTTGAAAGAATTGAATTGAATTTGATACATTCTCATTTCCCTTTCACCTCTCCCAAGTCAGAAAATCATTCATGAGTGTATAACCAGGATTCAAAGTAGAGATATAATCTCCACATAGACAAGTTGAACTGTTGAATGCTCAAAAATTACCGCGTTTAGTTTCTTAGTAGCATTTTCCGAAAAATTGCTGCTCTATTACCTAAAAACCAATTTGAGTAGAATTATTTGTATTGACCAATCTTTTTTTTTCTGTTTCAGGTGAGCAACGAATTTGAATCTTTGGAGCTAAAATTTGGAGTTAAAAGTATAATCTGAATGAGTAAGTGAAGTTTTTTTTTTCAGTTCTGGGCTATTTTTGTAAAAAAAAAAAAGAAAGGATTTATTTTCATCAGTCGTTCGAAAATTTCAAAAATTTGAAATAGAATTTTACAGTTCAAAGACGTTGATCAAAAAATCGATTGGAAAATGAGCTTGAGCAGTGAGCACCATTAGCATTTGACTTATTTTTTGGTTATTTTCAGGAAAATTATCATTCTCCCAACCTCAGAGCCAAAAAAATAAACAACAATTAAACAAAGATGAGTATCTAGAAAAAAAATCAAAAATTATTCCACGCAGGGAGTCACCATAAACCTAACAAAAATAGGCTGTTTCCAAGCCTAAAAATAAAATCAAAAACCTTTGACTATATGAATTAAATTTTTTTTAAATTCGAATAATAATTACAACTTGACCAATAACAAAGTGTTCTTTGAACAGCGAAAATTTCCTTACCAAATAATAAATTGTATACCGATATTGAAATGTTTTCAGCGGAATTAATTTTTAAAAAAATTTTTATTGTATATTTTTCAACTAATATGGCATTTTTCGAAAAAAAGTTTACCGGCAAGAAAGATACAAACTTAAGAAAGAGTGAAATATGAAGCAGTAAAAAAACGAATGATTTTATTGTAATTTTCATTTGTCCTACTTTTCATAAAATTTCAGAAAAATCGAGAAACATTTCTATTTAAATTTTTAAACTATGTGATTGGCACAATTATGTACTTACTGTTGTGGTATAAAATTCAATTTATTTTTCAATTGAAATAATGAGAATTGGAAATCACATACTAACAAATTTTATTTTCATCTCTCTTTTACGTGGCTTCTTGCATCCAATATTTTAATAATTTTTCAATTTCAAATAAGGGCCTCAGTTGAATGATTTCCCATCCGTAAATATTTATTTTCTATCAATTATTAAAACCGGAAATTTCCATCCACTCGAATCTCTCTCAGCACGTAGATAACTATTATATTTTTGCACTCTACACAGGGTGTTCCAGGAATGGGCGTCCAAACTTTATTTTCTGATACAACAGGGTACCACTAAAAAAAAATTGAGATGAACATGTTGCCTATTTTGATAATTGAAGGGGCAAATTCAGGTTCTGAAAAAATTCATTAAAAAAATTATTTGACCATAGGGATGGATAAGACTTTGGAAATGGAACAGATTTTCATCTTGTGACTTTTTGCCTAATTTAAAAATTGAAGGAGCTACAAAAAATTTGTTCAAAAAAAATTCTAAAAAAATGAACCAACCAAGGGAATGGGGATAGTACGTTGAAAACTGAAAAATTGTTATGTACACTTTTTGCCTAACATCGAAAATGAAGGAGCTACAGCTCACTCGAAATGAATGGGCTTCAAAAATTTTTCAAGTTTTCCAAATTTTGCGCGACCCTTAGCCCATTCATTTTCGATGTTAAGCAAAAAATGTACATAAATTTTTTTCCAGTTTTCAACGTACTTTTTTGACAAACGATTTTTGAAGTTTTCTCCAATTCTATTGGTTAGCTTTGCACAAAAATGTTATGATTAAACCATCAGAACTGAGTGGTAAAAATTTATCAAAATTTTTGAAAAATATTTCTTCATCAATAAATCTTGGGAAACCCTCATTCTGTATCCAAACACGAGACAAACAAGGAAACTACGTACCAAACTAAGGTTTATATTACAAGCAACTCGATAGAAAACTAACGAGCTCTGTTTAGTATTACAAAGTGAAAGCAAAGCTGGCAAACCGATAAAAAATCATCCCATTTTCCCCCTTCAACGGCCGAAAATAAAACTGATAAAAATTTCTGCGCGAGAAAAAAGAAAGTACCACGTCAAGGTTAAAATTATTATACTTAAAAAAATCTCGAACCACCTTTTGGTACCAAATTAAAAGGGAAGAAGCCTATAGATGAGTTCCTTCGCCTGATTTTTTTCTCTCTCTCAAAAGAGCTATTTTTCATACAGATTTATAGGGTCGAGACGACGTTAGACGGCTGGAGGCGTAAAAACATACCCTGTATTCTCTATCCAGCGTTTACCGAACCATCTCGTACTTTTTTTCAACCTCTGTTAAATTTCTCGATAAATTATTCGTTGAAATTTTTTTTTCTCAAGTGTTGAAAAATTCTTTCAATGTCGTCGCCCGTAATATACTATTCGGGGTGAAATTATTCCGGTCGGTCGTAAAAACACGCCGAAGGGTATATGGAAAGATGTCGGTACCAAGGGCGGATGTTTACGCTGAAACGAATACTCGCCGGGAATTTAATTTACAGCTAAAATTATTCATTCATTGGAAAATATATTATAGAGGTTTTATTATGTTGTTATATCAAATGGGTGGGTTAATCGAGGGCACGTGTGATAATATTTGATATACGGTATTAAAAAAGGGACGCCGAAGACTTTTCTGGGTAAAAACCGCATCCCGGCCCAATTGAATGTGCGAGTGGGTGCGATGTATGCCGGCGGCTCGAAAAATACACACATAAATCCGCTTTGAATGTATCGATCGTCTCGCCGAAGCGCCAAAACCGAAAGGAATTATCTCCAAGTTGACTTTAAATCCGACGTACCGGTGAGACCGTCGTGGTGTCAAAATATACACCGAAGAATCCCCCCCTTTTCCGCCACCATCCCTCGACCAAAGGGGTTTATTACGATTAATTTCTTATATCAATTATGCGAGTGTGGCTGTCGCGAACTTAAATCCGCAGCCGGTTGCAATGGCGATTTAATATAAAAAAGTATGGTAAACTTACGCAATTGAAACTCAGCCTTGACAAAGGCGGTGAAAAATGAGCACAAAAAAGTTAAATAAGAAAAGTTTTTTAAAAACATTGTCGTTTAAAAAGTTCTCCTTAAAGGGGAAAAAACACCACGCGCGATATTTACGTAGAATTCAAAATAATAATGAGAGGACGAGGGAAAAAAAGAAAGCACCGAAGTATCCCGAATAGCTGCGACGAATAATCTCATTAAACATAAGGAATTTTTGTAAAATATAAAGACTCTGCTCGGAGACCTTCTTTAAATACGGTTCATTGTTTGGATTACCTTGGCGACGATGTCGCGGTTCGAGGGGGAAAAAGCTTAGAACCAGAAATTTCCTCCTCTGTAGGCATCGAATTGGAACGGTTTGAGTACCTGGCTCGTCGGTGCGCCACATTTTGACGGATAAATTTTCCGTACCCGCATATACGAGTAGACGATGTGTTTCCATCTCTGGATGCCATAAAGCGCAGGTATTCATCTACGTAAGTTGTTCGTATGTATAATCAATCAAAGTTAAACGTAAAGTTTTGCCCGAGGAACCTTTCGTGTTTGCAAATCACTTCGTCTGCGACTTAGGCGACGTCGTCGAGCCAAAATATTATCAGATTAACTTTACCTCTCTCCAATTAAAATACGTAAACCGTACGTAGAGGATTATTGAATACGCCAGCACACATTTTTCCACTTGCACACAAATTCCAAGACGTGTCAAAAAAGCTTTCTGCGGAAGCTTTTTCGATGGCTTTATAAAAAATTCCATCGCCGAAGATTTCCTAGTCGCTGAGGTAGATACATTGCAGACGTATAGTTTTCAAAATGACAAATCGCTAACACTCATCAGATTGTTTGCTTTAACTTACGATTAGATGTCATTGTATGGTTTAAGTTTTCACCTTGCATGTTGAACTGTCGGCGTCGTGAAATATTATCAAGTTTCGCTTTCCGGTTATGATGTAACTGTAATATCTTTGCCATACTATTTTAGCAAATATATTTCTGAATTATTCAACAGGCTTTTCCGGATTCTTCGCTGAAAAAATCTAACCCCAAGTTATAAAGTAGAGAAGAGCACTTACTGGTACATTTATTGTCTGCGATAACATTTATAAACTTTGAATGGTGGAAATATCACATCGAAGGGATAAGTTTTTCGAGCAGTTGATAAGATTAAGGAAATTATTTTTAACGCCGAATTTTTGTGCAGTGGTGTTGACGATGAGAAAGTTTCAACGAAATAGGGTCAAGTTTTTGTTTTTCCGAATTGGATGATTTTAGAAAAGGAAGAGAGGGGGGTTGGTTGGTTGGTTGGTTGCATTGTGATAGGTGTATTGGGTATGGGGTGTGGAAAGATGTGCGAAAATGATTATTTTATGGCGCCCCAGGAGTTGACTAATTATTCGTTCAAGATGAGTAACTAGTTCCTAGTTGATTTCAGATAAAGATGGTCTCCGGTGTAATTTAAATTCATGCAATAATTAAAGACGTAGGTTTACCTTTGAGAATTAAAAGCTTACGGTTCAATTATCTTTCGACATTGACCTAGTGCGAACAAGTTACGATGGAAATTAGCGGTGAGTGATTTTTTTCCCCCGAAGAGAGATGTTCATTTAGGAATTAACGCGCGGATTTGGATTTCTCGTTTGTTTATTTACTTATTCGTTGGATTACGAGGGTCGGGATGTCGGTGGGTGATTTTTTCGTGTAGTTTGGTGAATTTAATGGAATTGGTGGTTTAATTTTTTCTCGTGATATTTTTCGATTTTTTCGGAGCCGGAGCAGGAGCCAGAGGGACTTTTGTAAAAAAATGTCGGAGCCGGAGCTGGAGGGACTTTAGAAAACATCTTATATTTTTGTTTGAAATGGAGAAATGAAAAATGAACGCGTTTTTTGCTTTAAAGAAAAAATCTTAGAACATGGATATGTCAATAAGAATAAGATGCATTAATTGTTTTTTCAGTTGGAGCGTTAGTAGGAGAGTGCATAAAGGCATTTTCTCAAGTTACTGTGTTAACTCTGTTGCACAGATGAAGAGACCCTTTTTGGTTACCAAGAAGGTGGTGGAACACACTCAAATTTTTGATTCAACATAATGTCATTATGTCTAACTATCTTACTAATGTTTTCAAGTCTTGATTTAAAAACATCACACTAAAAACTTACTTAAACTACTTGATACAACATAATATCATTATGTGCTAATCTGAATTCTGAAATCATTTTTTTCAACTTTCTTCAAGGCTGACATAATGACTTTTAAAAATTCACGATTATTACATTTCTTGGCTTTTAGATTACTCAACTTTTTAATTTCTCTACTTTTTGATTGCTCAAATTCTCAACTTTTTGATTTCTCAATTTGTCATTCTTTTCAATTTACCGGGGTTTTAATTCATCAACTTTTCAATTCATTGACCTTCGACATTCCGATTTATCAAATTGACTTTCCGATTTATCGAATTGAGCCCAATTTATTGAATCAACTCCAATTTATCAAAATGACCATCAAAGCGACTTTTCAATTTATCGAATCAACTTACCAATTTATCGAATCAACTTTCAGATTTATCGAATCAACTTTCAGATTTATCGAATCGACTTTCCGATTTATCGAATCAACTCCAATTTATCAAAATGACCCTCTGTTTTATCGAATCAACTTTTTAATTTATTAAATCGACTATCCGATTTATTGAGGACTTTTTGACAGACTTTTCGACGACCGACTTTTCGACCGACTGACTTTTCGACCGACCGACTTTTTGAAATAATTTTTTCCAAGTTTCTTTGAGTCTAACATAATGTCATATGTCCTAATCGAAAAACGTTACGTTACTTTACATTACGTTACATGCACTAGCATTCCAACATAATATCATTATGTTATTATCTAAAATGAAATTTTTCTGTTTCTTCAAGTCTAACATTATATCATTATGTCGCCTTCATCTAAAATGAAATTTTTCCAAGTTTTTTCAAGTCTAACATATTGTTATGTCTCAATCTAAAAACGATCTTTCTAACTATCTTACTAATAAAATCCCATTATGTTTAGACTTGACAGCATCATATCATTATGTCTAGTTTTAACAACATCACATAACTACCACCCACAAGAGTTATGTTACAAAACCGGTGTTTATTGTGAAACTCTAATATCATTATATGTTCATCTAAAATGAATTTTTTCCAAGTTTTTTCAAGTCTAACATAATGCCATTATGTCTTGATCTAGAAAAAATTACGTTACACCTCCAGCGTTTCGTAACACCTCCAGCGTTTCGTTACACCTCCAGCATTATCGTTACACTTTCAAAATTTTACCCCCCAGCCCTAAGACATATCCATGTCAAAAATTCCGGAGCCGGAGTCGGAGCGGGACCACGTTGGAACTGCTCCGGCTCCTTGCTCCGGAGGTCCTTCTTCGGAGGTCCCTCCTTTGAATTTTAATTTTACTACAAGGAATTTTTCAGTTTTTCTTCCCTAAAAACTATCAATTGTTTTGCTTACGACAATAGTTAAAAATGACTTGTTTTTTGTTTTTCAAAAAGTAATGGTACTTTTATTTTCATGATAATTCTACAAAATTTTTGATTTTTCATCGTCGGAGGGCCCTCCTGAGCCTCCGGAGCCTTTTCAACCTTGCCGGAGCCGGAGCCAGAAGTACTTGGAAAAAATTTTCGGAGCCGGAGCTGGAGCCGGAGGCACCTTTTTAAAATTTTTTGGAGCCGGAGGCATTTTTAAAAAATTTTTGGAGCCGGAGGAACCAGACCCCTTCCTCCGGGATCCCTGTATTTTTGTTACTTTTTGAAATTTCTTCCAATTATTCATTGTGTTGGAAAGAAATTTCAAAAAACATATGTTGAAAAAATCTTCGAAATTTTGTAATTTTTTAGGTGACAAATTTTTTTAAACATTCTGTAAAATTTTTCCAACTATAAAATTGTTTCAAATTACAATTTTCTCAAAATTTTTCCAACCTGGATTCAGAAAAAAATCAAAATCATATTCCTCAAAATTTCTTCTACTTTGAAAATGTTTTCCAAAAATTTTGAAATTTTCTTTTTTTAACATTCATTTCAACTTTGTGTTTTTTTTAAATTTCTTATGAGTAAGTACCTGAATAATTGGAAAAAAATTTCAAGCCCATGAAATTGAAAAATAAGTGAAAAAAAAAAATCAAATTTGAGTATTTATTGATAAAAAAGTTATTAAAATTATGAATTGGGTTTCATTTTGAAAAAATCTTACGATTGAAGTTATGGAAGAAATTTCACCTTGAAAAAATGTGGACTCAAAAATTGGAAGAAATTTGGATTTAGATCGTTGGTTTCTCGTTTATAGTCTAGTTCTAGAATGGAATTTATATTGATTTTATATTTTTCTGGGTCAATTTTACCAAAATTGGTAGGTACTTGAAAATCTCAATCTTGAAAAAAAAAATTAATAGATGTCGGACTTCCCAAACTTCCTAGGGAAATCGCCGTTCGTGAAGAAGTGACTGCGGTGTTACAAAAAAGAATTCGAGGATATTATTCAAAACCAAAAATTGTGCCAAATGTCAGCAAAATATTTTCTAAAAATGCACCCGTGATTTAGTGAAAATTACCTATGCCTTGGTTTTAGACACCCCCACCTATTCAATTTCTCAGTTTGTGCTCTCATGTGTTAACATTATCGTTTGTGCTTACCTCTTTCTCTGAAAATGAATTTAGGCCATGGCGGAGTATAATTTGCAAGAATTATTTTCCTGTACATTTTAAATGAGTTCCAGTTCATATTCTGTATCTATGAAGGGCACAAACCGAGCACAATGAATTGGTTCAACTTTATCTCTCTTCTACCCTCTCTTCAATGGGTCGAGAATCTGAAATTGAGCTGAAAATATTGTAACTCAATTGAGAAAGCAAGAGCGGAAAATTTTCGAAAAAATTTCCAACAGCTCACTTCTTTCCATTTTCCTACCATCTCCGTCCCCGCCCACACCCCCCTCACGTCACGTCACCCGAAAAATTTTCCAAGGATAATTGAAGATAATTGCTCAATTTCTGAACCTGTTTTTTTTTTTTTTGGTCAAAAACATGAAAGAGATTTAACAAATTTTACCTGCCCCAAATAATCAGTGATCATATAGATATTAAAAAATTCTGACTAAAATCTTCATACTTCATTTTTTTCGTTTTTTGCCAATTGTAAATTAAATAGAAATTTCCTATTTTATACTGACAATGAATCTAAAAGGTCTCATTCATGCAAATTTTCTTCACTTCTAATTTTTTTCTAGTTTTTGTCAAACATTTGCCATTTTTGATAAAAATTGTTATCTATGACTTCGAAAAAAAAACGATGGTCTTCCAAGCATAAAATCAAAAAAAGAACTTAATTTTCCTGAAGAAGGAACCTCGTGTGATGTCTCATTTTTTACGTTTTTGGCCCAAATGACACCAAATCTGGACCAAACACATGAAAATAAAGACAGATTTTTTTACACAAGGTCTCTTCTTTCCGGCAGAGTCACTTATACTTATTTGAAGAAAAAAAATTAGTACTTAAAAAAAATTCTGTGATCCATTTTCATAAAATTTTTTAATTATTTTCAGTCACTTCTGTAAAATCATCGAATAAATAAGGCAAAAAGTAAACTAGTGTGGTATAAAAATTTGTCATTTTTTTCCTCTTCATACAAACGTATCCTCGCTCCCTTTGTCTGTAAACATGACTAAATCAATAAGTATAAACAGTAGGAACTCTTTTACACGCAAAAACCAAAACATACATCGATTCTATTTTTAGGGAAATCTAGAAAGGTAGTTTTATTTTCCACTTTTTAAAATATATCTATGTATTTTTCATTCTCGTTTCGTTATCAAATTTTAGAATTGATTTTTGTTTGCATGGCACTCTCCTAAATTAAATTCATTATTTCAATTTATATTTGAAAATTATCAAGCCAAGGCCTCGCTTAAATTTTTGAACAATTTTTATTCTCCATTTACCACAAATAAACTTTCTCTTTTCCCCAACCCATACTTTTGTACATTTTGGCAAATGGCTTACAAAGGTAAGTATTTTCCCATTTTCATATTTTCATTCCCTTTTCTCGCTATTTTCTTTTTCTTGTTTCTTCTTTTTCTATTTTTTTCCCCACGTTCGTACCACCGCTAAAGATCGTAGCTGCAAAGGATTTACAACGTTGTGAATTTTCAAAGGTGTACTATTTTTTTGGCGAGCTTTGTTGCGGTTGATGTTAAAAGCGGAGGCTTTAACACGCGTGTAATTCGTAACGGTATTTTGAATTGTTTCCTCATGATGCGAGTTTTGTTTCAAATTTTTTCGGGTGATCTGTTTTACTTCTATTTTTTTACTCGGTATACCTACTTTGGCAAAAACGTACCGAGATATCGACGCGATGCGGCGGTATTTTCCTTATTATTGGCTTTTTCCTTTCCATTCTAATCTATCTTTTATCGTGTTATTTTTTCTTCTCCCTTTTTTTTGTAGTGCCTGCTTTTGTTTTTTACTTATTCAATCTTTAAAATCTGTTTTTATTCGGCACCGTTTCTCCATTGATCGTTTCCTTTTTCTCTAACCGATGTTTTGTTGCTTTCGAGTGGATTTCTTTCGTTATTCAAGTGCTGTTTTCAATGTTACCGCATTAAGGTGGCTGAAGGGGTTTTGTTTGCGAGTCGAAGAAAAAAGTGTTTAAACGAGGCGATGATGTTGGTGTTTTTCGAATAATAAATTTTTCCAAATGATACTCGAATAGGGAAACGAATCTTTTGATGGCATACTTTGAAGATATCGAATTGAAAAAAAATCATGTCGATTTCTTATAATTTAAAATCCATCGTTTGTGAAAATCTACGTGGATTTTATAACAACTAAGGGTGATTTTTTCAAGGAGGAAGAGCGAGAAATTGAAATTAGGAGAGGCGCAGAAAATGAGCTAATTCTCCAAGTCTTAATCTTTTCAAATTCCATATCAACGAGTCGAAAATATTTCTAAAGGATTCTCAAATTATGAACAAAAAACCAGCCCGAGCTCTTTGTAGATTTAGCTGACTGCAAAACACGTAGGCGGGCACAACAAACCGTTGCTAATGCAGCAAAAAATCTCTCTTTTATGACTGGAGGAAGACGCATTGAGAAAAATTGAAGCTGACGTTCAGGTCATGATTGGTATACGTGGTTGAAAAAATTGCCCGTATGGTTGGATTTGAGGCTCCGGCATCAGCTTAGTTGGCAATACGATGTTTGCCAATTTGAAAAATAAAGTCGCCTTGGAAACACGTAATTCGAGCAACGTATTCGAAAAGTAAATATAAATTCCGTTAGTCAATGAGAAACTTACCTGCCACGTTTTGAATAATAAAGGTCAAACAATTCGTAATAGGTGTGCGGTTACCTATCGTGTTGATGAACAAATTTTATTTAATACGTCGTCGCAAAGCCACCGTCGGGCGTTTCGTTTCGAATCGACGGCGATGCTAAAAATTCAATTATTTTACCGCAAACACCTTACATACGTACACGTACGTGGCCGTAACGTATATTACTCGGGAATTTATATTCGTCGAGCAAATGTTTCAGCATGTAACGAGCTTCCTTTAGACGAGTAGAAAAGGCAAGCTGGAGGGATGTACTACTAAAAGTTTACCGTATGCTTTTTAATGGTGGTTTTGTGTCATCGAAAACAGCTGCGTAAATGTAACATATTTTTTGCTGCGCTGTCGCCGTGTGAAAAAAATTTCACCCCAATTAACCACTTGTATGGTGAAAGCACCCCCCGAAACCTCGATACCTCCTCGTACCTCCCCCCTCCCACGTCCAATGCTCGTCATAGCACTGCATGCTTCTCTGCATTTCATCGTTTCTCAGTTTGCTTTTTACCAAACTAGGTGGAAAATTTTCACCAACCGAGTTTTTCTTCCTCTTTGCCCGGTGCAATGTCGCGGAAATATCTTTCAAGTCAGAAATGTTTACATCGGCGTGTTTTTTTTCTCGTTTTCGTTTTCCCAAAGTCGCCCAGTGCGTTGCGTGAGTTAATTCGAACCCGAGCTATTTGAATCGAGTAGACGAGCTAGTTAATTATATGGTTATCAACGTCGCGTAAGGACAACACATGATAATGATACAGTTCATATTGTATTTTAATTATCATCAGAGTAAGTTGAACGAAGGCAAAGTGTGCTAGGAAACAGCCCATATGATTATGACGATCCGTTTCTATTTTGCATTGTCGATAATGTCTTGTTTCTTGGTATCGTTATTTTGTTTTGACGTTGAATTGGAGGGAGAGTTGAAAAATTGTCTTGGTTTTAGAAAATTGTCCTGTTTTTGGAAAAATTTCCAATTTTCCTCGGCTAATTGCAACGAATGGGTGTAAAAATGATGCAAAAAAATGGACGAAAAAATAACTATTTATTTACCTACTTTTTTGGGCATTGGTTTTATCAATTTTTTTTCACATCAACGGCCAAATTTACTCAAAATATGGATCAGGTTCAAAAATAAAAAGTGGTACGAAGGACTGAATCTCTCTTGTTCGACTCCTGAAAATCTTCAGGAACTCATCAATTCTTCATAAAACTCATTTTTTTAATTTCAATTATTTTCATCATTTTTTCAAACTTCAATAAATCTTTTTTTTCTCATTTTTCAGAATTTTCACTACTTTAGTGTTTTTTTTCTCTCCAGATAGGTATTTTTCAACTTCGATGATATTTTTTCTCAGCCCTGCAATTACTTCCATAAAATATTTTCTCACGGCCAATTTTTTTTTCACTTTGGCATTCAGCATTTTTATTTTTTCCGTTTTTTTTTTTTTTTTTACTCTCGACACTTTGTCTTAAAATTTTAATTTTTCGATTCCAATAAAAAAATTTCAGATCTGAAATTCCTTCAGATTTTTTTTCTGCTCCAAGATTTTGAAAAAAGTTTTTCATTTTACTAAAGTTTATTTCAGCTCCAAAATTTCTATATTTACTGACCTTTTTTTTTTCGCTTTCAATTCTAAAATTCCATTCTTTGACCTAAAATCTATGTAGCTACTTATATATCTTAATTGCTTGAAAGTAATAATCTTGAAATTTTTCCATTTGAAGTTGTTCGAAATTTTCCATTCTAAAAATTTTACAGTCGAAATGAAAAAAAAAAAAAAAATACCAACAAAAATTAAATAGAATTTATACCTACTGAGAAAAAAAATTTCAAGTTGAAGGTCTTGGACTGAAAATTGAAATTTTGAAAGTAATATAGATTTGAAGGCTTGCAATAGTCAAACCAGGAAGATTCGTTTTTCGCGCCATTTTTTCGTTTAATACTGTAAAATTTGTCGTAGTTTTTCAATAGTTCGGAGGAGTTGACGAAGCGAAGAGCAGATTATCAAACACGATTCAATTATTTTTCAAATGAAAGCATTAATTTCGAGGGAAATGAAAATGAAAATTCCATCAATAATGTTGATGTATTGGAAATCATTTTTTTACGGGAAGTATTAAAATCGTTGAAAGTTTGAAGAGCACATCCAAATTCAAAATTTAAAAGTTGAAAAAATCAGTTCTAGAGAATTTCTTCTGTGGAAAATATATCGTTAATAATCTGGTATTCCAAATTGAAAATTAATTAACTCAAGAATAAATTCAAAAAAAAGGAGAAGAAAAATAAATCAATTATTGAAATAACCTTTGCTCACTTGCCCTTCCCAAACTCTGAGATACACTTGAAGAAATTATTATTGAAATTAGAAATCGGGGAGGGGGGGAGGAGGTCCAGTCAATAAGAAGATGAGTCCACACCAAATTTTTCGATCACTGGTAGGTATAGTGACATCTTGATAGACTTGAATGAATTTGACTTGTGATGAAATATCGAAAAGTTATGGAAATGGTATTAAACCTTGAAACATCTCTGGAAAAAATTTTAGTCCTCCCAACTCAAATGTAGGTAAAACCTCTTCATTTTTTTTTGAAGCCTATGCTACCTGATCTGAAAGTTTGACAAAAAAATTCAATTATAGTATTTATTTAGGTAGGTACTTATGTACTTACCTGAAAAAAAGTTGAAAATTAAATTTTTCTTGAAATGAATGAAAATACTCACTTTTTCTGAAACGTCATTGGACACGATTTTTAGTAATTTTTTCCTAAAATTTTCAAGATTTCTGTCATGTGAAGAAATGACAACAGTGTTTTTAGAAGTCTCAAATTATTTTTTTCCTCAAGAAACAGAAAAATTTGTCAAAAATTTTAGATTTCAGCTTCTTTTTTCTCACATTTTCAGAAAAATCTCATATTCCTTCGGATCGCCAATAGTAAATTTTTCACTTTCATTTCGAAAACCTTCAAACATCGAAGAAAAAAATCAACAATGCGTCTTTGTTATTTTCACTAGTAATACACAGTAAGCAATTCGAGAGCTTACAGAACTACGCTCGAAGGAAAATTCAAAACGTTGATGGCGCAAAAAGGAAGTCGATAAAAGAAGCAACGAAACAGTGAAAAAAAATTAACCAAATTATGATTTTAAATACCATCAAAAGGTACTCAACTCTGTAATCCCGTTAATTTTAATTATCCTCCGTTAATGTGCTCGAGCAATGTATACAAATGCACGCAAAAGAAAAACCCCTGTCCCTTTACCCACCTACAAAACATTAAAAGTTTATTAGACTTTATTTTATATTGTAAAAAAAGTTAGTCGGCCACGTTGGTGCACACCTAGCTCAGCTAAAAAATACCGCCGGATGGCATGATCGAATCCTACCGTGAACTTTGAACACTTTTTTTTAAAAGCATCGAATATTAAAATCGCAATTCTTCTAATATTATTTTTCACGCTTTAAATTACAAACTAAGCTCGATTTCGGACCAAGGCATAAGATGAAATATTTCTTAAAGTAATTCGTACCTTAAAGTTAACAAAAAAAAACATCGAGACTAGATCAAGTATGAAAATCCTTTTACTCGAATCGAAAATGAAAAGACTCCCGTTAATGAAAATGAAAAACGATGAAAGAAATAGCGTCGGCTCTGTTAAAAATAATTATTTTATCGAGTAATGTCCGCCTATTATGGAATACATTTTTCCTACCTCCGGAACATTTTATCCTTTTGCAAATTAGATTCAAGCGTAAGAAGCGAGGCAACAAAAAAATAAGAGAAAACGTTCAGACATTTGTCTCGTAGACAGAAATATCACGGGAAACGATCACGAAATTGGAATTTGAAAAAAGGGTGCTTTTACAGAGTAAAAAGGTATGCGGGTGGCTTTCTCGTGTTATGTACCTACTCGGCTAGTGTTGGATTTTTTACATTTTTACCTCCTGCGATTTTTATCATTTTTAAATAGTACAGATTTTTCACCATCTTCTGATTATTTTTACCAAAAATGGGTTTTCGGCGATCTAAGTCCCGATTTATTCTGAGTGCAAATTTATTCTGATATGATTTTTTTTTCAATTTCTTCCATTTTAATATTTTTTTCAAAGTTGTATCCGGTTTTTAATTTTTTCAAGCTGTAGATTTTTGTTAATTTAAATTTTCTCAGTTTTACTTTTTAAATTTTTTTTCGATTGTTTAAAATTTTTAAAAATTTCTTCCTGTTATTCAGTTGGAAGAAATTTAATTTTTTTAAAAAAACTGGATGGAAAAATGGGAGTCTCTGAAAACATTTTTGAATTGAAAGAACTTCTAAAAAATATGTAATCGAAATTTTTTTTAAAATGTCAATAACTGAAAATTTTTGGAGAAAATCCGAAGTAACTAAGTGAAAAATTTGCAGTTGAAAAATTTTAAAATTGTAAAAATTTTGAGAGGTATTACAGATTACAAAATTTTAAAAAATAGTAAAAAGGAATCTGAAATTTTTTTAATGTTAGTTGAAAAATTTTGACAAAAACAGGTTAGAAAAAATTTTACATCCAGAAAAATTTGAAATTTAGAATGGAAGAAAATGAAAAAATTAAGTTGAAAAAATTTCAACTCGAAATAAAATTGGGCTTAGATCGTCGAAGACCCATTTTTGGCAAAAATAATTGAGATATAGATAGTGATTTTTCAATTTTTAAAAATCTTAATGCAGGTAAAGAAAATGAGATCAATCAAAAGAAAAATTATTGATTGATTTTGACTTCGGATCTTATACCTACATAGCAACTTACTTGATGAGTCGATTTCAACGAATGGTCCGCAGTCTTGTTTCAGGTTTCTGAAGAACCAAGATTTTTTGGTCCCTTTATGATTATGTTGCATAGACTCCAAAAGAATACCAAACGTATACAAAAACGTGTTCGTTTTATTTTACTTACTCATCAAGGTGAAGTTTATAGGTGTACAATGTGAAAACACTACTAATTTAATATTATATGTACTACCTTGATACAATATACGAGAGATATATACCTAGTAACGTAGTCCTATATGTACGAATTGTAGAGATACAAACCTACGAACCTACATACACACGAAGCACGTATCGTAACTTTTAAAGAGGATTCTCAAAAGGGTTGCAAATGCTCGACGTCTTCGCGATTGTATTTCCTAAAGGCGAATTATAACGCCATACGTAGCATCAGTGATAAGCTGTATCAAATATTTTTAGCACCGGAGTATCAAACATTTTATCGAATTATAGTATATTAGACGTGTCTCCGTTTTTCCTCGTTTTTATTTGTGTTGTTCTTGTTTCTTTTTTTTTATGGTTGTTTTCCCCTCCTCGTTGTCTTTTTCGTCGTGTATGAACGTACTCGAATGTTGAAAACAGAAACGAAAGGGTTAACGTTTTATGATCGTAAAAGACTCTTAAAACTGTTAATTCTTCCTCCTTGCGGAGTATTATACTTTTTTTCCCCATCTGACGTTTCGTTAAATTAATTGAATATTTTCACGAACGTCGAATACGTTCGAATTTATCCGTCGTATACAAATTTCCCGTATTTTAGGTTCTATTTTTTTGATTAAATTCATTCGAAGCGCGATCGAGTTCCCGTATTGTCAATCTGAACCGAGCCAAGTGAAGGATATTTATTTGAGTTGAAATTTTTCAAGAATTACGTAGGCGAGTTGTTTGTTTGGTTTTTCATTCGATAAATTATTCGTTATTTTGAAATTCGTTTTTGCGAGTTTTTTTCGAAATTAATATTTATCGAATAGAAATTGAAAATAAAGTTGCACTGAAAACAGATTCATTTTAAATGGATGTACTTATTCTCTATCGAAATGAGAAGGTCAGTTTAAATATTTTTAAATTTTCCAGTATATGGAAAAATTTCAGCTTAATTTAGTCAGAAGAGGTGAATTTTATTGTGTATAATTTTTAAAATTATTTTTAGTATTTTGAATGGAACATCAGTGTAAAATATTCCTTCATACCTACTGTTCAAAATTATTTTCTAACTTTGAAAATTATTGGGAAAATGAAGAATTTCCTCAAATCGAAATTTTTTGGTGAAAATATTGTCAGAAAAGTTTTTGTTGCGAGAGTCACATTTTCTGCGTTTTACAATTTTTTGTCTCGTTAACATCATTGTTTTATACCTATCTTGTTTCAAATTTTTAAATTATTCTAGAAAAAACCAATTTTGGGAATTTTTCGTTTTTTGAAGAGCATAAATTATGTACCTATAACTATTTCAAATAACAGTAAAGGAAACAGTTTTTGTCAAAATGACGGGAAAATTGTACGAAATGAAGAAGTATAATTACACGATTTGAAAGATAATTTTATCTTGTTTCAAACAAGTTGTTACGAAAATTTTCTAAAATTACTTCCTTCTCAAGTTATTTTGAAAAAAAAACCAATGATTAAAAGCCATAGACAAAAGTCGATTTTCAGTTCTTAAATTCCAGTCTCAAAATACTCTCATGTTCACACAAAAATCATCATTGGTACACTCCAAAAAAAAAATACAAAAATGGATAAATTTTATTAGAAAATCAATTACCTAATATTATTATTTTTAGAATAGATTTTACCAAATTTTATGAATTGGGACACGTTATCATTTTTTCGGATAAAATTTATCATTTGTTTTTTCAGTGTACATACGATTTTCGTTTTCTTTAAACTTTTCCATAAAAACGACCTTGAATTTGAAGAAAATATCTGTTTTTAAAGCACCTGAGAAAATATAAGATGCAGATATTTCAACACAAATGTATGATTTTCTGATTAGCTTGATATTCTGAAGGCAGTTTCTTAAGATTTTCAAAACATTATGATTTATAAGAGAGGTACCTAAGCCGGATTAACAGTAAAATTACGAGCTAGAAAAAATTTCAATCAAGTATTCAAGATGTCAGGGGTCATATTTCGAATTTGGGTACCAAAATTACTACAAATATTAAAATGGGTCAACTTGATCATGGTAAAAAGTTGAAATTTGATGTACCATCTAATTATTTCCAACCTCCCAGATTCCAAACTGTTCTAAAGCCATCAGAAAATTTCAAGGTTTTCCAGTTTTGAGAGAAAGCTCTTGAAAAGACTCTTCAATGAAGTTCAATCCAACACAAACATAGATTACCCTAGTTCCCTTAATTGGCAACCTTTTTGAACGAGTTGAACTTGATTTTTTAAAATTCATTATTATCGGTTCGAATTCAATTTTTATTTTTAGAGGTAAAATATTCTAAAAACTGAAAAATTATAATACCTGAAAAGTAAAATTTTGGGTAAGTAATTTTACTGGAATATGTAGGTATTTTCTACAGTTCCAACTTCCGAAGTCGATTGAATGAAATTTTTGTCCAATCCAGAATCATTGGCGATTTTTCTATTTTTTTCTTCTTCTTTTTTTTTTCCAAACAAATCTCATCTGAAGAAAAATATGAATCAGTATTTCCAGTGAAGTATTCTTTTTGGAAAATTTGATCTGAATTGGCGGAAAAGGTCACCTGAAGGTATTGAAAATCTAAATTTTTAGTAGGTTTTGAAGTTCACTGGGGAACAGACAACCTCCTTCCTCATCCTCTGTCTGGTCCCCTCTCCTTGCTCCGCCCTCTTTTCCCTTTCTCGTCTTCCATATCCTGCTCCTTGTCTCTTCCTTTGTAACTTTACTCAACAGGCAGGCTGATACCCATATTAGGTTAGGTTTGAGAGAGAGGGAGGAGTTGTGAGGTTAAATGGTCAAGGCTTAAGGAAGGGACGGTATGGGGCGGGACTCGGAGAAAAGAGGTAGGACCATGGGTGGGATCTGGGAAAGGGCACAGCAGGAGACTGGCTGATCTCAAGATGTCTTCACAGGAGGGTTGATACCTGGTTAGAGAACAGGAGGGGGTCATGAAGTGGGATGAGTGGGGTTTACGGAAGGGGAGGGCCGAGATAGGGCGGGTGGGTGGGGCTTGAGGAGAATGGAGGTGGAGCTATGGCTGATCCAGCCCTGGGCAGGGCGAGGCATGAGACAGGCTGATATCAAGGTACGTCTGTCATATACGATTCAAAGCTAAAAAAAATCCAGTATTTTCTGAAGGTTGCAGATTAACTCAAAACCACATCCAATCGAGATCAGAAAAAAAAATCGATTGCTAAAATAAGATTTCTGCTGGGTATAAAAATTCCGTAGGTAGATAAATCAAGAAGTACAAATATTGCTGAACAAATCCGAAAATCCCAAAAAAATTGTAAATTATTATTAGATAAAAATTTTAATGTTGAAAAAAAACACGTTATTTTTCCAACTTCCAATTGTTTTTCTTCCAAAACTTGTCACCCTCACTTCGCTAAGACTTACCTATTTTTTTATTAAAACAATAGCTGACTGTTTTCTAATCTTATGATTTTTTTTCCTTGACTGTGCTCCTCAGTTAATTATTCAAGAATTTGGCGAAGCAAGCTGGAAATTTTCTGAGGCTTGCATAGAGTTTAATTACGAAGGATTGTTTTCAGAGTAATTTTTTAAAATGTCTTCTGATTCCAATTCACTATCGAAATTTTTGACCTCAATCTTCATTTTCTTTTCAGTCATAGATACATTTAAAATAAAGGAACATGATAAGCAGTTTGCTATACACACACGCCAAGTTAATATTTACCTACTTACAATATACTTTCTTTTAGACAGTCTGAAATGTAAACTTTGTTGTCGACAAAAAGTTTCCCTTGTCTAATGCCAACAATTGTCTTAGATGTACATACTGGTAAAGATAACGGAAACTAGTATATTCAAATTGAAAATGACTTTAACAGGGAAGTTTCAAAGGGACACAGAGAGAGAAGGCTCGAGCAAAGGAAAGCCTCAGTTCGGTTTCGGTTAAGCAAATATCGCATAATACAATATCGAATATCTGTCACATTTCGTTAAAGGTGAAATCTTGGTCGTGTATAATGATGATTATACGAGGCCACTGTTACAACGAACCAGACGAAGAGCAGCCAACAAAGACAGATATCTAGAGGAAAGCGAAGAAGAGGACGAAATTGGCACGTCGAATGAGGTGGTATCGGTGTAGAAAATCGTGGCTCGAAACCCTAGAGGTCTTTGATTCTTTGCGTGCTCGGCTGATCCGATAGGACGACTACGATGACGCGGCTATTTAATAGCTCAAGCGGCGGAAAAGGTTGGGCGTGTATTTGATATGAAAATAATCTGTTTCTGCGAACGAAAATTTAATTAACTGAGAAGCTCGCAGAGATCTTACAAAGGCTGGTATGAGCAAGCCAACTTAGCCGATAGACAGATATGAAACATACGTGTTCTCGTCGTTGACACGTCTTAGCCAATTTTCTTCGTCGGTAACGTTGCCTTCGTTTCGCGAGCACATCCCGTATATTTTTTGAGCATCGGTAAAAAAAAAAGAGGGTTGGCAATTTTGGCGTCGGTAAGAGAGAGAGAGATACCTACATAAACTATCTACGATTAAATGTAAATTTTACTATCGACTGGGGGAAGTTTTCAGGGCGGGGGTAGTAAATCGTTATGTACGCTTTTACTTCGACGATTAAAAATAAATCCGTTTTATTTATTCAAAATGGAGATTAATTTTGTATATGATCGCAATATCAATCACCATTAAGATTCTAATCTAAGGCGTAATCTGCCAAAGAGGGTACCAGGTTATCGATCCTGGGTGAATTCTCAGCACAGTCAACTGCTACTGACTGGATTTATAACGGAAGGGTTTATCGCGCAGTGGTAGGTACAGGTACCTTTGAATGTTCATTAATATTATTTGAAATCTATAAGTGCCTAATTAAAAGCCAAAAGAATCCGTTTCCACTTCAGGGATGAGAATTGTAACTGAAACCGTTTCGAAATTAAATTTAATCCGTTAAAATAGGACAGAACCCGTAACAAAAACCGTAACCGATACTTGAAAATTTGTTATTGTAACTGTAACTGAATAATTATATTTTGGTTACGGTCAATTCTCACGCTTGATTTTTCTTTGATTTTCGAGTTGACTGCCCTTTACAACTCAAAAAAAAAAAAGTAATTGAAATTTTTGGTGCTTTTTTATTGCAAAAATTCTGAAATTATCTGACTGAAATCTGTATTTGTAATTGTAACTAATTTTTTAATGTACAATAGTCACAATGTCATTAACGCCCAATTATTTTTATTGCAATTCGTAAATTAGATTTTGATGACTCGAGCCTAAATTTATTCTGATTTCAAAGGTATTTTTTCAACTCGATATTTTTCAAGTTGCACTTACCTATTCAATTTTCAAGTTTCAACAATAAGTGAAGTTTTTCGAACTACAATTTTGTCAAAATGTTTCTAATTTTTCTCTCAATTTCAAAGGTATTTTATAAGTTTTATTCCAATTATTGATTTGAAAGAAATTTTGAAAAACATGAAGTTGAAATTTAAAAAATAATTCAAAGTTGAGGAAAAAGGTTGGATTTAGATAAGTATAAATTTTTGAGAAAAGTTTTCGGTAGACAAAGATTTGAAAAATGAAAAAATTGGGGAAGATTTAATGAAAAAAAATTATTATTGTTTTACGTTGATGGAAAGTTCTATCAAAATGTCATCTATCACCTCTTCCATTAAATACATCCACCTTTTCTCACACTGTGGCTTCAATCTTGTGAAATTTATGATTTATTTGAAATTTACGTCTACCAAAAACCAAAAACTCCCCCTGCTCATCTCTCTGAGCCAATGTTTATTGTGTTGGACCCCTTTACTATTCAGAAATACCCAATCTTGAAATTTCGAAAAATGGAGTCCCGAATTACCCTTCAAATCTTCTCCCTATCCCCTTCTATGGGATTTCACAATGGTCTCCTGAACTTGAAAAATTCCTTAGGGTGTATTTTCTCACAAAACTCTTTCAAAAAATTTGTCATTTACACCCAAAAAAGATAGCATCTGTCACCACTCTTTCATTTATTATTCGGTGAAGATCATCAAAAATCACTGGAAAAAAGTCATAAATTGCAGCACAGTAATCATAATCAATCAGTGGGGAAAATTTCATAGTAATCAAATGGTCAGAAAAATTTCAGAAAAATCAATGAAAATTCACTGAAAAGTCATTGAAACTATCCAGAAAATTCAGAAAAATTCACTGAAGATTGAAGAATTTCTATGATTTTCCCTGTGCTACAATTCTGTCCCTTTTTTCAGTGATTTTTTCTGATTCAAAATGAAAAATCGTACTTGATCAACAATTTGTGGAGCATTGCACGAGCGAACTCTGTAATTTCCACGAGAGTGCCGCGAAAAATGATATGGAATGTTCGGGCTCAACACAACGGGGGGGGGGGGGTGTCAGTCTTCATTTTATTTTTTTGGTAATGTAGCACCATTGAAACTCACATCGCTTAATATTTTTAAAAATCATTGACTCAGCAAAAAATGGCTCGAAAATTTTGAACTTTTGTCAGACTTTTCTAACCTTCCAAAATAATTTGCAAAAAAACAAGGAATTTTGATCTGCATCTGGCGAAAAACAAAAAAAAATTTTGAGCCCTCCATTCGAAAATACTTTTGCCAGGAGGTCAAAAAAATTTTCAGCATTTTTTTCTCATCAGAATTAGCCTATTGGGGTAAATTTTGTTTAAATTCATCTCTAGACTCCAAACACTATTTTACCTATCCTACTATATTTTTTCTTGAACTTATTTAACTTCGATTTTTTTTTTTTTTAAAAAAAGTGATAAAAATATGATATCGAAAAAAAATTAGAGTAGAAAGTAAAAACCATTTCTGGGATGGAGGGGTTTATCTGCCACTGAGAGATTATCAATGGGGGTGTGTGGGATTTGTCAAAATATGTTGATTATGGGCCCATTTTCAACAATATTCGGCAAAAACCTGTTACCTTTTATGGTTGGATTCACATTCTAAACGTGCTTTATTGACTAGACTAATATTGCCCTACGTCAAATTGCGTAACAATGCTGCGTGACAGTCTACACACTCGTCAATGTGTACAAAAGGGTGATTCTCCATTTTAGTAGTTTTTCGATTGTTTCTATATTTGCCTCCGCACATTCGTCGATTTATCGTCGTAGTTTCTAAACGTTAAAAAATTTAAACATGTGGGAAAATTACACGTATTGATGTAGTTTCCAGCTGATATTATTTTTTCAAGGTCGATTTTAGATTTTCAAGGTCATTATCGCAAGTCCTTAATTTATCGTTGCTCGAATATTTTCTATCAACTTTCAAAAAGTGCGTCAATCGAAAGACACGTGTCATTAGAGCTGCCTACTTTACCCCCTAAAATCATCGGATCTCGGTTAGGCAACTTGAATAACGTTCGTGTCGTATAAGTTGCCTACCTGTAATTCCAAACGTATACAGAAACGCCCATCTGATGATAGGGCGACGACCAACGTGACATTAGAGTCGTAATGGTTGCCTACTTTTTTTTACAAATGTAGGCTCTATTTCTACGATAAGGGTATCTAGCTAGTATCTGTTTTAGGTGTACCTAGCTTTAAATTTGACGTGAACTTTGTTTAACCATGTTTGCTAAGATATTTCGGGGTTTATTTTGGGGTACCTAGTGTTACATGTAATAAGATGCGTAGGCATATGTCAGCCGGTTAAATATCGTCCAAAAAGGGTAAACCTAACTAGGCGAGTAAATTGATAAACATTTAGAAAAATTCGTATGCCAGGATAATCAATCAAACGTGGCTGGAGGAAGTATACCAAGGGACGAGGAGGAGACGCATTAAAAAAGAAAATAAATCGGTTACACTGATTACCCGAATGCCCGCGTTAATGTACCGAACGAGAAAATTGTTAAAAGAAGGGAAGCGTAATTTGAAAAAAGTACCCATGTCCGTTATATCAATAATAGATATTGACAGGTGAATCTCGCATCCTGGCTGCGATATTCGCCATTCTATCTCTGCTCGGTTAATATCAAAATGGAAACCATACCGCCACCGCATGAATCCGGAAACCGAACTAACCGATCCGGCGATTATTACATAATCACCAAGTCCCCTCCTATCACCACCTCACCATTGCGATTATTGTTAGGCAATTTTATCCCAGAAATGCTAATCAGATTGTTTTTAATGTGTTGCAGATACTATTCTAGCTGCGCAAATTTGCAATAGATAACGTAATTGTACCCGTGAGGATGCAGGAGTTATGAGACAGTGGCCATCTTTTTCGGCTAGCCCATCAACTTCTTCAAATAAGATATCTTCTTCTTCAAATTTGTGCGAAGTTCGATATCCTTTCGGTGTTCAGAACGATTTGGGTCACGTTGTTCTTCGTGGTAGAAGTTTTGTAAGTTGGTTGTTTACATTGCTTTCACTTCTGTTTCTTTTTTTCCTTCTTCTTCTTTTCCGCAGACTTTGGTGTTGTAAACGTAAGGTTTGGAGTTTTTTCTTTCTCGGGTTTTAATGTGTTGATAAAAAAATAGGTATAGGAAGTGTCGAGTTACGTACGATAACCTGCTAGGTTGTTTCTTTGGGGATTTTATTTAGTTGCCGTTTACAAAATTTAACACAAGCTGAATAAACTGAGTAAATCGTGTTAACGGATCGTTAAGTAAATTTTCAAAAGCATTTTTGACTGCTTTCGCTCGTTTTCCGTGTTTACGTTTTTTTTTTTTTTTTTTTATGAATCAAAACGATGTCGTCTGATGTTTGAATTTTACGACGCGACGTGTTGTATTCATACGATAATTTCTTCAAATCTTTAAAAAAGTTTCACTTATTCCAAAAAAAAAAAAAAAAAAAAAAAAAAAAAACAAGAAAGAAATTGACAAATTAGGCATCTTCTTTTTAGTTAATGAAAAATGTCTCTATTTTAATCTGTAAAGTAGGTAAGTATAAGTAATGAAAAATAAGGGAATAGGGAAAAATGAAAAAAATATAACTTGAGCAGTAGACATGAAAAATGTTATTTTTCTTTAAATTAACTCAGTTTTATGAGTAAAATTTTGTTTTTGAGTTATGAAAATTACTGAATGAAATCTGAAAACTTTTCTACAGCCAAAAAATTCTTTTTTTTCTATAGAAATTGAAATCTGGGGTCAAATCTGACTTCAAAATCGGAGTACTTGTGCACCTCCAAGAATTCCAAACAAAAAAAGAAGAAAATTTCCAAAAATTAGTTTATCTGGATGAATTGAAAAAAAAAAAAATTATTCTGCTTCGGAACGAAAAATGATGAGGGTGATTTGTTTTGAATGCGGGAATTACAAAAAAATTGAGCTTCCTAGCCCAAAAAATGGTCCAATGACTCGAGTTAGGGAATTGGATCGATATCATAAATTTGTGTTTTTTCTGATATTTTCAATAGTTTTTGAAGTTTTCAGTGTGAATGAAATTTCATCTGAAAAAATTGAGTAGTTTCGAGATCAAAATTTTCACTCTATTTCATAGTCATTATGTTTTTCAGAAAATTCAAGTTTAAAATTTTTCTTTAAATCAAAAAATTGATGGCTGATATATTTTGAAAATTTTACCATTGAAAATACCTATATTTTTCGAAACTGAATTTTTAAAAAGAGGTAATGACCGACATATCGATTGCAAATTTTTAGCTGTGATACATTGGCTTGTCAGTTTTCTCTTACGTAGCTTTTTTACGAATAAAAACTCAAACATTGCTCAAAATATCAGAAAAAACACAAACTTGCAATATTTAAGCTCCCTGGTGGCCTGATAAGAATGGTGTCTGATAGAGAGAGCTTTGCTTCAAGAAAATGTAAAAACTCTCGAGACGCTTTTCTATTTAATTTTGGCCCAAAAAATTCAAATTTTACAGCAAATTTAACCAAAGAGAGAACTTTGCTTCTCGTAATAACTCAAATGCTTTTCTCACTAATTTTGGGTCAAAAGATTCAAGATTCAAATTTTACACCGAAAATCCATCTCGAATTTTGAACTTTTTTCTCAAATCAGTTTTTCGGGTCCTTTCTCAACTGTTCGAAAAAAAATGTCTCTAAACTCTAAATAAACCACAGATTTCTGTCCAGCAACTTCAAATTATTAACGAACAAAAATCTCGTTGTCTGGAAATTATGAAGGGCACAAGTATACATTACGCATGGTTCAAAAATATCCTCCGAACTCTAGAAGGTGATTTCTCAAGTGCTTTTCACTAAGCTGAAATTAAAAGCTGATTTCTCTCGAAAACGAAACCAAAATGCGTTTCTTATATATTTTTGGTCGGAGAATACGAATTTTACATCAAATTTGATCCATCTCGAATTATAATTTTTTCCACTTTTTTCCTAATACAGTTTTTTTGGCTTATTTCTCAGCTTTTAAAAAAATGGCTTCAAACTCAAAATCAACATTAAATCATCAAATTGCATCTTTTGGGTACCGTTTCAACACTTGTAAAGAAATTTTCGAGGTAGGTATTCTTCAAAACAAAATTACCAATTTTTTTCTAAATCTCAGTTATGTTTTTTTTAAACCTTCTCTAATGTTCATTAGGGCGGGTGTTTTTTTTTGGGGGGGGGGGGGAATGAATAATGAGGAGGATTTCCACTTCTACTTTTTTCATTTGTTGAAGTGCTTGCGTAACACATTTTGGTTAAATTTCCACATCACTTTTTAACCATTGAAATATTAAATTTTATAAATTGATTTTTTAGGGGTTCCCTAAAAATGAGTTCTTCAAATTGGCTTGTTTTTATAGAATATTCTTATAAAAATTAGATACCCTACCTGTGCTCTGAGTGTATTCAATTCATGCTCTAATTTTTTTTCTCTCTCTAAAAATGATCTTTTTCAAAAAATATTTTTTGATTTTCTCTTTTGTCGGTTGAAGCCAAAATCCACGAATACAAAGGTCTTCAAGTTTTCACTTTTTTCAGTAATTCCCCCCCCCCCCCAAAAAAAAAAAAAATCAAACATCCAATGTGTGATGAAGGTTTTTTTTCGAAAATAATTTGAATTTTTGTTCTGTTTTTATTTTTATTTGAGATTTTTGAATTTTTCTCTCTGTAAAAATTCGATCAACACAATGATATGAATCGATTAGGACGTTGATTAACATCGCTATTCGAATTTGATTTTTTTTTCAAAATATTAATTTTTTGACAAATCGTGCTTCCCTTCTTAAAAATTCTAAGTTCCTAGTAAAAGAGAAAAATCGTCTAATGATGGATTTCTTGTAGTAAATTTTCCATATTTTATGCAATTCAAATTCATTTTGCAATGCAATTCAATTCAACATACAAAATTTGGAGAAGGGATGCAGAGTTTTTCATTTTTCTTTTGATCGCATTGATTCACGTTGATTTGAACAGAAATGAGAACTATTATTTACGCTTCGTTTTTCCAAAAATAAGAAACAAATGCCACCTTCCTTTCAAAATTTGAATATTTTCATGAAACTCAAGTTGATTATATTTTGACCATTGGGAATTTTTTACCATGGTGGGCGTAAATCTATCAAATTTCGGAACCTTTTTAACAGTCCGTTTTCGTTTACATTAAATTAAAAATATACCGTTGTATAATATTGGAAATACGTTTAGATAAAAAAAAAAAAAAAAAAAAACGTCAATAACGTTCCACAACGCGACGGCGACGTAGGTAGATGTAGCATATTTTTATGAAATGAGAAGCGACACGATTCTAAAAGGTTTTTTTTTTTTTGAAAAAGCGTTTTGTCCTTATAACGTTTAATCGAATCATGTCGTTCAATATTCAACGTGGTTTCTAAACGTAGGTCTTTTTGTATGCGAGCGTGTGCTTTCTCCAAAGTCTTAAATATCGACGTTTTTATTCACTTAACCATAATTGGGGCATTGATGGTTAATATCGAAGATTTATTCGGCTATAAATTTCATCGAGTAATACCTGTTGAGAAAAGTCTGATTTATTACGAGTTACCTATAAATCAACCCAAACAAATGATTTTGTAAAGTTTCAACACACAAGTATCTGCAGACGATACGTTGAAAGAAAAAATATGCTGGTACGTTTCAAATATGGCAAATTTTCGTATACCTATAGAGATAGACCTACATTTGAAGTAAAGAATCACATTGTATAACTACGTAGATAAAGGGTATTTTCGAATAAGGAAACAAGCTGGGCAATTTTTATGACAAGATGACCCCCGATTATTCAAATTTTTCGACGATAAGTTGCGCATATTTTATTTAGTGACACGTGCAAATACGTTTTATTTATGAGACGACGATATATGGCGCGTATCGTTGCCTCCGCAACGTGTAGTTTCGTCCGATGATGATAATTTTATGTGGAAAGTTTTACCAGAAGAGGAAAAGCCGGCGGGAATTAGGTCTTATTTAGGCTCCCCGAGTGGTAATTTACGAGGTGTTGGATGCGAAGAAAAAATACGGTAAATTAACTAGTTAAACAACGGGCAATATTTTATATCTATTGTCGTAATAATTGCGGTATCGATTTCGGCGTACACGACTTCGTAACATGAATACTGCAATGTTGCCGAGGGGAGGAAATTAGAAATGCGTTCGGAACCCCGAAGAAATATTACTTTAACCTTTGAGAGAAAATTAACGTCCGTGTTCATTTCGTTGATGTGTTTTCCTTTCGGTATTCCATTCTTATATTGCGCATGAAATATGTAACACGTTTAATCCGCACCATGTAATGTTATTACCAGAATTGAGTTTTCTCGCACTTTTTCTCCGGCTACAATTCGTCGTCGTCGTCGGTTTAATCACGATAGATTGCGTTGGTCGAAGCTAAACAGAAAAATGTCGTGACAATTTTTTATATAAAAAACGATTTCGTAATTGAAACAGCTATTATCTAATGGAACTAGTTGGAAATTGTAATTCCCTAACGAAAAAATACCATATACCTTTAATTAAACGTTGATATACCGAGCTAAGGTTTGTAAAATTATCCCGCTGAATTTTAGATTACTCGGGTGATTTGTCGTGGAAAAACGTATGAGGAAAGGTATTTAATCTGTATTTTTGCCGATAGTCCAACGTAGTAATTTGAAAACTTCTATTTGCAAATTACTCCCAGGGATTGAAATTCTGTATATTTTACGATAGGTATTTAAGTACGAAAAATTGTCTATCATTCCCTTAAAATAGACAATTTAATCCAGGAGAAATGTACTTTGAATAAAAAAGAAAAATATTTTAATCGAAATTTTATTGCTGAAAAAGCTTCTATGATGTCCGGAGTCTGTGGTAAAAAGGCACCGCCCCCTAACCATATTGCTTTTTGAGGAGGGTGGATCCTTTGTGAAGGAGAAAATTGTTTTGCACGGAGATTTCTCAAATTCGGATAGACGAGGGTGTGGAGTTATATTACTCCCTCCTGTCAATTCTCAGTCGAAAAAATTGGCAAAGTCTTGGAGATATAAGGCAGGTCGACAAAATCTTGGAAACTTCGGCAAATTGAACAATTTTTAGAAATTTTGCAGCAAATAAAGAATTTAGCTTTTCCGAAATTTACTCTAAAATTACCTAGGCGCTTAGGCAAGGCACTCTCTAAAAAATCAACGAATTTTTTCTCATTTGAACTCATTTTTGATGTCTAAAAATCAAAGGGTACCCCCGGATAAGATAGGCGAATCGGCCCTAGAGCTACTTTTTGAAATTGACCATCGAACATTATTAAGGACCCCAAAAAATGATTTTAGGAATTTTTTTCAACTCCTCAACTCACTCCCCTTTACCCCCGCCCCCAAAAATAGCGAATTTTCGTCAAAAAATTCTATCTCGGAACCTAATGGACCAAAAATTCTGAAATTTTTGTGGTGTATACAGGGAGTGGTGGCCAATTTTTGAGAATTTTTTCAGATTTTTTGCACTGCCTTCTAGCCAAAATTCTACTTTGAAACTTTAAAATCGCCATAATTCTGAAACTAAAAGATCTGTTTTTTTTTTCCTTTTTGGCATAAATATAGTCCTACCATGGTACAATATAAAGATATTTTTTTCAGATTTTTCGAGTTGGTAGAACAGACCTAAAAATGCGATTTACTGTTCAAAACTACCAATGGCGAAATTGGTAGTTTTGATACGAATAATAAGGTACATCGTAAAAGGACCTCATGTACAAAATTTCAAGTGCTGAAATTCATTTCTCGAATTTTGGGAATGTTGAACCACTCAATCATTGCTATTTGGAGTTATGGTGATTGCATTATTTTCTGGAATTTTAAATTTTAACAGAAAAGAAACAACAGGAATCGACGGATCCAGCATACCTAAAAATGATCGTTTTTGGTCGTTTCTGTCGAAACCACAATTTCGGTTTGTTGAAACATTTTCAAAGTGTCGTTTCTCAAAGAAACGACGGATCCAACATATCTAAAAATGATGGTATTTAGTCATTTTTTCTAAAATAAAAAAGATTTGAGTTGAAGCCGTAATTTCAGATTGTTTAAAAATTTTCAAACTGTCGTTTTTCAAAGAAACGACGGGAAACGACGGATCCAACATACCTAAAAATAATTGTTTTTGTCGAAACCACAATTTTAGTTTGTTTAAAAAATTTCAAATTGTCGTTTTTCGAAGAAACGACAGGAAACGACAGATTTAACTTGCCTAAAAATGATCGTTTTTGTCGAAACTACAATTTCAGCGTGTTTAAAAAATTTCAAATTGTCGTTTTTCGAAGAAACGACAGGAAACGACGGGTCCAACATACCTAAAAATAATAGTTTTTGTCGAAACCACAATTTTAGTTTGTTTAAAAAATTTCAAATTGTCGTTTTTCGAAGAAACGACAGGAAACGACGGGTCCAACATACCTAAAAATAATAGTTTTTGTCGAAACCACAATTTTAGTTTGTTTAAAAAATTTCAAACTGTCGTTTTTCGAAGAAACGACAGGAAACGACGGATCCAACATACCTAAAAATAATTGTTTTTGTCGAAATCACAATTTTAGTTTGTTTAAGAAATTTCAAAGTGTCGTTTTTCAAAGAAACGACAGGAAACGACGGATCCAACATACCTAAAAATAATCATTTTTAGTCGTTTTTCTGAAATAAAGAAGATTTGAGTCGAAGTCGTAATATCAGTTTGGTGAAAAATTTTCAAACTGTTGTTATCAAAGAAACGGCAGGAAACGGCAATTTTAACAGAAGTGAAGGAGATTCTCTGGCCTTTGGCAAAATGATTACATCTAGTAATGTTGTATTCATGGGATGGTTTTATTAACAGTTTTGGTGCACTCCTTTACATTTTTTCGGTTTTTTGAAGTTTTCTGTAACAAAAAAAAACACTATACATACAAGCAAAGGACAATCACGGTGATGAAATTACTTTAAAAAAAAGGTGTGTTTTTTATGCAGAGTTTTTCAATTATTTGATATACATATTCGGTTTTGGATATTTGTTTGAACTAAGGGCCAAAAATTACAAAAATCCCCAAGTACAGAAATTTCAATGGAAAAATACCACATTTGTGATCAGCTGACCAAAATATCTCGATAAACACCATTTTCGCGATAGTTTTGTTCAATGTTTCAAAATTCACTTCAGGGATGTTTTTCGATGAAAAAAGTGAATTTCAGGACTTCAAGTAGAACGATCACAGAATTTGTGCAGCTGACTGCCTACCAGCGTAACTTCTCAAAAATGTTTTTAGTTTCAAAAAACTTTTCAGTTTTCAATCTCCTCATTGCAGGAAATGAGTGGGGTCCCATTTCGTGGTGAATGATTCTCCGGAAGGTGAAATCGTCATTTTTCAGAAAAGAAGGAGGAGAATGCCTAGATTTTAAGCAGGTGGCAATGGCAGTATACCCAAAAATAAAAGACTCATTTCTTTCCAAAAGTTGCTCTATATTTTGAGATTTCCTAGCTCCATTCTCTTTTGCCCCAAAAGGCTCAATTTTTTGAAGGTCTCTTCCTCTCCACTCTAATGACCTGATATAAGAATTTGCCTACTAAAATGAATTCAATTTTTTGGATAAAAAAATATCGTTACCTGTAAGAAATTACTTTTGAGATGCAATTACTGAAGCCAAGGCGTTGAATATTTTTCATTATGCAGATTTTGCAAATATATGTTCAGTATTCGTGAGAAAGCTTCGTTATTTGTACATTTGAGGTTGAAGATTTCTCAGTGGAGTTTGCATAAAAATATCATTACCGATGAAAAATTACTTTTGAGATGCAATTATTGAAGCCAAGGTGCTGAATATTTTTCATTATACAAATTTTGCAGATATGTGTTCACTATTTGTGAGAAAAATTCATTATTTATACATTCAAAGTTGGAGATTTCTCGGCGGAGGTATATTTATTCTTCAAGGAATTTGCGTTAGAATTAAATTGGATAGAGAATAGTACTTTAAGCACCAAGCATCGAATTGTTATAACAGCGTTCTATTATAAATCCTTAGGTCGTATCAAAGTCGAAAAACTAATTTTGTGGATTTCGAACGATCAAATTATCTTCTGGGAATCTCTTCACCTGATGTGAAATTTATTCAGTAAATTATGATAAAATTAGATAATAAGGTAAAAATCAAGACGATTGGCGTAGGTATTTGTAAAATTTATAGAATCGTCATCCGGCCATATTCGTTTTAAACGAATGTAGACATTTTATTTGAACGGTTGCTCTTTTAATGTATACGTTCTATCTGCTAGAGAAATTCTTTTACAATTTGTAACACATTAGAGTTCAAATCACGTTTACTTTTTTCTCTTTATATTTCAGCTTGTGTCTTATTTTTGGTGTTGTTCGCAGAATTTTTGCACGGCTAGATTCGCTAAATGGATTCGATTTTAGCGAAATAAAAATCTGAAAAAGAGACCAACAAAGATAAGTTTTTGCGGAATCCGAATTAAAACGTTAATAGGATTGGTATCTTTTGGTTTTCTTATTTAGAAATTTTTTTATTTCACAGTAACACGATTCGTTTGAAAATGATTTTGTTTTTCTGGTAACATTCTCTCCCTCCGCTGGATAAATTTATTGGACTATTGACCCATTTTGAAGATAAGATCCCGTGGTTGTATTTTTCTCTCTTTTTTGCGAAACCCAAATTGTTTGGTATTGTTTGGTAAAAGCATCTTCGTTTGGTTTGACGATGCTTTTGAAACGAGTTTGTGAAAGATTTCGCGATTAGTCTTTCACCAACAGAACGATGTAAGATGGATATTAGGCGACTGTTTCAAGCAACCCTTAGGGGGTTAGAGCGCACTTGGATGCGGTTATTGTAAATACGGTGCGTTCTTGAAAGATGTACGAGCAAAGCGGAGCATTTGCTTTGTTGTATGAATTTTTTTTTGACGTCGAGTCTCGTGACAGTGAAATTTCATATGCGTTTCAGGATGATCGTAATGATAACCAGAGCGTTGTGAAATGTCAGAAAGTACTATTTCCATACCAACGCGACGTGGGTAGTCCGTCGAAATTTTCAGAACAATCTAACAGGTATGTATAAGAGATTGGATTTTGATTTTAGTAAATTCAGCAGTTATGGTGGTAGTTTTAAGGAGAGGAGAAGGGAAGGGGTAATTTCAAAGAGAATATGGACTGGCTTTGCTCCGGAAAAATTCCTTACATAATGACACGATTTCAATTTTCGTTCGGAAAAATTCGGCTTAGGTATCGAGGTGGACATTTTTTAAAATTTGATGATAATTTTTTGAGAGAGGTAAAAAAGTCATATTTTCAGGTAAAAAATTTAAAAAAAAAAATCAATTTCAGTCTGAATTTTTTTTCTCTCTTTCCCCTGTCATTTTAATTCATCTGAAACCAGAAAAAAAATACATTCAAGCAAAATTTTTTTCTTGAAATATGAGACCAGTGGCCATATATCTCAAATTACGATTCGATGATCTCTGCCTTAAATCCCAACAATGCTAAAATTACTGTTCATTACATGCCATTCTTATTTTTCCAACACGTGTTTCCTTCGATTTGAATTTATCTTCTGTCACTACGCTGAAAAAATTTCAAGGGCCTTCTCATTCGGAAAAAAAATTGGTCCCACGTTTTATTCTTAACACGAAAACATAAATAAAAAGGTTAGAAAGATTTATAAATTAGATTCAATATGCACAACTTCAACTAATCTTGTTTCGGCGCGAATAATTTTCTTCGCAGTTTTGTACTTCAATTCCTGAGCGATTTGACAAAAAGTTTTGTTTTCATTTCGAACCAAGCCGCTATATCTTGCTATCTTATTGATCACCGGCGATAGAGCCGTTAAGAGATTTTTTCCTCCCGAAACGCGAAACATATTCAAGCATGAAATGTGTCGCACAAGATTGCCCTCGTTTATGAAATTCTCCAAAAGTTCCAAGTTTTAGGAAAAAATAAAACTTTTTGTTTATGCGGCAATCTCGAACGACGAGTCATGAAATCGCGCGAGATAGAAAATTGTTTCGCATCTATGTGCTTGAATTTTTTTTTTTTCCCATCGCGGGGTATTTTGTCTACGTAATATATTTACAAAATTATCCCGGATGGAGGTGAGTAAATCTATTATTTTTTCTTGCAGTCGCAGTACATCTGAAGATACAACGGTTGATGCTTTTGTATTAGAGAAAGCTATCAAGGAAAACGACGTTGTCAAAGTTAAACACTTTTTAATCGAACATCGTGGTAAATTTCAAGTAAGTTTTAGACAAAAATATTGGTTTATTATTTTTAAAAATCTTGAAATTTTTGTTTTCTTAATTTCTTTTTTCAAAGCTGAATTTATTTGTTCAGTAGGAAAAAGGTTTATCAATTTCAATATTCTGAAAATTATTGACGGCTCGATTACAAGTGGCTCCATCTATCCGATGTTGTTGCAACTACGTGCCGCTGGGGTGATACAATCATATAAAATACATTGGCTTATATGGGAGGAATAAAGTTTTTCGAATTTTTAAGAAAAACGGTGGGTCTACGTAAAATTTACCCATAATAAGAATTGACGTTGATGAAATTTCCTATCGATTGGTGCAAAAAGGGTTCACGGTCATTTTCCCGAAGCCTGAATCCCGAATGGACATTTTCCCGAATAGAACATTTCACGAAAAAAATTTTCACGAATCCCTTTTCCCGAATACCAAAATCCCGAATACACTTCTCGAATTACCTTTTTCCTGAATGCAGAAATTCCGAATAATTTTTTTCTCGAACGCAAAAATATCGAATACTTACACGATTTCTCGTGGGATTTGATTAGTTTTCGAAATTGGGGAAAATTATCTGTATTGAATGTCGAAGTCTATATGGGGTCGTTTGGTCTGAGATGTGGAACGACATACTTCAAATATTTTAAAATTCGTTTTCCAAGTTGTAAATCAGCGAGAGATGGGTATAAAATTTCATCTGAATTGGACAGTTGGTGGATTTTCATTTTCAAAAATTAATATCGATGCAGATTAGTGAACTTTTTCAGTTTGCAGTAGTCATAGGCGCACCCAGAAATAATTTAAGGGAGCTGAAAATTTGAGAAAAAATACGGGAAGGGGGTCAGAGTTAAAAATAAATTAGTCATTTTTCACTGATCATTCAGTAGTCAAAAATCATTAATTTGAAAGAAAATAAATAAAATACTGCCCGAGCGAAATTTTTAAAAAAAAATCTACTTTTTGAAAAGCAAAAAAGCAATTTTAACCGTTTTTCTCTACTCGGGAAACAAAGAATTCGGGATTTTGGTATTCGGGGAAAGGGATTCGTGAAAATTTTTTTCGTAAAATGTTCCATTCGGGAAAATGTCCGTTCGGGATTTAGGCTTCGGGAAAACGGTCCATAACCTGCAAAAAGTTTTGAATTTTGTTCAATAATAAACATTTTATGGGCATTTCTTTTTATTCGTTTTTTGCTCACGTCAGATTTAAATTAAATTAACTCAAAATTGAGATCGACAACACCAATTTTTCATTGCAGTAAGTTGTAGAGAATTTTATCCTCTTTCCAATGATGTATTGACGAGCTTAATCGCGTTAATATTCCAGCCGCTATTCACGTTTTAATGCGTTGAAACAGTTATCTTCATATTTGAAAACATCTGATTAGCTGATCCGTTATTTTCAAAAATGATGAATTTGTTTCAATGCATTAAACCGTGAATAGCGGCTGGAATATTAACGCGATTAAGCTCGTCGATACATCATTGGAAAGAGGATAAAATTCTCTACAACTTACTGCAATAAAAAATTGGTGTTGTCGATCTCGATTTTGAGTTATTTTAATTCAAAGTTGACATGAGCAAAAAACAAATTAAAAGAAATGTCCATAAAATGTTTATTTTTGAATGAAATTCAAAACTTTTTGCATCAATCGATAGGAAATTTTGTCGCCTTTAATTCTTCTCATGGGCACATTTCACAAAAACCCACCGTTTTCGATAAAAATCCGAAAAACCTCCTTTCTCCCATATAAGCCAATGTATTCTATCACCCCAGCGACTTTAGCGCTCCCCGTGAGCGTCGAGTTGTCAATTGATTTTTTCAATTTTTTTCATTTGAGTAGGTGTAATATTTTCATTACTTACTTCTAAACAGTTTTTCCGATTACTTATTGAGTTGAAAAAAATTTCAAAAAACATGATGCTGAAAATTTCTTTAAAAATTCAAAGTTGGAAAAACCTTGAATAAATTTTCAATTGAAAACTTTTCGTATAATTGAAAAAAAAAAGTTGAAAAAAATACATAAAAAAAAGTTGAAAAAAATACATAAAAAATTATTCAAAATAATTTTTTAGAGTGGAAAAACATTTTTAAAAATATGAAATTGTAAAATATTTGAAGAAATTGAAGCTGAAAATGTTAACGAATTTTTAGTATGTTTTTTTTTTCAACTTCTTGATACCTAAATAAGTAGAATTTCTCCCTGCTTATAAATTTTTTCTAACTTGGACATTTTTTCTCATTTTTTTCAGTTATGTCTTTTGAAAATTTGTCCAACTCTTTCAGATTTTACCTCGTTTCCTTTCCCTCATCCAGTTCCAAAGAGTTGAAAATGGGAAATAAGAGTAGACTCTTGAGGAAGAGTCAAACTTAATTGACTCCAACTCCCATTCCGGCTTGATTTCAGAATCAAGGTCATTAATTGACTCCGGGGTCAAGTAGGATTCAGGAATCAACTTTCTGGTCGACTCCTATTCCCTGGTTGAAAAATTTGAACTTGAAAATTTTTTTAGAATTAAATCGTCAAAACTCCATTTACATCAAAATTATGTGGAATCTACATTTGGAATTTAGATTTGGATATTTACTCAGGTTTACTCTGGAAAATTTTTTTCAAGGTCAAAGCAGCTTCTGGATCGTTGGCAAATCAGAGCAAAAAATATGAAAGTGAAAAAAATCTAAATTTTCCAAATTTTTAGAAAATTTAAATTTAATAGAATTTTTTATTGTAAAATTTTTAATAAGTATGGATACTTGAAAGAAATTTAGAATTGAAAAAAATTGAAAAACCTACACATTTAACGTGCTGTTTCCTTTGAGGTAAAAACTTCTGATCACAGATGAGTTCAAAATTCAAATGTATACCTAATAATTACCTTCTTCAGAAATGAATCAATGGAGATAAAACTTCATAAATTTTTATTGAAATGCCAATGCAACTAATTTTTTTTCAATTCTCTTTCTCATTTTCTTAACAATTGAAGATGTTTTCCCTAATTTTTCCCCTCATTTTCAGACCCTGCATAAAGAAACCTGACTAATATACGAAATCAACTTTTTTTTTAAAAAAAAAAAAGTTTTCTTCTGTATGGTTCTATAGAATTTTATAGAATTTCAAGCGATTTTGAAACCTTTTCGAGGGCCGACGACCAGCTCACGTAAAAATTCAGCTTTTTTACCATACGAATCCGCGAAAAAGTGAACAGTCCGAAATTGACAATTGACATAGGTACTAGTCGGGTTTCTTAGTGCAAGGCCACATATCGCTTTTTTAAAGCTCGGTTTTGCTCTTAAATGCAAATTTTTCTCAAGGACAAGAAAACTTCATCTTTTTTTTTAGCAAATCAGAGCAAAAAAAATTCATCTGTTGAATTGAATAATTATGTTTATTCGATAAAATATGATGACCTTGAACTTGCTTCCCGATATGAATTTTTGAAATAATTTGCCAACTTGTTTCGAAACCTTCAAAATTAGGTTTATACTACTTTATTATTCTGATGTCGATAAAATCACATAACCAGTTTGCCGTAAATCCTACAAAACATTGAAAATCTCTGCGTTATGTTGGCTTTGTCTTTTGAATGAATCCGGTATCTACCACAAAATTAATTTTTTGTCATTTTTTTGAACTACGATGATTTTTCTTTAGATTTGAAATTCAAATCATGTGAAATAACACATCTTGCCGATCATTTAACCCGAAGGAATCAGCTTACAGAAAAATCACTCCGCTGACATAGACCTTCTCAAATTGAAAAAAATCTTCATTAGATAACTTCGAATTCTACGTTCGAATGAAAAAATAAAGTGCTTCAAGGTGGTTTTTACAACAGATGGAAATTTCTTCTGAGCGACAAAAAACCACGCCGTCAAAGACAAAAAAATCACCCAGAATAAAATTACGACCGAAATATCGTGCTCGAACTGAAGCTAATGAATTTATCGGGTATATTCACAAAAGTGAAATAATCGAATTGCGCTTGTATTTTCCAGTTAAAAGAACCGCAAGATAGGAAACCGTTGGTGGAAAATGAAAATCAAGGACAAGAAACTACCCCATTGCTTTCAAGTGAAACAGAGAAGTAAGTAGACGATTATTGCGTAGAGCGTAGAATAAATTGCAGAATCGACACCCACCGTAGACGAAGCTCCATTAACTAAAGCGTTAAATTCGCTTCGGGATTTTTTTCTACGTACTGTCGCGTTTCCTCCAATATCTGAAATCGTTCGTTTCGATTCAAAACTCTTAATCTTTGTTGCGCGACGAAGCGAACGTAAATAATTGCTTTGAGAATTTCTCCTCGTATCCGGAATAGATCTGTCGCTAATCGAGATAATTTTCATGTCGTAGGACTGATAGGAAGAAAATTAATTCCGTTGTATATAACTATTCGTCAAGCTCGTCATCATCGACGTCGCTGTCGTCTTCGTCGCAGATCTCGACGGATCTGTCATCCGGCGAGGTTTCACCGGCCATATACACCAACGCTTTGCACGTAGCAGTCGAGTACGATGCTGTGGACGTAGTCAAACTACTCCTCAAGTACAGCATCGATCCAGAATCAAAAGGGTTATGCTCGGTTAACCAGTCAAATTATCTTAGTTTGTCTACCAAAATATTTGAAAATGTCGACAATAATTTTACCCTATCGGCGAACCGACCTAAATCGTCGGCTTCAGCGCAAGCCGCCGAAAATTCTACAATAACGATTCGTCAATATGTCGGAGACCCGTCTGGCGTACTTGGCGAAGAATCCAGCACTTCATCGAGGTCCGGAAGCAATAATTCTTCGACAAATAGAGTTTACTGCCCATTGCACTATTTACCAAAAAGTATTTCTTCGTCGTTGTTGTTGAAAAATTCGCCTGGTGGATTGCATCAGAGATCTCCGGCTCAGCATTCTCCTCAGAGGTATCCCGTATCGGCCAATAATTCCCCTCTGAGGTATTATACTACGAAGCCATCCATCGAGAAGGTTGAAATCAAAGAAGATAGCTGTGATGGAAAAGACTCAGGTGAGCTGACTCATATTAATAATTTTTTGTATCAAAACCGTCGCCCAATGTCCGAAAGAAATTCATATCAGCCTGAGGAAATTTCCAAAAAAAATCGTACCCAAGTGCCGAAGACTTTTTCAAAATCCGATTATTTTACTTGAGTCTGGTTTACGGATCTCCGTAGATTGGTGAGCGATTTTTTTTTTCAAAGTCCACATTCCGACGGTTTTTTTCAACTTCAAAATTTTTGGCGAGGTCGACATTTTTTACAAAATTTTTTTCAACTTGGAAATTTTTCTTAACGAGGTCTGAATTTTTTACGAAATTTCTTTTCAACTTCAATTGTGTTTGACGTGTTCTAAATACTTTTCCAAACTTTAGATTACAAGCCCAGGAGTGAGGTCAATTCTTCTTCAGGTCGAAAATTTTTCCCAGACAATTCAAAAAATTGTAACCTTGACAAAAAATTTGAAGTTTGGATAAGTATTTAGAACACGTCAAAAAAATTGAAGTTGATTAGAAATTTCGTAAAAAAATTTAGACGTCGTTGAGAAAAATTTTGAAGTTGAAAAAAATTCGTAAAAAATTTCGACCTCGTCAAGAAAAATTTTAAAGTTGAAAAAAATTTCGGTTGAAAAAAATTCGTAAAAAATTTAGACCTCGTCAAGAAAAATTTTGAAGTTTAAAAAAAATTTCGACGTCAAGAATTTTGAAGTTGAAAAAAAATTGCGTAAAAAATTTAGACCTCGTCAAGAAAAATTTTGAAGTTGGAAAAAAGTTTCGACCTCGTCAAGAAAAATTTCGAAGTTGAAAAAAATTTCGACCTCGTTAAGAAAAATTTTGAAGTTGAAAAAAAACCATCGGAATGTGGACTTTGAAAAAAAAACGCTCACCAACCTATGAAGATTCGTGAAACAGGCTCACGTGATTATTTTTTAAAGTAAAAAATCATAATTTGTTGGAGATAAAGTATCACACGTTTTAACAAAGTAATAAAAAAGTCAGATATGCGAAATACCCAACTATTTTTTTTCATCTAAATTATTCGAGATTTCCCCTTCTCGTATTCTTGTTAAAAAGAAAAATGATGTAGAATTTCATTCAATTACCCAACTACTCTTTTTCCTTTTAAAGCACATTTTCCACTACATTTTCGAGCCAACATTCTAATCTAACCTTCATTTTTATTTGATGAAATTAAAAACCCAGCCGAAGACGACGACCGGTAAAAATGAAAACTCTTTTACAACTACATAACACTTCCAGAATAGAGAAAAAAATATCGCACCGTTGAAAGAAAAACACCGACGAGGACGAGATTTAAACCGTTTTCTTTTTTTTCACGAGGAGTTTGTTTTGCTTCGATATTTTCATCATCGTCGTATGGTGGATTTTTTCATCTTGTACCACTTCGACTAATTCGAGGTACCGAGGGAGAAAGTATTCGGTGCGACGCCAAAGCCAAGCATTTTGCCTCAAAAGCGTTATTTTTTAATTTCATTAAATGACAATTTTTCACGTCTTTAAAGTTATCCTAATTTAGAGAAATATTGAAAAAATCTTGCAACGTTTTCAAAACCGTTGACAGCTTCTTTATAATTGAAATGATTTATACGAAAGGCGCCCGAAACTGAAGGCGAGAAACCTCCGTCAATGAAATTGGCTCTAAATGAAAAATGCCCGAACAAGATAAGTAAAGATGACTGTTATTTTGGATTTAAATCGAACACTTCGATGCTTAATTGTTGGTTTTATTGATATACGCGAGAGTCGAAGGAAGCGAAGTATTTTTATTAATAAAAACGTTATTTTACGATAGGAAATATCGAGATTTTTTTTTTTTCGTTCTTTCAAAATGTTCCTTTTTTCAGCTTTGACGATTTTGTCAAATGAAACGAAAGTATTGATTTTTCGAGCCAATTGCTTGTTATTATCGACTTACGAATATTTAAAAAAAAATTTTCGAGGCTAAAAATACTTTTAACAAAGTGGTTTTTGCAATTTTTATAGCGGGGTAATTCTTTCTATTTTTTCACTTTTCTCATTGAAGCACTTTTGAATATTATTTTCTTGAATTTAGTGTTTCTGTTATTTGTCGGAGACCTTCCCCTTTGATATTTCTTTTATCGCGTTGGCAACTTTTAAAATTTTTTTTGGATATTTTTGTGTCGAAAATTTTTTATAACAATGGGAAATTTAGTAATCCACGTACCTAAAAGTATTTTCATGGATATTTATTAGAAATGAAAAATTTATCATTATGTATCTGCAAAACATCAGTGATGTCAAACATCAATATTGAAAAAATGTCGTAAGTAAATGGCTCGACATTCGTCCCCGACGGTATATAACCGAAGTATTGTTTGGAAAAAATCAAGTTTTCATTTTTATAGCATATGTTGCTTTTTTTTTCAAAAAATAAGGAGGACAAAATTTGGTACACTTTTTTTGAAATTTCAAAAATTACTTTTTTGGGTTTTTGGACCAGCTTGAAGACAGTAATTATTTTTATGAATAATTGATCTTGGGTCCAGCTAGGGGAATGTTTGGGGAACCCATAGCATTTTTTGTTCCTTAGTTTTCCATAATTTTTTAATGCAAAAAATATCAAAAAGTGCCTTTTTTTGCTCTTCAAATTTGAAAAAAATTCACCCTCGCTTCGATCGATCACTATTTTAGTCATACCATTTTAAAATTCGATAATTTTTGACTAATTTTTCAGTCAAAAATCACCGATTTCTCAATAAATTTCCAATTAGTCAAAAAAATTAATAATTTTTGACTGGAAGATCAGTGAAAAACGACAATTTGAAATTGTCCCCCTTATTTTTCTCAAATTTTCAGCACCTCAAATTTCAAAAATCTGAAACCAGAGTTTCCCATTTCACACCAATTCTAGATTTAATTACTTTCCTTTTCAAACAAATATGATTTAAAACAACCTACTCACTAGGGTGGAGTGAAAAAAATCGATGGTCTTCGATTTTGCTCATTTTTAAATATGTTGTTCCTTTTGAGTTGAAACCTCCCCAAAAAAATTTTTGGCCCCCTAGGTCACTCTGGAGGGGAGCTAGGGGGTCTCAAAGAGGGGTCATTTTAGAAAAAACGCGGTTTTTCGCGTTTTTGACCCCGAAAACCCCCCCAAACAAAACTTGTTACGTCGGTTTCTAGGTGCGATTTGAGATTCTGCGTCGATCTGTGCAATCGGTTTTTCGATTTGAAGCCATCTTCCTTTCCCCACCCTCGCTTTTACATGTGCAGATTTGTGTTTTTTGAGTATCATAAAATCGTTTTTCGCGTTTTATGCAAAAACTAAGCTTCCTACGAAAAAAGTGTAATGACCAGGGAGCGGATTTTAATGTAAATACATGTTTTTCTGTTTTGAGTAAGAATCCGCATATGTAAGCTATTTTTACGTTTCAAGTCTTTCTGAGCAAAATGAGCCATATTTGTTACCGCATATTTTCCATATTTTCCCTCTAAACGCATTATTTTGCATATTTTGGCCATTTTTAGCACATATTTTACTGTTTTAGAGCATATTTTCTCCATTTCCTCATTTTTAGTGCATATTTTGGTAATTTCCAGTAATTTCATTTTTGAAAATCGAAAAAATACACATTTTAAAAATATTTTTCACACATGCGTTGAAAAAAAATGATTTTTTTTTTACTTCAGAGTTGAAAAAAAAATCATATTTTTTCATCCAGATCTTCAACCTTCGTTCTCTGCGTCTGATTTTGCCAAAATTTTGTGATTTTTACTCGTTTAATTAAATAAATGGTTTGATCGATCGTTTTTATCCCATTCTCAGCCTTTAAAGGTTAGAACTAGGTTCAGCTCTTTACGCCCTTTAAATAGACACCCATATCATTATCGCATATTTTTACGTTTTTAGCGCATATTTTGCCCATTTTAACCGCATTTTTATCCGCTCCCTGGTAATGACCAATTTTGTAGAGCGTGAAATTTGCCACCTAGTACATGTAGTAATATTTATGTCGACTCGATATTACGAAAAAAAAGCAAAGAAAACGAAAATTTCACAGCTTATAATTGCAAAAAAAAAAAATGAAAAACAAACAATTTTTACACGTGAAGGTATGAAATACATTGGTTCACTTTTAGATTGGAATAATTTAATACACATTGCTATAAATTTTATAGTAGGTACCAAATATGTATTAAATTATTCCAATCTAAAAATGAACCAATGTATTTCATACCTTCACGTGTAAAAATTGTTTGTTTTTCATTTTTTTTTTTTTGCAATTATAAGCTGTGAAATTTTCGTTTTCTTTATTTTTTTTTCGTAATATCGAGTCGACATAAATATTACTACATGTACTAGGTGGCAAATTTCACGCTTTACAAAATTGGTCATTACACTTTTTTCGTAGGAAGCTTAGTTTTTGCATAAAACGCGAAAAACGATTTTATGATACTCAAAAAACACAAATCTGCACATGTAAAAGCGAGGGTGGGGAAAGGAAGATGGCTTCAAATTGAAAAACCGATTGCACAGATCGACGCAGAATCTCAAATCGCACCTAGAAACCGACGTAACAAGTTTTGTTGGGGGGGGTTTTCGGGGTCAAAAACGCGAAAAACCGCGTTTTTTTCGAAAATGACCCCTCTTTGAGACCCTCTAGCTCCCCTCCAGAGTGACCTAGGGGGCTAAAAATTTTTTTGGGGAGGTTTCAACTCAAAAGGAACAACATATTTAAAAATGAGCAAAAATCGAAGACTATCGATTTTTTTCACTCCACCCTACTACTCACCCTCCAAATTCCCCAGATCATTTAACAATACTCATGTTTGAATTTCATTTCGAAAAAAAAAAAGATCAACGAGTGATGTCGAGAGTCTCCCTGGGAGACGTGTGCTAATCGGCGCCGTTTATTTCGTCAACATAAATAACAACGTCCCCGGAGGTCGACCTCAATGGCAGGCCGAAACTTCCACCGAGAACTGCGTAAAATCACTCGAGCGACCGAAGACAAACTTTTAAATAAAATTCGAGGTATAAATAAATTTAAAAAATATCACGACCATATCCCCATATCCCTTACGGAGGAAAAAACTCATACGACACGATGCAAGTTTAAACGAAATTTCCTCGTCGATGGCTTGCTTTTTCGCATTTTCGGATCCAAAATCTTCTGGGGGTTTACGTTTCGGTTTCTCGCAGTCGAGAGAATAAAACAGCGAATTTATTTTTTTGTCTTATGTTACGCATACAATCAGGATTTGGCAGTCTGGTTAAAATCGAAACTGACATTTAGACGTGAATTAATCTCATAGCTAGATTGGGTTTACGATATGGCGACGGCGAAGTACCATCTGTGAATTAATTTACCTTTAAAAGAGCTGTAATTCGTGACTGGAATGTGTAGAACATTGATACAATTAATTTACACCGCTGGTACAGTACGAGAAAGGAAAGGCCAGAGAGAAACGGAAATTTGAGTGTCTGATAAATGCTTGTCTAATGAAGAAGTCACATCAAACTTATAGGGTTGTTATAGGTATAAGACAGAAGGATAGGTAAGGTACGCGTATCGGGAGCTAAGAATTTAACACGACTTGCCCATTAATATAACCTTCAACCGCGGTTCCAATAACCTTACCAGGTTAGAAATCCTTTTCAGACAACTAATACCTTTCACTGTTACAATAGATGTTTGGCGGCGGATAAATTATGTTTTCGAATTAATAGACGGGCTTCTTCCGGGACACATTTCAGCCCGAAAATGGAAATTTATGATTTTCTAGGAAGCACGTTCGCGTATTTTTTTTTCTGTTCCAGGGACCAAAATTCCGCCGTCTTCGGTATCGTCGGTGCAACCAATCGAGGTACCAGATCAGATCACTGTATCGGTACCAAGACGGGTCAGCTGGGTTTCACGTAGCACCCCGGCCAGCTGCTCGCAGACTGATCGCCGAAAAAGAATACCTTTTAAGCATTTAACCAGGCAGCGTTCTTTTTCGTTGGAATCGCAAACGACGACGGTGCCGAAGAGTACGAGTTTAGAGATAAGTCGTAAATGCGTTTCGTTGAAATCAAGCCCTTTAATTTCTGCTCACCATGTTTCTACGCTTCCGGCATCTTTTTCTATGAAATCGTCTATTAGTAGTTCTCCCCTTGGTGTTCAAAAACAGTCGACTCCCGAAAGGAGTATCATGGCTGAATTGAGACGCAGTAGTGAAATTTTTAAAAGCATTTTGTTGAATTTATCCATCAAAGAAAACGATTCTGTGTTGGAGGTTGTGCATTCGTCGACGTCGTCCATTGTCGATAATGATGTGGATGTTGATAATCTGATGGCATCCCATAAACAACATTGTTTGGAAAATTATCGATATTTCGGTGATACCAGTTCGTCTTCGTCGACGTCATCTACGTTCTCGTCCAGATCATCGTCACCTGATCGGAGCAGCTTTTGTGAGTCTGAACTGGATGAAGGCGAGAAATATTGCAAAGGGATACATGATATGGAATCGGTCACCTATTTGAAAGTCAATTCGAATATACCTCCTAGTAAACTCGGGGAAATGAATGAAACTTATGGAAGAAATTACTTGTACGGATTGCCTCCTCTTTTTTTAGCTGTCGTCAGAGGTAATGCCATTGTCACAGGGTTACTCATGAAGTACGGAGCGAATGCAAATTTTCAGGTCAGTGTCAATTTTTTCTAGCTGTAATTTAATTAAGTATTTCTGTAAATATGTATTCGAATTAGGAGCTGAAAACAATTCCAATAAAAAAATCCTTTATGGATTTCTATTTTTCTTTTTCATTCGCATCAAAATTGAATACATCAAGACCCTACAGAAATTCCATGAATCGTCTGCCAAACTTTTTTTTTGGATATAACTGTGTGCCATTAAAAAAAACCTTGGAGATGAACATATTGCCGATCCTAAAAAGTGAAGGGACAAATGCGGCTCCTAAAAAAATCGCCTTAAAATTTTTTCAGTTATGAAAATGGATAGGTAATGGTTTGAAAATAAGATACCTACATTTTCATTTTATGACTTTTTTCACAACTTCAAAATTAATGAGGCTATCAAAAAAAAATCTAAAATAAATAAAGTAACTAAGAGAATGGATACTCAATTGAAAACTGACAAAATTTGATCATAACAGATAACTCAAAACAAATGGGTTCCAAAAAAATTAAAAATTTTCTCAATTTTCAATGACCCATATCACTTTATTTTTTATTTTAGGGTTAAAAGTATGCAGAAAAACTATTCAGGTTTTAAGTAGTATCCATTCCCTTGTTCAGTTTATTTTTTAATAATTTTTTGATTTTTTTTTAGTAGTTCCTTCAATTTTAAAATAATCCAAAAAACCGTAAAGTAATTTATTCAGTTTTAAAACTACCATTCATTCCCATAAGTAGATGTTTGAAAAAAAAAAATACCTAATTTTCTCAAGAACAGCACCGACCCTTTTAATTTTCAAGATAGATAACTTGTTTATTTCAGTTTTTTTTTTTTTTAATGGTATCCGGTTATGTTCAAGAAAATGAATTTGACAGACGATTTACGGAGCACCCTGTAGAAATTAGAGATGAAGGGTAAGAAAGAAATTAATGAGCTTGAACCGATTTAGCATAAAATTTAAGATTTTTAGGCATTTCTCTTTCCCCTCAAAAGTTTCAAAAATTAATTTTTTTTCTCATTGGTGGACTCAGACAGCTTAAACCATTCTAAAGCTTTTAACAACTCGACAAAAATTGAAAATTTTCTCATACTTACTTCAGAAATTTTTAAAAATTCATTTCAAAAATGACCCAAAATGGATCATTTGCCAAAAAATTTTAAAATTGGGATAATTTTTTCCATAACCTGAACAATTTTTCAAAAAATTAAAGAATTTTTCAATTTGAGAATAAAAAACTAGACAGCTTAATTTATTGAAACCCGTCTTGGTTTTTTTTAAATGGAATTTTTCAAAAATATACATTTTACCAGCAAATTGGACGTTTTTCAAAGCTCGTAGAATTTTACAAGATTTTGACAGTTTTTTGAAACTTGCACGATTTTCTAAACCTTGAACGAAATTTTTGGGATTGTCTGTCTTTTCACAATCTAGATTATAGTTATTAAATGAAAAAAAAAACACACAATTTTCTAAAAAAAAATGAACAATTTCTCAAAACTTGGACTTTCTATCATACCATGAATAATTTTTCAAAAATTGAGAAATTTTCCAGGTTGAGGAAAGAGTTTCTAAAAACTGACTGGAGAATTCTCTAAAATTTACTCACAGAATTTCCCACAACTTTGGCAATGGTATAAAATTGAAATAATTTTCGGAAAATCGGAAGCTATTTCAATAATGAGAGATTTTTTTGGATAAAATATATTTTTCTTAACTTAGAAGCATTTTTATGAATTGGACGGTTTTTAAAACGTGACTAATTATGTTTAATATTGTTACAAAACACTAAAACATGAACGTTGTGAATGAATGTTTGGATAATATTCTGGAAAATTTCAACGATTTTCTGAAAAAAAATTAACAAGTAAACTGAATTTTTGAAAAATTTCTCATTATGGTCATTATGGCCTTAAAGCCCTTTCTTTTCTCTCAAATTTCACTTTTATGCGAAAAATACCACAAAAATTACGATTTTTTTTACAAAATTTTGGAAAGAATGAGCTGTAACTTTATTTTTTTTTGTTGCGAAAACTTTGATGATAATTTTTGATAACGACTTGTTTTCAAATAAGAGGATTTTTTATAAATTGGAAACAGAATTTGAGATGAAAAAAATCTTCTAAAAATATGGAGCATTAGGCACTTCGAAAGTCGGGGAAAACTTCAAACTTTGAAATCATTTATTGAATTATTCTGCCTACCTGCCTTGTAACATTTGTTTATGATTTCTTAACCACTTTTCATATTTGTAATATTTTATTCGCTTGCTGACTGATTTTTTTTTTGAAAGATCAAGAGTCAATAATAAAGAAGTTTTTATTTACTGATGATCGAGGGAAGGGGATGTAAAAAATTTCCAAGAATAAAAATTCAAAGTAATCCTATGTCATTTATTTTGAAATGTCATCAAAAAGAAATAAATAAAAAGAAAGAATCTGCATAAAGAAAAGAAAAAGGAGCAAATTGCGAATTTCATTTTCAAATTTCCCCAAACTATTCAGATTGAAAACACTGGTGCCTAGTATGAATTACTGAAAAAATTCATCAACATTTTCATGATGAACACTCCTTTTACAAGTCCATCCATGTCCTTTTATAAGACTGAAAGAATCGAAAGGCAGGACTTCTGCAACCTACTAAACATCTGTGTAAATAAGGTTGCGATATTAGACTTTCCAAGGTAAATAAAAGAAGTCCACTTTTTTCGGCAGGCGTTAGGCAGGCAACTTATCAAGCTTTGGTGTAAAAAGAACTGCAATGGCTTGATAATTGACGTTGGAATGTTCAAGCATAAAAATTCGATCCAAATTTCGCCATAAAAATTGAGTTATATAGTCCATCCAGGTTCAAGCTGCCGACATTATTCAAATGAAAATAAAATTAGGTGTAGCGTAGCTACTTTCCTCTTACTTACCCCTTTTTTCATTCGACCTATATTTTTTCCTGGCCGTCTCGTTGTTTCTTATTTCGCTATACAATTTCATCGTGTAATCCGGAGCGAGAGACGACGTCGGTGGCTACGCTATAAAAAAAAATAAGTCTAGCTGGCGTTAAAATTTAATTAAGCTGTAATAAAATTTACCCTTTTGCGGTGTTTCTTTTATACATACCGCGTGTCATTTAAAATCGCTATCCAATTTCAGGATACTTTTGGAAATACTCCTTTACATTTAGCTATGTGTCAGTCTAATATCCCGTGGGAATGTGTACTCGATTTACTGGAAAATGGAGCTCGAATTTGTTTAGCGAATCACCGAGGAATACGTCCGGTGGATCTAACCTCAAAACCAATCTTACAACGGCTTCAGTCACATATCGTAGACAGTTGTTGGCTCAGCATTACGGAACCCAGTCACCAGCATCAAGGTGCCTTTGTTTTTTCCCTCAGTTTGTATCTACTACAATGTGACACACGTGCTTTTGCAACCTCATTGTCTTTATTTTTCACTTCGCAGTTACCGTAACGTCGTCGAATGTCAAGTCGGCTGTTACTCCGGGATGCATATTGAGGAAGCTGCGTTCGAATCCGGGTGAATCGGTTGAAGAAGGTGCCAGCGTCGATTCAGCTGGATTATCACCCAGTGGTTCGGTCAAGAGTAAAAGCAGTATTCGTAGTTTGGAGATTTCCAAGAAGGTGAGTCACGTTTTGTGTATTCTATTTGTAGGAATCTGCGTAATCTTGGGTAATGCGACGTTTCATAAGGATTTAAACTCTTAGTTTAGAGTTTGCCGACGTATTAACGATGCAATTTTCTCTATTTCGCTATGTTACCGCCAAAAGTTAAATGGATGGTGAACTTTTCAATCGAAATGGATTTCATTGCGGTAAAAACTTGCTTAAATGGCTTTATTTTAGAAAGAATGTCGAGCGAATGTAATTTTCCAGTCGAGGTTATTTTGATGGTGTTAGACTTTCTTTAAAAATTGCGCGATTGAGTTGGATTGGCTTCAAAATGGCCTCACTGAGGAAAGTAAGGAAATCTTCGGTCGAAAATAGATGCATGGCTTATAAAAATGATGAAAAATGGATATTTTTATGCTTTAGACGCAGTATTTCAAAAAACTTTCGCTTTTGGGCAACATTTGCACCAAAAACATGCCATTTTTACAATTTTTTTAAAAATCGCATAATGCGTTGTTTTTCCAATTTCTATTTTTTTTTTACGAATGTTGAGCCCTTTAATGAGAAAATTCGAAGAAAGTAGCTTTAGTTTTAGAAATTTTATGCCCCTTCTCCCAGCACGTCAATAAAACCATTGAATGGTTCTGCCTCTGTCATCTGTTTGAGTCAAGATTAGAAATTAATACATTTTTTTAGATTAATAATCCTTATAGAGGATTACTAGTGTTGTGTGCGAATCAGAATTGGCCAAAACTGGGTAAAAAGTCTGGCCAGATATAAAGGGGGAATTTGGCACTGGCTCCAATTTTGGACCCCACTCCCGTAAATGATGTCACGTGATGTAAAAAGTGCAGAAACGATTTTTGAACCCCCTTCCCCTTCTTTTCGGTGGTATGGCCATTTTATTGCATCATTTTCAAGAATAAGTAGATATTTAATTTGAATGGAAGTGAAAGAAAAATTTTGTTTTTTTTTTACACAAAATTACATCTTTTAGAGATATATTTAATATCGGTACCTAGTTTTTTCATCAATTTTGGTGCACTTCCTGCTTCATGAGGTTTTGACCATTTTAAATAATTTTCCAAGTTTAAACAGAGCTTGCTTTTTATGAAAAATTCCCCAAAAATGTGTACACATGGAGCCACCTCACGTATTCATTTTTGGTGATCGAAAAATTGAAAAAACTGACATTTTCGTGTTTAGGAAATCGAAATACGTCGATAAACTTCCTGTTGGCAAAAATTTTACTCGAAGTCTCAAAATCCACTTTTTTGTCATGAAAAATCAGGAGAATTTTGAGATTTGGATGCAGAAAGATCGCAAATATCGGAATATTTTGACCCTTCTTCCCCCCCCCCCAACGAATCCTTCATTAGTCTTCATTTAGTCATTTCTTCCCTTATAAAAGACTCAAAATATGAAGAATCTACTAAAATAACTTCATTTCTATGAGATATTTTACGATTTTCGGCCCTTAAGGTGAAAAAAACCAACCAAATAACCAAATGAAATGTTTCCAAAGTGTTTGTGGAAGGTGGGAGGGGTAAATTTTTTCAGAATTTTTCCACATCAAGGGATACCATATTTAGGGGGTTAGATCGAAAATCAGAGCGAGGGCCATTCACCCTTAATTTCGAGGATCCGTTCTGTTTACCTATTTTAAAATTCGAAATGAATTTTCAACGCTTCCCTCCTTTTATATTAAAAAAATCCTCAGTAGTTTCTAATTTTTCTTAGGTACAAATAAGATGAAAAAATGTTACTTGATTATGTTTTTAACAAGTTTATTTTTCGAGTTACGTAATAGCTTTCTTTCACAAAATTCCAGAAAATCTCAAGTTTTGATAGCTCATGATTTTTAAATTTCACAATTTTCTCATTTTTTCAATGAACCTTTTTTAAAATTTTTTGAAAAAGCGAGGAAAATAAATTTTTTGAAAAATTTGTCGATTTTTTCAAGATAATTTGAGTCAAGATTTTCTTTGGCATTGATTAAATTAAAATATCTACGTCTTTTAAATATTTTCTACAGAATATCGTTTCAAATTTCAAAATTGACATCAATAAATTTATGACTTTACTTGCATAATTTTTCGTAAAATTTATTGCCTTGCAGAAAAAAAAATGAAAATACCTAATACAAAAAAATATCCATTTCCCCTCATTTTGAGGTATTTTCACACTTCGTGCGTTGTTATTAGGTTCAGATGAACAACCTCGTCGTCGCTTAAAAATACCCACTATTGTTTTTAAAAATAGCTACAAAGGAACGAAACCTTGCAAAAGGACGTTTAACATTGTCAAATGGCGAGGAAAAAAGCCCTTTTATTACGCTTTTTGTGCTTTCATCGTCATGAGTTCTGTATAAACAGAAGTTTTTTCCATCTTTATTGTTCGCTTACGTATCTTTTAATGTATGCCAGATCAGTGTCGTCCTTTATCCCTTCGAATTTGCAACAAGTCAAACTATTCGAAAATTGTGAAATTCTTTCGAAAAATTTTTTTCGACGTCTTTCATTTCTGCTCGCTCGGAATCCTTTGAAATATTCTCATTGTAAATGATTATGAAATTTCAAAATGACCCTGATGGTTACAATGACCCTTGAAAATCCATCCTTTTTGAATGCCTTCATCGCTTAGTAATTTTCAACACTTTTTCAAGCGTAATTTCGTGAAATGAAAATTGTGTCTCGAGTCGTTTGAAAAGATTTTTCGTTCCGAGTGTATTTCATCAACTGCCGAGATTACCTCTTTTTCGGTATAATTTTTAAATTACCCAAGTACACCAAATTTACTCACCCGGCTCGTTCTTCGCCCCAAATCTCTTATATAGGTTCGCCAACACGTTAAATAAATTGCCTAAACGATCGCCATAAATTACGTAAGGGAATCGAATACGAGTACATTACCTATCCTATGGAACGTGGTACGTGTGGAAAAAACGAGAAAACTCGAGACACGGCACGGCGCAACCCTAGGCAACCTATTTAACCGGAACGTATTTCGAAAAAACGAATCATAGCGGAATAAATTACAAAAGCTGCCGCATTCCGGGAATCGTGACGAGGCGGTGTAGGGGCAGAGGCGGCAATGGTATAATTTGAATTTTTCACTCGGCTCATTGAAACGTGGCCGGATGGCGGAATTTCGTGCTGAATTATTCGCCGGTCCGGTTATCATTCGGAGGTTTTGAAAGCCTCCCCCGGTACCCCAGCTTTTCCTATTCTTACTCCTAAAACTCCCAAATAATGAATAATATTAAACATTGTAAATATTTTGATAAATGATGAACGAGCTCGGTTAAGTATAGGTTTCGGTGTATGGAAAGGTCGAAAATCCAAACAGCCAAACAGCGTAATTTAGATCAAAGAGAAAACCGCGATAAACGTATTACACCTGGTAATTAGCTTAGACACGATGGTAAAGGAAATGCAATTTTGTCTGATAATCAGGCTCGCAGCCGAGGGGATGGACTTTCCCTACACAGAAGCCAAGCATCACCTGAAAAAATTTTGTCTGTGTAAAAATTTTTAAAATGCAGTACTTCACCTGGTAGAACGTTTCTGTAAGCTATATTCAAGTGCTTCAACAAACCCTCATGCAATAGCAGTTTAAAATTTGAGAAAAATTGTCATCTTCATAAACAAGATAAAGCTTCATAAAAAGATTTTGAATGAACTGAAAAAATAGTAGCTATTCACAAATAAACTAAAATTCAAAAATATCTCAAAATATTAAGAAAAAATTGTGAAGGTCTAGGAAAATGAAATTCAATTGAAGAAATATGTAAAGAAACATCGTTCATTTTGAGAAATTCTTTCAAATGTTTGAAATATCATAAAAATTTGGTGAAAAAATGATGAAGAACTTTTCTGATAAGGATCAAAAACGGCCCTTGACCCAGAATCGGTGAAAAAAGGGACCCAAAATGTTACTTATACAAATGAATTTTTGACCCCCCTACGCCCATTTCTTTTAGGATTATCGAACCCCAATTTCGAAAATTCAACAGAGGTGATATCTTTGGAAGGGATGGATGAAAATTTTTGGTTCACATTTTTCGAAATTTTTCATGATGAAATTTGAAAAAAAAGTTCAATTTTTTAGGAGGGGAGGGGGGAGGGGATCCCTGACTTGAAAATTTTTTTATTACTTTTATTATTAGGTCATGAATCACATTTATAATTTTTTTGGATACTAAAACTTGCTCAGAAAAATCAAAATTAGAAAAAAAACAGGAAGGAATCGAAAGCACACCATAAGAAAAATCCAATGTTCAAAATTCCGATTGCTGAAGGGCATTTCTCAAATTTTGGTGAATTTTTGAAATGTCAAAATCGCATTGTCGTGTGACCCATGAAAACATTTTATCAACGAAAATACTGAAATTTGGTGTGTACCCCATTTTTGAACTTCCGAATTGATTGGAAGCAAGCGGCTTGAAGATTTTTTTCAGTTTACAGGAAATTTTAAACCCAGGTCAAAAGCTGTTTTGACCCCATTCCATTAACAGGAATGCCGAGAAACCTGAATTCTTGAGGACCAAGTCTTCAAAACGATTTTTTTGAGGGGCAAATTCTGCCTGTTTTCAGAACGCATACATTATTATAACTCTGAAATGACCTCCCCCCCCCCCCTAAATATTACAATCTGCCAATCCATAGCTGAAAATACCCCCTCCCAATTGAACTTCTTCAAAAAATTAATTTATGTCATCCACAATTCCACATCCGCCTCCCAAAAAAAGACTTCAGTTTTTTGTCTGAATGATTCGATTTTCATTTTCAGTTTTTATCCTTTTAGTACCTTCCACTAAAAAATTGAAAATCTGAATTGAGATTTCTACAGATTTTACTTCTCTTCTCCTTCTCGGCAACGGTAGAACGATGGATTTTTCATCGTTATTGAGAGTCGTAAAAAATTAGGAGGGGTATGAAAATGAGGAAAAAAGTGCATAAAAAATGGGAGGGGTAAATTTTCAAAAGCTCAGGGGATCTCAGTATCTTTGCTTACCATAAAAGGCTCTTTATGTAAAAAATAAAAATCTGACGTAGATTGCAAAACCAAATCAAATGTTGATAAAGTTATTACACAATTTGTACGTAAAAAAAATTGAAAATTGTGAAAAGTTTTATAAAAATGAATAAACCGGAAACAAAGATGATCTTGATCTTTTTATGAATTTACAATTAGATCGAATAAAGGGAACAAAGTATGCAACTTACCCTTCCCCCTCACTCTAATAACGGAAATATTTGGCACTTATTTGTACAACCAGGGATTTTTCAAAATGGTGACCTCAAAAAATCAAACATAATCGGAAATTTTCAAAATTGAATATCACAAAAAAATAAAAGAAAATGCATTTTTTCTGAATTTTTTTTCTTACCATGTTACACCCCCCCCCCCGGGGGGGAGAAGTCTGAAAAAGTATTTTGTTGTGTCTAAAGAGTACGACTAATTTCCTAATAAAATTTCTATTCAAGGGTCTCCTCCTTCAATTTTTTTCTACTAAATTTTCAAATCCTCATCCAAACCTCAAATTTTGCGAAAAAAAAAAATAGAAAAATACATACCTACTGATTATTTTCAATGGAAATTTCAAACTTTCTGGATCACCCTCTCCAAAGACATAAAATCAAATTTTGGACATTCAAAGCTGTAATATTCGAATAGAGGTGGGGGGGGGGTGTCGAGCTAAAAAAAAATCGGGTAGCTTTACATCATGACCTTTCGGGTGAGTTTCGTTCCAATGGGTGAAAGGATGGATTTCCCCATTTTATTCGGACAGATTCTTTTGAAATAACTCGGTAACTTCATTTTTCATGACCTTTCAAAGCCACAATAAACATTAAAAATCCTGTGAAATTTTTCCAGAAAAAACTATGAAAATCAGTTAACTCCTCATGAGAATCCTGTGAGAAAAGGGAGTAGGACGATTCAATTTTACTACGATTAAAAATTTTCAAAATATTATTGCTGAATAAGATCAAGATTTCTCTTTAGAAAAAATTCGTACAATTTCTTTTTTCATCTATAAGATGTTCATCCAACACCTACCACTAATTAAGACTACCTACGGGTCTGTCCTAAATAAATTTTACAGGTACTTCAAAGCTCGCGACCTGAATTTTGGTAGTATTTGGCGATCGCTGAAAAAAGTTTTAAGATACCAATAGGTCTGAGTTATCTGACAAACGAGAAAGTGGTACTCTCGACGGACGTAAATTTAATTTTAATCCTTTAAAGAGGGCTTGTTCTCATTTATTGACTTTGTTAGAAAGTAAATAACCCAGGGTTACCGCAAGAATAGGATTATCATTGTCGTATCTCTCGTATGTGTTAACATTGATTGACTCCATTCTGCCTCTTCTCTGGTAACAGCTAAATGCTCGATTCCAGAGACCTATATCAAACAATGATATGTGTTTCTAAACAGAACATCGTACTAAATTCAAAAAACTACAAATCCCATTTGAATCCAACAAAAATCTAAATTTTTGAACATTTTGGTCTCTTTTTTCCAGGATACGAACGCGGTTAAACAAAAACTAAACGAAGCTCGACGCAGTTACAAATCTCGCCGAAGAGAATGGAGGGAAGCGGTGCAACGGAGACAGACATCGGTACAATCAGGTCAGCAATTTATCACCTAAAACAATTTCATAAATAGAGTTGACGTTAAGTATACCTCGAGAGAGTCCTTGAATCGATAATAAATTCGCCACGGATGAGTGTGGTAATTTGAAAAACTCTGCCGGATCAATTTGATACATTATGCGAATCTTTTGGCGCGAATGTCCTTTGCGTAGGTACTTGAAAAGTGTGTAGAATTTGCGACTTGGGACGAGTGCAGGCAGCAGGAAACACGACGACGATTCGTAAACGTAATATTTATTACGAGCCTTGTTTGAAACTACGTGCGTACATTTATGAGAAATGTAAGCGGGATTTAAGCACAACAACATACATCTGCCTGCCAACTTGAATGGAAAAATGATGTTAAATAGAAATAAAGGATTCTAGGGTTTTTTATGCCTCGGTCCGCGTACTATTCCGCCTCGGACCTTTTTTTCTCCCCCTAGTATAAATATTATAGGAAGAAAAAAACCGAGCTGAGCGATTTTCTTGTCTTTTTTTCCTGCCAAATGCGCAAATACTCTGGCAAATCCATCACACAGTGTACGAATTTTTTATTAATATAAAAAGTACGAGAATACCCCGTTGTTATATGTCCGACCCGCCGTGGTTATGCGTACGACAGGCGTACTAAACGATGCGACGTGATGTCTGTCGGTGGAAATTTTTTCTGGGTTCTTTTTACGGTCGCTAGATGTACGATTTTGCGGCCGAATTTTTGTCTTGCGAGACGTGACCAAGATAAGGAAACGGAGAGGTTTGGTGAGTGGGTGAGATACGAGGTGATTTCTTGTGCAGTGGAAAATGAACCGGCGTTAATGATGTTGGGGTTTCACAGATCGGCGTTCCATTTTGCCTCGAGGGGTGAAAAAAATTGAAAATTTGTAATGAATGAAAAAGTAAACGTGGTGAATTTTTTTTTGAATTTTGTGTTTTTTCCAGAGTGGTCCCTGATTTGAAGCTTTGAATACTCAATTGTTATTTAAATCCTCAGAATTTGTCATTTTGATTATTTTTTCCCCTCAGTTAATGATGAGTGAGGCTCCCCCCTCCAACCATCTAAAAATCTGAACAATTTTTAGATATCTTGTGGAATACAGTTTAGTTTAATAGGAAGTGACATGAGATTTTTTCATGAAAAATTAGTTCAAATAATTTTTAAAAATTGAAAAAAAAAATAGATTAAGCATTTCAAAATTGAAAATGAATAAAATACTTAAACGTTGATTTCATCTCGCTCAAGTCATAATGACCATGGAAAATTTTTATCCTCCCCCCCCCCTCAAAAAAATTAAAATTTTCGAAACGTTATACAGGTTGACACGATTTTTGTGTTTGGGCTCCGATCGCAAAATTTAGGTTGCTTTTTTTTATTTAATGAAGGAAAAAATAATTTTTTGACCAAAGTTTGCTTTGGGGGTTGGGAGCCCAAAAATCGGATTTTTCGAGAACAATGGGCACGAGCAGTTGAAAAAAATAAAAAATTTTTTTGTCCAGTCATGTAGAAAATTTTACGGCGAATCGAATGGCGCAAACCACGGAATTTTCCAAATTCTCATCTTTGAAGTGAAATGTATTTTTATTTTAGTTACGGTTTTTTCATTCAATTTCAAAATTTGTTTGCTCTTTTCCTACCTTTTTTTTTAAAATTTTCAAACAATACTATCTTATTTCCTTTGAGCAATGACTCTTCTAGTAATTCGAAAAAATTTTGAAATCATGTTTGTGTTCAAATAATGAACATTTTAAAAAATGGGGAAAATTTTTCTCATTGGCCATTAAGTAGTTTCCCTTCAAATCATTCATTTACTTACCAAGAGTGGGTAAGAATGGAGTAAGAAAAATAAACTTCTTCCACTTGAAGGTATCAGCCTTCAAAATTTAAAAATCCTATTCATTGTGAAAATAATTTCTTCACTTGAAGAATGTTGAAATTGGGTGGGCGTGAAAAATTAAGAGTATTCAAGTACGTATCATCAATTTCAGATAGACATTTGAAGAAAATGGGAAGAAAAAGATGGTAAATAAATGAGACATTAAACAACTTGAAAAAAGTCTATTCTACGAAAATTTGTATTCAATGGAGAAAAAAATCCAAATAAATACCTAGCTGTCTAAAAGTGTTAAATAACTGGCTTCTTTGAAAAAGAATAATTTACCCATTTAAAATTCCAAGCCAAGATTTCGGGAACGAATAATGTGAAAATTTGTAAAAAAAATTCCACCGAATAGAAAATTTGGATCCTCCTTCAAATGCAGAAGAAATACCGCGTAAGTGAGAAAAAAAGGCGAAAAACCTCATCGAAGCAACAAACCGGCGAATTTTATTCGCCATTAATCTAGTCGCACGATTGTTGAGCTCACCAGAGAAGTACAGATCGAGGATAAAGACCGTGAAGGAGCCGGTAGAGTAAATTTTCAACCAAGGAAAAAGAATCGCGTATACTTTGGTAAAAGCGAAAATATAAATTTACCATTAAGACGAGTCGTATGGTTCACAAGAAAGCCATAAAAAGAAAACAGAACGAATGAAGACCAAAAGTAACGGAAATAATGTTTTGTATTACGAAGCATGAACGTTGTAGATTTTGTCTGAACCTTTACGAGTGTATCGAGAATCGTAAAACGAATTAAACAAGGATCTAACGTTAGAATGTGCTAATGTCTGCATATTGCGTATGAGATGAAGGTTGTAGTATCTGAAGATAGGCAGATTAATAGGTATACAGTCAGGCAGAAATGATTTGACTGAAAAATGAAAACTCGATCGGTCAATTCATTCCAATTCAAATTCTCTGAAAAGCATACCTTTTTCAAAAAAAAAAAAAATGAATAAAAACGAACAGCTTTTCGAACGTTTTGAAATTTTTTTTTCAAGCATTGTAATTTTTTCCCTCGAATTGTCGATTCAAATCGACCCTGAGAAGTATCGGCTCTGAATTTTGTGAAAAAAAAATCACTCGGATGCTTAAAACGTTGAAATATTTTTAAGGCGATGAGCTACCTTCTTAGATGTTACGTCTCCCTTTGAAATATATTTTACACGATTTTTCCTCTTTTCGACTCGATGCCAGACGACGCAACCGAGTAATTCGAATAATTTCCAAGAATTCGGGCTATGTGCAGAATTTTTTAGTGATTTTCTCGTACCCTTTAATGTCTCGGCCTTTTATACATACAGGGTGATTCAAAAATTACCTAGCTTTTGGCGAAAAATCAAATAGACAGTTTATTTCAGTAGCGCAACCAGAACTTTTTTTTGGAGGGGGCTAGAATTCATGAGAAAAGTAAGGGGTGTAGACCTGCGTAGAGAGGGGGTCCCCCGAACCCCCGTTTTTTCAAGGAGCTCATTAAGGCTTACCATGGGTGAGGGACCTTGAAATAAAAGGGTAAATTTTCCTAATTACATCGAATATAGATGTTTAAAATTTCCTGAAAGACCTTTTTTCGCGTTTAGATTATCCCCCTGGGACCCAAATTTTCTCGGCACGGCTCCAGGAGGGGGGGGGGGTGTTAATCTATTTTTATAGAATATTGAGATTTTTCCCCCTTTAAATTATAAACGTGAATTTTATTCAAAACAACAGAGTACAAAGAGCATTAAAAAACAAATTACAGTGAATTTTTCATGGTGGAACACCTCATTTGGGTAAAATGAAGGAAGAATCGTGTAAATTCGATTTTTTTCCATCCATACCACCTCCTCAGTCTCATCTTAAAACTCGTTTTGGTCGATTTAGGGCAGCAATTTTGAAAATGTGCTGATTTTCGACACCAGTGGCGTAGTCAGAAGAGTCCGGGGGGGGGGGGGTTGGGTCGGAAGCTTTTTTTTGGGTGGCTGCAAAATGAGTACAGAGACTTGAAAAACGAGTAATTTTTAGGGGGAGGGGAAGAGGGAAGCTTCGAAAACATTAGATATTTAATGACTAAAAAAGACATTTCTTAATGATTTTGTTAATGCCCGAGCGAAGCGAGGGCGAAGCTTTGATAAAATTAGATTTTTTAATGTCTAAGAAATACATTTTTCATAAAAATTCTTGACCTCAAGGGGGGGTCCGGACCCCCGGCTACGCCTCTGTTCGACACATTTTTAAAACCACTACCTTAAATCGACCCGAGGTTTTGGGGGGGGGGGCTTTAGCCCCTTAGCCCCCCCTTGTTTGCGCCACTGGTTTATTTGATATTGCGATGTGATAATTGCATCGAGTTGAATTATTGAAGGTGCTGGATTGGGTTTTCAAAAATATTTTGCTTTTTTGAAGGATCATCAAATTGCAAATTAATCAGTGCTGTCAATCGGAGATAAAAAAAAAAAACTAAATTTTACTACAGAATTTATGCAAGATCATTTTTCTTAATTTTTATTTTATTTTGAATTAAAGTTCTTTTTAAGTTGAGAATTTAAAAAAAAAATGAAAAAATCAAAGTCATAGAAATTTGAAGAAATCCAAGCTGAAAAAAAATTTATTAAGTAGATACCTAAAATTTCTTCAGGCTATAAAATTTCAATTCAAGTTTTTTAAATATAAACTCAAATTTTCATTTTTTCAAATTGTTTAATTCAAATTTTAAACACTTTTCCACCTCAATTAATTTTTTCAAATTTGGATTTTCAAAAAAATTCAACTCCGTGTTTTTAAAATTTTCTTTTGACCAGTTGGACCAGAGTAGGTATATTCTAAGGGATTTTTTAGAGACTTCGAAAAATTCAGGTGGTTTTGAAACGAATTCCGAAAAAACCTCCCTTTTAGTACTAAAAATACTGATCAAAAAATAAAGAAATAATTGTAGCTTTTGGGTGCTCCTTTTCTTAAAAAAATTTCTTTTGCTTCGTTTATTGGTCTCAGTTATTTCCCCCAATTAATTTTCAAAATGATAGTATGAACCTTCTGTTTTAGTCTAGACAATTGAATTTATATTTTCATAGAAATGTTTAGAAATCAAAAAATTACCTAGAACAAATAAAGACAAATTTCAATGAAAAAGTTTCATCTTTTAGGTGCCCTTTTTTCAAAACTTCTCCCTTTCCTTCGCTGTGGTTTCAATTACTTTTCTAGATAAGTAAGTAATGCTTTTTTATTCCAAATAATTGATCGTTTTGAAATAGAAAAATTTATCCTGAAGTTATTATTTTTTTAGAACTAAAAAAAAACAACCTGAAAAAGCACGAATTTTTGTTTTTTATTTTCGATACGGCGCTGTTCTTAAATTTTTTCTCCAAATTCCGTCCCTGATTTTTATCCTCCCTCTCCTCCTATGCAGATTAAATCATCAAATATTATTGCTTTTTTGTCTTTTAAGGAAGGGAGAGTTGAGATAGTTGGTTAAAAAAATAATATTGCAGAAAAAATTTAAACAAAAAAAATTGAAATTCAAAAGTGAAATTTAAAAAATCCTACTTGAAGAAAAGAAATGAAATTATTATTTAGAATAGATTTGGACTCAAGTTGCTGAAATCTCATTTCTGACAAAAATATTGACTAACCAGAAAAAAAAATTAAATTTTGAAATTCAAAAGTCGAATGAATGGTACTGAAAAAAAATTTCCAAGTCCAGAGATCACAATTTTTTAAAATTTTTATTCCTGATGATCTTGCATTTTTAAACAAAAATAGAAGTGTAAGTGTAACCAAATAACGTACTGAAAAACGAAAATAACGTTATTTCTAAAATAATCACGTTACAAAATTTTTCCATACAAATACCAGAATAAATAATTAGACTTACAATCTTTGCATTTCGTCACTCTATGAAAAAAAAAATCATTCTGGCATCACTGACTAAAAATGAAAATTTTTGAAACATGTTGCTCATCTCACTCATTGAAAGCATTGAATTTGCCAAAAATCATCACATCGTATTCGATTTAAAAAAAAAAAAAAATGCAACTTTTTCAAACCACTGCTGGAATTACAAATAGTTCAGAATAATCGCAGAGAACTACATTATTGGTCAAATAATGTTCTCGTTCCTCCTCAAAATCAACTTCCAAATACCCCTTCGATTTCACGATCCCATTACACTTTTACACTGGTGTAAAATCAGTTGCCTACCTGCTTCGCCAAAGACTCCGCATCCAGATTGCATCACCCTGTATGTAAATCTACCTCAACCCTCTCTTTCATTCCAATTTCAAGCCGATAATTCGGATTCCTTTCGTTTTATTTGGTAAAAGGCGAAGGTACCATACGTACGACGGCGAGAACGTTTACCGAACGTTTTTCTCGTTTCTAGAAAGAGATAACAAAGGCGTAATCATTTATGAAAAATTAATCTACGTAAGCCAAGTATACGAGAGACGAGAATACGAGGCTATTATTTGGTTATTTATTATAAAAGTTACGCTGTATTCTCGAGAAAAACCGTTTCCATGTTAAGGAGTCATTTGTTTGCAAAAGTGAGATGAATAGGATGAGAGCAGTAGAATATTTCGAAAAAGTAAATCTCATTCGTATACCGACAAAATATCGTACCTTAACCCGCCTTTCCCACATACACCGTGAAATTACGGCGAAAATTTTTTTTCTATTATTAAAATTAATGCCGATAAAAAAAACTGGCGTTTTCTAAAGCCATATACCCGAATTACCTGCGATTAAAAATTAAACAAAAGCGTGTACACAAATGGTTTAAGCTTTTTTTCTTGCCCGATGCCGTGCCGTGTGTTTCATTTAGAAATGAAATTTCATCTTGTCGTTACAATATGTAGAGGGGAGAAAAGGGATTTTCGCTTGTATAAAAACGCTGTACCTACCAAATCGTGTACACTCGACAATCTCGAGAAGTAATTAATGACGTTTTTTTCCGCCTCTCGAAAAAAAAACACACTCCGACGTATATAATCGACCGACATTTCATCTATCATTCTTCTCTCTTATCTTTTTTTTTTACCATTCTCCTAGCTCGGTAAATTGAAATATACGAGAATTTGTCTCTTTTTAATTAAAAATTTTCGCTGAAATTGCGCGTTCACAAGCAGGCATCCTATTCACGCGAGTTATTTGTTCCACAGGGAAGTTAGAAGAGCCGCAAGATTACATATTCGAAAGAAGTTTAAAGATTCTTATCCTGATGTCAAACAATTTCGAATGCTTGGGCCACTTAATAAGGGAGTTCTTACGCAACGTTGGCAAAGTTTTGAATTTATTTCAACAGAAAAACGACAAAGTTTTACGCAGAGCGATTTCCGCATTTTTACATAATATGCTAAAGGTACGTATCGGTTGTGATTATTTTTCGTTTTGTTTCCTCATCTCTCGATTGAAGATGCTGTAATTGGATAATTTTTCTGGTGTAAAAGATGTTTGCAGCAGAGTTTTCCTTAATCGATGGCGCTAAAAATTGCATCCGGGAATAGAAACTATGACGAGGAAGGGGGCTGAAATTAAATGTCTGAGATTGGTTGTGATGCCACTTATGTGTAAGATTTTTTATGGTTCTTTTTCGGTTTTTTAAATGAATACTAAATAATTCGAAGGTGAAATGGCAAAAATTAATAAATAAAATAATTTTTTGAAATTCAAGTATTTTGAATGAATAAAAATAATTAAAAGGAAAAAGAAAGTTTTGAAAATTGAAGATTTTTTCAACAAAAGAATGAGGAAAAATTTCAGTATTTTGAAGAGAATTCTGTAAAAAAATTTCAATTTAATAATAAATATAGAAGTACTTTAATATTTTTCAGCACCAAGTATATCTTTTCATGCATAGAATTGAAAATTTTATTTTATTTCCATCAAGAAGGCATAATTTGTTTCATTATTTTTCTTGTGATTTTTATTGTTTCAAAATCCATTGGACGAGTGTTCCGAATCACAGATTAGTTCAAAAACAATAAATAATTACTGGATAAAATATTTTGAAACCAGATTAGAGTGATTATGGGTCTTCAACACCTGAACACTTCTTCAAATTCTGAAGACACCCCCTCCACTTCCAAAGATTTAAGAAAGCCCAAAGTTTCAGCTCTTCATATGTATCTTCATTAATAAAGTTTTGTGAAATTCTGCCTTTTTGAATCAGTGAAATTTTGAAAATCAGTGCTGTTTCAGTGATTTTCCGTATCGACTCAACCAACTGCTAATTTGTGATAAAATAAATAATTTTTCCTTGAAAATTAAAAAAAAAAAAAAAATCATGTAAATCAGCAAAAAATTGCTTTTGAAATGATTGAGAAAAACGTATTATTGGTTATCTCATGTTTGAGGTTACAAAAGACGAAGAAATGATAATAAAAAAAAAATGCCATTTCAAGCAACTTTGGAAAAAAATTACACCAAAAAAATTAGCAGTGATGGCCAACAATTTCATTTTCTTCTTTATCTTGGCCACTCATGGAATGAAAAAAAACAAGGGATGAAAATTTTTAGTGTCCTTTCACTGATATTTTAGGATTACGAATGAAAATTTCGTATAATCGTACCCAAGAGGTGGTCAGGGGGCTCGTGTCTCCTCCTAAGTTCAAGAAAGAGATTTTTTATTACAAAAATGTGGAAAAAGTGCATTTTGCATTCCAAGAAATATTTTTTCAAAAAAAATTTTGTCCTTGAAAACTAATAATTTTTTATTGATTTCAGTCACTGATTTCTCAATAAATTTCCAGAATCCAGATTGGCCAAAAAAATCAGCCATTTTGACTGAAAAATCAGTAAAAAATGCCTGATTCCCCCTTATTTTTTTAAATTTGAAATGAAAGTGTTCCTTATCTTGAAAATTCAAGGGGTAAACTCTGTTTCTAAAAATAAAATGGCAGAAAAAATTTTTCAACAGCGAAAATGGATAGATAGTGCTTCGAAACTGGTACAATTTTTTACTTTATGACATTTAACCAACTCTGCAATTGAAGGAGGTACAAAAAAAAGATCAAAAAAATTATCAAAAATCAACTAATCAAGGAAATAGGTAGTAAGTTGAAAACTGAATGATTTTATATAGAAATTCTTCTGAGCAAAATTTTTTCAGTTTTCGGTGTATTTTTCATTCCTTTGATTAAATTTATTTTTCTAATTTTTTTGAATTTTTTCTGGGAGCTCTTTAGTTAAAAAATTGAGCAAAAAGTCATGTCAGGAAAATCTGTTCAGTTTTTGAACTACATACATATCATTCCCCTGCTTACAAGAAATACATAATTTTTTTAAAAACAGCATCACTAGCATCACTGCTTCTTTAATTATCGAGATATGGTAGCCAACTTACTTATTCATCTCAAGTACGAATGGTGAAAAATTGTCCAATTTTTTTTAAAATCCGAATCCCTACCAAGTAACGGCATATGCAATTTATGAAACATCTGTGCGAGCGAGATGTATCAATTTGGGCATTTTCTATTTTCCCAAGTAAAGAGTATTTCAAAGGAATAAATTAAGAGATTATGAATATTAAAGTTACCAAGTCAATATGCATTTTAAGTTATTATCAATTTAATCTAAATTGGGCCTTCAGACTGGTTTCAAATTATCAGATTTCAATCAAACAATGTTGCATTTTTTGCACTTATGACGAAACACGTCCAATTTCACTTTAATTTGAATATTTTCCTCTCATTTATATCAACTTTTGTGTTCAATTTTTTTCTCAGAATTTTATCACTTGAAATGATTTTTTTCTCTCAGACTGGAGTATCAACATATCCGTCATCACCATCCGTTGTACCAGACGCCGAACAACTATCACACAATCGTAAAGAACTGACTGCCATTCTATGTATGATTTCGAAAATCTGCCTTCATCTGATCCACAGCGTTCACGGAGCTCAATACACAGCCATGTTGATCCTAAACAAAATCATCGACTTGGCGGTAAAATACCAGCTGGCATTTTGCAAAACGAAACTCTGCGATTCTCTGCAACACCCTTGTAGACTGGAACAAGAGTAAGTTGAATTGTACAAAACAAAGGGAGCCATTTCAGCTCGTTTTTTCTCTCAGTTGTTGGCTTGGGGTAATCGTAATAAATTTTCGAACGATATTGCGATTGAAATTTGGTACCGGGGGAGCGAGCGAGGACGTTTACGGGAAGACGTACAAGATACCGAATTATTTTTTCATTTCGTTTCATCGTGATAAATTTCCACCGCGAAGAAAAGAATAATATGGTAATAAAATAGTATACACGACGATATAATGTGTACGCGTTCGCGAAAAAGTATAATAAATGCCCGAGGAGAGAGAAAAAAGAACAACAGCAAATCCACGCCGCTAACTCGAATCATTTTATAAGCATTGTTCGGGAAAGGGGCGAAAAACCGGCATCGATTCGGCTTGGAAATCTTTTTACGTTAATGCCGATTCTATCTGGTAAATATTTACAGCGTAAATTTTATTTACAAGACGTTGCTCGAACGTTATTTTTCGCCGAATTACATGCAGATAATTCAAGTCAAATGTACATATCTGCGAAGAGAATTGTTTTGAAAGCGAAAATTCTGAATATTGCAAATTACTTGCACCAGATTTATCTTTTCGTACGATCTTGTTAATAATTACCTCGCCGAAACGAAAAAATCGTTGCGGTGTCAAGTGTTTGTTTCGGGGGGTAAAAAAAAAGTAGGTATATGACGTGGAAAAAAATATATTAATTATTTTCCGATACCTACCTATTACGGGTATATTATGCAGTTAAAATTTTATAGCTTAATTTAAACGTGGCGAGAATTGTACTATAAAAAGTTGTCGGTAATAGGACATGCTCGAACAATGGTAACGAATCTCCGACTTGTTTCTCACGTAAAGGCAGCCAAAGTCGTATACAAAAAACCTTCTCAAAACGACCAAGCTTTATTGCCAAACACGAACAGCCTCAGCAGCCAATTAAATCTAAAGAAATTACCGAAGAGTGCCTTATGGGTAAGAGTTTAAACGATTTGTTTACCTTGTAATCAGATTGCTGCTCGTTTGAACGTATAGGTAATGTTTGTTTACCATTGTTGTTGTTGATGCTGCCGTTTCTGGTGCCGTTCCGTTGCCGCTGCTGTGATTGTAGATGTGCTGAGTTGTACTCACGCGTCTTCTGTGTTGAATACGTTGCATAATGCGCTGACCCTTTTTAAACGAGTCATCAATAGTCATCGAACGTGCACACCGAGCAAGAGGTGAGCAGGTGAGATATGTTATCTCTCCACAAATTTTATAAAAATTTTAACGGAAAATTATTAGATACCTAGCCTGTATAATGAAAAGTATAATTTTTTTTGAGTGGAGAGAATAGTTTTACTTGAGGTATTACAAAATTTTTCCTATCTACTGCGTTATTGATGCTAAGAGCATTTTTTCAGCCAAAAAAAAAGTATATACTTTTCTAAGACTGAAGTAAAAGAATTTCAGGATTTAAAAGCTCTATCTTCAAATTATCTCAAATAATAGGTACCTACTTCTTTGCATAAAATTGAAGTCGACATACATGAATTGATCAATTAGGTTTTTTCCCAATATCTAAAGGATGATTTTTTTTTTTACATTTTAGAAATTAAAAATTTGTTGGCCTTTCTTTCAAAAAAGGAGAAATGCTCGATTTTGAAGAAAATTTAATTCAAAATCTGCATCGTGTATTTACTTACCTTACTTATCACCCAGTTTTTTCAGTATCAATGAAAATAACTTTGGTTAAGTCTAGATTTGGTGTCATTTGGGCCAAAAAAGTGAAAAAAGAGACATAGCTTTTTTTTTACACAAGGTCCCTTCTTTCCAGCAGGGTCGCTTATGTACCTATTCTCAGAACATCAATCCGATTTATTCGCTGTCTTTTAGATGTAAAATATTTTGAGTTTCATTTGCTGACCAGCTCTTTCATGATATTCAGATTGTTGAAATTTTCTTCATATTCTCACCCAGAAGTTAAGGGAGAGACTGCGAATTCAAAAAAAAAAAATAGAGGGAGGGGTCAATTTTCAAATCAGTCATTTTTCGCCAATTTTTTTGGCGAATTGGGATTTGATTGAGAAACTGGTGATTTTTGATTAAAAGATTAATAAAAAAAATCATCAATTTTTAAAATGAAAATATTAAAATTCTGCCAATTCTGCCCGGGCGAAGTCAAGAGAGATTTTTCTGAAAAATACTGTTTAAAGAGAAAAAAATACACTTTTGTCATATTTTTGTAAAAAAATCTCTTCTTTTAGCTTGAGGAAGGCTATAGCCTTTGTGCAGGGCATAGGAGTCGACTCCGGAGTCGGAGTCAAACTGACTCCAAATTGACTCCGACTCCGGCTTGACTCCGGAGTCTAGCCGGAGTCAAGGAGTCAAGGTCAAACGTTTACTCCGGAGTCAAACGGAGTCAAGAGTCAAGATCTGAAATTGACTCCGGAGTCAACTCTCTATTTTGATTCCGGAGTCAAGAGTCAAGGTCTGGAATTGACTCCGGAGTTAAGCCGGAGTCAAGAGTCGAGGTCTGAAATTGACTCCGGAGTCACTTCGGAGTCAACTTTCTTGCTGACTCCTATACCCTGCCTTTAAGTCTTCCTGGGTGCCTCGCCGCTCTTCCATACTACTTTTGCTGGGAAATTTCAATAGGAGCTATTAGACCTTCTCAAGCAGAACGCCAAACTTTGTTTGAAATTTCCCTGCCCAGTCCCACATAGACACCAAAAAATATCAATTTTCAGATTGTCCTCAAATCTTTAGGAGGCTGAAATGTATTTTGGAGATTGGAACAGATTAAATTTGTTTTCCTATCAAGTAGGAAAACAGATATTTTTTATTTTTCAAAGCTGAATGTGACCCGTGCAGGAAAAAAGTACGTCGGATTTTCCAAGAATGATTTTTTTTTTTGGCTTAAATGATAGGGGAGACTATGAGGAAGATTTCAAGACTTAGATGAGCGTCCCAGGTCAATTTTTTGGTGAGATAGAGGCATTTGAAAATGAGAAAATCATGACTTCAAGAAAAATATATCGAGAAAAACACGTTTAAAGCTTCGTAGAGGTCTGAACTGCTTAAAAATGCAAAAAAATCGCCCATTTTTCATATTCTAGCAAAAGTCCAGAAAAGTTTGTTCAAGTGTTGTATCATATTCTGAAGTGTACAAATAGAGACTGTAAATCTCAAGTATGAGAAATTTTCATTTTGATTTTAAATCTTTGAATTTTTACAAGTGAGGGCCTAAATCAAGTACAATTTTGTCAGAGTTCCTAAATTTCATTCCTACTGAAATTGAAAATTTAAAAAATTCAGTAAAATTTTTGGGATTAGGGCTCGTTTAGAAAAATTTGAGAGCATAATGAACTCATAATTAAACTTTTTTTTTCACATTCTTGGTAAAATTTCCTATCAGGACCAACAAATTAAAAAATTCTGTGCGAAAGTTTTTGAAAGCATTTTTAAAATTATTTTAACTGGGGTTAGAATTAATTTTTTTTAATTTTCCAAAACTTTTGTCCGTTTATTATTCATTTCTTTTTTCAAAACTTTCAACATGCCTGCTTAGCAAAACTGACACTATTCATAAAATACCCCTCAAATTCAAAAATTATGCAGGTATTCATCTTGCTTTATATCAATTTAAAATTTTAACTATTATCAAAATACATAACTGTAATTACCTATCTTCAAACGTGGAATTAGATAGGTACCGTTTTTTTCTAGGAGATTCCAAAAATTAATCGATTTTAAATTGTTTGCAGACTTTTACACTGTAGTTACCACTGTTTACAAGTCTTATCGGGCAGAGTGTTGCTATTCATGACTCAAAATGAAGAAGTGCAAAATGAGCTGCTGCAAGAACAACAATTACGGATCTTGGCTGCCACTCTAGATTTAACTCATGATCCGGTCAGTATCTACCTTGGATTTGGAATTGTAAAAGCAAGCGAGAAAAAAATAATTTTCATTTATTTTTTGCAGCAATTATTGGTGCTGATGCTGCAAATTTTCGCCAGTGCTGCCTTACACCCGAGACACCATCGTGTGCTGATCGATCAAGGCATACCGGATTTACTGAGTCAGCTTCTACTGCCTTCAGATGATTGGTACTACAATGCACACAGTACCAAATATGGTTTATTCGTAAAACACCACGTTTCTCGGGTGCTAGTATACTTAGGCTATCAACATCGTGTAAATCATAAATATTCTGTGTTCGATTATCACATACAAGGTTAGTAGTTGTAACTTCATATTTTACATCCAGATTTTGCTGACTAAATACCGCTAAAAATTATTGAAAAATTTGCAGAAGAGTTCAAAGAACAACAAAGATTGATGGAATTACATCAACAACAGCAGCAGCAGCAATCGCAACAGCAGCAACAGCAACAGCAACAACAGCTGCAGCAACAATCACGTAATCAAAATCCGCAATTGTTGACTCAGTTGCTAGTCCAGCAGCTGCAGCAACAGCAACAAAATGCAGATTACGATAATAAAGCAAAAGGCAAAGAGTCCGAGACTCCGAAGAGTGAAAAGGATTATATCACTTTTACCTCCATTTGCCCGAGCATTGTGCAAAATGAGACTGAAATTATTACTGGTATTTCTGTCGAGAATTCTGTGTATAATACGTTGAAAGTTATTGAAGTAAGTGGATTTTTTTTAATGGCACATCTTGATTATTTTATTTTAATTAATTTGTTTGTTTTCAGTCGACTTTAAGTCAGCCCCCTGTACCTTTTGAATCCTCGACCTTGCATTGGGTTATCAATGGTTTTTTCTACGGCCAGATAAACAATGCAGGTAAGTTGAAGACTTGAAGAGACCATGATAGTGTCGCCATCTTTCCACCTATAGAAAAAACTCAGTTTGTTAGTTGTTTACGTTGGTAAAGACAGGATGTATTGTAAATTGCGAATATCCTTTCAAGTTGATTCATTTTTATGACGATAGGTGGAGATTTGGAAATTCGAGATTTTTATCATGACGATATCTAAAAAAAATACAAAATTTTGGAAGGTTAGATTTTTCTTTGAAGAGAAAAGAGCGCTTCTTATGTTTTATTAGTGGTGTCGGAATCTATTTTTGGGAGGGTACATATGAGGGCCAAGACTTCAACTACTAAAAGAATGAGAGGGAGGGTGCAGAAAAGGTATCTTTTTGCTCTTTCGCCTCAAGAAGCGAGGGCAAAACTGGAAAAAAATTGATTTTTTTCATGTTTAAATGCTTTGAAACCTATCTGGTTGTGATGGGGGGGGGTGTCACAAATGATACTTTTTACCCCCACCAAGATTTTTGGAAGTATAATGTACTCCATGTACCCCACTTTCCGATGCCATTGAGTTTTATTTAATTTATTTGTTGGGTCCTATATTAAAATTAACAATTTCAAGTGTAAGAATTTGAAATTCTATATGGGAAAAATGCAGTTTTGAGGAAATCATGAAAATTGCCAGTAAAAAACATACCTTAGGTAGTATTTTCTGATGCAAAAATTCAATTTTTTAAATCGTAAGTCATGGGGAATTTGCTGTAGCATCCGAAAAGTTTAATTTAGGAGCTGTATTATGCTTCCAGGTGTTCTCAAAATATTTCCAAGTATAATTAATTTAACACAAATTAAAACAATGCGATTTTTTACTTTCAAAATTTTATTCTGATATTCTGGGTGAAAATATTTTCTTATGGCAAAAATATTTAAAAAGTGCATTTTTTGTTTCTCAAACAGTATTTTTACAAAAAAAAATCGCCCTCGTTTTGCTCGGGCAGTATGTTAGTCATTTTATTTTAAAATTTGATAATTTTTGACTAATTTTTCAATCCAAAATCACCTATTCCTCAATAAATTCCTAATTTGACGAAAAAATGGATGATTTTTGACTGAAAGATCAGTGAAAAATTACTCAATGATATTTTACCCCTTCTCCCTAATTTTCTCAAATTCTCAGCTCCTCCCTTAATTAATTTCTGAGTGCGCCTACGTTTCTGCTCCAATTCCAAAATTAGTTTTTTATTCTGATTTGGGACATGAAAAAAATTCTTACTTTCTGTTTCTTCTCCAAAATTAGTTTTTTATTCTGATTTGGAGCATTAAAAAAATATTATTTCAATTCTGATATTTTTGAAAAAAGTGAATTTTTTCCGATTGATTTTCTTCATCAAAAAGTCTGACTTTTGAATTTTTACAATTTTTTTATGAACTGTTCATCGACGATATTGATTTTTGGTTTTTTTCCACAGGTCAATTCCCCCCGCGAAAGTTACCAAATGATCCGAATACGGTGTTATTTGCTCAAAATTTTATGTCTTGTTTTCCTTACGTTATAAACCCTATTGTTATATTAAGACTGCTAAGTCACCGACTAATGACCACTGCACCGTTACATCGATGGAAAAGTAGCGCTTCCAGGTCGAGCTTCGGCTCGGTACTTACTCACGATATACCTCGATCTCCTCGAAGTCGAGCTTCATCAACCGAAACTGAAACCAGTACGCTTCGTAAACGTAGAAAAGTAAGCAATCTTTTGAATTCCTCTCTTGGTTGTTGAAATTTCACCCCAAATAATACTCTAATACAATTTTAGGTGAACTTAACATTAGACTGTGCCAATTACGACTATGATACAGGGGCTGTGGAAGAAAGTTCGAATTCGGTGAGTTCAGTTCGAGCCGGAAGGCCTACACCGAGACCTTCGCAGTGTCGCGAAAGTAGCATAAGTAGCGCCTCCGGATTAGGAATTGAACCTGCCATGCAGGCTATTCATGTGTTCTCGAATATGCTGAGATATGCTCCATCTAGAGACAGCATTAGAAGTACCGGTAGTTGCGACGAGAGGAGGAATTTTTTAGGTACTTTTCCCCATTTTATTCTCCTAACAATGAATTCGTGATAATTAATTCATCTGGTGTAATTTTTCTTGCCAGCTTTGAATTTACATTTAAAATCCAGACCAACATTTCGTTTCTCGAGCTTAAAACATCCAAGTAAAAGAAGATCGAAGTCACAGGCCAACATTAGCAAGGTAATAAAAAAAAGTTGAAAAACCCTTCAAGACACGTGTACACCTTCGATGAATGAAAATTGCCCAGCGTGGCGTGACATCGGCTAATTTAGACCTTTTTAGAAAATTTTTTCCACTTTCTCGCTTTCTTATTGGATTTCATTCATTGAATTTTTTTGGTCTCTTTTTATTCAGGTCGAACACACGAGTCGGGGCAGAGAGACTGCCGAACAAGATATCCTTGCTTTTCAAAAACAGTTACAAAACTTACCCGATTTCGATTCACCAGACAATCCTAGTAATCAAATCCTAGACGCTGCGATGGCAGTTAGTGAATTTTTATCGGGTAGGTCGTTGCTGAGGCCGAGATCAAGATCGATGCCCAGAGTTACCTACGAATCCAGTAGATATCTCGCTTTGCCTGATAGTGGATTTTCATCGAGACTGCCCAGGGGTCGTTCAGCGGGCACGTTGGGGTTCCAGACTGATCTTCATGGGGCGTTTGGGGCTTTACTGATGGGGAGTCCTGTTACTACGCCGACCGATGATCGTAGACCGTCTGCACAGCCGATTGCGATGCCTAATGTTGCTCAAGGTGTTGCGTCGTGTAATTCCAATAGTCGAAGGAGTTCGTTGTCTCCGGCTTCGGATCGTAATAATAGGAGACGTGATAGTCCAGCTTGTCTGCAGATGGAAGTGCCTCCAAGGCATAGAGCTATATTGTCTTTCGTTGAGGTGAGTTCTTGAAAAGTTTACGATTGTAGTAGGTAAGTGATAGATTTTATCGAGTCTCAGAAGAGTGGATTTTTTCAATGGAGGGATTCAAAGTAAAGACAAGAATTCGAAATATTTGTTAAAATTTTCATTACCTCTCCTGGAGACAACTCGTCTGTACCATTAATTCTTGAACTTTATCAGTTTGTAAGAAAATAATTATCTTTATTCGGTTTTAATATGAAAATGGGTAGATAATTTATTTCTGCTCAAAATTTTTCAATTCAGAGGCTTAGCCAAGGAGAAATTTAGAGGTCTCAACTCTTTCCCTCTTATGAGGTCAAGAATTTGATGGAAAATGTATTTTTTTGACATTAAAAATCCAATTAAGGTCAAGAAAATTGAACTCAAAATTTCTCAAAAAATTATAAAAACTCAGACTTTTCTCCCTTGAGAAATTTTTGGTTGAATCACTGGCTCAATTGAAAATTATTTTTCTACATTTAACAATTTTTTTTCTGGTCAAGTACCTGGATAAAAACACTTTGATATTTGTAATTTCAATTTTTTTAAAAATAAAAAATGGTTTCCTTTTTGAAAAAATGTAGGTATGCACTGAACTTGTCCAAGTATGATTTTCTTCAAAAAGGGACATCATCAGCAGTAATTTTTGCACTCCTTATTCCTATTTTACAAAAATAAAAAAAATCGTTCAACTCATAAAAATTATGGAAAGGAATGAAGAGGGTAGGGGTAAAAATAACTGTTGACGTTTCTTTTTAAATGAAAATTTGTATCGATACAATTTTACAAAAATTTTCCTCTAGATAATATTTTTTGTTTTTACAGAAAAATAAGTACTTATTTACGAAAATGAAAGGTTTCATTATTATCTGTCAAAAGCAAGATTGAAGGTAGAGGGGAAAATCCTATCCTTGATTTTAAAACTACGTTTTCAGAAGGAAAAATTTGGTTTAAGTTGGAGAAATTGAAAATTGTTGTTCTTCTCTCATGAAATTTATTTCATTCAAATCAAAAGCTCATTTTTTTTGTCGTCCCTATTGAAAAGTAGGAATATAATGAAAGCGAAAAATTGCTGCCAACCGCATTTTAATTAACTAATGAACTCGTCACCTTTTCACCATTCACTGTCTCATTCAAACGAAATTTTTTTTTTATTAGTTATGGCCCAATCATTAAGTAGAAGGAAGATGACTGTCGAAAAAAATCAAAAAAATTCACCTGCAAAATTGGATCTCTTTTAGATTTATATGTATTTCATATCTAGTTTACTTTAAACTACATATTCTTGGAAAAAATTAATTCAAATATAAATTCCCAATTGAGATGATACGCTTTTATGACAGTAATTTTTTATGTAAATTGAAAGTGCCTCATATTTTTCAAAACCAGTAGTAAGTCAATTTTAAGAATCAATATTACTCATTTGGTTGAAACACCTTTAATTTTGATTAGGAAAAAAAATTATCAATAAGAAATATGTTTCATTGTATTTTCAAAAACTTGTTTTGATTTTTATCAACTTACATTTTTCTTTTCGGTTTGCAAGATAGGTGCCTAGTTTTTTCTCATAAATACCTGTTCAATAGTTAGTAGAAGTGAAAGGGGGGGGGGCAAAAAATAAATCAAGTGCTAGTTTGTCTATAGGTACCTATCAACATTTTTCAATTTCGTCGCTAATGAATTACATACTTCAAAGAATTTTCGTTCCAATATTTTCTTATCATGAAAATTTAAAATTTGGCAAGTCATTAATTTTGATAAGAAATTTTCGGTAAGATGAGTCGTTTTCCCTCGAAATTTCAAAACGTAGATATTCATAATTTTTTACTTCCCCTCCACACTCAGCCTGAAAAATATAACTTTGCAGATGAGATTTTTATGATTCGAAACACTCTTGTTTTCATACCAATGAATGAACCGATTGAGCTGAAATTTCTAAACAGGACTGAGTTTTATACAGTCCGAACATTGATCACGTGTTGCTTGAAAATCGAACCTCTTTGTGAAAACTAATAAATTTTTGCAGAAAGAAAATTTAATTACGATTTTTCACAGTATTTTTTTTTGGGGGGGGGATGTCTCCTTCGCCCTGAAAATGCAATTTTATTCAGAAATTTTTCAATCACCTAGGTATTTACTACTTTTCCATTTTCATTTTAAAATTCGATTTCCTTCACGAAAAGCCTTTTGTCAATTTTTATAATACATAAGGATGAAAGAGTGAATGTCCTGGAACGACAATTCATTTAAATGTCAGGCGGTTTGAACCAGTTGAAAATGAACATGTCCATATTTTGGGCCACCATTTGAAACTTCACCTTCTCTAGGACAAAAACTGATTTTCTAGGAAAACTAAAATTTTCAAATTTCAGTTCAATCAATTTTTTGGTATGAAAACGAAAGTGTTTCAAACTTGAAGAATGCCACATGTTGAAATTTTTTCTTTAAAAAAAAAAAAGAAATTATACGGGCATAATTTTTCAAAATCAGTCTCTAGAAGAATTAAAACAGCATTGGAAACTTTAAAATGGTTCAAGACATTTCTTAAATTCAAATTGTTCAATAATTGAATAAAATTAAATTTCACCACCACAATTTCTATCTCTTGGACTTTATCTAATCAGCTTTTATGGTTTATTCCAGGAATGGATGAAAATCTCCCGAGTCGAACTAGAACACAACATTCCTCTGATCCGAGAACTGAGGGATTTTTTAGCCAAAGTTACCACTTGTGGAGCTCCTTATCAGCAATGGTGCTCTGAAATACGACAGGAGTTCACAGCCTTGGTACGTACACCTCAAACCACCCAAAAAAATCCCGCAAACCAGCTTCTAATTCCACTATTCTCTGTCCAATTCCAGAATAAAGACCCAGACTCGGAAAATATCGACAATCACGACGACGTTGATCGCGAATATTGCCAGGTAAGCCATATTTACTCTCACTTCAACCTCTTACCAATTTGCAAAACATCAGGTAGGCAATTAGCCATTCGCCATTCCCACAATTTCAAGCTTTTTTGACCAGCTCGCCGACAATTATTAAAAATACTAATTGACAAACGAGTTATTTAATTATAAACCACTTAAAACATTATAGACTACCTATCTACTCTGAAAATACTCCAAATTCTCGAAATTTTCACCTCTTATGGCCCAGACATTCGATTTTTTGCTCCGAAATGGACACCACACTGAACCGGAAATCCCACCTGATCACTTCGAGGGGAAAAAACCGATAATTGATTTTTTTTTTCAAATTTTACTCACATACTTGAGATAGGTAATACATAAGAAAATTTTATTACACTTGTCGGTGGTGTTGGCGTTGGTGGCTTATAGACTCGTATTGTCGTATTGTACTGGTTATTGGTATTGTTCGATCGCCGATAATCCAGTTTGACAATGGTCGTAAATCTTTCGGATGAATTTTCCTCGTATTTGGTCGTAAATGCAGAAAACATTGTATCTGAGCTCGATAATGTAAAAAATGAGTAATACGGGTTAACAAAAATGACAACTTACGATCGAACAGCATTGTTCGTATCTTGAAATCATACGTTCATTTATCGCTTCGCCGGCTAATGATTTGGATGCAGCTTCGATGTATCGAGTTGAAAGTCAAGGTTAATATGATTGATCTCTCGGAGCCAGCTCGGGTTTGTTTTTAATTTTAACAAAGCGTATGAACGAGTATCATTAATTGTTGGTAAATTCGAGAAAATTCTCACTCCGAGTGCTATATTTGTAGCCAGATTTCGGGGAATAATTTACAAGTTATTGAATACGGCATGTGGTGCCTGCACTGAGGGTAATTTAATTAAACGGTTTGTTTAGATTTTATCGATTGTCGGCGTAGCCGAAATAATTATCGAGTGATGGAAAAATAACGTGAATAAACCCACTATGAGATTAGCCTACCAAACCAGTTTATAATATGTCACAGTTACCTATATTATAATCGATTGAAAAAAAATAATGTCAACATAAATAATGGAAGAAATTCCTCGCCAAATACCAACACAGCAATCCAAGTCGAATGGTATTCTTGTACAACACGAATAACACTTATGGTATTTTTGTTAAACGAATAAAAAAAAAAGGAGAGAAATGAAAAAAAAAAAATTGTAAAACCGCAAATAATACTTAAATAGGAAACTTGCCACGAATACAATGATACGTCGTATTATTCAACGTACAGAGGGTAAAAATAATCGTTTCTCGAGACCAATTACCCAACAACGTTTTTATTAACTCGGGCCACTGTGAAGTATTATTTTGCATAAGGTCGTCCGAATCGCGAGCTGCGCTGTAATTTACTCCACACACCGTCAGATAAGATCTAATAAAACGGAGGGAAAAAAAATTTTTCACAAGGAAAATTTACGATGAATTTTCAGTGCCGATAAAAAGGTCACACGTTGAATAACAAATCGAAATAATGCATTGAATAATACTCGTATTGGTATCGCTCGTATGCTCTTAATGAGGTGTTCGATAAATTGATAATTAATTATGCTCGTGTAATGTGTCATTACTAATTATATGGTAGTTGGAATTTTTACAACTAAGTTGCCGCTGCAACTGATAGGTGATTTTTTTTCCATATTTTGAAATGTACTCGTAATGATCGGTTGGGTTAGGTTTTTTAGCTGAGGAGCAGAGATTTGGTCAAAGCGACGTACACGTGGAAATTTTCTTCAATTTGATTTTGAATTTTTGTGATTTGCTAGTTGCCTAATGATTGGGAAAATTATACGGAATTGGACAGATATTTCGTTTTTTTATTGAGTTTACTCTCGAATACTTGAAATGGCAAATTCTAATTAAGCAAAGTTCAGCTTAATTAGAATTGTCTCCGAAGTTGAAAACATCACGAAGTTGAACTATTAAAGTACCTAGTATTCTGCAGAATTTGAAACAATAAAGTTACGTTGAATATTCGAGTATTCGCAAGATAATTGAAAAGAAAAATAGTAAGATGAAATTTTCATTTCATTGTTAGGTTTTTTTTTACCCAATGCCATTTTATTATAGGTATAAGTTTCCGAGTAAAAATTTGCAAGACACGTGCACGAAAACTGAAAATTTCAACTTTTTGTGGGTACCGGTCGACATGTTCGACAGGTTTACAGTGTTTCTGGTGTGCGGCTAAAAACAGGATATTTTTTTAGGATTCGCTCGATTTGAATTTCGATGTTTGTACCTAGTCGTAGAATTTTGGTGAATTTAGAGATTGTTTCATGGAGTAGAAGATACCAGGGTTAAAAATTGAATTTTTTTCTTCAAAATAGGTCAATTTAGGTATAAAGTCTGTTTATATTGTGCATGTAAAAAAAAATCCCAAAAATGAATGCATTTTTGAATGTAGGGTTATTTAAATTTTTTTACAAACAATTTATTCAGAAATGTTACCAGAGTTGTGATGAGGAGATATTCTCATTGTTGGTTTTTTTGGTGTGGGGGGGGGCTTTCTTAACAACCTTGTAATTGGACACACTTCTGAAATCAGACCGAAAATGAGTAAGTGGATATTCATTTTTCAAATAATATTTTTGAGTACGGGACCTTTTTTAGTAAGAAAATTTGGTCAAAATTGATCCAAAAGTTTTCTTTCAGTTTGAAACTCCTGAAAAAATGTTGACTCCTGAAGAAAAATTATTTTAATAAATTTATTATAATAAATTAAATTTTTAATAAAAAAGTTAGAAAAAATAGTAATTTTTTAATGCTAAAATTTTTCAAAAAATTGGAATTTCCCTGCTAGAATTTTTTTTATTTTGTCGAGTTGTCAGATATCGCGTACAGGTATTTTTTTCTGATTCCAAAATTGGGTGCGACAGCTAAAAAAAATATCAAAACAAAAAAACATGTTTTCCATGATTAACAAGGAAGTTATTCCAGCTCAAAGTAAAATTTTGATCCTAAACAAATATACATCCAAAGGACATCTTAAAAACCCCATATCCAAAATTTAAGGTGCTGAGCGGATTTTTGCGAATTTTTAAAATTTCAGAATTAGGTGCCTCGAGATTATTGCCCTGAAAAAAAATCAAAATTCAATCTAATCGATGAAGAAAGTAGAGGTGTTTGGAGAATTTGGGAGGCAGTTGATTCAGAAGGATCATCGCAACCCTGAATTTTACAAAAAATGAGAGAGCAAAAGAGGTAGCAAGTTCCTCGTTTCCTTTTATGATGGCCAAATTGTAACTTTAGTTGAAAATTTAGATTTGAAATTTAAAGCTTGAAAATTGATGACCTGGTGACATTATTTTCAAACATTTACGTTTTTAGTGCAAAAAAAAATAAAATGGAAGACGAATAATTCTCAGAAAAATTATCTAAAATTCGAAGATATCTTTTAATTTTGGGAGAAAATTTTTCAATTTTCATGAAATTATTCAATTATTGGACACAATATCCAAATTTTCAAACCATTCCTCCTTCCCCGTCGAAAAAATACCAATCAAAATTATTTTATGTCGAGAAATTAATTAAAGAAGTGACTGAGAATTTGAGAAAAATAAGGGAGGGGGTAAAATTTTAATTTAGCTATTTTTTTTTACTGATCGTCCAGTCAAAATTTATTGATTTTTTTCTGACAAATTGGGAATTCATTGAGGAATTAGTGATTTGTAAATTTTTTTGAGAAAACAGTACATAAAGAGCAAAAAATGGGGGGGGGGGTGAATTTCTGTCATGAAAATATATTTTTTCCAAGTTTAAGGAGGGGCTCCCTGAGTCCCTTCTTTGGGTACAACTGACTTCTACGCCATTTGATAAAATTTAATTTTTCACAAAAATGAAATAAGTTTTCTCCGTTTTGTAGAGGTAGATTAATGATTTTACATAATTTCAAAGAAATTCGGCTCAAAATCGATTCAATTTTTCTCACACAATTTCATAGACAGGTGCTATGCCTTACGTATTAATTTTTTTATCATTCCGATCTCATAATTTTGTGCTGTTTTTTTTTTTTTTTAAATAATTTTCACTTCCACCCCTACGCCTAACTCTGATTGTTCGATGTAAACAAAAATCGTGAGTAAAAATAGATACCTATTACCTACATCGAAAGAAAAAAAAATCACCCTTTTTTCCCACTCTCGTTACGTGCTCATACAGTTAATTCGGCAACCATAATTTACCGTTTATCATTGATAAATTTGGAAAATTTAGATAAACCGAGATAAATGTCGACAAGTGTTTCCATTATCACGAATGATTGACGATGAATCATTTGGAATTTGTCGCGTATTAAGTCATCGATTTTGGTTAAATTTAAAGATTATTCGGTAATCGGTACGCCGAATATCGTTCAAACAACGCAACAGAATGATTAAAACTCTGCAGAGGGTAAATACAATGTTAATAGACGTAACGGTATGTTCATTTCGACTCAACAACGTCTTAGTATAAATAACGAATGTAATAAAGTTATTGCGCCGGTATTTCTGGTGGGTTTTTGAAAAATGAGCCGAAAAACAATAAGACAGAGAATGAACGATATATTTTCAACTATCCGGAATAAAGTCGCGTATTATAGAACGTAGTAAAGCATATTTCTCTACATGTACCGTAATACGGCACCGCGCCGCAATAATAATAACACGCGTAAGGACCGCAGAGGTGGAGGGAATGGGATGTAACGGGGCTCTTAACGTAGCTTAGGCTTTAAGTAGTTGTACTTTGTACTCTTTGGACAGCGAGGGAAATCCCCCCGCTAAATAGAACAATTAAAAGACTTTTCGTCTTTCGATGAAAAGAAAAACAAGCCATAAAAGATTATATAATTTTGTTTTCTTTGACTTTTTTTTTCTTTTTCGTTTCCTTTTCAAAAGGTACTTTACCCTATGTTCGCGAATCTCCGCTTACTCGAGTTGTATAATAATGTTGATAGCTTACAAGTTTAGTATATTACGCTACGTAGTAAGTTAAGTCTTTTGTAAAAGTTTTTCGATTTTACGCGTGTACTTGGGAACGTAAATGTAAATAATTATTAGAAAATTATACCGGCAGACCGACCCAACCGAACCGTGTTTTCTTTTGAATAAGATTGCGCCAACTTGGTAAATATGACGCGGTATATAAGTTTTTCGACGCAACGAAATGTTTTTCGATTTATAGGACGACGAGCTGGAATGAGAAGTGAATTTCTTAAATCGGAAATCCAATCAAGGAAGTTCTACCTATAAGGTTGTAATATTTCTTTTGAATTAAACTCGAGTCAAAAATTAATTAATTATTTTTATATTAATTAACTGAAACGTTTATCGTCGTGTGAATGAGCCCTCGGTATACGACTGTAGCCCGTGAAATAAGCGATTTTCTCGTTAAATAAAGAAAATTAGTTGGTAATTAACGGTGAAGAATTATTTGCACAGCGGGAGATCCGGTTCAACGATACATATGACGAGCTATTTGTAGGAAAATTTATGTACTCGAATGAAAAATATATGTGCCTATAAAAAAAAGTTTTCCAGGGAATGGAACGAGGCGAGGAATGGTCGTTGATGAATTGAACGATGGAAAAAAATCATTTTCAGTGGTTTTGTTGGAAGGATTTTACTCATTATCATGAAAGAGAGATTTTTTGATTTCTGAGAGTTAAGTGTATTTTTTAATGAAAAAAATCGTTTTATGAGGGTAATTTGATAATCAGATATCGACGGGTACTAATTTTTTGACAAAAGTTTTGGTATTTTTCAATTTTTCCTCAATTTCCCCTCCCAGCTCTAAAAAAAATTATCTTTAAAATAATCCAAGCTTCAAAAGTTCGAAAAAATGGTAAAATGATTTTCGGAGGAAAAATTAATCTCATAAATTACTCCGGTTTCAAAATCTCAGAAAAATCGTGAACTGCTCAAAAATCATTCTGGCTTGAAAATTCGGAAAAATTGTAGGATGATTTGTGAAAAGTATTTTTATCGAAAAATTCACATTGCAGCCGGAAAAAACGTGGGAGATGATTTTGTGAGATTGATTTTTATCTCAAGAAATCATTCCAGCTTCAACAACTAGAAAAATCATTGGAATACTTTTGAGATGGAAATTCATTTTACAAATCATTTCAGCCCCACAAGCCCGAGAAAGTTATGGGATGCTGTGTAAAAATTATTTTCAATCCAAAAAATCATCTCAGCATCAAAAACTCACAAAAATAATGAGATTATTTACATTTCTAGGGCTCATTTCACAAAATACAACATTTTGCAATTCAGAAAATTTTTTCAATTTCGTAATCGAATTCTGGAAACAGTTTTAGAATCTAAAAATTGCAAAGTTTTGTTCATTTCTAGAAAAAAATTCAACGTTATAAAATGAATAAGTACTTGAGTATCAACGTTGGATGCTTCGTTTCCTGTCGTTTCTTTGAAAAACGACAGAAATGCCAAATTTGGGGTACACTGAACTTATCATATCAAGTAATTTTTCAACGAAACGTCTGTACTTGATTGATTGAAAAAAAATTTCTCGCAATTTCTCTAGAAACGATAAAGAGGGCCATTTTATCATCTCAAAGCGACGCTTCTTGTCGTTTCTTTGGAAAACGAAGGAAACAACAGAAACGAAAAATTTTCATCATACCGAAATCAGGGCTTCCATCCTAATATTCTTTATTTTTAAAAGAATGACTGAAAACAAAAATTCTCAGGAATATTGGATCCGTCGTTTCCTGTCGTTTCTGTGAAAAACGACAATTTAAAAATTTTTCCATCCACTGGTATGACAGCTCCAGCTCAAAACTTTTTTATTTCAGGAAAACGACCAAAAACGATTATTTTTAGGTCTGCTGGACCCGTCGTTTCCCGTCGTTTCTTTGAAAAACGACAGTTTGAAAATTTTTCCACGCACTAAAATGACGACTCCAACGAAAATCTTTTTTTTTTTTTCAAAAAACGACCAAAAACAATAATTTTTAGGTCTGTTGGAACCGTCGTTTCCTGTCGTTTTTTTGAAAACCGACAGTTTGGAATTTTTTTTCAACACACTGAAATTACGTCCTACACTTAAAACGTTTTTATTTAAGAAGAACAACAAAAAACGATCATTTTTAGGTATGTGGGATCCGTCGTTTCGTGTCGTTTCTTTAAAAAACGACAGTTTGAAAATTTTTCAACGCACTGAAATGACGACTCCGTCGAAAATATTTTTTATTTTCGAAAAACGACTAAAAACGATAATTTTCAGGAATGTCGAATCCGTCGCTTCTTTGAAAAACGGCAGTTTGAAAATTTTTCCACTTACAAAAATAAGGGCTCCTGCTCAAATCTTTTTTATTTTTGAGAAAAGACTAAAAACGATCATTTTTAGGTATGTTGGAACCTTCGTTTCGTGTCGTTCCTTTGAAAAACGACAGTCTGAAAATTTTTCAACGAACTGAAATGATGTCTCCGGCTCAAATTTTTTTCATTTTGGAAGATCAACTAAAAATGGTCATTTTTAGATTTGTTAGATGCGTCGCGTCGTTCTCTGTCGTTCTTTTGAAAAACGACAGCAACGAGAGTTTGTCATTATATTGAAATATGATTCCCGCTGAAATCTTCCTTATTTTTTGAAAAACTACTAAAAACTATTATTTTAGGTACCTAACCTACTTTCTCATTTCAAATTGGTGAAAAAGTATTTAGAAAAAAGTCAGTATTTCAGTGCAGCAAATTTCTGCTAATTTTTCTAAGGAATTTCACTGATTTTTCAAAAGAATTTAGCTGATTTTTTACACAATTTCCATTTCTTCAACTTCCAAGTGATTTTTTTTTACTGATTTCTCTTAATTTTTTTTTCACCGTGTACTTTCACTGAAATTTTTCTTCAGTGATTTATTACAATGTTGCAATTCTGTCTTTTTTTCCCAGTAATTTTCGATTATTTTCACTGATTTATAAATGAGAGAGCGGAGAAAAAATTTAATTATTAAAATTTTTTGAACCATGTACGACCTCCCTATTTCATTTCAAAAAATAGGCAAAAATACAATCGTAACCATCCATATTGGTCCAAAAACTGAAATATTTTAATCTCTCATAATAAACCAATCATTAATAGGTAATTGAAAATTTTCAATATCAGTTCTCCCAACATCAGCAAAAATCTTGCTGCTCCTCCTCTTCCATTTGACACAATCTTTGAATTTCAAACCCACCACATAATTTATAGGTCAGTTTCAAAAATAAATTTCTCGTCATCGTCATTCCAATTCTGAAGAATTTCTCTCCACTGAATCATACTTCCTATGTCATATTAAATAAACCACCATCCATCTATTTTCCTGAAATTCGTCCAAAATCGCACTGAAACATCAAATACCTCGACACGATCATTCTCCAGGGTATCATTTGACAATCTCCGACGAAAGAAATCCTTCGAATAAAACTACCCCGCTAATTGACCAACTACCAGCATTTCTGGTAAAATCAGAACAATAAAATTCGAGAACGACGACGCTCATTAACCAACGAAGAAATTTTCCACACACGGGACCATTCTGGGAATCGAGGCGGCGCCTTGTGAAAGGGAGAAATGAAACAAAAAAAGAAAAAAAAAGCGACAATAACATCGCAACGGCAGTAGTAATAGCGTAAAACAGCACGCAAATATTGACGGAAGCGTACTCGTACGGTACTTAATACCTGGCATATTGTGCTCGCGTACTATTACCCTGTGACGTCACACCGACACGAAATGACGTATTATACAAATTTTAATGCAGTACCGGCTTTAATACACTGAAGCCAGATACTGGATCAGTTAACATCTTCGTAATGTTATTAGAACACCATAATACGAGCCTAAAGTCTCTAAAATAAACGCCGGATTTATAGAGATAACACCCCCGCACCGCCCCTTATTTCTAAACGCCTTTACGTTAAATCTCGACGCGACTCGAACGCTGTAAAAGGCCATCGCTAATACCCACCAACACTACGAAAAATACGGTTACGTAAAACTACCTCAATACTCAAAGGCGCGAAACGTTTATGCATTTGGCCATCGAAAACAGAAATGAGATTTATAAATTTTATACTCGAAAGTAAATTACCGGAAAAGCCGGTTCTTTAATCGTTTTAATTTGTTGTGTAAACTGGACGTCGTCGTAGCTGCGTGTTTACGTTTCGAAAATAGTTTTACGTACCTTTGGTTAGTTATTCGTGTAGCCTTTCGAGTATGACGTAACGTTATCGAAAATTTTCAAGCTTTTATCATCGATCAGTACATATTTTATTGCGAGGGACTCCTGTACATAAGTTGACGCGCAAAATTATACTTTTCCGAGGCGGCGGACGAGACCGAAACGTGGGCATGGGACAGAAGGGAGCAGAGTTATGGAAAATTTCTCATCATTCGGTAAGGTTAAACGTTGTACATAAGAATTCATTAAAAGTTGCCGTATAATTTGAAAACTTACCGACAGACGGCTTTCAACTGTTGATTAAATAAAACCAGATCAATAGCCCGAGTTGTAAAAGGCTTCTGTTTACGTCGTCGTTAACCATTCCAAAATAGGTACCATGTTTAAACCATTAACCTTTACGAAGGAATATTCGCGAATTACGTAGTCGAGTACAGGTGAACGTCTTCGTATTGGCCTTTGCCGTGCAGTTCGCCAGCCTCGTCTGTAATTTCCCAACACACCGAAGTAAAATTTTCTCTCGAGCCGAAGATGAGAAGAAGGGAAGAGGGTAATTTCTTTCTTATTTGGGTATTTGTGCGGTAAACATGGGATCAGAAGGGGATGGGGAGAGAATAGTAGGTACATAATGATGGTACAGGACAACGAAAGCCCAAGACTTGGCACGCGATTGCAAATTACCAAATGGCGTTTTACAGGGCGATTTTTAATGCTCGGTGTAATTTTTAATAGCCCTCGTTACGAACTCGCTTCGATATGTTCGGGGTATATCGAGTGGATTACGTATAGGTTCGGACTTGGTTTCTCAGAATTTGAGGGGTGGGGTGGGGATTCCCTAGAATCATGTGGCGTTGCATGAAGTCTCCTATGCAACGGTGGTATACCCTCGTGGTAATTAATGACGGTCTAAAAAGACACGATAACATGGCAGTATTTTTATCTATGTTGAATGAACGAAAAATATACAGTGTGGTTGTTCTGGATGCGATGGTTGTACGATTTCGCGGAATTGCAGTTCGACGATGTGTTCGACGTAGGTGTGCGATTAATTGCAGCGTGGTGTATTGGAAGGCGTAAACGATGGCAAAACGAAGAGTATAACGTTGGTGTACGAATATTTGCCCACGTTTTGGTAATAAAATTGATAGAAAAATATTGTGTGTGGCGTGTGCGCGGCCGCGGATGGTTCAGGGGGGTTGGATATCTTGGGCATTGTTTGGGAAGTGATGGATAAAATGAAGGAATTGAGTTGGCAATTTTATTGATTGTAACCTGTCCGGGGGAAAAAAGGTCGAGATTCAAAAATTGGAGAAAATGTTTTTGAGGTATTTTATAGTTCTCGAAGTGCTGGATTCGGCGGTGATGTTGAAATCGTTTGCGAAAAAATCAATTTTGTTTTTGATATAGGGTCAATTTTTTAGGGAAATTGGAGAAATGGTTCGAGAAATTTGATTTTTTGGTATGTTGGGGGTGTCTAATGAAGTGTGTTTATGTATCAATCATTTTCAGACTATTTTACAGATTAAAAAATCAACTTATATCTACCTAAGATGGCACTTGAACGTTTATGAAGAATGTAAAAATAGCAATACAGGCTGCAGATCTACCATTTTTGGTAGCGTTTTCCAACCAAAAATTTAAGATTCAAAAAATAATGTTCAGTTTTACTCAGGGATCCCGGAGCGAAGAGAGCAGGAGGGCCCCCTCCGGGTGATTTTTTCGGAGCCCGAGCTGGAGCCGGAGGGACTTTTGTAAAAATCTCGGAGCCGGAGCTGGAGGGACCACGTTGGACTTGCTCCGGCTCCTCACTCCGGAGGTCCCTCCTTTGATTTCTATCAGAATTGTCCGTTATTGTTTTGCTTACGACAATAGTTAAAAATGACTTGTTTTTCAATAAGTAATGGTAGTTTTATTTTCATGATCATTCCACAAAATTTTTGATTTTTCATCGTCGGAGGGCCCTCCTTCGAATGAAAAAAATTATCTTTCTCATTATTTTATCATTTATCAGAGGACTTTGTGACGTGACAATCTTGAATGAAATTTTCAACAAATTTTCAATTTTTTGAGAAGGAAAGGAGCTCATCAAGGAACGTTGTTTTTTTTAGAGACAAAACGTAGGACAAAAAAAGAATTTTAATGAAAAAATTTCACTTTTTTGATGCTGTTTTTTCTCAAAAGTTTTTGGTCCTTTCTTCGCTCGGACTCAATAAATTTACCCTAATTCTCAAAGTAATGCCTTTCAATGCTCGATAATTATCCCAGTAAATTAAAATTTATGCTGTTTTCACTAATATTTTCTGACTTTCAAAAAAAACGGCGTTTCTTAATGAACTTGATTTCTCACAGGCGCACCCAGGGGAGCTCAGAGGGCTCGAGCTCCCTCCTTAAGCTTGGAAAGAGGATCTTTTTATTGAAAAAATAGTAGAAATTGCCTCTTCGAAGTGTATTTTTAAAAAAAATTTCGCCCTTGCTTCGCTCGGGCAGTGTTTTAATTGGTTTATTTCAAAGATTGATAATTGTTCAGTCAATTCTCAATTTGTGAGAAAAAATTATTATTGTGAGTGAAAGATTATTTTTAAAAAAATAATTAATTTGATTGGTATTTAACCCCTCGCTCTCTTTTTTTTGAAAATTAATTCTGAACCCTTCTCTTAATTAATTTCTGGGTGCGCCTATGTCTCTTCTTCCAAAAAAGTAAAAAATTTGTTGAAAATTCCATTCAAAATTGTCGTGAAGTGCCCTAATAATTTAAAAGGATAATTTTATCATTTAATTCAGTTTTAGAATGTTTTTTAAATAGTAGTAAATTTTTAAGATTTTTTCAGTCATAAGCAATCTTTACTTAGGTACTTCATTTAAAATCAAAGACATTGGAAAATTTTTAAAGAAAGGTTGTATAATTTTTTGAAAATTATTTGTTGTTTTTTTTTGGGGGGGGGGGGGGGTGTAATGGTGACTCTTGGGAAGTTTTCGGGAAATCAGTTGAGAAAATTCGAGGTAACCCCCCCCCCCCCCCGAACAAATCGCTTCGTCACGCCACTGGATACAAATGATTGTTAAATACGATTTTTCAAAAATGGCATGTGAGCCTGGTATCGAAATTTCATTTTTTGAGGTAACTCATATGTTTTCATCTTTACAAATTATTTCGGTATTCTCGAACATTGAAATTCGTTTTCAAAAATTATTAAATTTTTAGCTTAATTTTTGTGTTTTTTTTTCAACACATTGTCTGTTCATAATTTACCTACCTACGTAAATTCCTTCCGCGTCCACCGTTCGAAAAATTTGAGTTCTCAGTTTCGATTTCGTGAGTATTGATATTAATTTTTTGTCTTCAGCAATTTGTAAAGAATTATTCCTCAGATTGTTGATTTTGTTTCAACTTTAGTTTCTGATTTCAAATTTTTCAAAATTGAATCAAAATTTTCGTATTAGATATTTATACTATTTTATTTTTTGAAAAAAAAAAACACATCAAAATTTGTATATTTTTATTTTCAAAACACATTCAGTTTTTTTTTTTTAATAAAAAAAATTGGTTCCCTTCAAGTCCTTGAATTTCATCATTTCAACAATTTTTATTTTCGTTTTAAAATGTTTGATTTTTCTATCTAGGTGCTTACCTGTGTCAAGTTTATGAATACGTTTGCTTGAATTTTGGTTTATTTATTTTTTTATTTTGTCGAGAAATTATCATTTTCGATATCTGTTAATAATTTTATCCATCATTGCTGTGAATTGTTTTCAAAACCTCCAGTTTTACAACCTTCTCATCTCTGATTGAGTTCATTTTATTACGGCGAATCAAAAGCATTCCAATCAACGTCTTCATAGTTGCCTACCTGTCTTTTGCAGGCGCATTTTGATTCCAACGAATTCACAATTTAATTTGATTTTATTTTGTATTTCAGCTTTTGAAACTAGTAGTTAGTGGAGACCTGCCATGCAGCAAAGAAGAAGCCGCTGTCCTGGCCGGTATCCAGTTACGTATCGAAGAATCCTGGGGCCGGCCAAATTTTCTCACTGTTTCGTCTCCCATGCCGACGACTCCCTACGGCGACGAAGATTTAACCATGCTGAAACCTATATCCGAAGATAAAGAGAGCTTTCTCTTAGAAGTGCCTACTTTCGGCGGCCACACCGGAAGTAAAACTATAAGGCTGGTTAGTCCTTTGGCCGAAGATGCCGAAAACGAAGAAGAAATGGAGGCACCGCCTGAAACCAAAAAGACAGTCACGGTGTCCAGTGGCAGTACCAAAACTGAGGAGTCACCCCATACCAAACATTCGGGAAACAGTTTGCTGAGAAAGTGTTATCCATCTAGTTCTAATCAGGTGTCGTCGTTTTTACCATCGGGAGGCCATTTGGATGAATTTTTACCACCTTGTTATCATGGGACCAAGACTATCGCCAAGCTGATCAAGGTAAGATTTTTTTCACACGCTTTGATTTTTTCATCGTTCGTGTTATTTTGGAATCAAAACATGTGGTCATTTGCATCGATGGGTTTTAAACTTCCAATTATCGAGAATTTTGAGATATTTACCTACCATTTTTTTTTTTTTTTTGGTAACCAAAGGTCAAGATTCTCATTAGATTCTTGATGATGACAACCCTCTGATTTTATGTATTTTTGGTTTCATAATTTTTCATATTGCATAAGGCGTATAGAGTAAGGCACGAGTTCAACGAATGCTTGATTCGACGACTTTTTATACGATTTTAATTTCGTTTCGTTTGCTCGTTCGATAACAAACGAAAGTATATTTCGAAATGGAGAGTAAATTATACGTAAGCCGAGTTTAACTACTAAATTATTCCGGTTCGACGAAATCTACTTTTTATACGAGCGTTATTTTTAGTATTTCCACTCTACGATATGATATAATTCGTAACCACCATCGCGTTAATTCGTCCATTTCTCACGATACCAATTTTCTATGCGGCGAAATTTCCTTCAATTTTGAAATAATAGGTACATCTCGTCGCAGATCCCTTTAGAATCCAATTTTTTGCCACAGTGACTTCTATCGAAGTATTTAAGATTATCTTCACGGGTTTCCCAGTTATTACCCAGGGTCAATCAATGACAATGGCGACATAAATACATTCACAATGTAGACAACTGTACATAATAATGTTTTATCGTTTTTAACATTGGTTATTATGCCATCTGTGCAGGACATGATAGCAGAACGAGTTCTGTTCTTTCATTATATTATCATGTCTTATTGTCATGGCACTGTTGTACTTCGCCAATCACTCGTTCAGACAGAGAACGAGATACTTTGTTTTAGCCACCTCTTCTCTCTGTGATAAAAGGAAGAGTTGAAGTGCAGTGTTGTTTCATTTGTTACTTATTCGTATTGAGAAATGATACCGATGATTTATTTGCACCGAGTTGCAATGTTTCTATTTTAATCGATACATGAAGTGTCGTGAGTGGAAAAGAAGTTGGAAAATTTCATCCTCTTTTCGTATGACTTGCTTTGATGTAAATTGATTAGCGAATTGAGACAGGTTAGTTGTGTTATTGTTTTGAGAGAAAAATAATCGAATAAACAATTTTGAATTTTTTTTTTTTTCATATTTGGAAAGGTGTCATGATAATGTAATTTGCAACAAAGTTGTGCAACAGGTTATTGAGAGTTCAGTTATGAGATAAGTGATTTTGAGTGATTGTGTTTGTGTTTGCAAAACACCAAAAAAATTATGGTGCCGGATCGATTTGTCCGACAGTGCAAAATTTTTAATTTTTGATTTTCCATTGTAAAAATTACCAGTTCAACGATTTTTCTGGCTCGAAGTTCATTTTTTTAAAAGAAAAGTGGATTTTTCAAAATTATTTTGAGACTTTTGATGCAGTAGAATGGACGTATAAATTCATAGAAAAAATTAATAATGGTTTTTTCTATAATTGAATTTTTTGAGACGTCAACTCACATAAATTTGAGTCTGGTCTCTGGTCCGTGATTCATCGTGGTTCTTTATTCATCGATTTTTGATTTTTATAAATTTTTAGACACCTAATAATTTATTTGAGTTTGAAAAAATGTGCTAATGAAAATCCGAATCTGACACCACTCGCTCTTCTTTTTCTTCATTTATGAGAATGACGTTGATACGAGTACCGACAGTTGTCCTGAAAACTGAAAACTGTGTCAGGGATGGCATATATATGATATATATCATGAAAAAAAGACTGAAATTGGATCTTTCACATTTGACTGGAAAATCGCACTGAAAAACGCCTGAAAGTACGAGCAGCAAGAGCTACTCAATTAGATTCTTGAAAAATAAGTCACTTCTTTCTCTCTCCTTGCATAAATCAATCCATCCATTTTTGATTTTTGATTTTTTTTTTTTTAATCAGTGGTTTTAAATTTTTTTAAACTTCAAATATTGTTCAAATTAAAAGTTGTTTCATTTTTTCCCCAAGTTTTTAGATTTTTACTACTTTTTATGATACTTATAGTAGATTGTAGGAATATTGCTTTGTACCCAAAATCAATTTTCTCAAACCTTTCTAGAAGCTTATTTTTTTCAAAATAATTATTCCTACATTTTTCTGCAATTATCTAGCGCCAATCCAGCACCAAAAGCAACTAGAATAAATTGATAGGTACCTACTTCACTTTTCTTTGACTTGAACAATTTCATGCTAAAAAAATAGGAAAAAATGTGTAAGTACCTATCTATAATTTTGAAAAAAAAATGAACTTGAAAATATTTTTGGAAGAATTTTTAAAAGAAAAGCTCTTTGAAAATCTTTTGAGGACACTGGACTTGAAGAATACCTACCTACTAATTTTGAAAAAATGGTGGATTTGAAAAAATTCGAAATTGTAATACTTTTGTAGGCATGGAAAATTTGAAAAATTGATCATTTTTTTGTGGAAAAATTTTCGTTCCAAGGTGCGAACAATTGCATTTTGAGCCTGCGGGATTCAAAGAAATTCAACCTCAGGCAAACATTTTTGAGTCAAAAAGGAAATTAAATTCTCTGAATTTCGTTTTAAAAAAATTAAAAAATTAAAAAACGAACAGAATTTTAAAAATAATTTCGAATCACACGTTGAAAATTCTAGTTTTCCGCAAGAAAAAAAATTAAAAAACTCGCCAAAATTCACAAAATTTCAGTAACTAGAGCAGGTGAAAATTTAGCTAATAGGAGGTTTCATTTAGATATGTTTTGGAACTGGAGATCAATTCAAAAAAAAAAAAAAAGTCAAAAAATGAACGAAAAAATTGGCCTTTTAAAAAAATTATTTTCCAAAATTGTCAAAATATTGGGAAGTTGTGAATTTTGTTGTTATAGATTGTTATCACTTGAAAATTTGAGATTTCGATAGTTGCCTTTTTTGGTTGCTTGGAGTTGGGAGTGATATTTCATATTTCGAAAATAGTATAGAACAGATTTCGAAACAAAATGGTGAATTCAAAAAATGTACCTTTAGTTATCAAGTTTTGACTGATTTTTAAATTGAAAGGGGTAGGTACTTTTTCCCCTAAATTAGGACTTTGGAAGAGATCTCAAACGAACGTATTGAGAAAAAAAAAATATGAAAAAAATTGATCGAAGGAAATTGTATTTTCCTACTCATTTACTTATAGTGTTTTCCCAACTACTAATAATATCTATTCCGATGAATAATTCAAAAATGAGAAACAATTTGTAGGGGTCAGATTGTACCCATAACATATTATATGCGTAAATTATATCTTCATTTTTCGAATCGTACCTATCGTTAAAATTCGTTTTTCAACCAAGTCCCAAGATTTCATTAATTTATAAAAAGGGCAAAAATATGTATAACTTCTGATACAATATTCCAAAAAAAATTGTGTACACAATCGAAAAATTTAGGAAACTTTAAATTAATAAAAAATTCATCTCTCAGTCAACCTTGAATCTTTCATAAAAATTTTACAGTTTGATCGTCTCCCTCCCCTGCGGTCTGCTGTAGGTATATCGCAAGCCAAAAAACTTTTTTGAAACCGTGTATTTATATAAGAATTACCGTACCTACCTATATTTTCTGACCAAGTATTCGTTTTCTCATAATAAGCCGATAAAATGAGAAATTTTACGTACTTACGTCAATTTCTTTCAAAACCGATGAACCAGATTACCTGAATTCGTCTCTATTTATGACGTAAGTATATGAAACCCAGAGACTAGAGATAGATAAGACTCTTTTGTATTTCTACAATTAATAAAAAAAATAATCGAATTCCGAACTCAGATAGGTACTCCATAATAATTGACAAATATATTGATACGGGGAAAAAAGGAGAAAGAAAGTCGCCCACACATAAACCTCAATTTTTTATATTCGGTACCTATTTTTAAGTCTCATTTTTTTTCTCTCGCATTCTACATATAATAAATAATTTTATCAAATAATTCCTCGCTCACATCACGGTCGTATCAATTTTTTTACGAAAGCTTATTAAAATAACATTTCGAGCTATCAAATTCCAGTTAATAAACGTACACAATGCAGCAGCCAAACGGAACCAACGTAAAAAGGGTAAAAGCTCGTTCAGTTTTTGACATACTTTTAATAAAGCTGGCCAAGCGCAAGCAACATGATAGCGTATTGAATAGTTTTCATTTTAAAAACCCATTCCGAAGGATTTTTTTCTCCTTGACAAAAATTTATCGTAAATAATCGAATGGTTAATTAATAATAGCCCGGATGTTTTAATTTTTGGTCGATGTTTTGAAAATTCCAACATAGATACGATTGAAATATTACGTACGCGTAGAAAAACACGAATAGTCGAAATTGTCGACTAGATTAGGCAATTTTTTTAAAATTATCGCGCAGTAGGGTTGAAGGTTCGACCTATGCGGAGATGTGTCGGTATTTTTTCCCACCCTTTTGTATATTTGACGATGAATTTGAGAACACGCTACAGTGAAACGTTGACTTTTGCGTGAAATCATGTTAATACTTTATACTTTTCAAGGTTTTCATTATACTGATAAAGTTTTAGTTTAGGTTTTGCGAATTCGCAGCTATATACAAAGTGACGAGAGTAAATTTTACGCGGTGAGCGGATCTTCGCCTCTTTGGCGAGCGATTACAGCCCTCCGTACCGCTCCTTGTGGTCTTTTCGTTGCCGAACATCGGAGTGAGAACGAGATGTAAAATAAATGAGCTAAAAATAAAGCGTGTGTTATGCTGTGTTGTATATCTATATACCATATACTTATACGTTTTCATGTTATCTTATTCTGTTACCGCAAAAAGGTATAGAATACGAGTCGATATTTCTTTGAAACGAAAATTACGACGTAATCAGGAGTTAACGTGCGTGTCGAAATTATTTTCGTATTCGTTTATCGATAAATAAATGGTTATACAGTGTGTTCTGCTGTTTCTAGCTATCCCTTCAATTATTAATGTATGCAATCCGTTCGATCTCTTGGATCGGTGTAAAGTTTTTTTTGTGGCGTTTCGGCGAATTTCATGCTCACACGAGTCTGAGATATTGTTAGAGAGTCGTATTGAATAGTCGGGGTTTCTGTAGAAATTATGCATTGAAGGTGAAAATTTTTCATAGTGAGGTATAAGGTGTTCAAAAAATTTTGAAATTTTTGCATTTGCGAGACAATTTGAATTTTAGTAGAAGGCTTCGAAACGATTTTGATGATGCTAAATCAATTTAAAAGATCACGACTTAGGTACTCTTTTGGAATTCGAAGGTATGCAAAATAAAAACATTTTGTCCTAATCATCGGTTTGGATCATAGAGAAAATTCTTTAGTGCTTCGGTTTTTAAATTTTATTTTCACTTTCAGACGTATAGTAGGTACCTAAAGAGAAAAATTTTCAATGAAAATAAGGGACGAATTGAGAAGTATTTTTTTCAAAATGTACCAAGTCCAATGAAGAAAATGTGTCATAAAAACCACAACAAAATTACACCTAAAAGAGAAGAACCGTCTTGAATTTTTAATGTCTTACGATATTTTTCCTCTCAACTTTGAAAATTCAGGGTTATTACTTTAATTTTTTTTACAGTTCTTTTTCGCAGAATTTTCTACTTACATTCGATTTGTATGTACGTTTTGGAAAAACGTTCTTCAATGACTGTTTTTTTTTGAAAATGAAGTTATAATATTAATAAAACTTGGTTTTTTTCGTTTGTTTGTTTTTTTTGAAAAATTTTGTAGCTGAAAATTGCGTAAATATAAGTTCCATATGTGCAAAAAGATTTTAACAAAAATTATTCTATGTTTCCGAAAATTTTTATTGCCCATAATGAGGAATTAAATTTTAAAAAATCTTCAAATTTACGATCTGAAATTTTTCATCACCTTTGAATAGAAGAGTAAACGTGGCATGCAAACTTGAAGTCGATGATTCGTGAAGCTGTCAAAACTGAAATGGAATCTTTTCAAGAGGGGAGGGAGGAGAAGGGTAATGATGAAAATTTCTAATATTCGTTCAATATTTACCATTAAAAATGGCTAAAAACTAGATTTTTTTCAAAAAATACTTCATTAAATCTTTTTAGATAATGTTTTACCCCGTTTCGAAATAAGAAGTCAAGATTTTTGCCTACATTTCAAAATCAATCAGAAAAGGTTTTCAATTATCCTAATAATGAGACCAAATTGCGCCTTTACTTTGATTTGAGTAAATTGTAAAATTCAAACTTTTTACAAAACTTCGTTCCCTGGCCCTACCAGCGACGGCAACCTAGACTGTTTCTGGGAGTTTGCCAAAATTTTTAAAGTTTAGATTTTTTAAAAAAAGATACCATTCGTAAATTCGACGCCCTCCCCTCCCCCCTCTCCTACTAAAAAAGAGAGTCAAGTTTCCTCTGAAAGTAAATGTCGATCACATGGATATGTCTTTTCCTCTCACTTTGACTTCTGACATTAAGTTGATTTCGAAAATATAAAAATTTGTTTTTAAAATTTAAAAATCGGCTTTAAGCTCTCTGATATATATATTTTTTTTCATTCTGACTTTCTAATATTAAATCAATTTTCAGCTTCTGACTTTCTAATATACTTAATTATAATAAGGAAGTTGATTTTGAAAATATAAAAATTTTTGTTTTCAAAAGTCAGCTTTTGGCTTTCTGACATTAAGTTAATTTCGAAAATACATATAAAAATTTATAAGTTTTTGACTTTTGGAGACGCAAATTAGTGTCACGCAAAGTAGGGTCTTAAAAATGTTGGAACGACACCCCCCCCCCCCCCTAAGAAGAAAAAACATATTTATGTTAAAAATTGATTTTTCTCGCAATATTACTTCGTCTTTTTAAATAACAACCAATTTACTTGGGGGGGGGGGGTAGATTAAGACTTTAAAAACTTTTCAAAATTCAGTGAAGAGCATGATTTAATACCTCTTTTCCAATTTTGTCTATTATCACCATCATCTCATCCTCCTGTAATGATTTTTTGGTCATATATTATTAAAAATTTGCAAGTACACAACAATAATTTGTCGAGAAAAAAAATACAATTTTGGCTCCTACTCTCTAAATCTGAATCAGTCAAAAAACTGAAAATTCACTGATTAAACAGCGAAAAGTGTGCAACTATTAATCAGTGAAATTTGACTGTAAATCAGTGAAAAATTACTGATTCAATTAGTGAATTTTCATTTTAGAATCAGTAATTTTTTTTCAACTACTGAAATGAATCAGTAAAAACTAAGATTTACTAATTCAATCAGTGAATAATTACTGATTCCATCAGTGATTACTCACTGATTCAATCAGTAAATTAAAATTTTTACTGATTCGATCAGTAAATTACAATTTTTTACCGATTCAAAATTGAAAATTCACTGATTAAATCGGTAAAATTTTCACTGATTTCTTCAGTTGCACACTTTTGTCTTATTAATCAGTGAATTTTGACTGATTCAAGTTTAGAGAGTACTCAATTCTTAGGATAATTTTTTCCATTTTTTTTGGAAGGGTTCTAAGTGCATTGGTACTTCAAAGAATGACCTCAAAAAAATAAAAAATCGAAAAATGAGCATTTTTTAAAAATAATTTTTCACTCAAGTACATATTTTATTCTTTTTTAGTTCATTTAAAAAGAAAAAAAATGTGTATCTCTGACTACCCCTACCCAATTCTTTGTCCGTACAAGAAAATTGCGAAATAATATGGACTTTGACGGTTTGACACATTACTTGAGAAAATTGAAAAATTAATAATTTTCAGGCTCTTACTCCCTCTCCTGTACTTCAACTCTTCTTCTCTAAGAGCAACATTTTACCAAAGTCATATTCTACGTCCTCGTAAATATATATTTTGATAATGTTTCCTAGTCTCACCCTCTCCTCCTCGCTCAAACGCTTCATTCCAAAGAGAAAAATATTGGCAAATTCGTATTCCATGCTCTCGTAGATTTTTATATGTAGCTACCCATTATTTGGAAAATTCACCCACCAAACCTCATCCCATCTCACCTCAACCTTTCATCACCGAGATGAAAATATTGCTAAAATCATATTTTATGCCCCCGAAAACATACATTTCGAAGTATTATTGCTCAGATAAATTTCTCAATTCAAATTTTTCCAAGTCTCACTCGAATTCCCTCCCTACCCAGTACCCAATCATTCATTTCCTAGAGAAAATATTACGAAATTCGTACCCATTCTACTTCCTCAAAAATATCAACTTTGATTATCCTTGAAAAAAATTGCAAAATCAATAATTTTTTCCCTATTTCTATGTAAATTGTGGATTCTGAGGCTCCAGCTCACAAGAGGAGGAATAGAATTTCGTTGAATATGCTTTCTAATTTTCTTTTTTCGGTGGTACAAAAAAATAAAAATTTTCTATTGAAAAAAAATTACCAACTTCAAATTTGATTATTATTTACACCTGATTTTCGCCCTGACATGATTTCAAAAGGATTTTCCGCGATTTTCGAGCACCACTCATCATTCCTAGCAATCCGCAAAAAATCATGTCGAAGACTTGAGAAATTTTCTGGTCGTTATCTAAATTAAAAAAATTACGCAATAAATCATTTGCCTTCGTGATAATATCACGAGACTGATTTTTCGTAATAAATTTTTTTTCTGAGGTCAATCACCCGAGTTATTATTCATTTGACATGTCAATTTCAGCATTTATTAATTAAACACGCACATTTGTACATATTAAGTACCAATTCACTTCAATTATCACGTTAATCGACCAATTATCTAATTACTTATCACGAGACAATTGTCAAACCACCAACGAAAAAAAAATAATCACATACCCTTTTTGCAAAAAAAAATGGAATCCTTGCCCTCTCTCCCATTAAAACTTACCATTTGAACGTAAATACCTCTCACAGCTACCACCACCGCAAAGACCACTTTAAAAAAGTATTTTTTTCGTTCGAGTAAAAGGACACATCAAAGCTTTTACGCTAAACCGATCCGACCGATGCATTTACAATTATCGCGTACATATACGTTAATGCCTGGCCGATTGTTTCTCGTTAAAAAGCCTCTGTGACGTAGACAATTGTGCTCAGCTGTGCATAACGACGTCGTTCCTAGTTTTTTGAAAAAATTTTCCTTCCTTCTCGGTGGCTTTTTCTAAGCTCAATTGTGTCGATTAATAACCAAATGCTGTACAATTTTCACGCATGATGTATCCATATGAAACAAGCCTATCTCTTGGGAAAGCTGTGTAGAAAAACGCTTCGCTAATGTGTGCGCTTGGAAAACGGACGCGAATAAGCCAAAGCTTCTCGGGTTAGGGTGAGCTGTAACTCTGGGATGTCGTGTGTACCTCACCACGGGTGGTAAATTACGAGTACAAAATACGTGTACGCTTACAAATGAACTTTAAATTAGTGGTTTTCTACTCGGTAAGTTTAGTCGACGTAGGCATATCGTATGACCATTATCGAATCTGCTGCCTGGAATGTTCTATACCTACCTAAATCTATATTGTATCGATACAGATGAGATACAGATACACTTATAAATCGTTATCACGTTCCTAAAAGTCAGCACAATTTCACAGTTGAACTGGTTCGCGAAATTTAGTAAACCGATCGGTACCGCAACTTTGGCTGTAATTACCCGAGTAACTTGAAAGCATACGAATGTTATAGGTACATTTCAAAGGTCGCTGAAAAAAAAAGTATCCAGAGTTGATAAACCGTACACGTTTTACGATAACGAAATTCAACTCAGCAATTATGGCCGTAACCGAAAAGGATGCTTATAATAATAATTCATTTATTATACGAACCGTCGTATAGATGCAGAGTACAAGCCACCTTCTCCGATTCTGCCTCGCCCCGATGCCTTTACCGCTTTCAAACAATGCACGCTGATGGTAAAGTTTTCGTTAATGAAATTCTATGTATATAGCGTAACTGCTTGAGAGTTTCCACCACATGTACTCGGTATATAACTCGGATCGGTCGCATTGGACTGAAATTACCGGTATTTTGTACCCGATGCCTTACCCTCTCCTCCGTATCACTTCACGGTGAAAAATATTGCCGGCGAATTTTACTTAGGATACCAACACCGGCGTAATTCTTAGTTGAGCACTCGAGATTGTAATTTGATCGTAAATTACCGAAGTAATTTATTGGTAACGTTACGAGTATTGCGTATTGGTCGGGTTTTCCATTCGTATATTTTCATATTGCAGGGGGAAAAGTCCGATTGGTATTGGATAATGTGGGTTTTAACCCCCTCCCCACAAAAAAATGCGATTTGAATGAGTCTGAAATGTAGGTTTACTTACTGTTGAAGTTTACGATTTTGGGTAATTTTGAAAACTGGAATGGTATTTTGACAGAATTTGGTAAATTTAAATTTTTGAACAATTTTTCATTTTCCAACAGGTACTAAAATTCGAAAAGCTCGATTTGTATAGATATTTTCAGAAAAGTTTCTAAAACCAGAATATCATTGTAATATTTTGAAATAATTATTAAAAAACGAATCGAGTTCGGTATATTTGGAAATCAAGAGTAGAAAATTTGGCCAAATACATCAGTGCTTTATTTTTACACAAATAAAGCATTATTTTCTTGATTTTATTGTACAGGATGTGCTGAAAGTTTGATTCGTCCTTCAATCTAGCATGTAGAGTAGACACGTAGACAGTTCATTTAACATCTGATGATAAATTCTGAAGTCGATTTGATGAACATTTTATACCCTGGCTCGACCACTTTAATTCTACGAACATTTAAAATTTGACATTCTTTTTCTCTTGTAAATGTGTCTACCAACAGAAAAAAAAAAGGAGCGAAAAAGAAAAAAAAATAATGAAACAGCAAAATTTTTACTTCAGTTGAAAAAAAATCAAGAGATATTAGGAATTTCGAAAAGTTCATTTCAGAAAGTAAGCTTTTCTAAAGTTTTCGCGTGAATGTTTCCATCGAAGATTGCCTTTGAACGAATTTTGAACTCGAATTTTTTATTGAAAATTTTTACCCTGGCGTTGCTGAAGTAGTAAGTACTTTTGTCTTTTTTTTGGAGGGAAGGGAGGAGAGGGGGAATATGATTTGACTTATGACTTTTCTTTTGAAGATTCAAAAAATGCATTAGTTTGGGCATTTTGAGCAATTTTCGCCTAAATTACAGGCATTTTTCTTCATCAACGATCCACATAGCAAAAATTCATCTTTCACCCGAAGGCTCGAAATTGAATGATAAAAAACCCATTCGATTGTTCATGACAAGAGGATTCCAAAAATGTATTAGTTTTTGCATTTTTGAGAAATTTTCGTCTGATGAAAAGCCCATTCGATTCTTCATGACGAGAGGATTCCAAAAATGTATTAGTTTTTGCATTTTGAGAAATTTTCGTCCAAATTGCAGGCATTTTCCCTCATTTTTTAAAAAATCCATCTTTTATTCAAATGTTTGAAATTGAAAGATGAAAAAACCCATTCGATTGTTCATGACGAGAGGATTCCAAAAATGCATTAGTTTTTACAATTTGAGAAATTTTCGTCCAAATTACAGGCATTTTTCTTCATCAACTATCCACACAGCAAAAATCCATGTTTTACCCAAATGCTCGAAATTGAAAGATAAAAAAACCATTCGATTGTTCATGACGAGGAGATTTCAAAAATGTATTGGTTTTTACAATTTGAGCAATTTTCGTCCAAATTACAGGTATTTTTCTTTATCAATTATTCCCGAAGCAAAAATCCATCTTTCACTCAAAGGCTCAAAATTAATGATGAAAAAACAATTCTATTGCTCATGACGAAGGGATTCCAAAAATGTACCTATTAGTTTTTACAATTTGAGAAATTTTCGTCCAAATTACAGGCATTTTTCTTCATCAACTATCCACAAAGCAAAAATCCATCTTTCACTCAAAGGCTCGAAATTGAAAGATGAAAAAACCATTCGATTGTTCCAAAAATGTATTGGTTTTTGCAATTTGAGCAATTTTCGTTCAAATTAGGTACAGGCATTTTTCTTCATCAACTATTCACGCAGCAAAAATCCATCTTTCACCCAAAGGCTCGAAATTGAAAGATGAAAAAACCATTCAATTGTTCATGACGAGAGGATTCCAAAAATGTATTAGTTTTTACATTTTGAAAAATTTTCTTCCAAATTACAGGCATTTTTCTTCATTTCTTGAGAAATCCATTTTTTACCCAAATGGTCGAAATTAAATGATGAAAAAAAACATTCGATTGTTCATGACGAAGGGATTCCAAAAATGTATCAGTTTTTGCATGTTGGGCAATTTTCGTCCAAAGTACTATCCACCTTCACCACCTCCATCCCGTCACATTCGTACTTGAATCGATTGATTTTTCAAAAGTTTTCTTCTTCTCCCCCCCTCCTCTCTTTCCACCTCCGAAGATTGTATTTCAATTTATCTGCGAATGTAAATCTAGTGAAACCACAGGAGAAAAATTTCAAAAAATAATTACCTATTTCAAATACCAAAAAATTAGGTATTCTCCGAGCAAATTTTATGAATTTTTACCAACATTGATTTTTTGTTGGGGAGATGGGGAGGGGGGATTATTCAACACGAATAGTGGGAGTGTAAAAAAAGTTTCATTGATGTACTTAGGAATCATAATATTTTGGGAAACTGAAAATCTGATTCGAGATTTTCACAGATACCTCCTCCCTCCTCGGAAAAATGCCTTCGTAACGTCACTGCCTGAATGCTTTTTGTTTAAAATTAAATTTCCTTCATTAAGAGACATGAGGTAGGTACACACCTACACCTACGTATTATAAAATTCAATTCTCCTCAACCTATTTGTATTCTAGGAATTGTAAATCTAACTCCAAACCGATCTCTCCAGGTCTCCACCGATATTCTCATTTTACCCAAATTATTCATAATTTCTGTCGAAACTTTAGTAAAATTGGACTTAAAAAAACACACATAACCTCACCCTACTTCCATCATTGCTACTTGGAAACCACACGTAGATCAGTACACGGACAGGGCCAAGGAATACCAGATACCCGAGCACCTGCGGAGGTGTAGTGCGGGTCCACGTACGCATCGCGATACACACTCGCATACGAGACAATCGGCGGGTTAATTTCACCGCGAAATAATAATGCAAAATCTAATTTACGTGGGTGTGTTCAACTCGGCGTGTATCCTTGGTTTTATTACTATGATTTGGCACACGGGCCGAGCACGGTATCGGGGCATCGGAGGTATTGGCGAAGGGCGGCAAAGACGCGTGCAATGTTAATAATTGAACGGCGCCTTTCATTCGAAGAAATTTACTAAAAGCACATCATAAATGCGTAGCAGTAAATCAATTTCTATTCATAACGGTTTCGCCGTTCGAAAATCGATACACGATGCAGGATTAAGAAACAAGCCCAATATGGCAGCCATCGGCCAATCTTGAACCTATCAAAATATACCTAGTCGTGGCACCAGAGCCCTCTTCATTTTCCCTCCCCTTGGCATATATTGACTATATGTTTACCCGGTGTACCGGTCATCCTAGGCGATTACTCAAAGTTCACGTTCCTATAGGTAAGCTTCGTACTTCCTTATTCAACCCCCTCCTTCCTGGCTTCCCATCAGCGTCGGTGGTTCCATGTAATTTACGTGTTTGCTGACATTTAAGCGCGTACCTTACAGCGATAGAGTCATACACACAATACCCAATCAGTCATCGAACCGTTAACGAGTTTAATGCGCTGGTTATCGCCGGCCTCGGAGTAAAGGTCGTATTTGTACCTATATGGATAGCTCATCGAGTACCTAAACCTACACCATGTCATATCCTTTCAAATATATTATTTTTGCCTCAAAAGCCAATACCCTAGATGCCTTATTACACCTACGTATCAATTCGTAGAAACTATTAAGAGTTCGTCGTAAACCCATCTAAAAAAAAACACCGCCCTTATTTTCTCGAAACACTAATCAAATCGTAATCGTTAATTACGCAATATTACGACTAAAAAATTTTCCAACACCTAAATTCGCTCGTAATTATACCTACGAACGATCGTCCACGTGAAAATACACACCAATCGATATCGTCCCTGCGCTTAGCAAAAAAAAAACTACTTCACTTTTTGAACACGGGTTGAAGTGTAGTTTTTATTTGAGTATGACCCAAAAGAAAATTTTTGAGAAGTGGTCCCATCAAAAATGTCCCTGAGAGGAGGAGTGGAGGGTCGTTTGGGGGAGGGTTCACCCCATTCCTTCAAATAAAGGGTTTGGGGTAAATTCGGTGTCATTTTCGTATAATTCGACCCTCCTGAACACGAATATGCGATTAGTTATTCGATCAAAAGCATAGTACTCGCACAATCGTAGAATTTGTGTCGCGAAAAGTGGCCAATTTTGAGCAGTGATGGAAAACTGGAATCGGAACTGGAACTGAAATCTGAAAAAAAATTGAACCAAACTGAAAAACTAGAACTGGAACTGGAACTGAAAAACTGGAACTGGAACTAAAATGAATTTCAGTTTTATACCAGTTTGAGAATTTTTTTGCGAATTGCAATTTTTTTTTAAATAAAATTTTACACCTCACACACCAAAATTTTTTTCGAAAAATTCAAAGTTTTGTCAACAAATTTCCAAATAAAGTAAAAAAATACCTTGAAAAAACTCAAATTTTTGAAATTTTTATGTGAAAACGTAGAAAATTTTGATGCACAATATTTAATTTAAATTTTTTTACTAAAAATATTAAAAAACAAAAACGACCTCAAACGAAAGTTAAAAATTTATGTAGAAAAGTGAATAAGGAACGAATAGGTATGTTGTAAGTTTGAAAATTCCATCCAATTAAAAACCTTTTCACACACGTTCTTAAAATTTCAATTTTTTTTATTGAATAATTCAGGACTCAGGAAGTCAGGACTTGATTAGGAGTAATGATATTTTGAATACATGAAAAATGAAAAAATTGTGCTTAGAAAATGAAAATAAAAACAACCAAGTTCAATTTTTGCAGAAAATTTTAGATTTTTCTTTCTCAAAAAAAAAATGAAATTTTGGAATTGGTATTGGGAACTGGAACTGGAATTGAAAACTGGATCTAGAAAATATTGATAACTGGAACTGGAGATTTAAAATTTTGAGAACTGAAATTAGAACTGGAACGCTGGAACTAATATCATTTCAGTTTTCCATCACTGATTTTGAGAAAAAAGCGGTAAAATTTCGATTTTTTCCATCTTGACCCGGGTATTGTCGATCAAGGATGATTTACTGAAAATTTACAATTGAAAACATAAATCACTTCCTATGACAAATTCAAATTCAAGAGGTTTGAATTATGGTAGAAACTGGTTTCAAACCATCCTTGATCGACAATACTCAGGTCAGGATGCAGTTGCGATTTTGGAAGAGAAAATCTGTAGAAGTCAGGAAGTTTAAAGAAATCTGAAATCTGGCATTTTTCAAAATCTTTCAATAAGCAATAGGTACAAATTTACCCCCCCCCCTCCCCCAAAAAACAATTGAATAGGTCCAAGTCTCTTGTATTTATATTAGGTACTTATGCATTTTATTTCAATTACCTATTCAATGTAAAGAACTTTTGAAAACATGTTTGAAAATTTAAAAAGGAAACAATAATTTTAGGGCTGAACAAAATTTTGAAAAAATTCATGAAATCCAAGTTGGAATTTGGAAACATTTTTAACGAATATTAATTTATATCTTCTCAGAATCTTTCCAACTTTGACTTGGATTAAAAAACAAAAAAAATGATTCATATTTTCTTGAAATTTCTCAAAAATATTCCTCTTTTTTTGAATTTCAATTTTTTTTTAAAATTGAATTCTGACTAAATAAGTGCTACTTGGGAATTTTTTAGAACATGAAAATTAAAAAAAAAGCAGAAAAATTAATGAAAAAAATTTTGTTTGAATTGATTTTACTATTTTAAGCACTGAAGATGGATAAAATTTAAAAAAAAAATTATAAATAAAGTGATTTAAGAAATTCGAAATTAAAAAAAAAATTATGTTTCAGAAATTTAACTTGAAATCCAATTTATGGCAAAAATAAGTACACAGGTTACCTTTGTTTTCGGATGAAATTCAATTTAATTCGTACATTTTTTTGGGCATATTTTACCGAATAATTGATTTTAAAAAATCTCCATCTTTGAAAAATCAATGGAAGTCTGACTTCCCTAACGTCCCTTGGAAAATCGCCTCTGTCAGGATGGAAAAAATCGAAATTTTACTTGTTTTTCCTCAAAATTGGCCACTTTTTTCGACACTAATTCTACGATTGTGCGAGTACTATGCTTTGGATCGAAAAACTAATTGCATATTCATGTTCAGGAGGGTCGAATTATGCGAAAATGGCACCAAATTTACCCCCAACCCTTTATTTGGAGAAAGGGGGTGAACACACACACCCCCCCCCACCCACCCAAAAAACCCGACCCCCACTCTTCCTAAGGGACTTTTTTGATGGGTCCACTTCTCAAAAATTTTCTTTGGGTTAAAATTAAATAAAAACCGCAGATTTGAATCCGTGTTCGAAAAGTGAAGCAGTTCCCTTTTTTTTCGTGCTAACCGCAAGGACTAATTCCTCTCTTTGGCTTTACGAACATTACAAAGTACCTATAAGTGGGTTTCGTTGGAAGGAAATTCATTACGTCAGTGTACAAGACATCCTTTGCTCTTTGATGGCCTTTTTTCCTCTCCTCATCGGCATCGTCTTCCGAAAATATTATATGAAAAAAGTAATTTTCCCTTGTAAACATAACGCTTTTACCGAAGTAATTCGCACCACTCGTAATATTTTACTCGCTTTCTCGGAATTGTTTTTCATTAATTTCTCACTGCTCGACAACGAGCTACATGTGGACAAAACGTGCTACACCTAATCGTATCCTAATGCGAATTTTGTTCGAGTTTTCGAATTATACGTACGAAAAACAGACGAGTGAGAAAAAAGTCTTCGTAAAGGTCACCAGACTTGTGTACATATCGATACCGATGACTTATTTACTATCGATATCACCGTTTGGGTGTTTTTGGGTCGAATGGAATTGCTGTTGTGTGAAATGCCAGTTTGCAAACTGTGAACCGACCAATGACCGAATTATACGTTGGAAAATTCCCATAGTAGAGAAACGTGTGTACGATACGATTGTGTATTACGGTGGTGTTTGGGTTCACGAGATGATTATTAATGATTTGTGATTTCGACTTGTTTTTTTCCTCGCAACTTGGTGCCATTTTTCAAAATGTCTGGAGTTTGTTTTCGTTTCGGAAGGCGAATTTGACGTCAAGGTCGGGGTATCGAGGGGTGGTTTGAAGGAGAGAGGTGGGAGGATGGTGTTTTTTTTACCGACCTTTGGATGATTTTCGTCATTTTTTTATATTCTTGTAAATGTGTCAAAAGGAGTGATAATTTTGCTCTCTTTTTTTTTGCTAATTGAATGAAAGAGGGTAGAATAAAAATTGTGTCTGGATCTCTCAAACGATTTGGTAAAAATATGTTTTCTAATCAGACTGAAACAGAGGGTCTAAAAATGAAAAATTAGAGCAAATAATAATTTGGGTACAAAATCGTTTCAAATTTTAGAAACAACTTTTGTAGGTATTCTTCTTCTAAAATACGAAAAGAAAAAAAGCAAGCATTAGTTAGTATTGGACAAAATCGATTAGTGCCTTTGATTTCAAAAATTTTTTAAAACTGCCTCTCCAACTGCTGCTCTGAAAAATTGTCCAGAGGGGGCCAATCTTTTATCTCTCTCCGGCTCCGCTTCGAATTCCTGGTCAAAAGCTTTGTGGAAAATTATGGGCTTTTACCTAAAAAAATGGATGTTTTGACTTATATTTTCCACATTATTTTCAAAATTTTTTCAAAATTCGTCAAAATGTGAAATTCTTTTAGAAAAAACTTAAAATTAAAAATGATGTATTAGTTTTGAAGCATTTTGAGATCCCTGAAATATTGTAAGAAATTAATCGATAAATTTCACATTTTTTTTTGAAAGAATTTCGAAAATCGATTTTTGAGTCCACTGATAACGATTTGTAGGGTTATTTAGTTTCAAAGCCCAAAATGAGTTTTCTGGGAAGGTGGAAAGGGTTGCAGGAATCAAACATTTACTTTCAAGATGGATATCTTTCAAGTAGGTTTTTGAAGATGCTAGTTTTTTACGAGTTTTTAACCCTTAAACTCAACATTGACAATTTTGATCCAATTTCCTCAATAGCTAATTTTAGATCCAAGATCGGCGTCTTCAAAAATCTATCAACCTATATCCATGTCAAAAATTTGGTTTTTGTAACTCCTCTTGGAGAGCTTATTTCCAATTTTGTTATGATCATCGTCAGCGTGTGCAAAAAACCTCACCCCCACAGTTTTCAAAAATTGATTTTATGGGTTTCAAATTTTAGTGTGCATTTTCCCCAAATGCATTGACAATTTTTCACTTTGTTTATTTAACATTATTTTTACATTTTTTGAATTCCCAAACACTAATCGTTTCCATCGTATTTTTTTAGTATGTAGCGACATTTTTTGAAAAAATACGTAGAAGTTCTACAATCGATACAACGTAAATCGACGGAGTAACATTTTTAAAAACCAAAACAACATCGTGGTTGAAATGAACCACTGTCGTCGTAGTTTTAATCCCCCCAAGGACGAATACCGCAATATTTACCTTAAATAGTTAAACAATCACATAATACATTCGTATTAAACGTAGATACGTACGAAACCTCGTTTGAGTCGAAATCGAAAAATACAGCAAAAGTTTGCCTTTCTCACGCCATCCATGTGCCTGTACCCTCTTTCGCTCGCTGTGTGTAGAAAATTAACGCACTATTTACGCTCAACGAACGATGAAAATACGAGTACAAATTTTAAATATCTGCGGGAATTGTGTACAGCAAAGCGACTCCCCAGACGCAAGAAGGGAGTCTCCATCGATAAAACTATTTCAACTTTGGCTCTCTCGAATACCATCACGTTCGAAATAATATTTCAACCGTGCATAAAAAATATCTTTACCTATGCTGAATTTGTTACATTGTTACCCGACAAACGATCCCATCGATAGTAATTTTTTTCTACGCAGCTTCGAAGTCGAAGGTCTTCAATGCGGACACCACCTCGTGAAAACAACGATCATCGAAATGCCCTCGCCGAATGCAAATTCAAGTTCAGTTTTCTAATTAAACTTTTATCAGATAGTCGACGTTTTTATTAATCGAATTGAAACGATGAAAGCTTATCGGTTAAATCGAATCGTGGGGGGTATTTTTTTGGTAATTTTCCCTCTTCAACTTTGATAGGTAGACAATGTTTAACGAGTTTTTTTTCGTTTCGGTAATATGCAGATAACATTAGATAGGTACTTACGATGTTGGCATATTTTTTTGTTTGGTTTAAATTTCTTCAAATTTTCCTCCTGTTTCGTATGGTCATTTTTTGCAATCGAGTCGATGATAATTATTGAATTTTTTTTAGTGGTTTTTTCAAAGTACATATCTAGAAGGTTTCAGTTTCGTACCTTCTATTTCCCAGTATTTACACGTGCTCTGAACAATTGGAAATCTTTGAAAAGAAATTTAAGCCTGTAAAGTGTGATTTCTTTGGAAGAATGAGAAAGCCTTTTTCTATGCTTTTCTCTCTCTTTCTGAACCTTTTACCGACTTTTTTTCTTCTTGATTTTTCATCTTGTATGCAAATGAATAATTTTTAAGTGAATGTTCTTACTTAATTTTGAACAATTTCGATGCTTGTAATATTGAAATTTAAGTACATAATTTTTTTTTTAATAAAAAGCATCTGCTGTTGCTTGGTCTAAAAAATTCATAATTTTGTTCAATTTCTTTTAATCAATTTTTTTAAAATTGAAAATTTTAGTTTTGAAAGTAACTGAATTTTTCATCATTTTTTCTTCAGATTTTCTGATACCCATTTTCTTCAATTTTAATTGATTTTTATTATTTTTTAACATCGAATATTCCTTTGAAATTTTTTAAAAATTGTTCAGATCTTTTATGCTTGAACTATTTTTATTGAGTTAGTAAATTATTACCTATATCTGATGATTTTTTTTTCATTCCCATTCAATAAGTTTTCTTTCGGGAAAATTTTTCAGTATTAAGTAAGTAGGGTAAGTTAAGTACCTACTTACCTAAGTATTTTTCACTGATAAATTCTGAAGATCTCACGTTTTTATGACAATTTTTGAGTTTTTAAAATGGATGAAATTATTTCTTATCTATCTAGTTTAATATTTTAATTTATTAAGATGGATATATTTTTTCCCTCTTGGGTGGGGGGGGGAGGGTCAATCCAAAATTTTTAAGACGCCAAGTCAAAAACTTATAAATTTTTATATTTTCGAAATCAACTTGATGTCAGAAAGTCATCCAAAAGTCAAAAACTTATAAATTTTTTGTATTTCCGAAATTAATTTATCGTCTATAGGTATTATCAAAAAGTCAGAAGCTGAAAATTGACTTGATATTAGAAAGTCAGAATAACAGGGGGAAAAATATTTTTTTTGAAAATAACTTGATATCAGAAGTCAGGATGAGAAGAAAAAATCTATCCATACCTACTTCATTTTTTGATCTTTTTTATTACTTACTTATTGAAAATTTCTCAATTTTTGCGATTTTGTTGTTTTTATTTTTTCAAGGTTAAAATTATGATCACTCTTCAGTCAATTTCAGATTTTCTCATTATTTTCACCATCTTTCATTTTTGTGCATATCTTCATATTTATTTTCATTCGATTTTTCAATCAAAATTTCTTCACTATTTCCCAAAAACTTTCCTTAAATTTTAAATTTTTTTTCATTTTTTTTGGAAATGTTTAGAAAATTTTTCATAATTTTTCAATTCTTTGCTTTTCCATCTACCTATGACATTTTATTTTAATTTTTTGCGCAAACTTTTTAGTGAGAAATACTAAATAGGAGTCATGCCGGAGTCAGAGAGTTAGGGTCATAAATTGACTCCGCAGTCAAGTGGAGTCAAGGTCATTGATTGACTCCGAAGTCAAAAGCCAAGGTCATTGATTCCCTCCGGAGTCAAAGAGCACTAAGGTGAAGATTGATTCTAGAGTTATGGCTCAATTTCATATGTAGATTGACTCCACAGCTATGTCGGGGTCAAGAGTCAAGGTCATGAATTTTCCCCGAAATCAAGTTGGAGTCAGCTCAAAAATCAGTAGTCAAGGTGTGAGTTTGACTTGGAATCAAGCCGGAATCAAGAATCAATTTTTAACTAGGAATAAGAGTTGATTCCGGAGTTGGAGCCAAACCGACTCCAAATTGACTCCAAATCCGGCTTAATTCCGGAATCAAGCCGGAATCGAAGAATCAACGTCATAGAATTACTCCGAAGTCAAAGTGGAGTCAGGAGTTGAGGTTTGAAAGTTTCTCCACCAGTGAGCACTGAGCAGTTAATGTCAGGAGTCAACTTTCTCTCTTAATTGCGAGAGTCAGGCGGAGTCTACAGTTAGGAGTCAACTTTTTGGCAGACTTCTATTCCCCATTTTTGAGTGATTCTCAAAATTGTTTCTTTTTTTGATTTTTTTTTAATAAAATCCGAATTTTTTTAAAAATTATACTTGTTACTTTTTAATGCTTCATTACTTCAATTTTGCTCCATTTGAATGAGCATTCGCCGGAATTTTCTTAGATTTTCGGAAAAATTCTTGAATTAAGTAAAATCTTTTCAATTTTTTTGAAATGTTTCATTTTTTGAATTTTTTGAACTTCTTATTATCTAGGTAGGTAAAATCATTCCAAATTTTTTTTGCAAGTTTTTTGTTTTTATTTTTTGATGAATTTGAGTTTTTTCCATCTTAATTGTTCATTTTTTTAACTTAATTTTGCATTGTTTAAATTCGGTTATAATTTACGTTACCAAACACTTCAACAGTGGCAACGTTTTTAATTTTCCGTAATTTTTGATTTTTTTTGTTTTGCACCACATGTGGCGGTAATTTTCCTCACTAGACCTCGACATTTCCAACTCCATTTGACAGAGACGAAAGAGAGAGGAAGGAATTCCTTCCGGGTTCACGTTATTTTGGATGACCAATTAATAAAACGCTTATTTATACGGAAATTTAACGAGTCTTTTAGTAAATTACCCACTTCTCCTCCACAGCTGTTCGTTTTGATAACTCACATAACATGAAATTTCACATCCTCCTTTTCTTAGATCAGGTTTTACAGTTGTAGAATTCCCTCTACTTGAAAATGCGGAGAAAAAAAAATCATACACGTAGAGGTACCACGTAAACCTAAACTACCTCGTGGAAAATACTTAATTAATCCAAGACCCTGAGGGTGGCAGTTGGCTCGACCAATCAGAATTGATTGAACAAACAACGCGAACATTAGTGATAAAAAAAAAAAAATCTGTACAAAAACTCGATACGAATACCCACCTTTTATTCTATTATTCGAATAAATCAATTAAAGCTGTACGTACATGAGGAAAAAAATTATCAACTAAAGAAAAAAAACCATAATCATTAATTAACACTTTTTATAAAATGTTTACCAAAGTGTACATAGTATACCTACGTTGCGTACATTGTGAATGCGCTACGCTTTTAATTACGAACTGGTTCATGGTTAAGATTTAAAATTGGCTATTAACTTAATTGGATATTATTTATACGGAGAATGGGCTCAAAAAGGCAAAAAAAATACACGAAACTTTACAAACTTCAATATAGATTAACGATTTTCCTAATATACCTGGCTGAATAAACGAATGGCAATAATTTCAACGATGAGTTATTAGGTAAGAAAGACGAAGACACAGGACGACCGACGGACGAAAAAAAAAAAAGAAAAAGGAACCTATTTACACGGACGTCTTACAGGTTAGGATTGGGAAAAGGGCGTTTCGAGTGAGGTTATTCGTGTGAAAAATTGAAGTCTGATATTGAGCCATAGGATAAGGACTATTGATAAGGGTTAAGGTTGTGAAAGCAGCGGAGAAACCGTTTGAAGGTTGCACAAGTCATCGTCGAAGTAATCAGGAAAAACAATATTCTTAATAACCCTCGTGTTTCTGCTTCTTCGCCTCACCTGCCCTGTTCTGTGTACTGGCACAGGGAGGTGGAAAAGCCGAGGTATTCAGTTCTGTTTATTAATATTTAACGCCACCCTTCGTCGTTGCCACCGCGTCGCTCTTGTGCTTTTACATTTCACGTGTTTCAACACAGCAATTCAAATATGAATGGCATTAATTAGCTGTGTATGAGGAAAAAACGTCCATTTCTTTTATTCTTCCTTCGTCCTGTACACTTTTCTCTACGCCAAGTTGAAATCACTTCGCTGATGGCAATATTTACATGTGTTTTGAAAAACAACCCGTTATGTATTGAAATTGGAGAACGTTGAAAATTAACTTCATCGCGAAATTACAATTGCGTAGTCTGTGTGCGAGAAAACACCATCGACGGAATAACTTTTGAAATGAGAAACAACCGAAGAGTTGTTTTTGCGTTGCATTTTTATTACCAGCTCGAACTGCGTTATTTGCATTTTTTGATGACTGCGTTTCAAGTGGTGAGCTAGAAAATGGTGCATGATCGTTTCGAGTTAGGATTCGGGTATTTGAAAATTTCGATGAATTTTACGAAGAAATTTGAAATTTTATTCGGTGGGATATTTTAACCACGATAGATATGAGTTTTGTTTTGATACTTGCATATGTTATTTTAGGTATAAAGTAATTTTATCTTTAAATTGGATACCTGAATTCGGATTGAAACGTTTAACTCACGAGGGCCCAAATGTATAGGAATTTTTTTTTAGAATTTTCTACTTTCACTATTTATTTTTGATATCGATTTCGATACGCGTATAGGTAGAAATTGAAGAAAAAAATTCTCGCAATTTCTCCTTATTCCAGACATTTTTAAAAATTTTTGAATCGGTTACAAAAAGTTAGAGGAAATTTTTAGTAATTTCTTTTGAAAAGGTGCCTGTTACAAAAAAAATTTCTAATTATTTCCCCTTGTCTCAGATTTTCCTTGATATTTTGATAAGAATTTTGAAAAATTCTTAAGAAAAAATGAAAATTTATGAAAGAGTTTTTCAAAAAAAAAAAAAATCAAAATGAAAAATTTTAGTAGGTAGGTGTAGGTAGGTACTTACCTATTCAAACAGGATTCGTGACTTTTCGCCTTCAAAAGAAACTCATAATGTAAAATGTTGGTCCCTATTTGTGTCATTTTCAAAAAAGTAGTATAAAAAGTAATTGAAACCCAAAGGAACGTTGGGGAGATGGGGAGAAGTTCCAAAATAAGAAAAAGTTCTGGAACAAAATATCGAGTGAGTGTTATCAAAATCCATATTTCTCGACCATTCGAGTTCATTATCAAGTAATTGTTTTTCAAAATTAAAAAAAAAAGACTCCGAACAACAGGGGGCAAAATTTAATAAATTTTGAATGAGGAAATATGATGCGACCTGTGGAATAGAGGGCACAAGTCCGAAAAGTAAATTTCTCAGTACAACGTAAAAATCGAATTTGGGGCCAATTTTTTTTCATGTTTTGAAAGAATATACTTCAAAAAACATTTTGCACAAAATTTTAGCACGAAATTTTTTTTCAAAATCAAAACTTCAAAGTGCCATATTTCCGTTATTTTAAAACCAATTTTCGATTTTATTCTTCATAAAGTGTCCAATTTATATTCCTGTATCAATTGGACTGAAAAAATCGATTTCGATTTTTTCGACTTGTGATCCTGTTTCACAGATCGCATCACAAATACTTTTCTTCAATCGTTTTGACCCTTATTGAGGCATCTATCAAGGTTTTAAAAATACCAAAATTGTTATCTTCTCTTCCCATACCAAAGCTCCGTCGATCACCCCTCAGTAATGGATTTGGGTGGTCAAAACGCAAGTAGATATTTTTTAATGCCTCACTTAAAACATTTCGATATGGATATGTCTATTGTCTAGGGATGGTGGACGGAGGGTATTAAAATTTTAAAAAGGGGCTATAGTTTAAGAAAAAAAATTTTTAAAAACGATAAAAACTGGAGAACTTTTTTTAAAAAAATGGAAAAAAATCGAGAAAAATGTATACCTATTTTTAAAAAATGATGAAGTTGAGTGCATGTATGTATTTAGTCACATTCAATATTCATGATCTAAGGTTTTTACCCTGAAGAAAAAAATATGTAATTTCATTCTGGCTCCTTACCTGAATACTTGTAAGACCCCTTTTGGATCTCATGGGGAAAAGACTCGAGAAATGAACTCTGAAAGTCAATAAACATGGATTTCTACATATTATATTATCTATTTCGACTCATTTCCCCTCCAGTAGAATTTTTTTGAAAAAATTACTTTAGAAGTGCCAAAACTTTTGTTTACCTCGATCCCTTCGCCCTTTTGAGAGTGGGTCCATTTTTTAGATTAAAATGTCCCCATAATTGGATTAAGGATTATTTTACTTTACTGTTTTAATGATTTAAAAATTATTCTTCTTGGGCGTAATTTGGAGAGAGTGTGCAATGCACCACTTTATTCCAATATTATTAAAAGAAGGAGAAATTTGCTGACTCATTTTTGAAAAATGAAAATTTTCTGAACAAAGATTACTCTGGCTTTTTTTGAGCTGCTTACATTTTCGTCAACAAAAATACAATAATGACAACACTCTTCTGAAAAAAAATCGAACAATTTTCTAAAAATCCGTTTGAAATGAATGTGGGAAAATTTTTGAAAAAAACATAGCTTTCAAAACCTGAAATTTCTTCATTAAAATTCGTGCTTTTTTCTCTCTACTTACCTCCCCTCCTTTCAGAAAAACCAAAAAATGTTTGAAAACTCCATTTACGATTGTGATTGTCATGAAGCTCCCTGATAAGTGAATGAAAAGGGCTTTTTTTTTCATTTGAAAATAATCATTTGTTTGGGCTAAATGGAATGGGGATTTATACTTTCTATCATTTTGAAAATGAATTGTGTAATATGAACTTATTGAGCCGGAGCGAAGCGAGGGCGAAAATTTTTTTGGTATATTCTGAGATTTTCCCAGTTTTTTCAACTTTCCAAACCCAAAGTTAGGAAAACTTGGGAACTCTTTCCAATTTTCTCAACTTTTTGCAACTTTGAGATGGTCCGGGGGGTTGTGACCCCCCCTCCCCGGTCATCACGCCTCTGACTGGAAAAATCCTAAAATTTTCTGGTGGCTCCAAAACATTTCAAAACCGCTTCCAAGACGATTTTAAAATTTCCAAAATTCGTCAAAATTAGAGAAATGAACTTTAGTCCCAAAAACTTTGGCTGTGAGGTTCTTTTACGATGTGCTTTCGACCTATCTTTATTTTGGCTGGTTCGGCTCAAAATTTATAGTAAATTGGGATACCTCCTTTCTTCATAGAAATAAATTTAGAAAATTATAATCTTTCACCGGAATAAAATATCAAGCCGGGCAGTCTCCCGGTGAATGTATTGGGAAAAAGAACCATTACTCATTTCTGGACGATATACCTACATTTTAAGAAACATTCCGAATAGAACAATTATTGATCGAAAATTTTGGTAAATGAAATTTTTCTAGCTGTTATTTTTGCGGAGGAAAAACATGATTATTCCTCCCCTCCTCTAACTCCTTTTTCACGCGACACCGCAACTATTCGTGTTAACCTTCCACCTCTGCTGAGATATCTTGATGAAAAAAAACCGTCGACGATGTTTTATTTTCATTTTTAAAAAAATGGAGTCATCGCCCTGTCGAAAAATAATCACTATAAAAACGTAATTTTTCGTCCGACAAATTTACGACGAAATTATACATCTGCGTCCGATTGAAAGGAGATGAGAAGGAGGCTTCAGCATCGTCGATGATGTACACCCGTACGTACAAAAAAATATTCATGTACTGATTCGATTACCACCATATGGGATCGATTTATTTCCATCGAGACTGTATCATCATCGATCATAAATTTAATACGAATTAATCATCGGTACGATTAATCCGCTCGGTCGGTATCGTTGCTGCGTAAAGCTTTAATTAAATTTGCTCGCAAAATAATCGCGTTAAATTATAAAAACACGTTAGGCAGTTAGGTAATAAATCGCTACCGAAGATCGCGAGATCCATCGCACATCGTTAAATTAATCATCAAAACAGTCATATTTGTTGATCTTTTATCGCGCGATGGTGATGTTTAAAATTCCAGCTTAGATTTCTTATTACGAATATACTTCGAGCTTTTCGATATTAAATTTACGTAGTTGAGAGATTTTCTACGTAGTGTCTCGGTGAAGTAAATAGGCACGAATAAGAATGAGAAAAGACAATGAAAATATACGCATTATTTAGCCAAAGGCACTTAATATTCCGATATAATTTCACCCCAGCAGCGAAGATACGAGTATCTGCGTACTTGCGAAGGTTGATTATACGCGACATTGTAAAAGCTTAAAGCTTAATAGGTGAATAGTGTTGACGCGTATTTTATTACCGAGTCACCGAGTAGACCAAAAACTCACGGTTGGAAAATTTTTAATAAGAAGCTCGACGCGGTTTGGTAAAGTTTTTATTAATTGGCCTCGATAATGGAGCCCAGCACGAAAACCATTTCGAGTAAAATTTCGCCTTCCCTATGACTTTTTTCTCATCGGAGCACCGATAGGGTACTACGACGAAAAAAGTCGTCGACTTTGGTGAATTTAATTTGAACGCGTTCTCTCCCAACGGATCCTAGAACTTTGAACCCGACGAATTTGAACCAATGGTTTATATTCTCAGTGGTCAAGTTGGTTCGCAAAGTTTGTTATACGCGTTTATCATTTCGAAAGATATACATTTTTATATAAGTGAAGTACGAGTACGTATTATATTTTTACTGTGTATCGTACAAAATTCGTGTCCGGTCGTCTCCTTCTCGACCCTGCCTTCGATCGCCCGCTATCAGTTTTATTAATGTTTTGGCCGAGCGTGAAAATATCAAAAGTAAATGAAATTTGTATCGCGTGCGGCGAAAAGTAATACGCGACTGCGACTTTCCCTTATGATTTCCAAAACTCGTTAAATTCTCTTACGAATAATTAACAACCTTCGTGGGGTGTCGAGTTAATGATTCGAGATAATAATTTGATACTTATAGCGTGTCTACCGCGGATACGTACGCGAACGGGTGTGTAATTCGAGTAGCGAATCGCATGAGAAATTTTAATGTCGATACGTCGATGATGGCCATGTGTTTTGAAATGATTGGAAAAATAGAAACATTGATTTTATATCGAGATACTCGTACTTACGTTTTGACCTCGTTGAAATTTTAATCACTCGCGAGGTGTTTGATAAATTTGGGGATATTTGCTGTATAAGAGGTACTTACTTAGGGTATTGAGAATAACGTAGGTATACTATCAATCGATCGAAAAAGGACTCGAAAATGTATCTATCTTTATTTGCGTTTGCTAAAAAATTCTCGGTTAAAAAAGTTTCAGAAACGTTTTGTTTTCTACGTTGATGCAATACGATTAATTCAATATCAAATATTTTCTGATTAAAATTGTATTCCACCAACTTCTAAATTTTTTATTCATGTGAGAGATCATGGAGAGATTTCTTGAGAAAAATAAATAAAATTCATTGCAAATCAACAAAATTCACTAAAATCAAAAAATATCACACACAAAAAACCAAAATTGATTAAATTCAACAATATTAATTCGGTAGGTACTGAAAGATCGATGACTTCAGTTAAAATGCCTGTGAGCAGCAAAATTCAATAAAAATAAGGGGAAAAAATAAAATTTAACAAACGTTCACTGAAATCAGTCGGTATGTGGGTACCTGGTATTTTCAAAATATGGTTAAATAATTCTCACTAAAATGAGCAAAATCCACAAAAATTCAGTATTTAATAGGTAAGCAGTTACAGCAAAATTTATTAAAATCCGGTAAGTTGACTTAAATTAGGTACCTCAACATTTCCTGAAATCAGAGACATTTGCCGTACTCTGAAAATTAGAAAATTCCAAATTCAGAAAAATCACAACAAAACTAACATAAATTGATATCTAGGTATTTCTAAATTTCCGTAAAATTAAGAAAATATTAAAGTTGAAAAAAATGTTATAAAAGTGAAGCTTTTCTCTGAAGTTAATCATTTTAAATGAACAAAATTTTCTGAAGTTGATAATACTTACGATTTCGCTGTTTATAAAATTTATTTTGTAAAATTGATTCTGGAGAATTAAATCGGAAAAATTTGACAAAATTGAGAAAATTGGGAAAATTTAGTAAAATTTGGGTGAATTTCACCCATCGCTGCGTTCAAAAATTTCTAGGGGATCAGAAAGAATTGGAGCAGAAATAATGGTAGAAAAGCGCAGGAAAGAGTAGAACTTTTTTTTTCTCACCCCAGTTGCTATCTTTTCCAAAAAAAAAAAAATGTTCCGGGCTTTTAATTCTTTTGAATGTACAATATTTTTATTTTTATTCGATGGTCTTCCTAGAACTAGATTGCGTTATTTCAAAAATCGTTCGATTTTGTTTCTATAATTTCTTTTTGTTTTTATTCGTCTCCTGAAAGCAATGCTCATGTTTCCGCATTTTTTTTTTTCAAAAATTGTTTAGTCTTTTGATTTTTTTCTAAAAATAGAAATTTTTTCCCTAAAATTCATTTTTTTAAAAATTATTTTTTCCTTTGTTTTTAATGTGGATATGTTTTTTCCTCTTATATGGGGGGAAGGGAGGGGGGTCAATCCATAGATTAAGAATACTACTGGTCAATCCATAATTGTTAAGATCAAAATTCTAAAATCAAAAGTCGCTGACTTTCAAAAACAAATTTTTAGGTACCTATACTTATTTTCGAAATGAAGTTAATGTCAGAAATTCATAGATGGATATGTTATTCCAGACTATTTTAGAAAATTAATGTGATATATGAGAAAGTCAAAATAACGAAAAAAATATCAGAAATTTAGAATGACCGAAAAAAAACATATCAATGTTACCAACATTTCCTTTCAAAGGAAAGTTTCATTTTTTTGTTCTGAAAATGTTGTTCTGAGAATAAGTTGAGTATTTAAGTCTTCTTTTATCTGAAAATGGTATTTTTTTTACTTTTTTCTTCTGACAAGAGTTTGCTTTTTTTGAAAATAGTTTCACATTTCTAAAAGAAAAAAAAATCATAAAATGAAGTAGGTACCTACATAGCTGGATTGTGCATGGTGTGAGCTTATTTTTTGAGAACAGTTTGTGAAAAATCATTAAAATTCTGATTTTTAGTCGTTTTCCAAAATATCTTATAGGAATATCTCATCGTTTCCTGTCTTTTCTTTTAAACGACTGTTTGAAAATTTTCCAACTCACTAAAGTTGCGACCCCTAATCAAAACTTTTTTATTACAGTAAAACTACTGAAAACGATCATATTTAGGTATGTTGGATCCGTCGTTTCCCGTCGTTTCTTTGAAAAACGACAGTTTGAAAATTTTTCAACCCACTGAAATCGCTCAAAACTTTTTTATTTCGGAATAACGACAAAAATCAATCATTTTTAGATATTTTGGACCCGTCGTTTCCTGTCGTTTCTTTGAAAAACGACAGTTTAAAAATTTTTCAATCCATTGAAATCACGGATTCGGCTCAAATCTTTTTTATTTTGGAAAAACGACAAAAATCGATCATGTTTCGGTATGTTGGACCCGTCGTTTCCTGTCGTTTTTTTGAAAACCGACAGTTTGAAAATTTTTCAACCCACTAAAATCGCTCAAAACTTTTTTATTTTGGAAAAACGACAAAAATCAATCATTTTTAGGTATGTTGGACCCGCCGTTTCCCGTCGTTTCTTTGGTAAACGATAGTTTGAAAATTTTTCAACCCACCAAAATTGCTCAAAACTTTTTTATTTTGGAAAAACGACTAAAAACGATCATGTTTAGGTATGTTGGACCCGTCGTTTCCTGTCGTTTCCTTGAAAAACGACAGTTTGAAAATTTTTTAATCCACTGAAATCACGGCTTTGGTTCAAATCTTTTTTATTTTGGAAAAACGACAAAAATCGATCAGTTTTAGTTATGTTGGACTCGTCGTTTCCTGTCGTTTCTTTGAAAAACGACAATTTGAAAATTTTTCAACACACTAAAATTGCGCCCCCTACTCAAAACTTTTTTATTTCAGTTAAACGACTAAAAACGATCATTTTTAGGTAGGTATCTGTGTTGGACCCATCCCAAAAATGATCGTTTTTAGTCGTTTTTCACAAAATAAAAAAGTTTTGAGTAGGAACCGTAATTTTAGTGTGTTGAAAAATTTTCAAACTGTCGTTTTTCAAAGAAACGACAGGAAAGGACGCGTCCATCATAAAAATTGATAAAAGTAATTCATTTTCAATTAAACTTGACCAAAAGTACCCACTGAAATAAAATTTAGAAATCAAATTTCTCGACTTTTTTCAATTTTTGAACATTTTTTTTCCTCAGCTGCACATAAAACCTACCACACAAATTAGAAAAACTAGGTACATAATGTCATTTTTTCAAATACATACAATATTTTTTATTTATTTAATTTTCCAGACAATTTTTCAAATATATTAAATTGGTTCGATAAATTTTGAGAACTCGATGTCGATCTGGATCAAAATTTAATTTCTGATAAAACGTTTGAAGGGGAAGGAGAGAAAAATAAAATTTTTCAAACAAAAACATTCGGCCATAGAAAATAAAAGGCCATATTTATACCTACTTACAGAAATAATTTAAAAAAATATTTTATTTAAAAAAAAAAAACAAATATTTTTATCTAGGTATGTATTTATTGATTTTTTAAATCCTCAACTTCCCAATAAGGAACCTAATTTTCATGATGCATCAGTCTCAAATCACTTGGCAACTCATATCGTAATGTAAGACTAGAAAATTCATTTGGGACTTGTGATTTGTCATTTTCGATTATTTTCAGAAAATCGCAGCAAATGCAAAATTTTTCTTCAAAGTTCAAATACATTTATTATTTTTATTTCGTATAGATTGCCATAAAAAATTTTATCCATAAAAAAATATAATTTCAGAATAATCATTGGAGTGACGTACTGAACTTGAATAATTTCGAGTCAATTTAATTTTTCCATTCAGCACCAGCTATTATTGTTTCCTCTAGTTTGAAGGAAAATCACCAAAACAGTCGATTTTCTGGTTACAAATTTATTCAAAAAAATTCTCATGTTTCGTGACTTTTCATCTACCTATGCTAAAATATTTATACGGAAATGGAACTTTGGCTGGAAAATTTCCCTTTCACGCCACTTTCAGACCGATTATTCTCCTGGGCTATTGCTATCAGGAAGATACGACGAGAGATCCTTTATCCGAAGATCTTATCGGTAACAGATCAACGTGAAGATAAAACCGGTCGAGGTCGTTGAAAACTGCGTAAAAAAGTTCAATTTCAAGTTCACATTCACGTCGATCCAGATTACCCAAAAATAATTACGAATATTCACGCAATTATCCAGCCACCTCCCCCAAACACGCATCGTCCCATAAAGTCACCTATTTTGCCCGAAAACAATCACTTTGATACTCGATCCCTTCAACTCTATACATTTTATATAAATTCAATTTCCTCAAATCCTTAAAACCACGCCGACCAATGAAACGTCGAAAATATCTCTTAATCTCGATGGCCCATTCAGGCCAAAAGGACACAAGCCAAGTATACTCGTATTTGTATACATAAGCACTCGTTATTCCGATCGAATATTTTCAACGAGTCTTACGCATTACGACCGATTAAATTCGAGAACTTGGACACTTGAAGCTCAGTCTTCGGCCACAGGACAATCATGGTCAAAAGAACCGCACCAGTGGTCAAACTCGTTCAAAATATTGACAAACGAATCGATCGAGTACGAGCCAACTTCGGTGAAAATTTCCAACCAAAAAGAAATTCAGGAGACAGCGAAAATTCTTCTAATTTTACTCGCACGAATTGAAAATAAACGCTTTAGAAAAAATCCGATCGAAATACAATTAAAATACTCGTACGAGTCGAACAAAAGTATATTTTAATGTCGATCAAACATGGCGTTTATTTTCTCACCGAACCAGTTTACGCGTACACAATATAAAAGTCGCGGGCTAATAATAAAGCGTTAATTAAATTCGAATCGAGAGAAGGATTACGCGACGGTGTCATTTTTATGCGCAGCTTCGAGATACCTATACAGCAGTCTACGAAGCAGCTAATTTTTTTTCATTCAAATTAAATTGCCGCATTCATGCTGCTTGACAAAGATCATTATTCATCGAATGTCATGAAGCTCTCGACGTATCTTGCGACGTGTGTACGTTAAATCCCCCAAGGGGTAAACGTTCTGGTATTGCGACAATTTAATGTATATTAAATAATTAGCCCGCCGCGTGCGTGAAATTAATTTCGCCAAAATCTTCCTCAAATACACACCTACGCGTTACGACGCCCGACTTTCGAGTCAATTAACTTTTTCTCGAAAATACTTTTGTTTTCGATACAAAGCTACTTTGGTCGGCTTGTTTTTTACGCCGAAAATTCGTTGACGTCAAAATTCCCCTTGTCCAGGGGACGTCCAGCCATTGATAAAATCCGATTACTTTGGCGTGAAAAAATTCCCAATTCGGGTAACAATGTTTTTATTAAAGTCGTGGAATCCAAGGTGGTAATGAAATGTCCTCATACGACCCAACCCAGTTGAAAAGTTTTTACGCAGTTTTCGATCAAAAATTATGGAGAATTACGCCTCGAAACAGAGTTCTATTTTATCTCTCGTTATTCTGTAATCCGGATTATTCGATGTTTATATTCTATTTTAAATATCACCCTCTTCATTGGTTCGCTCGCAGGTGAATTTTACCGACTTTTTTTTTTACTCAAGGGATTCGATTCTTACATGAAAAATTAAATCGTAGGTAGAAATAGGTGAAAACAGGATGAGTACATTTTGTAAAATATTTTCAATATAAATTGAAAATTTCAACAACTTAAGCCCAGGAAACGAGAACCTCGGGTTGATAACAGCAACAAATCTGATCCAGTATACCAAAGTACAACATATATAGAGATACGCAAAAACACTGCCAAAATTACGTCACAACGCATAAAAATAATAAGCACTAGCAGCAGGTGTTTATCTGCGAGCTTTTCGGCGACGGCTCCTTGAACCCAGCACCGTTCGCGTTTACCAACTTGCGACAACTTGGAAAAAGGTATAGGTAAATTACGTCATTGCCAGCACCCTCGATAAAATAATCTTAGAAATTGGCGAAAAATATTGTCTGCTAATTTAATTTCGAAAACGCGGAGAAGGTGGTTTGAAAAGGGCCAGAGTCGCAAGCCCATCCGTATTTTTATCATTTTTTAATTTTATTACACTCGCGATACTCGTATAAATTAGCGACGATTTCGTCAAGAGGGTTTTTTTCGCGCGTGAATCAAGTTGATATTTTTCTCGTTATTGTTATTTTTTTCATTAATGTCTGGCGATTTTTAATTTCAATTTGAAGGGAATGAAGTGGCCTTGAGAGGGGTTTCGCGAGGTAATTTTGGTATTTGATTAGAATCTCGGGATTCTGTGCGTTGACCAGGTGTCGTTCGCGTCGAGACGACATTGAACTTTTTTTAGTTGATTTTTGGGAGGTGAGGAGAGATTTTGTAAGTTTTTTAGAGGGGTCGTATTGTTTCGTTGCGAGGGAGATGTAACAACTGACAGTGAAATTTCGGATCGAAATGAAAATAATTCGAAAGCATGTTATAAAATACTTTATACGTTCAAGTTCTTGAACTTATTTCTCGAATTTTTATGAATTTTTTAAATTCCAAAATTGTCCCATTGGACTGCAAAATACGAAAATTTCATCTAATACCTGAACCTTATTTTCGATCATGCAAATCAATTGGAAGTGGCTTTGAAACGATTCAAAGTGTCCGGAAAATTTTAAAAATTTTCTACACTAAAAAAATCTCACGAATGTAGAAGATTGATAATAAAATATCTACCAACGGTACCAAATATCAGATTTCTTGCCTCGAAGCATACATTTTTTCCAAACATTTTTACTAGAGAAAAAAATATGCGAATTTGACCTGGCAGTTATAAATTTCAAAAAATTGAACTCGAATCAATCAAATAAGTATCCAGTACAGGTAATCTGAGTTTTTCTATGCTTAAGTTCATATAAATCATTTATGGGCATTTCTTGATCACTGGAAAATTTCAAGATTTTTATAGGCTCCGAAACGTTTTAAAACCATTTCCAATCTATTTGTATGGTCGAAAATAAGATATATACTCAAGTAGATATGGCAAATTTTAATTTTTTTTTCATTGATATGGTCGAATTTTTATATTTTGCAAGGCGATGAGATAAAATATCAAAATTTTTAAATTTTTCAAAAATTGAAAAATATGAACTTCAACACATGAGAAGCTCCCTGGTTTCACAGGCCGGAGACGAATGGAAACATGTGATCTTTTGGTATCAAAAAATTTAAAAAAAAAAACAATTTGAAACAAAAAAATATTTTGGTATGATTACTTATAGATACTTACCAATCTACGTAAAAAAAATTGACTGAAAAAAAAAGGAATTGCGAACATTTTTATGAAAAACAATCTTGCAAAAATTATTAATTGCAATTTGTTGAGGAAATCATTCCCTTGACCTTCTTTTAAATTCTTTCCTAGATACTTTTGTCTGATTTTTTTCTTTACAAAATATCATTATTCTGCTTCATCGAAATGTAAAAAATGACTCAGTTCTTAGCAGAGCAGGATTTTTCAAGAGTATCGAAGGATAAAAATTTTTATGTCAATTTTTCATTCCCATGATGAAATATACTTACCGAACGATTTTTTTAATGGACTGGACTTGAAATTTAAATTAAAAAGAGTAAATGTTTCGAAAGTTGATGAAATTTTTCTATTTTCACTTGAATGTGGTTAAAATTGAATAATAAAATCAATTGGAGAAATTTGTACCATTTTGTCTCAAGAAGTTTATAAAATTGAAACAAGACTGTCGTATTGTACATAAAGGAACCACTTAAGATGTCCATTTTCAACTGAAATAGGACTTCAAAGCTTGTTCTGGACTTCTCATAGCCAAAATTTCAGCTGCCTTGAGTTTACATCTCGTTTTTCTGGATTTTTGTGTTTTTCCTCAAACATCGACTTCCTGAACTCAAATTTGAAGATTCCCATTAATTGTGCAGCCTCCAACGAAATTTCAGTTCTCTTCGGGTGTCATTTTGAAATTTCTCCCAAAGAGCTTCAGATGAACTTGGGCAGCTAAAAATCAAGTTCTTGCTTCTTTTCGGGTTAGTTTAGTTCGGCGAGAAAAGAAAATTTCCATGGGTAATTTGGTTCAATTTCCAGGCAAGCACATTGAATGTACATTTTTGACCAGCTAATAAATTGGGGGAAAAATTAATTATTCAGCTGTAGACTCCAAAATGACTGGTATTGCAGCCAAAATTGAATTTAGGAAGTCAAAATTTGGTAGAGACCCTTTTTTCGTTTAGTTTGAAAAGAAAAAGTACCGTTTTTCAAGAATAAATTTCACACCAATTACTTACTAGATTTTTAAATTGTTAAAAATTTACCTAAAATTGATTTGTGAACTTGAGCAGCTGAAGTTTCTTCTGCTTAGATGATTCAGGACATGATGTCTTTCTTCAATCAGAAACAGAAATTTTGAGTCGATAAAACACTTATCTAACAATTACAGAGTTTACTAATCCAAATATTTCTGAAAATCACTGAACCTTTATTTTCATCTTGGGGAATCCGATATACTTAGGTAGGGTTTTAAAGTGAAGAATCAGACCAAGTATACCTACTTACTCGAAAAAACTCCCAGTCTCCCACAATACATCAGATTTTCCATTTTCATCATTTGTATATCCAATTCTCTGGTGATTTGATTCCTACTTAGTATGAAATTATTGCAAATACTTACTCAATACCAAAAGTGAGGGCTAAAAAGCAACTTCTGTTTTTCTTGATAAATTATTTCTTTACTTGAAAAAAGTTGATTGCATTTGAAAAATTTTGCATTTGATTTTAAAAAAGTGAGAAAACTTTATTTTAATAAGGATTCAGGAAAATCGAAAAGTTTTCAATTTTCACCCTCCCTCCACCCCTTCCTCATTTAATGGGATTTCCTGCTCTGAACTTTGATTTGAGGTCAATAAACAGAATTTCTGTTTATTTTTTACTTGAATATCTTCGAAGAAAATACATATTTTTACACAGGTACATCGATGAAAGTATACAATGCACGACTAATTTAGTTTTGTATACGTCAAAATATTGTAGCCTGATATCAAACCTGTGAAGTTTTTCATACGATAAGAAAACTGATTGCCATATAAAGCGAATGTATAGTCAAAACAAACACCCTCGAATGGTGAAAATTTCATTTCTGCCGCCGTTTATGGGCAATGGAACCCAGAACCCCCATACTCTTTATATAAGGAAACCATCGAAACAATTCGCGAGAGAGAGATAAAATAATCACCGATGCATTAGAAAAATCAATCAAATAAACCGACATTCGAGTAAAATTTGTCTGAAAAAATCATCTCTTTTTTACGTTATCGGAAGCCAAATAAAAGAAGAAGGATTGGCGATGATGAAAACGCGAATAGACCATGTGTATGGAGAGTTCAAACTGCATAAAATGTTTGATATGTTTGTTGTAAACGATTTGGTGCAACTTGTACATGTTAAAATAGTATGTATTTAATGAGAGCTTCGGGAATGCATACACCAGCGACTCGAACGACTGCGATTCCCTAATAGTGGGTAATTTTTCATGCATCACAATGAACGCATTCTTCACTTTATCGAGATTGATTGAGCGGAACTGTTGAATAAAACATTTAAATTGCACGGCAGCCAGGCACACTCGCTCGATTGTTTATATAACGATTTATGCGCTTATTTATGTTACATTACATTGATTGACCGTGCCATGCCGATGCCGGGCTCAACGTTCGGTACCGATATGCACACGATACAGGTTGGCGATTCGCGAGAATTTCTTATTCGATGCAAAATGCATCTTTCGCGGTTGTAAACAAATGCGGAGAAAAAATTCATCCGAGAGCATTAATAACAATGCACTTAAAATCAGACGAGGAGATGGCACCGTTGGGGAAATTGACGCGGACAACTCTTCGGTACATAAATATTTGGCCAATGCGACCGCGTCCCAGTGATGGATTAGGTGTCGATAAGCGTGATCTTTGGGTAAACGTATCGCGTTCGTGGCTGATACGTCGGTTGCTGTCGATGGGAGCATCGCGAGGGGAGAATGTTTTGCTCCCGACACGTGGCCGTATTTAATTTTAGATCAAGCGGTAATCGAATTTTTCTTACATATTAATTTCGCGTAATGAAGGTAGGCCTTATGTATACCAGCTGACAAAAGGGGTGTGGAATAAAACGCGATGACAAAGTCGAGTGGTATTGATTTTTGAAAAACATAAGCTACGAAAAACACTTGAAAAGTTTTCAAGGTAAAGTGGTACTTTGGAAAAAATAACGTACAAAGGATGGAGTAAACGGGCATACATCTCTGGTTACTTGTTGGTATGCTTTTTAAAAGTATAGCGAAGGCGGTGGAAAGACGCCGACGTTCGCGTATTTTTAACCCATTCGAATACAAGACAGAATACTCGTTTAATTACGAATCCATAATACGTCTTGTCACTCGGTGAAAAATTATGATTAAAAATTTCCATTTTCTAGCTCTTGGAATACTTTGGTGTCCGGATTTATGAACGAAACCGCTCCGTAAGTACTCGCGAGTCGCAATGCGTGACTATTTTCCATAAATGGTCAACGAACCGTCGACCTATTTCGTAACCGCAGCCGGTGCTAAATTCGGAAGTTCGGCCAATGATACCCGCGTATAATTTCGGCACGATCGTAATTTTCTTCGGGAAAATGATGTCTCGGGTGTGTGGATAAGATTTGGGTCGTCGTGCTTGAAATTTGAACTGTTGCGGATTTTTTTTCAGCTTCGGAACTCGTTTTTGCTGGGATATTCTTATGGCAATAGGAGCGGGTTTCCGATTACCTTGTTGACATTTTCACGCCGATTAACGAGCGCCAAACGAGACTGAAATGGAAGTATCCCTCTATATATTTTTTTTATCGAGCTTATGGCAATAGCGTATTTGTATGTGTCAATTATAAATGATAAGAGAGGCGAACTCGACCGTAGTATTTTCTGCATATTTCAACAACCGACGAAAATAAAAACGCGAAAGGGGGTATGTTTTTATATCGACGGCTGGTGGTATTTTTAGCGCAAGAAAAGAGAAAGAGTTGGTGAAATTGAAGGGAAGGTAGGTTGAAAATTTTCGATTAAGAATTTACCACAATTTTTCCAACTTGAAAGACAACTTCGGAAAGTTACCACCTTCGCAAGTTTTCCCATTCGACCTCAAGCATGAAAATGGTATTTTGTTGCGGTGAATGCTATAGCTACTCCTTCTCTTGATTTTTCGGTGTAATCATGTAAAATAATCTGGCAGTTGTACCTACCTACCTACTTGGCAATGGGATGTCGCGTTGCAGATCTTTAGATTATCTAAGTTGGATGATAAGGCTTCAAGAATTAGGATTCAGAGAGGTATTTGGGAACTTGATTGAGGTAAAGTTGAATGACAATGTTGTCACAAAGTTATGGTAACACGTAAGGTTGTGATGGCTGCAACTCTACCGCGAGGTTATAACAAATATTGCTATATTGGGTTTTTTGTGATATTGTTTTAAAACTTCAGCATCGATGCTGTGATAAGTATCAGTATTACCTATTCGTTGCAATGTCGAGGTTGAAATCAACAATTATTGCGATGAAATATTGAGATTGAGTCAGAAATATTTCTTGCAACGTGATGTGAAAATAAAGACATAAATAAATGTTGAAATGAAAATATCAACATTTGTTGCAATGTTGAAATGACAACATCAACATTTGTTGCAATGCAATGTCAAGATTGAAGGATCAAAATTTGTTGCAATACAAGGTAATGATTAAAAATGCCAACATTTGTTGCAATGCAATATTGTTTTTGGAATATCAGTATTTGTTGCAATGCAATGTTGAGATTGTAGGATCAACATGCAACGCAATGTTAAAATAAATTGAAAAGTCAGCATTTTTTGCAATGCAATGTTGAGATTGATGGGTCAACATTTGTTGCAACGCAATGTTTAAATTGAAAGACCAACATTTGTGATGCAATGTTGAAATTGAAATATCAACATTCGTTGAAATCGAAATATCAACATTCGTTGAAATCGAAATATCAACATTCGTTGAAATCAAAATATCAACATTCGTTGAAATTGAAATATCAACATTTGTTGAAATCGAAATATCAACATTCGTTGAAATCGAAATATCAACATTCGTTGAAATCAAAATATCAACATTGTTGAAATTGAAATATCAACATTTGTTGAAATTGAAATATCAACATTTGTTGAAATTGAAATATCAACATTTGTTGAAATTGAAATATCAACATTTGTTGAAATTAAAATATCAAAATTTGTTGAAATTAAAATATCAACATTTATTGAAATTGAAAGATCAACATTTGTTGAAATTAAAATATCAACATTTGCTAAAATTGAAATATCAACATTTGCTAAAATGAAAATATCAACATTTGTTGCACTATGTTGAAATTAAAATATCAGCATTTGTTGCAATGCAGTGTCAATTTTGAAAACCCATCTTTTGTTGCAATGCAATGTCAAGATTGAAAAGTCAACATTTGTTGCACTGCAATGTTAAGATTGAAAGGCCAACATTTGTGATGCAATGTTGAAATTAAAATATCAATATATTGTTGCAATGTTGAAAGTAGAATATCAACAATTGTTGCTACCTTGAAATTAAAATATCAACATTTGTAGCAATGTTGAAATTAAAATGTTAACATTTGTTGCAATGCAATGTCAAGATTGAAAAGTCACAATTTGTTGCACTGCAATGTTGAGATTTACATGAAAGATCAACATTTGATGCAATGTAATGTTGAGATGGAAGGATCAACATTTGATGCAATGTAATGTTGAGATGGAAGGATCAACATTTGTTGCAATGCAATGTTAAGAATGAAAGACCAATGCAATGTTGAGGTTGAAATATCAACATTTGTGGCAATATAATGTTGAAATCTTAATATCAACATTTGTTGCAATACAATTTTAAGATTGAAAGATGAAATTGAAGCCATTCCTTGTGATGTTGAGAATGGAAGGATCAACATTGGTGGCAGGTGCATTCCCATTTTTTACAAATCATAATGTTTATTGACGTTTGTTTCAATGTAAAAAACAACATTTTTTGAAATATTACATATTGTATTGAAATTAGAGAATAGAAAAATAAAAAATAAAAAAATGACATTTTTGTTGCATGTTTCTGTGAAATGCGTTGATCTTTGAAATGGTGCGCAGTTTTCAAGTTAGTTTTTCACTCATCTTATAATTTGCTACGTTGTTTCGAATGTACTTTTGAGCATTATTGAGTACCATATGTTTTATCAAAGAAATATACTGGGGCTTAATTTTGTCATTGTTGATTGAATGATTCCTTGGTTTAAGTCCGATTTTGAAAAACATTTGTTGAGAAATATGTTTGTTGGACTACTTTTATAGGTTATTTTTGAGCCATATTGCTTTTTTTTTTTGGAACACCAAATAAATGACGAATTTATGAGTAGGCGTATTTCTTTGACTTCTCAGCAAAAGTAGCTATCTACTGCTTTCAAATTTAATTTACGTTAGTAAAATGACAGAAGATGCTCATTTTCTACTCGCGTATAGAAAAAATGCCGGTTACGATTTTTCTAAAAAGCATGGGTACCTACTTACATTTTGTATTCCTACTTAATCAAGTTATATTATTCTTCCTGCATTATATTTATTTTCACTCAACATAAATCAAATGTATAATTTTTTTTCTTCCTCTTTACAGGAACAAAAACGGAAACTTTTTCATACATCGATTTACGAATCGGAAATCCAGTTGAAAAAACTTTACATTCAAACATGCAAACGTCTTCCTGCCTTCAACTGCAAAGTTTTCCAAGTAAAAGAGTTACTTCGCGGCAAAACGAAAAAAAGGGTGAGTGTACTTAATAATTTCCATATGCTTACTATACACAAAATATCCGCACACAATGTATCCTTAAATTATTAAACATGCCATTGAAATTCGCCCCAGAAAATTGAAAAGTTTGGCTGAAAATTTTTTTCGGCATATTTTTTAATCTTCGACAACCCGCAATATCTCTCGGTTAAAGACTCGAATCACCTTGAATTTAGTGGGTTTATTGTATCCACGTACGTAGGCTATAGGTACATCGTACGTCGTCCTCGTCGTGGAAAATGTAGCCATTAATTCGCGATCGAAGTTTTTCGGTATCGTTGGAAACATATATTGTTGAAAAATTATCAACATTGAAAGCTATATATTTTTTTCATTACGATAGATACTCGTAGGTATGTAGGTATTTGTATCGGGCTGCTAATCTCTCTCTCGAACAGCGAACAATCTGTTATCCTTTTTTATTCGTTATTCTGGCGAGTATACGATATGTTCCACCTTACAAATATGCGATCGGCTCGACCATGGATCATTCGCGTAAACAACGATATCCCTCGTCGTTTACCTTTGATTTTAGATTAAATTTTCAATTTATACAAGCTTTTCAAATATAACTACTCCCTTAATGATCGTAATTTTTGCATACCGAACGCCTAACGCGATTTTAATTTGGTCATGTTTACCAGACAGTACACTGTTTGCGATTATACGAAGCGTGGGCTAGATCCTAGGTTCCATTTTTGCTCGATTTAGCTCTCTCTTATTTGTACATATTTATACGAGTATATTTTTCGTGTATGTTTGCTGTACGGATTTTCAACGCCTCCTGCCCCGATCTGAATTTGCAGATCGTCTGAAACCATCGTCAAATCGATAAAGCCTTTTCAAGTTAGTAGGTACTTGTGGGTATTTTGTTTGCTTAGTATTTGAAGGTGAGCTGTAATATTGTGTGCTTCTCGAAGAACTGTATTATGTATTTTATGAGCAGAAAAAAACGGAATCTGTGAAAGTTTAGAAATTTTGATTCAGAATGTCAAAAAATCACGAAGAAAATGAAAACGTTCTCTTTCTGCTTTCAAATTGGAAGGTATGACCGTAGAAGGGATAAATTCCTCCCCCCCCCCTGATTTTTGATCTAACTCCCTTAGATGTTGTCCCTCGATGTTGATAAAAACTGGAAAAATTTTTGACTCCCCCCTCTCCCCATCCCTGACACAATGGTCATTTTACATTGCATCATTTTCAAAAAAATTTAATTTCGACAAAATTAAAGGATATTTACTTCTTTTTTTTTTTGCATTGTAGAAGTGTACCTATTGATGAACATTTTTTCATCAATTTCGGTGGGCTCCTTCGTGAGGTTCCGGCTGTTCAAAATTTTCAACTTTTTTATCATAAAAAAATCAATGAAGAAAGGGAATTTTGAGACTTGAAGTGGAAAAATAGAAAAAAATAGTGTTTATTGATGTATTTTCATCCCCTAAACATGAATCTATTTTGTTATTAAGACTTTTTTGCAGTTGAAAATTTCAAACAGGCAAAACCTCGTGAAAAAGTGCACCAAAATTAATGAAAAATGCAATAAAATGGCTATAGTTCTGAAAGAGAAGGATAAGGGAGTCAAAAACTTTTCCAGATTTTTTTTACATCAGTGGTCTCCGTCTGAAGGATGTAGATCGGACCAAATTTATCCCTTACCTAGTGAGAAATTTTTTTGTAAAAAAAAAAAATGGCCTTCCCCAATATAAGTATTTTCTTTGGCAAAACAAAACAATCGTTGTTAGTAAATATTCATGTTTCTCACCTTACTGCCTACATGAAAAATATGACAACAAAATGACATTAAAAGTACCCGGTAAACATTTTTTGCGTTTTTTTTTGCGATTTTTTTGCGTTTTTTCCAACCAAAACGCAGCCAAGAAACGCAGACTTAATGACTTTTTAACGACTTTTTGCATTTGTCGAAGGTGATGTTGACTGGTCAAACGAGTTTCTCTTGGCATGATAATGAGATGAAACTAGTTGTCTTTTGCGTTTTCGTTGCGTTTTCGATGCCAAAAACGCAACAAAAACGCAATTGCGTTTTGTCCAAGAAAACGCCTGCGTTACGCAGGCGTTTTTCGTGTTCTTTGCATACCGGGTATACGGTTTCGATACTACCAACCATGCATTCCACAGCATATGAGGAATTTTCCCAAACAAGAGAGAGACCTTATCGATATACCGAAAAAACTATTCCGAAGCATTTTTTGTATTCCATGATAGAAAATCCTGATAAGGTGGCAGGTAAGGGGTACAGAGGAAGGATTAGATAGGTAGGATTGCCATACGTGGAGTTTTTCATCGAGAAAGATAAACGAAATCGTATAACCGATTCGGGTGCCGGTTCGGTTTGATTCATTCTTTCACGCTGGTTGAATACATAAAAGTAACGAAATGTCGCCAACATTAATGATGCGTTTCACTACCAATACTATCAACAATGGTGTACGATACGAAGTTGATCGTGTAAATGGTTCAAAGAAAAGTAGAAATACTACATACGGTGTGTACCTTTTTATGTAGTACCTACTTTCGTGTCGCTTGTCGTAGTATCAAGTTTTTCATAGGTACGAGTGCTATACCTATACAATTGCGGAGACGAGCAAAAAAGCTAAATGTTAACGCGAATCCCACGAGTACCACGATGTCTCTATATCTGTTTCATTACACATAAATGAGTGTTTGCGGTCGATTTACACCCATTCCTCCTCTTCCGTAATGTCGTAAAAAGTATAGAAAAATATTGGGTGGAGATGATGGACGAAAAGTATTATAAATGGTTTGTTCATATAAATTGTAAAATTTTTTAAATTCAGATTTTCTCAAAGTTTCAACATGGATTTTTTATCAAATTCATATTTTTAATATTTTTTCCTGGTTCAGAAACTTTTTACGATAATTTTAAAGTTTTTCTTCAATTTTTTTCCAATGTACTTGGATACCTTTCATTTTTTAAAATTTCTTTCAATTAAATAATTACATCTTGTAAATAATAAAATTTAAAAAATTACAATAGGTACCAGTACATAATTTAAGTTTAAAAAAAAGTACAGATGGAAAAGAAATATTGTAAAATTGGGCGAAATTTCAAAAAAAAGAATCAGATGAGAATTGAAGAAATTGAAACAATCATAAGCAATGCAATGCAGATAATTGTGATTTTATCCATCTTCCAACTGCAGATCATTCAATGAAGATAATTACGATTTCACTTCATTTCCTGTCACTGTTTTCAACGTTGGGAAGCTGAGAGTCAGCAAATTGTAAATCTTCAAAATCGATAATAAATTGGCAAATTTGGTTAAATATTGGAAAATTTTGTTAAAAATTGGAAGATTTTGTTAAAAATTGGAAAATTTTTGTTAAAAATTGGAAAATTTTGTTTGGAAAATTTTTGTTAAAAATTGGAAAATTTTGTTTGGAAAATTTTGTTAAAAATTGGAAAATTTTGTTAAAAATTGGAAAATTTTGTTAAAAATTGGAAAATTTTGTTAAAAATTGGAAAATTTTGTTAAAAATTGGAAAATTTTGTTAAAAATTGGAAAATTTTGTTAAAAATTGGAAAATTTTGTTAAAAATTGGAAAATTTTGTTAAAAATTGAAAAATTTTGTTCAAAATTTCGTCGAAAATCGGTTTATTGTAGCTCTTGCTTCACTTTGGCTTACAAAGCTTGATACTTACATCAGAGATAGAGGTTAAGAATTTCGCCTCTTTTTCAATCATAAAAATGATAATTAATTTGAAGAAATGAATTAAGTTAAGATTTTGGGTGCTTTTCTCTTCGTCAATTTTTGCCCTTGCTTTCTCGGGTTCGATGAATTTACTCAATTCATTCACAAACTCACTCAGTTGGATATTTTGACATGGAAAAATTTTTGTCTTCATTTATCAGAAGAGTTGATGTCGATCTCGAATGAATTTTTCAAAATAATTTCGATTTTTTCAAAAGAAAAAGTGGTCATTAAAAAATATCATCTTTTTTAAAAATAAAAAAATTATAGGACGAAAAAACAAGAATATTTTTTTATTTTTCGACTGCAGGTACGACTGGTTGACAAATTTCTCTTTTTTAAAAATATGAGATAGAAAATTTCACCATTTTTCAATAAAATCAATCGACTAATTTCTCATTCTCACTTCCCCCTTCCCCGAGATTTTTTCACAAGTTTTGTCTCTGGGAATGAGAATGGGGGGGGATATTGAAATGAACTCTCTACCAGTATTTCCAAAAATGTTTACAGTTTTTTACTTATAGCTGTAAAATGTCAATTTATAACCTACTCGGATCGAAATCACCATCCCTATCCAACAACCACTTGAATGAACCGTTCGACCAAAATGCTATACCACCTGTATGCCAACGCAGCATTTTTGAATCGCCTTTCATCGAAAGTGGCTCTACTGCTTACCGTAAACTTTTCCCAACTCGTTATCAATATTTTAAGATTTTACGCGTTCATTCAGTGGGCCAACAAGTTCTATATTTTCAGGGCGAGTTTTAAATTTTTAATTTCGTTACACCAGACGGCGCGACTCGTTTCGTCGTTTAATGAAACAATAAATATTTTTCACTCGAAGCCGAAAGATGAAAAAAAAACTACGTGTAATTTTTGGTTTTTGACGAAATGGCCTCGGGGCTTGAGGTAGAGGAAGACTGAAATGTTATCCGATAAAATTTAAACGAATGGTGGTGGCGCTGCAACATCGACGCCACCTTTATAAACCCAAAGTGGCCCGTGTGGGCGCCGCTTTACCTATCCATTTACGTTTTGTTTTACGATCTGCGGACGCTTCTTTTATGGTAGTTTAATAGAATAATGTCAGCGTAAAAAAAAATGAAAAAAAATGTATATCTATCTATATTATAGGAATACGACGACGTTTTAGAATGACGACGACCGAGAGTCGTAATATGAAAAACGGACCCGACACCCTGAACGGGTACACAGGGATGAAAAAAAGATTAAGTTTTTAATGAACGCATCTCTTTCGAAATGGCTTTTGAAAAATTCACGTCGACGTTTAGCCTCGAGTGTCCTTGAAATATAACGCCTCATTGTTTTCAATATTACGATGGGAAAATAGTATACAACATGTAAGCACAGACAGTGGAGTTGGGGGTGGTGTACCAGTTTTCATATTGGTACGTGTGTTATATAGGTGTATGAAAATATATAGGTCAGAAAATATTATAACAGTTGTCCTACCCCTGTTTATCCGCTTGGTGGCCTTCTTCTTAGAGTTATCTTTACCTAGCTACGTTTATGTTCAGGAGGTATATTTTTATTGACATTTTTATTCTTGTGATGTACCAACCTACCAACATTGGTACCTATTCGTAAACGTTCTGAGAAAAAAAACTTTTTTCATTCTGGCACTACTTCTTTTTTTTTTTTTTTTTTTGTATCAAGGGAACCACTCGAAATGGTGGCCGCCTTTGATTAGAAGGGGACTTCGATTTTTGAAAATTTTAGTTAGGTACCTAACTAAGTTGATATTTCAATTTTTGGCAAATTTTTGAAAATTTAATTTTTTAATGAAAAATTTACATCATTTTGAAATAGGTAAGTGAGTATTTTTTCATAGAACTTGACGAACATCAGTTCGATCTTTAGAATCCAAATTTAACGATTTCCCGCCATTTTGGAGCTTGCAGTGCAAGTCCGGTTTTCTCAAGTAAATTTGATATTTTCATTGAATAACTCAAGGAGGCATCAAAATGAACTTGAGCAGCTAAATATTAATTTTCGCCTCCTTTCGAATAGTTTGTCGAAGAAATCCTATTTTTGTTCAATTTCTAAGCAAACATTCGAGTGCATATTTTTACTAACTATAGATTGGAAAAAACTCTCAGTTTACAATTGAAAACAGTCAAATCTTATCAGCTCTCTTAAATCAAATCTAGCCATTTTTTGTCATTCCAGAGCCTCAAGAGTAATGGCAGCTTTCTCCATGATTTTATAGACTTTCTGTGGAGGAAATCTTATTCAACTTGAGAAACTAAAGATTGAAGTTTTGATTCCTTTCAACCAGTTTAACGAGAGAATTTACTTTTGACTTGATTCTTTAGGTAACCATTCAGCAAGTAACTAGTCAATTTAGTTCGAATTTTTCCCCATTAAAAATTACACTCTGGAGATGCCTGCCTAAAAATCGACTAAAAAGTATATTTTCTCGCTGAAATAGTTGAAAGAAAGCCGGAACAACTCGATTTTGTGGTGACCAAATAATTTATATATTTTTTGGATATCCGAAAATAGGTACTGAAATAAATCGATATTTCTCTGGGAGGCTTCAAAATGGCGGGAAATCAGAAAATAGGAGTCGGCCAGAAAATTTATTTCCGATTCCACTTGACAACTGGAGTCAAGGGAGAAAATTTAATCTTGAATTCGACTTGACTCTAGAGTCCGGAGTCAAGAGAAAAAGTTGGCTCTTGACTTCATCTTGACGCCGGAGTCAAGCCGGCGTTGGGAGTCAATTCTGAGTCAGATCAACTCCGACTCCGAGGCCAACCCCCATTTTCTGTTAAAAATTGACCCTCACTTCTGGCAGTTCTGGCTCGACTCCGGAGTCAATTCCAGATTTTGACTCCTGCTTCGCCTTTATTCCAAAGTCAAACTCACGCTATGACTCCTGAGTCCTAACTCCACCTTGACTTCGAAATCAGTTCATGACCTTGCCCTTTGACCTTAGAGGTAATCTATAACATTGACCCGGGACTCCGATATCAATTCATGGCCTTGACGTTTGACTTCAAGGTCAATTTATGTCATTGATGTTTGACTTCAAGGTCAATCTATAACATCTTTGACTTCAAGGTCAATCTATAACATCTTTGACTTCAAGGTCAATCTATGACATCTTTGACTTCAAGGTCAATCTATGACATCTTTGACTTCAAGGTCAATCTATGACATCTTTGACTTCAAGGTCAATCTATGACATCTTTGACTTCAAGGTCAATCTATGACATCTTTGACTTCAAGGTCAATCTATGACATCTTTGACTTCAAGGTCAATCTATGACATCTTTGACTTCAAGGTCAATCTATGACATCTTTGACTTCAATGTCAATTTATGACATTGACCTTTGACCATGGAGTCAATCTATGACATTGATCTTTGACTTCAAGGTCAATCAATGACAGTGGCCTTTAACCATGGAGTCAATCTATGACATTGACATTTCAATCTATGGCATTGACCTTTGATTTCAGGGTCAATCTATGACCTTGACTCCTGACTCTGAAATCAATCTATGACATTGAGACATTGACCTTTGAGTCTGGGGTCAATCTATGCACTTGACCAATGACCCAAACTCACACCCTGACTTCCGACCCCACGTTGACTACGGAATAAATCCTTGACCTTGACACCATAATTATGTCGAAGTAAATCAGTATGAGTTCGATTCCGGAGTCGACTCCTATTCCCTGCGGGAAAAAGTGAAATTTGTGTTTGAGATGTTGATATTCGGCAGGGATGCAGGAACCTAAACTTCATCAGGTTTGGTAAAAAAGTACTTAATTCTTAAAATGTCTCATTTTTTCTAAAAAAAAAACCATATTTTTAAAATTTCAAAAATTGCCAAGATTTGAAATTTGAACTTAATAACCGAGAATGCAATTTAGGCTCCGAAGATTTCACAGCTTGCTTTTTTCAACAAAAAAAATCCCATTTTAATTGGAACCGTGCAGTTCAGTGGTTCTTCCCTAAGCAGTTTAAAAATATACCTACTTTTAAATTTAGGAGTCCATTTTCCCAAAATTGGGCAGTTAATATTTCACAAACGACGCCGAGTATGATTAATGGCGTAATTGTTACAACCATCGTTACGAACACGAGGCCCCTATACCTATTAATAAATCGTATACAGATCAAAAGCCACCCAATGTATCCTAAAACAGATCGGAGGTGTTTCGTAGATACATATAATGCGATTTTAATGGCAGGTGCAGCTTTTCTTTCATTTTACTTCCGTTTTTACTCGCAATGAACCCACGTTCGTCGACTCCCTTCCAAACTCATCCTATAGGTATCTATATATCTTCCATCTCGTATGTGTTTTGCATACCTATTTTCCATCGCGAACCCAAATACCTATACGTGAACATGGTACATGTAGATACAGTATACAGCGCGATAAACGTTACAGTATTAAACTCGTCATTAGCTTCACTATAAGCGAAGATACGAGTCGAATAGATTATTATAAGGGTGAACGATCCCATACTATTTTTCTATACTATGTATGTGTACAATCGGTAGTAATCTGCGAAGAGAACTACTCTGTTGTGTTTTTTTTCTCCTTTTCTCTTACTCTCGTGTCGTCTTATAGTATGTACGTCCTCCTCCTCTCTATACTCTTCTATAGGTATAATCTTATACTGGTAATATTTTGTTGGGATTTGTTATTGGACGCGAAGTGACGATATATCACGCGAGTGTACAACGTTTTTAAATGACGTGATAACGCGGAGTCGAGTTGTCTTCGTCGCTGTACCGAATTTTTCCAATTTTATTTAGGAAATTACATACACATGCGGCGGATTTTGTCTGCGAGAAATAAAAATACTACGTCACGGGTGTGAGCTGAATCGTATTAGGGCAGGTGCTTAGATAGAGAAATTTTTAGGATTGATTGGTTTTCAAATACATGGTTGGAAAGCATGGAAAGTATACGAGGACAGAGGGGGGTAAAGTTTGGGTGTAATTATTTGGTGAGAGGAGATACGTATGAGTTTGATTTCAAATGAGGGAAGGGGGAATAAAGAACGAGGGCGGATTTTGCCTTTGAAATTGGATTTTGAAAAGTCAAAAGTAGAAAATGAACATTATTTTGGTGGAATGGGAAGAAGAGGTGAAAGAAATAATGAAATACTGATGAATATTATATTTAGCTAGGTTTTTTTTTGGCAATTTTTCGACTTGTTCATCATTTGATTTTGAGGTCCATGTAATATGAATATTTTATTTCCTTTTCAATAAATTTTTGAAACATGATTTAAAAAAAAAAAAATTAAAAGCTGCTTCAAAAAAAAATGATAAAAGAAATAATTCAAAAAATGATTGGAATTTTAGTAAAAAATTAAAAACTGAATGAAAACCAAAAAATTGCTCAAGATAAAAAAATGGTCGAGAAAAATATTTTTGAAATTCAATGGAAAAATTAGAAGTAGAAAAATAATCAAACAAGTATGAATTTTGTGGAAAAAAGAACGATTCACGACTGAAACTAAATCTTCAATCAAATTAATTTTTTTTTCTTCGTTCACATGGAACAATTTCACTTTCAATTACATTTTACATCAAAGTAAAAAATACCTAAATAAAAATTCCAATGGTCACAAAAATATACCATTTCTATCCTATACTGTAATATTTTTAATTCGAGTTCATAAAACTGCATTACCAACTCCACCATTCCTTAATCTCGCAGCAAACAACACACCGAATCTCCATAGAGAATTAATCCAACAACATCAACAAAAAAATGATTAAGCTATAAAGACTAGAATGAAAGTAAAAGTTATATTTATAAAAGGGACAGGGTACGAATACGAAGTACGTAAAACACAAAGAGACGAAAAAACCCCTATTCGTTTACTTCGCTCTCTATTCTCCGCCCACGAGAAATAGTCTTTTGTAAAATCGACGAGGAAAAAATCGTTGCCGAGTGAATTGCAAAAGTACACAGAAAAATTAAATCTCGATAAAAGTGAAATTTCAATTCGGCTTGTCAAATTGGTAAAATATAAACGGAGCAACAAGCGAAGAAATAAAGGCGAAGGGGTTTAAAACATTCGATGGAGAAGTATAAAAAGACTTTCTTTTTCTTTCGAATCTATTCTTCCTTTGTAAAAATATTTCGATTTTTATATATAAATTAGTACTCGTAAACGCGGTGCATCGGTTGTAGGTTGAAATTCGAATTTCGAGTTCATCGCTGCGAAGCAAAAGAAAACTTTCGTCCAATTTCGTTTCAAAAGTATAGCTTCCTTTTGATGGTTTTCATCAGTACGAGTACTTTAAGGTAGAGTTCTTCAAGGCTAATGAAAAATAAAAAATTCGTATTCAATTCAAAGTCGATCTTGCGCTCGGAAATTAGAATAAGGTCAAGGTTATGTGAGAAATTTTCAGCATTGACCGTGGAAATGATTGGTTTCATATTTTTCCAACTGACAATGAGTGGTTCTATTATTATGCTTTCATAATTTTTTCGATTTTTTTAAAAAAAATTTTATATTGTTCAAGTTTGAAAGTTTTTATGCAAATTGTATTTTTTTGGTTGTAATTTTGCAAGATTTTAGGGAAAGGGAGAGGAGAAGTCCAAGTGTAATTTTATTTACAGAAAAGATACCGGATTTTTTTTGTTTAATAACCTTCTCGTGAAAATTAGGACCTAATATTGAAAAAATTTTATGACGAATATTTTTCTTTCGGTATAATTTTTGAAGATTTTTCTTCTTCAATATCGAAAATATTTGCTTCTTTTTTTCAATAATCAGATCTAGGTTGACCTTTCTTTTTTGGAGAAAGGAAGGAGATAAAGAAGATATTCATTTCTCATGACGAAACTGCATTCAATTCGAAAAAATTAAGTCTGAATTTGAGTCAGCTGAACATTTTTATGCATCCACGTACCCGATTTTTAAGCATACTTAATCATAATAATCAATATTTTTTCCAATAAGAAAAAAATAATAATACCCTTCCCCTCCTCCAAAATATAAACAAAATAAAAAATCTGCATACATTTACTAACGAAATTACGTAATCCAACGATATGAAAAATTATTTCGTGTGGGATGTAAGCAATTCATGAATTTTCATCGGCTAATTCAATATTTTCAAGGTCCTGAAAAATAAGCTTCATCCCTCTTTCCAATACCCTTCCGTTTATCTTTCCCTTCTCCTCTTCCTCTCCTAAATTTACAAACGTTGGAATATTTTATTTTCAAAATTGAGATACATACACTACATCTTCTCTTCTGTAAATATGTGTACTTTCTGAAACTAAACACATAATACAAATCGCATTGCACATGATGAGACAATAACATACGAAATAATTTCATTACACACACACACAAAAAAAACACGACAATAAAGCAACGGAAAAATAAGAACACTTGTCAAAAAAGCACATCCTGTTGTATCCTCGTTCTTCTGCATCCACATCCCCATCCAGCTTCTGTTTTCGATTTACGAATAATTTGAAAAATACGTGTAATTTTTCCTCGTACTGCTCGGGCATTTCCATTAGTACGTGATTAATTCAAATTTCGTATATTTATCTTTTAAAAATCCATGTACGAATAAGTGAAAAAAATCTAGAAAATTCGTGTGTAATTTTTTTCTCATATTATTAGCCCACGAGATTGCATAAATTGCTGAATAACTACCAGGGCGATCTAAATGGGTACGAGAGGGGCAGAGTAGAGGAGGTCATACAATTACACATGTTAGTGCATTAAAAACTACATATACGAATACTAACGAAGGCATGTGCTATATTAGATCTTATACAAGTACAATGTGTTTGCGTACCCACGCGACAAAAAAATCCTTATTTATTCTCTATGGTATGTCTGTGTGAGTGTGCGAGTGGCAAATATGCAATGCACCGAGGTTCGTGATTTCTACACAAAACAAATCTAATAACTTGGCGCCAGTTGAGCTGCCGACAAAAAAATTGCAATTTGTAAGAAAAAAACGTGAAAAAATCAATGCTTTGAAAATGAAACACATCTTGTACATTATACACTCATAATAGAATGGAGCCATACAGCATGCCCTCTTCTCGGCTCTTTTTTTTCAATAGCTCCTAATTATTTTTACCGAAAATGGGATTTCGAGGATCTAAGTTCAAATTTTTTCAACGTTGAATTTTTTCAGTTGTATTCGATTTTGGAAATTTTTCAATCGGTAAATTTTTTAATTCGTTCTTAAAATTTTTTCAGTTTTGATTTTTCCAAGTTTTTTCCAATTTTATATTTTTATCAATTTTTTTAGGTGAAATAAAAAATAATTGAAAGGCATAAAGTTAAATTTATTTTTAAAAATTCAAAATTGTAAAAATTTAAGATAAATCAGAAAAATTTGAAGAATTTTCAAACTATTGAAAACAGTTTTTGAATTGAAAGAAATTTTAAAAATATGAAGTTGATTTTTTTTTTTTAGAAAAACTCAAGTTGAAAAAATTTCTGACACTCACTGTAACTCGAGGTATAGAGTATTTTAATGGGCGGATTTGCAGTTTTCTTCAAAATTCTGAAGCCAGTAGTAGAAATATTGACTTAAATTTTTTTCCTTTTCTTCTTCCATATTTTTGCTGTTTTGCTACAATGTAGGTCCGGTAAAAAGAGGTGGGTAGGTGGTTTATTGTAATTTAGGATTTGTTAAAAAATAATTTTTAAAAAAAAGTCCCTTCCTCCCTTCCACAGAAAACAAAGATTCTATCATCAAAACTCCAATTTTTGACGAATTTTTGAAATGGGTACGCTTGACAAGTATGACCATCATTTTGGGGACAAAAATTTACACCCCTAAAAATGAAGGAAATCCATGAAAATAGTTCACCTGAATGAAAGGGCTGTATACATTTTTTCAAATTAGAACACAGCAGATAGATTATTAAACCAGGCTTGTGCAGTGAGGGAAAAAAGAGGTTGCTCTCCGGACCTGAAATTTTTTGGAGGAGGGGGCTTCGTAGGGGCCACGAGGGCCCTTCCGAACTAAAAAACATCCTTCAGTTCTTTAAAAATTATCAAAAATGCAATAATTTCAAAAAATTTAAAGGTTATTAAAACCAAGTTTATAAACTCATTAGAGGCTATATTCAGCGAATGTGCAGACGAAAAACAAAATTTTTCTAGAGAATTTTCATTTTATAACGTTTTTCAATTTACTTAGATGAGGTCCAGTGTAACAGAAAAAACTGAAAAAGCTGTAAAACATTAATTTTTGCACAAAAAAAAGTGATTTTTGATCTGTACCGTTTTTAAATAATACCTACCTACATAAATCTGAAATTTAGTTGATCAATTAGAATTATCTTTAAAGACGAATTGAAAGCTCTTACACGATCGAAAAATCATCATGGATTTCAATTTTTTTTAATTTTCTAGAAAGCACAGCCTGCTTTGGGCAATTCAAATATCAAAATTATAAATTTAATACCTCTCCCCTTATTCTGAGACTTCTTTTTACTCTTCAAATTTTTTCCTCGGGCCCGGATTTTTTCTTCACGGCCCTGTAGTTGACGTAAATCGACAATGAGAAAATGAGTAAATTTCAATTTTACTGCCATTTATTTTGCCATGATTTTACGCACAAAAAATTCATAGAATCTCAGCATCTCAAACACTAAATTGTAGCTAAGACTTCATTCCATTCAGGTATGCATTTTATACTTTTTCGATAAATTTTTTTAAATGCCAAAAATTTGAGAGTATTTCTTCAAAATTCGTTTTTCTTCTATCTACACCCCGAGTTACGGTAGGTACCAGAATTTTTCAACTATGAATTTTTTCAATTTAAATTTTTTCACATTTTTCAGGACTTTATTTTTAAAATTCTTTTCAGGCTCTTATTTAAAATTTTTCCTCCAATTTTTTCAACTCCAAATTTGAAAAAATCAACTTTATGTTTTTCAAATTTTTTTTCAACTCAATGATTGGGGAAAAAATTAAAAAATTAAAAAATTCAAACTTGGAAATTGGGATAAATTTGGACTCGTACCACGAAATCGTTTTTTCGGAAAAAATAATTAGAAGCAGTTGTCTTTCCATCGTCTCGCGTCTAATTACAAAGCAAATAAGACGAACGGATACGCAGCACACGCTCCCAGCTCCAAGAATCGAATCGTTTTGCAAGGTTGGTGTTCCACGTCTCATCTCTGCTCGGCCAATATTTCTAAAGCGACATTAGACACGATTTAGTGTGACAGTTGTATTCTGCGCTTATTTTGTACTGCTGAGATTGCGGCAATGGGTGCAGGGCAGGGGCAAAACAACGAGAGCTTCTTGAAACTGAAATGAGTCATATTCAGGTGTTCGTGGCTGTGACCGACGTCGTCGCAGTTGTTGTGTAATCTAGCAAAGAAAAATAATAATAAACGTTATTTTGTAGGTGATACGAAACGTACACGAATGGAAGTCAAATATCGTCGAGAAAAGGGGACGAGAGGAAAAAAGGTGACGATATCTTGGGGAACCGAAATTCATCGATTTCGTGGCACTTCGTCGTTACCTACGTTCGAATTTTTAATCTACGTATTCGTGCGTACTCGGTTGAAAAAAAAAGATAAAAGATTTTCGAATGCATTTATCTCCTCTTTCCCTCCCTTCGAGATTTTCCTGTCGAGTCGATAGTGATGAAAAAATAATACTTTGTATAAATCTGTGATTCCCTGGCACAGCAGAAGATCGACGAAGGAAAAAGTACGAGTCGAAAAACACGTGTTTAAAAATCATCTCGACGTTGACGAAACGTTAGCTAAGGGAGAACTGACTCATTTGCTTAATAATTCCCTCCTCTGGATCCTGGAAAGTCCCATACGAGCTCACCACTCGAGCCCGAGTTGATCTGCGGGAACGACTCGAACGATTCCGAAACCGAACGAGGTGATTCGTGGAGAAAGGCGGGAAAACTTATTACCCGCGACGTCTGGCCAATTCAAACGTGTTTCAGTATTCGTGTTTTCTCGTCCGGTAAACTTATCCACTTCGCCAGCGTGTGCTATCTGTTAGAAATTATTTACGTACGTAAAATAACGAAAATCGCTTCGATGGCCGGAATTGAAATACCGAACGGTCCCGTGTGATTCATAATTTCGTATAATTGATAACGATGTATTTTCGGTGCGAATTTTCTCCGTAAACGAATTCTCGTCTAGGTGTTAAATTCTTGGTAATTTTGTGTTTGTGATCGAAAGTGTGTGAACTGTGTATTTATCCGACCCGGGAATCACGCAGATTAGGAAATTACCAGAGTAAGTGTTGAATTTTTCATGGTCCCGGTATTGCTCATTGCGTATATAGGTAATATCGTAAAAATTTGGGTTAATGCCAGTCACTCGACTGCACATTGAAAATAACCCGAGCGTGTGTCGGTCTGCCTCATTCATTGTGTGAAAAAATACCCAATCGAGTTTCATTCTAGTGGAAATTCTAAGCCGAAATTTTACCTAAATCTGCGACGAATTTGAACGAGGAGGGAAAAAAAGGCAATCACCTTGGAGCCTATTTCATTGTGATGTGAAAATAGAAAAAATAGGAAAATGCATTTTATACGATTTACCTCGACGAACAGAAAAATACCTTCTTATATTTTTATCGAAAGTGGTATACACAATTTACATAGGTATACGTTTGGTACAAGTGCCTTGGAAATATTTTCATTCCTTGGAGATATGGTTGTATGTTTAGTATACGTAGGCAGGGTATTGTTAAGACGGATGGAAATGGCGGAAAAAGACTGAGTGGTTCGGATGGGGAACTGGATAACATAATTTTACTCTTTCGAAACGTTTATTTATTCTATACGGGTATATGTTGGCTGTGTGGTAATTTTTTCCTCTGTGCTAAATTCCGTCGAAAAACAAATTTTCTCCAAGGAGAGTGATATTTCGATGGCAGTGTGGGATTGATGAAAAATAAGCCTTTGAGAGAGAATTACCATATGGTAATGAAATTACCATGACCTACGACTACGAAATATCTGTTTGAGAAAAATTCATTATTTCGGAAAGTGGATTTCGGCGGTGTTTTTAAAATCGTCGTATCGAATTTCCCATGCTGTACTGAAATCCAAAACGTTGTCATTTTTGTGGAGGAAAAAAAAGATTGATTACACAGAAGAGTAATTTTTAACGAGATTTATGATTTTAATTGAATATCAAGTTCGCGTTTGGTTGACGTAGTTGAGAAAATTTTCTGTTTTTGTGTTAATTTTGAAATAACACGATGTTAAAGAAAGGTACTGCGGGTATTTTTTAGACATTTTTGAATGTAAATTTCGATTTACGAAAGGTCAAGATTTGTGATCGAGTTTTTTTTCGATTGTTTTAGTCGAACGTAATTGATAGAGAATTTTTAATGAATGAAGAGGTGATTTTTATTTGAAATATTTCAGTGTCTTGGTAAAGTTTTTTTAACGATTTTGCGATCAAGTACGTTAATTTTTTATGGGATAGAATTATTAAATTGATTCTACGTGTCCCCCCGCCCCCCAAAGAAAAAAAATTGATGAGCATTGTTTTATTATCTATAATTTCCTTCTACCCTCCCACATCAAGATGGTTAAGTAAATAATTAAATTAGTTTTTTCTGCTTCATCATCTCAAAAAGTCGTAAATTATAATTTGAACATTGTTACACCCTTTTCCTCCTTCCTCACTCCATTTAAACATTTTTTATCTTTTTTTTAATAATAGGTACTTAATTATATTAGTGAATGAATCGAAATTATGTAGTACGAAAAATGTGAAGTTTTTTGTCATAATTATTTTTCCTAGTAATAGGTGAATTCAAAGTCGAAAAATGATGCAATAACGCAGTAGCAGCTTCAGCTCGTTGTTTTGGGAAAAATCAATTTCAGGGACTCCGGTATTGATTTTGTATCTGGGTACATAAAAAAATCAGTAGCACTTCCTCAGACTTAAAATATCATTGTAAGAAAAGTAGTGCAAAAATTTCAACCCTCTTTGTCATCTTTCGTTTCAGAATTTGACTGAACTTGGGGAAATTCGGCTAAAGTTTGAGAAATTCTGAATCTGGAAACATTTTGAGAGATTCTGATTTCAGCTATGCGTAAATTTTAGATGATTCAAAATCCGGCAGAAGCTTGAAAATTATAAAATTTTGCGAAATTCCTGAAAGTTTCGAATTTGGTAGGTATGGGAAATTTTATCTATTCGATATTGTACCAGCACGAAATTATATTAGCATTCGTACAGTATTTCCTTCAGGTTTTCTCATACGGAAAATTTTATTCCTCAAATTTTGATGGAAAAACCTACGTTTTTTAATTTTGTTCTATTTTTTGACCCAAATATTCCTGACAAATGAAACTCACAAGAGCCATAAAATCAACAAATTCTATTATTTTTCGAAATTCAACAAAAAAAAATCAAGTAAGCATTATAGGTACAAAGATTGGTAAAAAAAATCAATCTAAAATTGAAATTCATCTGAAAATGTGAGTGATGACTGATCATGAATGGAAAAGGCTGATTAGTGAATTGAAGAAAGTGGGAAAGCGAAAGAAAAGAGGGAAAAATTCCTCAAATTGAGTTTTAAAAAAATAAAACTTCACTTTTTTACCTTTTTTTTTTTGAAAAATTTCTGCCTTCATTTCAGTCCAATTCAATAAATTTTATTTTATTACAAAATACAAATAATAGATTGTCACGGTGGGAAATGCCCAGGCTGCTTGGTGGTAACACTGAGCCAGCCGGAATGGTCTAGGTGATGTACGAGTTCTCAGCTCGTACATCATCGCCATTTACCTTTTTGTTGTTACAATGTAACGTAGTTTTATCTCAATATAAAGTTGTGTGCATAATTGAATGGTTTCTCTGTTCTTGCCGCGATTCCCACATCCCCTGAGATGTGATTAAAAAGTGTAAGTGCTCGATTGAAGTTAGCCAGGGTCCGCAGCCCTCTCTGCGAGTTTAGTCTAAGTCTTGGAACTTGACGTGATAGGATAAATTACCACCAGGATCAACCCCCACGTAATTTATACCCTTTCAGTGGCGCCCTTCCCGTTGGTCAAAACGGAGAATTTTCGTCCATCAGGACCTTGTTTCTGGGTTTTGGAAATCCTGTCAAAGGTTTGGTAAGTAGGAGACTTCTCCAAAACCTTCTTATTCGCTTTGTAAAAAAGTAGAATTTCTTTTTTTTGTCAGTTCCTTTCACAGGATTTTTTCCCCTTTTAACCCCTTTTTCTTTTTTTTGCTATTAACATGTATTTATTTTTAATCAAAAGTTTGTTAATTTTAAGCAAAAGTTTCGAAAGTGAAGGCTAAAAACCTTCACTCAAAAGTTAATTTCTAGTGTGCAAAAACGAACGTGTGTAATTTGTACATCGGGATAGGTACCCCGCTACCCTCTCCGCCTACAGCTACGTCCGCGTTGCGTTGGTACGTTACAACGTTCGGAACAATAGAAGCTACGTTTTGTACATCGTTTCAGCGTACCTACTCGATTTTTCTGTTAGGTAGGTACCTGGATTTCTTGAATAAATTATCGTTATCATCACCAACGTACGTATTCGTGATCGGATACATTTTCAACGTCGTGCCTGCTTTATTTTCGAATAAAATAGGTACCTATATTTTCAGATAAATTTTATTTCGAAATAAAAACGTTAGGTGACTTGGTAGGTATTTTAAAACGATCGTAGCCTATTTTTTGCATACGTACCTATTTATTTTAGTGAAAATAGGTACCAAAAATTAACTTGTGTATTTTTTCAACGTCATAAATTCGTATGCAAACTTCTTTACCTATTATAGAAGAATATATTGAAACACCTGTAGAGGATAGGCTTAAAAATCCTTTCCTATTTTCGAATGCAATTCTTTCTAGGTTAAAATCTGTAGATTTTACTCTGACTATCGAATTTTTTATTGGTCAACGCAGGTATTTTCGTGATTCTAATAGGAAATTGCAATACGAATCCTATTTTATTGACAACCTATATTTTTTCGAAAATCCTAGGCAGTTTGAAAAACCTTTGCAGAAATTTTTGCGTCTGCAGTATAAAATACCTAGGAATTTTCCAAAAATGTACCCGAATATGGATCCTAATCGTCCGAATCCTAAAATGACTAGTGATGATGATGCTTTGTTGACTGAAGCTGAACGTAAAGCTAAATTATTACGCGAACGTAGACGTCGACGAGCTATTGAACATGCTTCTGGAGTGTATAAATCACCGACTATGGAACAGAAAGTTCAATTTTATAAGAAAATACATAGTCATAATGTATCAGAAGTTCAAGAACAACAGAGAAAACTTCAGAAATACCTCCAGGAGCAGGAAAATCTTCGAAAAGACTCGTTACTTCAAGAAGAAAAAATCAGAAAACATCTGGAGAAGTTGACTATCCCTCCCACTCCACCCGACGAAGAAATTCAAAAGCAGATTGAGAATATTAATTTCAAAATGTATGACGACGATGGTAAATTATTATTCGACAGTCCTGAAGAATACTCTGATTGGTTGCAAAGTGAATTGAATGCAACTCTGAAAAATAAAAATAATGATGACGTTTATGAATCAGATAATAAATCAGATGATAATGAATCTGAATTCCCATCATTACTTACTCAGTCGGATAATGAAGAGGATGATACGGAAAAACCGGCAAATTCCGAAAAACCGGCTACTAAACCAACTTCTAAACCTTCTGTAGCGAGAAAATTATCATTTACTAATCAGGACGATGCTAATAAAGCTCTAGTACATGCGAAAAATGTACATCTAGCTACTAAAGACAAAATTGCATCTGAACGTGCGCATGGCGAATTATTCACATCGCTAAAACTGCCACCTGAAGTTATGTTAAGAATTGGTCAGCTTCCTAAAAAAGCAATTCAATTTACTCCTCAAAAAGTAACACCGTACGAGGAGCTCTCCAAATTTGAAAAACCAAATATCGAAGATGAATTGCAGGCGGCTAGTAGGATTGTATCAAAAACTTTCGCAGGATCAAAACCAATTCCTGAGGTAAAAGAAATCGAAATTCTTCCAATTAAAACAAAATTTAATTTAGGAGAACATGAGATATACGGTCATCAGGGAATACCTGAAATTGAAAACCAAAAGGAAGACGATCCTGATAGCTACGAAGTCTACCTGTTAAAACAATTACAAAAGATGCAAAAAGCTGGTGATGATGAACTCACGAGACATAATTCTAGGATAAACCAGCTTGAAACGGATGTAAATCGAAATATTCAGAAAGCTAAAGCGACTCATAAGGATGTAAAGAATTTACGTGAAAATTTGAAGGAACAACGCGAAGCTATTTCTGACAATCAACAAGATATTGATATTTTACGTCGTGAAAACATTTACATGATGCATGTAAATGTACAAAATCGCAAATTATGTACTTCGCTATACCAAGCTTTCGACGAAGCGTTGAGTGGCAATGTTAATGCTATAAATCAAAAAATGGATGCGATATACGATGATACGCAAGAACACATTAACAAAGTGTACAAGAACAACGCTGCGTTATTATATAAATCTCTCGAACATGATGCTGAGATTGCTGAAATTAAACGAAAACAGCAAACAGCAATTTCATGGCCCGAATCATTGAGTCTTGCAAAAGTTGATACGTCTGCTGCAGCTTTCATGGCTGCTGGTATAAAATTCGGCTATGAGAACCGTTTTCACGTCGTGAATTTTCTAGACCGTTTTAAAAGATATGCCAAGCATGCGAAAATGAATGACGGGCAGATGTGTTTTACGTTTCCTCAACTTTTGTACACTCCTTATACAGAATCTTGGAAGGATTTAAATCAAGGTATAGAGCCATATTCTAGTCTAGAGTATAATTTCAAAAATTATTTCTGGAAAAGAACCGACCAGAAAGCTGCAATGACACATTTTGAAAAATGTGAGATCAACTCGTATAAGAATGCGCTCATGATCGGTGAACTAAAGAAATGGTTCGAAACCTTGATGTCGGTTGACAACCCTAACCTTCAAGACTGTATTAGAAATATCGTCTTAAAATTACCTCGTTATCTTCGAAGCCGTTTTTCGGGAAGACCGTCATATGATCGAAAATATTTTTTCAAGGTGTTGGATATGATCAAAAATGAAGAGGATGATCCTACCATTACTGCGTGTAAGGTGGATGAGAGATTTGCGCCAGATTTTACAGGAGCAAATCAACCTGCGATCGAATGGTACCAAGGAGCAAACGCACCGACTCAAAAGTTTCCCTACGTTCTGCCCCCGAATATGTACCCCGCAATGTATCCAACCTCGTACCAACAAGCCTTACCAACGACGGTCCCCCAAAAGGCAATTATGCCTAAGCCAGTTGCTGACAAACCTGTGATACAAAAACCGGTTATTCAAAAACCAATCATTGCGAAACCTACGGGTATACCACAGGTAACAGGAAAGCAGAACACTAAGCCTTTCCCAGTAAACCAGCTTACGGCAGAAGAAGTAGAATATTTGAACAGCATTCCAGATCAGAATGTTCCACCTTCTCCAGAACCGGTTACGATCGAAGATGTAACCGAAGAGACGTCGGGAAACGCTTAATTGACAAATGTGGAAACACAGGCTCCTCCCCGAACGCCTCATTATCTGTAAATATTCAAAAATTAGAAGCTTTCGATAAAACTGATCTTACTTACCTGCAACAATATGAATTTATTGGAGATTCGCAGGCGTATATTTGTGCTCGGTATCTGAAAAGATATGATAAAGATAAAATGCCAGAATATTTAAGAGAGCAAATTTCGATAGGTAAAATGATGCAGATTTTAAAAACAGCATACATACCTAAAAGAAAAGCGATTCTTTCGATAGGAACGTATGAATTAAATTATTCTCGTCTACCCATAAAGCAACTCGGTGAAAAATTGGTCCAATTGATCAATCTGTTGCTTATAAATAAGGAAATGAAGGAAATCATCGTCCTATTTCCACTTGTACGTCCGACTATAGACAAAGATCCTGGTGTATCAGCCGATAGATATTATCCATTTCGACGTTTATACCAAAAACTTGAGTCAGATGACCGTATCCGTGTTATGGTAGAACCGTCCTTACGGTATTTAAAAACCGGAAATGAAAAACGACATCTGACGGGTCCGAAAGAAGTACCGGATCTGAAAAATGGATTGCTGATACCAGACGAATCGAAATTTTATTTTTCTCGATTCTATCGTAAATACTACACGGCGTACGATTCTTACAAGTATACGTTACATGCTTTATTGGATGACTTGGATAATTGGATTTATTTAAAAATTGGAAGTCCTCCAGTTTGTAAAGGACGTTATCGAGAACCGCCTCCTACACCACCTCAATCTCCCAGGGAGGACCCTGCTAAGAGATTGGAAGAGGCTCGCTTAAAGAAATTAAATTCTGCTGAATCGACACAAGATACGAAATCGGAGCCGGTTACATCGAAAACTGCTGAGTATGGAAAGAATTTTCCACCTTTAAAACCAACTATACTGAAAGGGGCAAAAAACGGTGCTAAAACCACTGTTATACCCCCTCCACCAGAATTTGCTGATTCTGGGGCAAATGATCAGCTAAAACCTGATCAAGCCAAAACTAATGCTGATGCAACAACAAATGCTTCAACAAATACTTCGGAGATTCCAAAACATAAGATTCCAATTCCAATGCCAGATATTCCAAAAAATACGAATAAAATGGAATCGAGTAACTCGAATAACACCGTACGTATACCAGAACAGAAGGTTCAGAATACAAGAACACCCGATTCCAATAATATTTCACAACCATCAGTTAATCCAAAAACCACCGTGTGTATACCCCAAATACAATCGGAAAATAAGAAAATGGACAAGGAGACGACTGATGGGGATAAGAACCAGCCTGTATCTGACAAAAATAACACCGTGCGTATGCCCCATATACCACAAAAACAGTCGGATACAGGAAATTTGAAAAATTCTGATACAGGTAATAAAGAAAAATCCACACCTGATACAACTTCACCCACCGAGCGTATGTCCCAACTAAACGCTATCGAAAGTGAAGAAACAAAGAAAATATCAGGAATGGAAACCTCAAAACCTGTGTCTGAGAATATTATACCCGTGCGTATACCGATAGATGAATCAGGTACGAAAAATATGGCATGTGGAATAGAGAAAGGAATCGAAAATTCAGATAAGATTCAATCGTTGTCAGATTATCTGAAAGAAAATTATGGAGAAAATGTTGAAGAATTGTTGAATCAAAAGTTTCAAAATAACTCACAAGCGTCAACATCTGGGAATATTTCGTTTATACAAGAGACGGATAACCCAGTGAAATATTGTCCAATTTCAATGATCCACTCTCTGGACAACACCAATATCAAAGATTTCAAAGACATCCACCCACTTATCAGAGATCAGATCGTTAACGAACATTCTGATGACTCAACGTGTGTGGTGAATTTAAAACTTGGAAGTCAATCGATGAAGACTCAGCTCGATACAGGAGCATATCCGAATGTTGTGTCTGAGCAACTTTACGAGAAACTTTGGTGTGCAGAGAGAAGATTGGTACAACTGGTACAATTGCCACGAGGAGTTCTGCTTAGAATGGCAAATCACGATATTATTCGTACCAGTGAAATTATGCCAATATTTCGTGTGATGTTTAGTACGCAGGAATTGAAAATTCCATTTTACATAATCGAATCAAACAATCCGGTAAGCATAATCGGGAGGCTGACTATGCAAGTTTTATGCATTCAGCCATTGATTCGAGAAAGATTTGCTACATGTTCTTTGGTGCCTAGTGCTCCAGTCAAATTAAACTTTTTGACTGCCGATGAATATTATGGAAACCTTACGGTACAGCATGTCGATGTCGAAGAAACCGACAAGAACATGGCAAATCACTTCATCCAACAGTATTCGAATCCAGCGAATTGGGATTTATTGGAACCTGAAGATCGAGATTTCGGTCCTGAAATATACGTGAAGAAAACTAAGAAAACCTTTGAACGCCTCGAAGATAAAAATTATACAACGACAAACAGTTTGAGTGAAATACTCGCGGCTGCCCTCGCGTTCAAAGATATATTTAGTATATATCCAGGTTCTTACAATGGTAAAATGTCGAAATTCGAGTTTAAGTCTGAGGAGGATAAAAATAAACCGTGGAGAGGAGAAAAATACAAACCTCCGAAGAAAAAACGAGAACGTATGAGAAAAGCTTTGAACATCTTGCTTGCTCTCGGTCTTGTTGAAAGATCAAATTCTCCATTTATAAATACATCGTGTCCAGTCGAGAAAAAAGACGGCAGCATACGATGGACTATAGCCTCCGACGAATTAAACGAGAAACTACAACCGAATTATATTGAACCACCGCCCCTCGAGTATGTGATTTTCGATGGCGAAGACGATCAATTTTTCTCGACACTAGACTTTGTCTGGGGTTTTATGAACAGATGGCTTCACCCAGAATCGAGAAAATATACCGCCTTCCAATTCGAGGGGCAAGTGTATCAATTCACTCGTGTACCCTATGGTACTAGTGTATCGGCTGCAGAATTTATCGACATGATCAATCAGATCATCCCAAATCAGCAAGGAATTTCGAAATACGTTGATGACATATTACTCAGAGCTAAAACCTTTGAGGAAATGGTCACTTTGCTGTTTTTCGTTTTCACAAGGATTAGAGCTGCCGGAGTGAAGTTGAATCCGACAAAAACAGAGCTCTTCCAGACGAAAACGGAGCATCTCGGCTACGTACTCTCTCACAATGAGATTGGAAAACAGAGTAAGAAAATCGAGAAATTCGACCAATTTGTGGAAAAGCATACAAAGAATGGTCATTTTAAGTTGAAAAACAAGAATGAAATTCTGGCTTTGCTAGGTCTGACTGGTTTATACGCCAAATTCATTCCTAAGTATCCGCAGATTGTAAGCGATTTATACGCTCTTACTTCTGATAAAATCCCGTTTGAGTGGGGTCCAAAGCAGGATGAGGCTTTTAAACTGTTGAGTGATGCGTACCGCAAGGATTTTAAGCTCATGCCTCCCCATCAAGATCACGATCTATATTTGGATACAATGCCGACGAAAGAAGGCAGGTGCGGATGCCTATTCCAAATTATAGACGGGGAACCACGAATTATCATGTATGCCGGATACCTTTGGAAACCTTCGCATAAGAACTATACGCCTCTGGATCAGGAAATTTGCACGCTGGTAACCATGCTTAAAAAGCTGGGTATCTGGTTATATGGTAGCCAGTTACACGTACGTGCAAACCTGAAACCTTTCTTCAAACAAGCGAAGGATATGATGGTTATTCATCGTAAGATGGCGGTATGGGTTTCATGGATACAAGGTTTCAACGTAAAGTGGGATATGAAACACAAGCCCAACTTGTACAAAATACAAGCCCCTGAGCTGACTGTTTCTAAATACCCCACTATGTTACCTTTGAAAGGAGTCAGCTTTACGTCACTCCACAGCTACGAAATCAACTTTACAGCTGAAATGATTGATCAACTCATGGAGTATCTGGAGAACATCCATATATATCAACAAGAAGATCAAATCATACGAGATACCATGTTACTCCTTGAAACTCAAGTACCGGAAACTAACAAGAAGTTAAAGAACCGTCAAGATGCCAAAGCAAAAAAGTTTGAGATCGTTAGAGACGAAGAAGGTAATAAGGTACTTTACCGGAAAAATAAGGATGGAACTATGGTTCCATACCTCCCGACTAGTCTATTCTATGACGTCGTAGATTATTTGCATGACCAATATGGTCACCTCGGAGCAAATAAGTTGGACGTAGTTTTTCGCCGGATATATTTTTACCCGAACCAGTTGAAATATATCAAGGAAGTCACGACCGGATGTCTTGTTTGTAAGTGTAGTAAATTCTACGGGTACAATAAGAAATTGGAGTACGCGCAGATTGAGGCATATACATTCGGTGATGTCTTGTCAGTGGATTTGTTTGGACCTGTTGTCAATAAAAAAGGCCTCCCTCGATATCTTGTCGTTGCGAAAGATGTTTTTACATCGAAATTATGGTTACGACCTACGATTACGATTAAAATGAAACCCGTAATTCACGCAATGGAAGACATCATAAAAGATATCGAATCGATGGGAGTAAAGGTCAAGAAAACAATTTCTGACAACGGGAAACAATTTGTGAGCGAAGAGTGGAAACAATTAATGGTCAAATACAACATCAAAGATGGCCACACTACCGCGTACAATCCGTGCTCCAATTTGGTCGAGCGAGCGATGAAAACGATCGCTGAACGCATTCGTGTTCGTATTAATATCAAGCTTGATCCAGAGAAAGAACACTACGGTTGGCACAAATTTGTCAAACAGGTCGAAAACGAAATCAACAATTCTCCGACGGAATTTGGTTATAAGCCAAATGAGGCCTGGAACATTGAAGATACTCTGACGCATAGAATACCCTCGAAGAAATTAACCTTTAATTTTAGATATCATTTAAATCTTCTGATCGAAGAAGATAAGATTCATGCTGTGACTTCTACAACCAGTCAACACCTACTCACTGAAAAAATGGATGAAGCCGATTTCGTATACGATAGGGATGGTTTTGTAAGGGTAACAGCCGACGGTGCTTGTGCTGGCAATGGTAAACCCACTGCTAGAGCTGGTATAGGTATCTGTTTTAATTCTGCAAAGGACAAAAATGTCTCTGAGCGAATTTATCATAATGTGTACCAACCTACAAATAACTTAGCCGAACTCATGGCGATTAAAACCGCCATGAACATCTTGCTTTTCAACGAAGTTAAGAAGGTAAGGATATTCTCAGATTCGAAATACTCGGTTGATGCGTTGAATATCACCAAAGACAAGTGGATCGCGAATAACTGGAAAAATTCGAAGAAAAAACCAGTGCGACACTTGGATCTTTTTAAGGAAATTCTCGAGTTGCGCGTGATGTTTGAACAATGCGACATCAGACACGTATACTCAGAAGACCATATATACGATCATAAGTTAGCTGATATATTAGCGAAGAAATCAGTTTACGACAAAATCAACGCACTCGAGAAAATCGAAGAGATGTCTGATAAACAAGTTATTGAAGCCTACATCAGGGAGCGTCGGAAACTCCAACGCATCTGCGATGAATACAATTGGGCCAAGAAATTCGGTGATACACATCCATTCGAAGTAGGTGACATGGTATTATTGACTGAGCACAGACAGTCTAAATATTATAAAGGTATGTCCCGAAAATTCTTTACGAAACGAGCAGGGCCCTATTTTATCAAAGAAAAAAGGGACCATAACTGCTATATTGTCGTGCCTACTCACACGCCTCGAGCCGAAGGCAAGCCTGTGAACATTAGGCAAATCACGTTATTCCTGTCTGTAGAGCAACAAAAAGCTTTTGCGACAGAAGCCTGCTTAAAGTCCAAGTTAAATCGAAAAACGATTGAGGAACGAATTCGTGACTTTATTACTCGACAAAGTATCGATCCTGAACGAGATATCGATGAAAATGCCTATGTTCGGGCTTCAGCTAAAATTTCTGAACAAGCTCAGAAACAGGAGAGAGCTGAACGTTTCAAACGATATCAGGAAAGGAGAGAACAGGGTGTCGAGGAAATCAATTCGGATTCGGATTTCGATTATGACGAATTTGACTCGGAGTTGGAGTGGGAAGATTCGACTGATGACGATGACGATAATCCACCACCTCCTCCTCAACCTAGAGTTAGAGGATTTAACTCAAGAGGTGATGCCATTCCAGGTTCATCAGGAATGAGCTCGTCAACACCAATTCAGACACGTGGACGTACGATAATTTATCCGAGTACACCTGATCACTCTGACTCAGAACAGAGCCCCGATTCTCGAATTCGAAGCTCATTGAATGAGCAAAGTTCTGATCAGAGGAATACCACCACTCAGATTACTGAGGATCAGGTGATGGAACTCAGAGATACTGAGAGTTCAACTCGACGAAATGAATCGAACGCCGAAAATACAGCTGAGTTTGACTCAGGTTTTGATACCATGAATCAAAACACTGAGGACTTAGAGAACTCAGCTGAACAACAAGAGCCACCTCAACCTCCAAAAAGGCGCCCAGGAAGACCAAAAGGCTCCAAAAATAAGAAGAAAAGAGGTCGAACTCGAAAAGACCCCCCTCTCGATACTCAACGATTAGAAAGAGAAATTCGAGAGGGAACTGGGGCAAATTTTGAGGAAATCGAGGAGAAAGCCAAAGAATACCTCAAAAAACGAGGTAAAAGAACCAACAGATTCGAGGTTCAAATGGCTAAGGCAGAAAATATACCTCTGAGAAGTGTACAATGCAGCAGAAAAAAGAAACTCCCCCTACCTGTTGCAATGCTCAGGTTTACCCCCGAATACACTGATCAAAGGTTTAAAATTCATAAGTGTAAGCTGGACGTAGTTAGGTTGGAGTCTGAAATTCAAAGTGAGGTAGGGGTAAAATTTACACAATTGAAAGCTGAGGCTGAGGACTATCTCCTAAAAAGAGATAGAAAAAACCCAGTCCCACTTCCAATTGCAATGTTGAAATTTATTCCTAAGTACACTAAAAGAAAATTCAGACTTCACAAAATGAAGTCCAAAAAGGTACCACCTGATAAAACAGGTGATGAAGGTAAAAAATTTGAAATTTCTAGGGAGCATGTGGAGCCAAACATGAAACTCCTAATAGAAATGCTCAAATTTATTCATGATTTTAGTCCCGATGTACATAAAATAGGTAGTCCGAATTTTGAACAGTTTGAACAGATTAAAACTCTGCTTTCAAACTTGGTAGGTAAAAGTGCTAAAAACACTTCAGAAACCTACCAAGGTGAAAAAACTGTCAAAAATTCAAGGATAGAATCCTTCAGTCGTTTAAAAGAGTATTTGACATCACTATTTAAAAAATAGCGATGTCAAATAGCTAATTAGGTAGGTACAAAATTATACAAATAGGTAAAAACCTGTACGAATAAAAATCGTACAGTTTCTCAATTTATTTTCGTTCGAAACTCGATGAACTGCGATAATGCAGTAAATAGGTATGAAAATCGTTGGGTAGGTAATTCCAAAAGGCCCAAAATAAACCGCCTAACAATGGAATTACCGAGCAACGAGGTAATAAGATAAGAAATCAAGTACACGATAGACAATTCTGCTCTGCAGAAATAGAATAATCGAATGTAAAACCCCTCCCTTCCCCTCCAGCGTATACGTACGATTCCAATACCTTCAGGTTTCGAACAGCTTCAATCGTATTCTAAAGTTTGCCGAAAGTTTACCGTTTTACTTTTTCGTGTTAAAAATGGATAGATGTTGCGATAAGTGTAAAAGTATCACTACCCGTCGAAGCTTGTTAATGCGGATGTTAATTGCGATTCTCCGATTAGTGGAATTATTAGAGAGAGAAGAGGAGATACATCGTGCGGATAGAGAGTCGAACGGTAAGGTTTTTTACTAAAAAATTAAAATGAGTGAAATGGAAAAACTTTTTTCGGACTTATGTAAAATTACGGACACCATCGACCGAATTGCAAATATGAATATTCCCAAACGAAAAAAGACTGTAAAATTTTCAAATGTAATTACGATTATAGAGCCTAAACCAAAACGAGTCACTTTTTCAGATAAAGTTACAATCATTCAAGGTAATTTTTCTTTTAATCTTCCTTTGTCAAAATTTTTTTTTGATTATTAACGTAAATTTTCAATTCGATAATAATTTTCTCCCTTATTCACAATTTTCAAAACACAACAATTTAACGTAACATCCGAACCTAAAACGAATAATTTTTTTCTATTTCTCTTTCTATTCTTCCCTCCGTCCCTTCTAATCACTCAAATTAGGTAAACAAATAGTATAACGTAATTCATCAGATCGACATCTTATCAAATTTGATCACTTCTGTTACAGTATAATTTATCTACATACGACATTTAAAGTTCAAAAAGTTCCGAAAATAATCCTGCTTTCAAAAGTAAGTCTATAATCCACCCATTAACAAAAATTATAATCATTAACTTACAACTTAATCATTAGGTTCAAAAGTTCCCTAAAAAATGTTTACTGTTGAAGAAACTGAAATGAATACGTCGGTCAAATTAAGGTATACAACGATGTTATTAAACCATTTTCGTCTTCAAATCTGTAACAATTTATGATTATCACTTCGATGTATCGGCACCGGTCACCGGAAGCTACCGGAACTAGAACCTGTTACAGAAAATAAAATTCTAGGATTCTCCAAATTTAAATTTCCCTTCCGGCTAGCTAGAACAAAAGTTTGCTAAATCAAGGTTTTCAGTTTAAAAATTGCGAAAATCTATTCGGTAAAACCGATAGCAAATACAGCGGTAGTTTTCAAAGCAGCGTGCGAATTGAGTTGTGCCGGCAAGCGAGGTATGTTTAGCTACGGCAATAAACTTACTTCGTTTTGTCGGCATTATTGCTTGTACGTTGCCAGAAAAGTAAAGTCATACAATGTATAGGTAATACCGAATAGATTTCTCCATAGTTTCAACCAAAATAAACCAAATCCCAGAGCAATTCGCAATAAAATACCCCGATCAACAGGTAGCTCTCTGAAATAAAAATATAATCAATAGGAACATAGGAAAGCTTTATTATAATAAAAACATCACCGCAGATTAGTCCAGCAGTCCTTTTATATGAAATTGGCCATAGATCATCTCTTCTATTCCAAATTCCATATCCTTTTCTTCAAAAATTAAAATTTTCGATCACTTTTCCATCCAATTGATAAAAATTTCCTTCCAAATGTAAACATCCGAAGTTATCAATTGTCCAGTCGGTAGCTAGCGCTATCGAGTGAGCAAAAAAGTAACTATAAATTTCAATTTTTATTTTTTTAAAATTCCGATTCCAACTACATTTCCCGTCCACAAAGCCAAAAACTTATCCAGATATTCAAAATAATTATTTTTCCCACGAAATTCCAAACCGATGATTAATTTTCAACTTTGAGCAAATAATTTCAAGAATACTTCGTCTAAGTGTAATTTTGTTAAATACTTTCGATAAATAATTATAATATGTCTCTGCTTTGTGATTCAGGTATTCAAATATTCAATATTCTTTTTCCCCTTTCTCTAATTACTAAACCCATAATTATAAATCTCCGGTAGAAATAATTTTTTTTCCCTTCTCTATCAAATGACAATAATATTTCACTTAATTGTAGGTTTCGTGTATAAATATGGCAAAAGTTCCGACACCCGCTGACTGTTCTGAAAAGATGGAAAGTACGTATACGCTGGTTAATATTTTTCCCCTAAAATAAATATGGTATTAATGGTGGTAAATTTTAGATACGAGTATTATCGATTACCAGCCGCTCGTTCATCCATTTATAGATGAAGACTTTATCATCGAAAGCCAATCTTCGAGTAGAAACGGTGTACTGATCCCTGACGTCCCAGCTGTAGCTGCGGTGCTGCAGATTGCTACGGTATGAATACAGATAGTGATTCTGCAACAGAAATAATGCCGTATATTAAAAAACGCGCTACTAAATCTCAACGATTAAAATTTGATCGTACGAAATATAAACTCGGAGGTAAAAGGTTAGGTTCCGTTCGGATAATATCAAACAGGAAAAAACCAGACGACGAAACGTTAATCTCCAGTAATAGTGATAATGAAGATATAAATACGACTTATTATGAGAATTGTAAAGGCGCACCCCTAATCGCCGCGCGTAAATTCACAAAAAATAGGCGTCTAATTGTAAAAATGTTTAAAAACATGCCGAGATCGAAACCGATCAAAATTAAGCGTTTTGTTACAAAAATTGAGTTAGTACATGTTAACCTCGAAAATCCATACTCGTCGATGGAAAATCCTGAACCGTCGACGAGTGGAATGAATTTTCCACTCGTCCAACGACTCAGTGATCACTCCACCGACGAGGAAGATTTAAGAGAACCGCCTACGGATAGGGAAAAAAGTAGATTAGCCCTAAACCAAATTAAAGAGCTACTTAAAACCAAACCAGCGATAGATAGGGCGAAAATTCGAAAACGTTTGAAGAAAATAGTAAATACGAACCATAATTATGCTTTGCTACGCGATGACGCTTCCGCTTATGATAAATCTCTAGAAATTTCGACTAATACTCCAATTGCCCTACAGGAAGGAGATATACTCATCCCCTTGGCAACCTGTATCTACTGCAATGTTTCTCTCGCTGCCAAAGGGCCATTTAACAAAGAAGAAATGGAAACAATTGTGCACCCAGTAGACTGCAAACATTTATACCACGCCTCCTGTATCGCTGTTATAAAACAAAAGTTCCGCAATAAAACGAACGAAGACGGGTCAGCTGCGATTCCAAACTGTATTATTAGTAAATGCGAGCTGTCATTGTTAGACAAAATGGTCGGTGTTAGTTTTAGAGCTTCGAAGTATATGCTGTACGCTCGACCCGTTGGTTTACCAACTGCTCATCGTTTGACAAAATTAAACCAAGAGCTGGTAAATCAAATAACCGATAAAGACCGAAAAATCGCTACTCTAACAGAAGCTATCGGAAATATGAATGAGCAGCTAACGATTATGAAACAAACCATCGACAATGAAGCTTTTTTGAAAGTTAAAGCTTTAAGCCGCCTCGATATGACCGAAATCGAACTTCAGAAATTAAAAGCCGCTGCTCGTAATAAAATGGACGCTGTAATCCAGACGAACCTAACGATGGAAGAACTTCGTAAACGTGAAGAAGCCAAAGAATCGTTAAGCCAGAAAACTATTGATATTAAAATTGCGGACCGGAAGAAAATTAACGAAGCCGAAGTCGACGTAATTTTGGAAGAGGCTCCGAGGATTCTCAGCGGCGAAATATCGAATCCGAATATGACAGTTCGTCATCGAAAACCACCAGGTATTCCACTTCAAATACCTCGCCAACCGGATCCTCGTACATTGCAACGGCTATCTCGTCCATCAATTTCGAATTCTCAAATTTCAATATCTCCGGTACCCCCATCGCAGACATCTCCGGCTTTACAGCCATCGGTATCAGATTTGATTATAGCTCCCGCCCCTACGACGACCGTATCAAAAGTTCCGCTTTCCATATCAAACGTTACCCCGAGTACATCGAATTTTGCTTGCAGCTCATCGGAAATGAATACGATTAACTTCGCCGATATTCATAAATATTTATACTCAACGGCTGGTATTCCGATGCCGCTGCAGCAACAGCAGCAAATACATCAGCTGCCGGTACAGCAACAGCTAATACCTCAGCTACCGATACCTCAGCCTACGATACCGCAGATACCGATAAACCGACCACCGGCACCTCAAACTTTGGCTGCACCGGTGAAATTACTTCAAATCGGTCATCACGTTACTCCGCGACCGTTGATGGATATACCTACTCAGCCGGTACCCGTACCACCGCCTCCCCCTTCCCCTCCTAGGCCACAAATTCACTTTTTTGGACGTGAAGAGGCCGAGGAGATGGATATTCCAACTCAGGAACAAGCCGAGGAGGAGGTACGCGATGATTTGGAGTTTATACACGCTGAAATGTTACCTCCCAACGAAAATCGGGATCAACTACGTCATTGGCTCGAGGTACACAACCGAATCTGCCGTAGGAAACTCGGAGACTTTCGTTTTGACGATCCAGAGTTCCAAATTGAGGAACATTTCCCCGCTATTCCGTTACCTCGTCGTTACAATAACATCACTATCTGCATCGAACCATCAGGCCGACACTTGTGGTTCTTCTTACACGGATTTTGGATTCTTGGCGGCGGTTTAAATAACCAATTTTTAGAAATAAATAATTGGATGGCCGAAGAAGACATCGCACAAATGATTGCCGAATCTCCTTACAACTCGAATTCTATGTCGATCGAAGACCTCACCAACCAGCTTAGAGGTAGACGTCTGCCTTTTAGTATTATGTTATGTTGCGGCAACGTCGATACGATCAAAGGCAGTAGAAGCCTGCGCGATACGAAAGCTTTAACCGATCCATTGTTGCAAGTTCTTCATCAAGGAGGTTGTCGTCAACTAATGGTAATTCCACCAACCTGCCACGAACGTCAATCGGAAGCCAGACAAAACCTCGCCCAAATTTGGAAAAATTACTGCCTAAAGAATGTATTTCACCCGCCTTTTGGTTATAACTACGTCGATCGTGAAATTATCAAAGTATTAGACGAACATCGCGGGTATCAGATGCGTAAATCGATGAACGATGTCAAATTCCCGAATGCGATGGTGGCTTATATTTATGCGATGCTTCACGAGAAAACCAGAAAATGGAGAGAAAGCCATCGTAAAAATCTGTAAAATTGGTGTAATTTCAAAAAGTTCAAAAGTTTCGACCGACGGAACCTACCTGATGTTATTGTGTTGAAAAATCGAATTATTCGATTACTTTACCCGATTATGACATACATACAGAAAGTACAACTTTCATAGTAAAATTCAGAAGGAATATTTTCTGTAGTGTTGAATTTTTTCTATATTTCAATTTTAATTTTATTTTCTTGCTGGTACAATGTAAAATAGGTATAATTTGGTACAAAAATTCAAGGTCAGTATTTAATAGAAATTCATTTTTTATAAATTCATCAAAAGCAATAGATTTAATTTTGCCGGTTCAGTGAATTTCTTTTGAAACAAAATAAAAAACAGAATATTCCTTCCGAATTAATTTGGTATTCGTAAAACTGTTGTCATATTATTTCATGAAAAGTCGACTGCGAAATAGTAAAAACAAGGTTTTGCAATATTTTCCTTTTATTTAATTCAAAAGGTATATTTTTTCGAAATAAATTGATTTTATTTACCCATCAATTTCAATAGTTCTGTTAAATACAGTCAAGAGGTAAAAATTTCATTTTGTCTCAAATTTCATGATCGACTATAAACTTTGTTGTGTTATTCGAAGAGTCAAATTTTATTTACCAGAAAAATTAATGTACAATATTGAACAATTTACAAGTTCATGGTATTGATTGTGATATTTCGAAAGGTGTTGAATTTTGTTTAATTATTACGTTTTCCAGTACCACTTTACGTATTCAAACTTGTAATTTTTTGTGTTAGTTGATTAGATCGCCAAATATTTCCCAGTCAGGAATTTAATTTTCTTTTGATTTTATTTTTCGAAGATTTTTTTTATTTTATCAGTCTAGAACTAGTCATCAAAAGTTTCGTTTTATTGTAGATAATAGATATTTTCGCAGGAAATTTAGAAATGAAAATTTCTGACTAGGATATTTTGCCAATTTTTTATAATTATTGATTCGAAGTTTAGAATCTTTTTATTTTTTTTTTTTATTCTTCTCGTAGGATCTTTGATCTTTCTTCTGATTGTACATATCAAAATTTTTTTTTCTCTTTACTCATTTGTATTCGTTGCCCTTCCCTTTTGTATTCGAAGTAATTTTTATTTTTTTTTTTTTACTTTTCCACACAAGTTGAATACGAATACGTGAATAAAAGTTGGTACTTGGAATGACTCGGCTATTTATTTACAAATAAATAACAACAAAATATAAAACAAGTGTAAAGATTACCAGTATAAAAAAGAAGATTGAACATCGTAAGGTTTTCTAAAATAATCCAGTTCCATGGTGTTGGCAACGTCGCAATTTTTAGGTCAATCTGTAAATAGAAAAACAATACGATTAAAAATCTGGTACTGGAATTGATTTACACATGATAATGACGTTACTACAAATCAGACACTTACCAACTATTCGTCTGAAATTACAAGTCATTATTTTACACATCCATGGATCGAAACATCAAGTAAGTATGGACCAAGAAAATGTTTCGGAGGAATCTGGACCACGGATTGGACTCGCACGATTGGATATCCATGGACAAAAATAAAAAATTCAAAAAGTTGACTAAAACTCAACCAAGGTTTAAAAAATTGAAACCTAAATGGTTTTACATACCTTTTTCTAGAATTTGAACAGCTTCGCAAACTTCGGATTGCCTACCCTGTTCAAGCTTGGGAAAATTGCAACATGTATACCATTGTAGGTTCGGTAAGATCAAATTCAGCTGCAACAAAGAAGCAGATTTTCGTAACTACTTAGCTTATTAGTGATAGCTAATTTACCATCTTATTAATCAATTTGATTTCTTTTTAGTACCTTGTTTGTGTGTCATTGAGCTTTTTTCAGATTTTTGAATTTGCCAGCTTAATGTTTTTTCCAGCCAGCTTCCTGAGGATGTTTCGTTCGACCTGAAACAAAGAAACAGATTGTTAAAGATCGTCGATTGTAAAAAGGTTTATAATATGATGAGACATCGTAGAAATTCTTGCGACTTTTTCCGCTGACCTCAGCATATTGGTAACTCGAACACCTGGAACAAAAAGGGAAGTAATTAGTAACCATTCTTCTATACTGGTAATAGGTAATGGTATTGTACATATGTTGAGATAGGTACCTAAAACGTACCTATCTGGTCAAAAGTTCCATTTATGTTATTTACCTAATTAGCGCCATACAGTATCCTTTTTCTTAAAATGGCTCTTTTGAGGACAGGGATCCTGTGTGTACGACTGGAGTGGTTCCGAGGCGTGGCTAGGCCCCCTCGATGTAAATAATTGACAAGGAAAATGGCAGTCAAGGAATAAAAGCAAAAGTCAACGTAATTAAAGTCACGTGTGGATGCTGAGCTGCGCCGTTCCATGGATTTTTCAACTAGCTCTTATGCATCTCTAAATTATATTTTTTGTAAAACTTTCGATTTCTATTGTGACGATTTTTGTAAATTTTTGCATTGTTGACTTTGTATTTGTTTTTGTCTGTTCATTTTTTGCAATGTGTTTTTGTGTATGCTTGTCCTCTTTTTTCCCTGCTCTGCACAAGTAGGTTTTTTGAGGCAAGCATTAGTCTTAAGTTTGTAAATACCTTTTTCTTGTCTTGTGTTTTATGTCAAAAGTTCTGTTTTCTAGGTTCTTTTTTATTTTTTCTTTTTTTTGATTTTTTGATTTTTTTTGATTTTCTTTTGCATTTTTTAATTCAAAAGTTTCGAATTCCGGTCTGACCCAGTGGAGACCTGCTTCCGCTCTAAAAAGGTGGGGGCAGGGCTCACCTACCAGGCAGTCTGGACTTTCCTGCCGTGAGAAGGTGTGTTTTCTCATCCTTTTCATCGGGAAGCTTCGTCTCCCCTATGATAAGGTTGAGGGGGCATATGTCACGGTGGGAAATGCCCAGGCTGCTTGGTGGTAACACTGAGCCAGCCGGAATGGTCTAGGTGATGTACGAGTTCTCAGCTCGTACATCATCGCCATTTACCTTTTTGTTGTTACAATGTAACGTAGTTTTATCTCAATATAAAGTTGTGTGCATAATTGAATGGTTTCTCTGTTCTTGCCGCGATTCCCACATCCCCTGAGATGTGATTAAAAAGTGTAAGTGCTCGATTGAAGTTAGCCAGGGTCCGCAGCCCTCTCTGCGAGTTTAGTCTAAGTCTTGGAACTTGACGTGATAGGATAAATTACCACCAGGATCAACCCCCACGTAATTTATACCCTTTCAAGATATTCATCCAATATTTTATGAGATTTCAATGTTTTACAGAATAGGTGCACCCAGAAATTAGAGAAGGGCTGAGAATTTGAGAAAACTAGGGGGAAAAGGGTCTAATTTCAAATTAGCCATTTTTTACTGATCTTTCAGTCAAAAAATCATCAATATTTTTTTCGTCAAATTGAGAATTGATTGAGGAATTAGTGGTTTTTGACTGAAAAATCAGCCAAAAAATCATTAAATTTTAAAATAAAATCACTGGGCGAAATTTTTTTGAAAAAAATACCGTTTGAGAAATTAAAAAATGCACTTTTTAAATATTTTTGCCATAAAAAATACTTTCTTCCAGCGGGGGGGGGGGGGGGTCAAGCCCCTTGAACTCCCCTTGGGTGTGCCTATGTTTTTCACTTCTCCCTACAAAAACTTTCTCTCATAAAGTCTCATTGAATTCCTGGGTGTACTATACTGGAGAAATTTTTTTCAAGATGATTTTTTCAATTTTCCTTTTTTTTTTTCCTATAAGTTACGTTGAATTGAGATCCCTGGGAAGGAAACAATGTGAATTTCATCCAATCTACGTAAATATTCATTTGAATTTTTGCAAACTTTATCCCATATTTACTATTTTTTAACTACATGCAAATCAATTTTTGGTGAATATTTAATTCCTCTTTGAGAACTGTAATTTTTTGAGAATACCTACCAGAAAACGAGATAAACTGATTTAATTATTTAATAGTTTCGTGTTTCCATATTTGTAAAAAATTCTATCAAGTCTCTCTTTGAAAAAAATTCAGTTATGACTCTCTTTTTTTAGGTAAATTTTCCCTGCTTTTCAATGGCTTTTATCAAATTTTTAATGCTTGATTCTAGTTTACCTATTTAAAATATTTCAGTCGTGTAACCCTTCAGGATCTAAAATTGTTTTTTTAGTTGAAGTCCCCTTGATTTTACTTTCTTTGAAAGACGCAAAATAAGTACATATGTCAACTCAAAAATCAGTTTTTAACCCTAATGGGATGATTTCAGCATCCAGGCTTTTATGTATTTTATTGTTGATTTCATTTCTCATTTTATGAAGTAGGTACTCAAATAAGGAATAAATAGTTGCAAACCGAAATAAGAAAAATTATTATCATTTATGAGACTAAAATATGAAAAATTTCACGGTCAAATGCCCTTTTTTTTATTATTTCGACTCAGAGTCAACAAAAAAAAATGAATAAATTGCATAAAAATTTAATTTAGAACATCAAAAAACAAGTTCTCTTAAAAATTTTATAACAATAGGTCCATTTAAGTCAAAATAAATAAAAGAAAATTGAATAGGAAAAAAGATAGCAAAATTTTTCATATTCCTACGAAAAAATCACTTTTCAAATTTTCTGATTAGGTAAAATGTATTTTTTTGTCGAATTGCAAATTTCATCATTGAGGTGGGGGGGGGAAGGGAAATGAGCTCTAGATTCTTTCGTTCCAGAGCCTGACCTCATCTTATCCATTTTAAATGCCACCACTTCTCGCAAGGTATAAATTTTGAAGATCCGTTTCAGATATTTTAAGTTCAAAAAACAAGTCTGAAAGAGATTTTTTGACAAATTGTCTCACCTCCTCTCTCCCTAACCCGATAATCTCTCCAACGAAACAAGGCAAATATCAAACGATTTTCCTCGAAAAAAAAATCATTCAAATATAATGTTGTTCGAAACATTTTTCATTCTCACAACGACAATCAGTTCGAAGAATGACTTATGTATACCTACAAGTTGATGAAAACTAAATTACTCACAATGAAAAATTGATCGAGTTAGATACGTGAAATAAATTTTCGTCACGTGAATTCGAATTTATACCAAATGCGTAATTTTTTTCTCATTTTAGAAAACAAACGAGCCAGTATGTGTAAAAATATGCAAAATAATGAACGAGAAGGAAGTAGCTTAATATGTTTCAATTTTCCGAGTGCTCGAAAGGAAAGAGAGGGGACAAATCCAGTAAGATAATAAATATTCGAACCTAGGTCCATAAAAATGAATACTGAAATAGATCCGAAATGGGAAAATTTCGTAACCAACCCGACGATAAATCGTGTTAAAATTTTCAACCAATTGAAATAAAAGTAGGCAAATACATTACCTAAGTTTTTCCTTACCCGAAGAAAAAGCTAAACCTGGCGACGCGTCTCGATGTATAAATAAATAAACTCGAATTCGCGGATACTATTTTATTTAAAAAGCTCGCTGTATTCACGGAACAATATGCATCGTGGCAATTTAGCCAGAGAGTTTTTAAAAATTCAATTCTCTTCGAATCACAGTCTCGTATAGAACAGGAGGTCCGGCTCCGGTTTAAAACGCTCGTAAAATTTTAACTCGTCGTCATTTAAATTTACTCGTCGAGATTATAGCGTAATTTACGAAGCATACGGTTCGCCGAAATTCAAGTATATGGTGTGTATTGTGGCATAGTGTACAGTACATAACGTTACGTAAATATATAAATTAATTATCGAGCTCGTATATTTAATGGCGTGCGTGATGGTGTGTGTACTTCGAATACAAATGATATTAAAATTCCGTAGGCTGTGGCGAAAGAAGCCACCGATTTAAAAGGTATAAAAAAATTGGGCGTTGAAAAAAAATCCGCTGGGATTATTAAAATGAAGACTTTTATTAATTCGGCGGTATAAATATCCGCGATATCGTCCAGTTTCGCATGCTGCAAAATATCAATTAAAGTTTGTTTTTTCAACGATTGCCAAAAGTACGGAGGTTTTGCTTCCTTCTCATCATTGAAGAATAAAGATCATCGATGCGTGTAAAGTAAAGAGAAAAAAAAAGGAGTGAAATAAAAAAAGAGTCCTATATGTAATAAAATTCGTAAAAGATATAATCTAAAGTGTTTCATATAACCATTAAGAGGAGATTTATCTGGCTACCGTATACGACATGGAAGCGAGACCCGGTAATGTAAACCTGTCTGGTCGTAATTCAAAGACAAGCCAAGGTAAACGTACAAGTGTCGTATTTTTTCCTTTTTTTTTTTTTTTTTCGTACCCATTTCCAAAGTATACGTACGACAGATATCATCTTCTGGTAATTTTCATCGAGTCGACGAGGTCCATCGTCGTGGGAGGATATCGAAGAGCATAGGAAACCCCTATTGTTTGATATTCTCTCATGATGCTTGTTGTGTTGTACTTAATGTTGGAAAGTTTCGTGTTCCTTCGATTTACACTAGTTTTCCTGCAAAAGTTCAAATTTCCTTTTCTATTTGTTTCGCATTTAACGAACGAAAGTACCTGCCTTTCAAATGGTCGACTAATTTTCGAAATTTTCAAGGAAAAAAAACTTTTACGAAAACAACGTGTGGACATCATTTTGTTAAACTTATATATCGAACTTCTTTTGTGAAACTTTTGTGCTTTTTTTTGGTTGTAAAGTTCAAAGATCTGTGAACTTTTTAGAATGAGTTTTTATTCAGTGTTGTGGAAATTTCCGGCGGATCTTGAACATGACCTATCTTCGCTTTCTTCTTCCATATTTGACCTTCGAGTCGTTAAATTTGGTTTCGAATGTTTTATGCATTGAAATATTCTTTTTTTATGTTGCAAAAGAAGGTCAAATTTTCCCAAACGAGAAAAAAAAGTCTTAAAATTGTGATTTTTTTTGGAGATTTATGAAAATGATCGAGTATGATTTAACCGCTTGTATCGACTTTTAGGGTGGAATAAAATTTTTTTAGTATTGTAACATGCCAATTTTTTACGGAAAATGAGTAAAAATGAAACTGAAGTTTAAATACTATGAAAAATGTAAGGCAGGTATCGTATCGATAAAAAATTTGAGAAATTTTCAGCCGTAGAAAATAATTTGGTGTTTGACATTTCAATAAAAAGTCCATTAAAAAGTCTGCGTAAATTTTGATAATGCTGAAAATTGTCGTGTCTGTAAAATTTTTTGAAATGTTGAAGAGTGATAAAAAATTGGTACCATAATTGTGTAGAAACGCTGAAATTTTCAGACCACAAAAATTTGAAAAAATATTTCGCAATATGGCTTTTCAATTGAAGGATGATTGAAACATCTTGATGAGCATTTAAAATATTGGAAAACACGGGTGTCTCAAAAAATAATTTTCATAAAAAATAATCGTTAGTGAAAGGAAAAAGTCCACGATGAAACTTTGGCAAAATCTCGGGAGGGGGGGGAATTCAACTTTCGTCGATATATAATTTTAAAAAATGGAAATTTGTGGAACAGTCGTATTAAAAATGAAAAAAAAAATCCGAAATTTTGATTTTTAATGAAAATTATATTCCTTAATAACCCTAATCCCTCCCTTCAAAAGAATCTATTTTTTTTTTAAATTCCATTCCCATTCGAAATTGTCACCAATTCTTTTGAATAAGAACGACAAATTTTTCCCGTTTCAAAAATTCAGTTGTTTGGAATAGAATTCATAACATCATTTTGAGAATTAATTGTGTAAAATTTGTTGAACTGAAGCTGAGTGAGCATTAAAATTTTTGAAGAAAGAGACGTCCAGAAACTGAAATTCCTTTATTAAAATTTATGCTTTTTTCGTGCTATTTTTTTGACCTTTAAAAAAATTTCTTTTGTGAGCTCATGCTCATTTCAAAACAAGTTTTGAAATTTCATTCGAAATTGTCACCAAGTCCCCGATAAGGACGATTTTTTTCACTTGAAAATATTTAGTGGTCTGGGCTAAAAAATGGAATTTTTTTCAACTTTAAAGACCTAAGAAAAATGTTGCCAGTGAACTTCAAAAAAAAAAAAAAAAGGTATTTTGCCTCATTTTGGATTCAGCTGCTGAGAACATCGTTCAGAACCTCTTATGAAGGTGCGATTCGAATTTCCGCACCTTCCATGGACCATTGACTTCGTTCTACAAAAAGAATTGAAAAAACGCAAATCGAAAAATTGAATATTTTAAAAATTTATTCCAAGTAGAAATTGCTTACGCAAAAAATGCAAAATTGAGACATTTTTTTTAATTCAATTGTTCAAAAAATTTAGAGGACAGTTCTGCCAATTTCACTATAATTTGTTATCTTCGCGAAAATTCAGTTCGAAGAATTTGCTCTGAAAATTTCCGAAGATTACTCAGATTTATTTATTTTTTTGCTTAAATTTTTCGGCTCGATTATTTTTTGGGCAACTGAATAAACAATTTGAGTTTTATAAAAATCGCGTTAATCAAAATGCAATGGACAGCCCTGCTACAAAAATAGTTCGAAAAATAGGTATCATCTATCATCAAAAATTATCGAACACGAGCCCAAAATGTTTTTTAATCCTATTTAAGTTGGTTGAGTGAGCAATTTGAATAAGGTCAATAAGTTGGTTACTTTTTCCAATTTCCAACTCTCATATTTTGACTTTCTCTTTTCTCATTTTCAATCAATTTACAAATTTTTGAATGCATTTCTTTTTCAAAAGTTTTTCTCAATTTTTCATCTATCCTCCTCCTTCTCAAAAAAATTCATTCATTTATTTGTAAGTACCTATTTGTAAAAAAAAAATAAATAATTAAAAATTAAGTAAAATGAATTTCATTTCCAAAATGTAAGTACAGATTTCAAGCAAAAATTGAAAAATTCAATTTTTAAATAAATTTCAAACTTGCTTACCTACTTAGGTGCCTAGAATAATTTTTTTTAAAATCGAAAATTCTATTACAGATTTGATAATTTTTTGTATATAAGGTGGGATTCTTTATCGATTATCGAATCACGGAAATTCCATCGAAAAGAATCATTGTTCAAATAATAAAACTACCTACTAGAGAAATAAAAATAACCAAATTTTCAAAAAAACCCACCATCTTGTCTTATTTTTTTGAAAATGACTAATCCTCTGCAATATCCACCCGGCAGCTCTAGGAAAAATTTAACATCTATCAAATTAATAAAAAAGGTCATCTTACGATACCGAGAAATCGTCGAAAATTTCAATTCCGTAACTTCCTCACTTTCGCCCCTCCACGCCAATTTTATGAATAATCAAACGTCTGGTTGCTAATTCTTATTTAGTGTATCGAATATAAAGTATTTCGAACAATTAAATTTGCGATTACCCGGCGTTTAAAATTGGTTTATAAGCTGTAAACATTCTTTGAAATTTTTTTATGGATGTTTTGGAATTTCCTTTGTAATTTTTATAATTGGCAAATTACCATAATTATGAGCAATAGGGAAATTTATATTTTTCTTTTCATTTAACCTCTAGACACTCGTATTAACGAATGGACAAAAATGGTAAAATATTTCCCTATTTAAAAATTTATATTGAAATGAAGGGAGAAAAGCTCCAAGAATCAATGATATTGTTTTCTTCACCTTGAAGCTCTTTCTGAATTCAGCCAAAAAGGTTGGAAAGGAGATTGAAATTTTACTAGCATTTTTTAAACAAAAAATCCGAAATTTCCATCCACCTCCTCCCCATCAATTACTCCTTAGCTAAAAGTTTAAGGGAGGAATTCGAACCGAACTCCATTTTCTTGATTTTTCCAACTTTTTCAAAGTGCTATTAATTTTGTACATTGGATTACTTCCCCTTCGCCTCCTGCCCGTTCCTCTGTTCAATTTTGATTATTACGTTGCTTCTTATTCGAAGTACCAAATTCGACTCACGATTCGCCATCATTTCTAATGCCTTGTTCGAAAATTAGATAAGTACTTAAATAATGAATACACCCGAAACTTTCGCCTTTCTGGCTTAATTTACGTCCAAATGCCATTTTTTGAGTCAATTTAATCGACCACCGTATATCGTACGTGTCAATTCGTGTAACCCAATGTAACGCCATGTAATGGCTTTTGCGACTGTATATTTCAACGTATCTTCGCGAATTGGCAGTCGGCTTAGGGGAGCACGTCGCGGTCGTAGCAAAAATTAAATTAAAAAATAAATTGTTTTTTAGCCTTGAAATTAATGAAATTTTCGCGTTACTTTCGATGCGAAAAAAAATTCATCCCTGTTTCGCAAATTAAAAATTCCTCGAAAAAAATCCAAACGTTTGTTAATGACTCGCGTAAATTAAAAAAAAAAAAAATGAATCCTTCAAAGGCCAGGTTACCAAAAAATCTACAGGATTGATTCTCGGTATACGTTTGTTCGCATGTTAGGTTTATATTTCGCCTATTCGCAAAATATTCTTTTTTATTTTAACTTTATCCTAAAAATTGTACCGGCGGCGGAACGACAATGTAATGTTATTATAGTGTTTATTATAATGTATAATATGTGCTATTTGTGCGTATTTTTCTTCTTTTATACAATAAAAAATACATTTTAAAAGCGTTCTTTATCGCTGGTGACCTTCTGCCTGAAACGAGCTCGAAGCCGTTGTTCGAATTTAAAATGCCATCATTAAATTTTTAACGTATAAGGAGTCTCATCGTCGTCACCGTCGTCGCCACTTCGAATATATGTACCGAGCTGTTTTATTTTTCGAAAATAATTCGCCGCCGGGTCGAAACGAAGTTGAGATTGTATAGAGCCGATTTTCCCTGCTTTCCCTCTCCTTCGACGTCCTGGCCGCGCAACGACTCCGTAATCCGAGAGACTTATTCGGAATTGCTTTCAAACTAAACGATGGCAGCTTTCAAGAAGATCTGTTATGACAAATTCATCAGATTGTAGTAAAATGAGCCTCGACGACTGAGAAAAAAAGTCTAAAAAGTTATTTTCTCGCAATTAAAACTTGGCGGGATTTATCATCAGAGCGTAAAAGGTGATTCGAGCTGAAGATAAGTAACCAAGGTGAGGATTGAGGAGAGAATGAAAAGAGTACGCGAAAGATTATTCTCGATTTGATTGCAGCTCGTTGTATTTTTTACGTGTAATAGAAGTAGCAATGTGAATAATTCATCCTCTATAGTTTCATGTTCAACACGCTGCGAGTATTACGAGAATAAGTTTTATAGCGTCTTAAATTTCGCGTCTGTGCGAAATATTCATTGTTGGTACCTTTTTTGTATCTATGCGCGGATTTCTCTTATGCTAGCGTGAAATATGATAGTCGTATATGTCCGAATATGCACCAAGAATGAGCTCGAGAAAAGGGAGAAAATTGGCACTAACTCAAACATCAGAGGCGGGGTGTTTTGTAAAGATGTCGTTATTTATGTGGGAATTTGTGCATTAAAATGGTGTGTTTTGAACGGTTCGACGAGGTTTGTTTTGAATTAGAAAATTTTGTAGCTTGAGGCATCTTTGGTATTTTTTCCGATTTTTAAAGTTTGGCCTGCTAAAAATCATATAAATTCGAAACCGAAAGTTCAGGTGTATGCCTACAGAAGTCAGATTTTTATGGATTTTTATCCAAAATCAAAAGTCTATCAATATTCGCTTCAAAATCAACTTTTCATTACATTTTTGTGCGAAAATTGATAACTAGTTTACTTAATAATGGATTTGTAAAAATCTGTTTGCTTCAGTAATTTTCATGTAAAAATAGAATCAACTTTGGACCTGAAATAGCTTTTTGCTCATTTTTATACAATTCGGCTTTCATTTTATCAATTTTTGTGTCAAGATCAGTTCGGAAATTATTACTAATTTTTGTGGTAAAAACAGTATTTATTAAATTCTGTCCAAAATTTGAATTTTTTGAATCAGCAATTTTTTCCCTGAAGATTAACCTTTTGGGTTCACATTAATTTTGGGTCAAACTAGAATTTTTGTCCATTTCAGTGTGAAACGTATAAATTTCATGCAAACATCGGTGCCTCATCAATCGTTGAACCCAAAATAGATGTTTTTCAAATTTGTCAGCAAAATGGAATTTTTGGAGAAAAATTAAACTTGGATCAATTTTTGAGGAAAGATTGAACTTTGCTCAATTTTTGAAGAAGAATGGACTTTTTTAAATCAATTTTTGAGGAGGAATTAAACCTTGATCAATTATTTAAAAGGAATCGAATTTTTCAATCAATTTTTGAGGAGGAATTGAACTTTGATCAATTATTGAAGAGGAATCGAATTTTTTGATCAATTTTTGCGATGGAATTGAACTTTGATCAATTTTTGAGGAGGAATCAAACAATGATAAATTTTTGAGGAGGAATTGAACTTTCATCAATTTTTAAGGAGGAATTGAACTTTCATCAATTTTTAAGGCAGAATTGAACTTTCATCAATTATTGAAGAGGAACGAATTTTTTAATCAATTTTTGAGGAATTGAACTTTGATCAATTATCGAAGAGGAATCGACTTTTTTGATCAATTTTTGCCATGGAATTTAACTTTGATCAATTTTTGAGGATTAATCAAACAATGATCGATTTTTGAGGAGGAATTGATCTTTGATCAATTATTGAAGAGAAATCGAATTTTTTGATCAATTTTTGAGGAGGAATTGAACTTTTATCAGTTTTTGAAGGGGAGATTGAACTTTTATCAATTCTTGGGCCAAAATTATATTTTTTGTTAATTGTTATGTTGAAGATAAATCATGTAATTTTTTAAGCAAAAGCCAGTTTTGAGCAAAATTCAAAATTTCATCAATTTTTTTTTGTCAGTATCTGATTTTTGTCAATAATTTTTGTGTGAAAATTGAACTTTTACTAACTGCTGTGTCAAAGTAAGATTTTTTGTCAATTTTTGTGTGGAAGACAAAATAAATTCCTACTCTTTATCAAAAAATTCTATGGAAAAATTGTCAGTTCAGTGTTGATCTTTTTTTTATTTTTATTTAATTAATTTTTTTTTTTGTATCAAAACTACGAAATGAGTCAGAATTGCAGCACAAGTAAAATCAGAAAAATTCTGATCTTGCATAAAATTTTAATGATTTTTTTTATTTTATGTTCTCTGAGTACCTAATACCTACTTACTTCTTGTTTGAAACCTTCAAATTTCGCACAGGAAGTTATTTTTTTGTCAAGTTCGAAATATTATCAACTTTTGTGGAGAATTTTTGTTAAAAATGAAAAATCAATTTTATTCGCTTTAACGAATTAAATTTTGCTGTCAATATTAAAATATTAATTTGAACATAAAAATTTACGATTTTAATTTTTGTCCTTACTTTTTTTTTGGTAACTTTTAACACTTGAAGTAAATATTCTGAGCAGAAAGATTGAAGGGAAAAAATCCTCTGTAGAGTCCGATAAAATTTTCCTTGAGAGGCTTAAATTTTGAGATACCTATTTCTGAATGCTGAATTTTTAACTTTCTACTGAAATATTTCAAAAGCTAAATCTTTTAAGAAAAAACTAATTGGACTGTGCAGAAAAAAATTTGATCCATTACAATTCATGTTTTTCACCCTCTTGAGCTCTTTTTTTGCTCAAAAAATCGACTTTGAATGTCGAAAGTTCATTTTGTGTCCTAGAGTCTTTAAGATTTCCACAAATTACGTATTATCAAGGACGAAATTTTAAAAGTCTTGAATTCGAGGTATTTTAGGACAAACCAACTTCGGTATGTTTTCGAGGAAAATGAAAGCATATTGACTGATTAATGGATGTCTGAAAATGTTTCTGGATTTCTAAGCTTTTGAATTATATTTTTCACTCATTTCAGTTCTTTTTGCCTTCTTGCTTCATTCGAAGCAAGAAAAACGAAACTCGATCGCAACCGTGGAAGAAATTGAAGAACGAAAAATTTTGTCGATTCGCAAAACGGTGTAAAGCTCGTGTTCGCAACATCTTAAATATTATCGCAATTCTGCAAAATTTTTCAAATAACTTTTTTTATCGTATACGTGACGAGTTCAACGATATAGCAGATTGATTTTTCCTCTCTTTTTCGATAGAAATTCCCTTGGTGAGAAAAACGATGGGCGTTGACGCTAGATCCTGCGTACTTGAAATTTGTTCGTATCCCCAGCACGTGGTACTAGATACATATATTTATTTAATTGCGAAAAAAAATCCTCGACAAAGGGTTAACTGACCCCAAAGACATACGCCTTCGGCGACTATATTCCTAATATGGCCAGAATTGAGTATTCCGAGCCATATGTCGACCTAATAATTTTAAAATTTCTGCGGCCAACTCGTACCGAGTTTTTTCTCCCCCTTTGTCGATATACGTCGTTGGAGAAAATCTACATAACGTATGCAAATCCTAATGAAACCGTTCGACCATACATTTACACGCGTGTGGCGCGCAAATATGAAATACTCTCAATAATTTCGATACGAGTCCGACGGTCGCGGTCGGTTCGCGACTTTGTAGCGACGAGCGTGTGATATTACTCGATGCGAGAAAAAAAAATCATCCGAGCTGCGAACATAAACCCTCTCTCGGTGTACATATTTGCAACGCGAAGGTTTTTTTGCAAATTGAAAATAAACCGAGGACGTGATTTATTACGTTTTTTTTCCTCCTCGGCGACGAGACGCGGAGTGAATCGGCCAGCGTCGGAAGTTCTTTCAAATAACTCGCACCGATCAAGTTCCTAACCATGTTTGGAACTCCGTTAGGTAATTAACTGCGTTGCTGTTTTATCGTTATCCGATTTTTTGCCGATTGTTTATGTTTTTTTTTGAGGGAATTGGGTTTACGAGTGTTTACGCGCTTTTTTCCACATCCATTGGCCAATCAATGTTTGAAATTCGATTTGATATGAGGAAATCGCGTATCCGATACTTGAGTGTTTTACTACTTACTACATATGTACAATGTGTCTACCCGAACTTGATACAAATAAACTGTGGCAGAGCGCGAGTTTTGAATTATGTACGTGTTGAACATCTGGTGGTTGGTTGTGTCATTGATGTGTCGAATTTACGTGTACTCATTTTTATATCGCATGGGTACTGATTTACCTCTTTTTTTTTTCTTTTTGATATTTTGTGGAAGGTCGAGCACCGCCAGTTCGAGTGTTGATGGAAAGTGCTCGGTTTTTTGGGTCTATTGATAGGGAAAAATGTTCTATTGAAAAATTGAATTGTTAGCTGAGTCGGTTTGTTTTGGGATTTTTTGACATCAGGAGTGGGGAGTTGAAAATTAAAAAATATTGAGAGGTTATGAAAATCAACGTTTTTTGTCCAGAAATTTTCGGGAAAAAATCACTTGAAGGGGAAAAAATACCAATAGTAAGTTGAAAAAAATCATCAAAAATTGAAAAACAAATAACCAAAGGGTACCGGCGCAGCGGTCAAGATAGACGAATCTGCCCCAGAGCTGAAATTTAAAACTAACCCACGGAATTTGGTTCTTAGAGTCTGAAAACCACCTGGTAAAATTTTTGACCCCCTACCCCTCACCTAGTCCGAGTTATGGGGCAAAACGTTACTTTTTTTCAGCCTTTCCATTAAAAATTTTCATCTCCGAGAGTTTTCAACCAAATTTTTTCAAATTTACGTGAGTTATACACTATACTGAGGGGTTTTAGTGGACGATTCGAAAAAAAATTTTGATGATTTTTTTCTAGCTCAAAATCGCATTTTAAAACTTGAAATCGAGTTTCCTACTTGATTTTTCGGAGGTGCAATTTTGAAAAAAATATATTTCATGTATCTAGCCCCTACCTACAACGTAATATTTTTTTCAGAATTTTTTAGGGGGTGGGAGACCTTGAAAAATACGAAAAACCATCTTTTCAGAACGTTTTTCACACTCAAAAATGGCCATTTTTGGCCGTCATTTTTTTTTCGGGTAATAATATCCCAAAATACGTATTTATACACCACTTGTCTGATTTTCGCTTCATTTCATCTCTTTTTTGTGATTTTCGTAATTTCGAGTCCAAATAAGTACAGCATAAGGTTCAAAACTGATTATCTCACTTTTTTTGCATAAGAAATTGTCGTAAGAAAAAAATTGCAACCTGTTCGTGTTCAGCAGCTCAAACTACTTCAATAAACCTCTTTTTTACGATCGAAGAACTCAAATTTTGAAAATCCAGTCTTGACCGCCGGTACCCTGCGAAAAAAATCATCAAAATTTTAAAATTTCATTTTCCATAAACGCGTCCAGAAATTTCGTAAACAGGGGAACTGATATTCGAGAAAAATAAGTAGAATGGGATTAAAATTGATTTGAAACAGTCAGGTTTTTTTTTCTGGTTGAGTAAAAAAATAATGGGAAAATACTGCACAAAAAAGGTCTACGAATTCAACTTGGAAATAACAAACACCAACATTACAAACACAGACGTTTTCTTCTTGTCAAACTTCACAAAAGTAAAATCAATGCATTCATCGCATTCCAGCTACAGTTGCACCCTTGTCCACGATTATTTAATTACCTAACAGCCGATAAGGGATGCATTGTCGAACTGGTTCGAGGGTTCCTGTATACGTGATCGCCAATACTTCAAGGAAAGGAGGGGAAGAGTAGATCCATATGTAACACTACACAATTCGTCACACTTGTTCTGTTTAAACTATCTTTCAACTCTCAACTGCCTGCTGCCAAATCCTACCAGGGTTAAGTAAACTACAATACTGAGTGGTTCCTAAAGTATGCGCTAAAAAAAAAACACCTACTTGAATCAAGACGATACAGAGCCTTACTTTTTATTTACAGTGTGAAGATTGATCCAGTAAAAAAAATAACTTCCACTATTAAAATTTCAGTGATTTTTTTAAATTTTTTTAATTTAACGGATTCAAATGGGGGTTTCCCTTTGTGAAAATGTTGTTCAGTCAATTTTCAATTGTTCAGTAAAATTTCACTGCATATTGATTCAATAAAAAACATTGAATTAGTTGGAAAACCACCAAAAGTTGAGTAGGAAATTTTTTACTGATTCGTTCAGTAAAAAAAAACTTTTTGATATTTTTGCTGATTCAGCTGCCTACTTAGTAAAAGTATTTTCAGTAGTTGGATAATACAACCACTGGTTTGAGCAAAAATAAATTGAAAAATTTTAAGATTTTTAGAATAGAACAAACTAGGTATCAATACAATTAAGTAGGTACTTACTCTCTAAATTAAAATTAAACAAATGAAATCTTTTTGAACCAGTGAAATAAATTCAACTGAAAATCAGTCATTTTCACTGATATTTAAGTCAGAATTACTGCATTTTTCTGACAAATGGAGAATTGACCAAGAAATCAGTGATTTCTGTTTGGAAGATCAATAAAAATCACGAATTGAAAAATTATTTTACAGATCAAAAAACAGGAAGAATTTTATCAAATTTGACAGATTCAAATTACAAAGAGTTGTATTTTGATTTAATAGAAAATTTTTTGGAATTATTTTTATAAATGAAAAATCTTTTTACCGAGTTTAAGAGGAGGGGGGTTGACCTATCTGAATCCTTTCTCGCATGGGTGCGCTATTGTTATTTTAACAACTTTGTCTTCGTTTCATTAAAGCATTAGAAATGCATTAATAAAAAATCAATGTGATGAGAAGAAAGTGTAAAAAAAGACGTGATGTGTAGGCTAAAAAAATCGTCAAAAAATTGGGGAAAAAAATTATTTGAGCAAATAAAGACGCCTAGTCGTGGTCATTCGTTTCTTTCGTGATAGACAGGAAAAGTAATATACGAACTTGACCTCATCAAATCAAATATAGACCCGTCAATTTTAAGAATGTTGACCGAAGAAAAATAAATACAATCGCAATTTCAACCATACATAATCTAATATTTTGAAAAATGCAGCTGTGTCCGATATCTGGAAAAAATGGTAATTTTACCAAACCATTGATGATTTGAAAATTTTGAATTTGAAATTAGGTGAGTATTTGTAATTTTCATTTTAAAACTTGAAATGTGCCTGAAAATTAAAACTATGCAAAATTTCAAAACTTTTCGATAGATTCATCGACTCGAATTTATTGTCCGTTCAATTTAACGTGAGCTCTGACTTCCGTAAACGAAATAAAATTGACCAATTAGGAAGCCTTGAAAAACTTTACACAGTTGTAATTTCCTTAAACAATCATTACCTAATTTACCAAAACATATCAACACTACGATATTTGTCAACAAATAAAAATTTTGATGGAGTAAACAGATCAGTAAGAGTTTTAATCGGTAAAAAAATCATAGAAGTGGGTACAGCAAGTTGTAGAATTGAAGAAGATAAATTTTTATTTTATCAAGTTTTTCATATTATATTGAGGATGTTAAGAAGTGAGGATATGCAATTAATTTTTGAATTTTCCAATTTAAAAGAATTTTTCTAGGGCTGTGTGATAGGGTTTAAAAAATCGAACTTTTTTACTCAAACAAGTAATTGTGAGTTTTTTTTTTTTTACTTTCCATAGGTATACCTACTTACGATTTTCCCATTATTTTCGATTCAAAATAAAAATTGTAAAATTGTTTTTTGGAGTTGAGGTTCCCTTCATTTCTACTTTTTCTGAAAGGTCCAAAATCAGTGTCAAAACAAAAAATCGCCATGTTTTTCAGCAAAACGGTACACTTTTTTCAACACTGGGGAATAGGAAACTTTTCTGAAAACGTAAAAGAATGTCAATTTCTTCAATCCAGAATCCTTCATTTTCAATTTTGTCTTGAATAAAATCATAATTTTTTCAAATTTTCAACGTTCAAATTGACATTTTTTTCCTCTACCTAAATAAAATTTTCCCACTCGAGAGGGGGTGACTCCGTCTTACAACGTTATATTTTTTTAACCTCTTTTTGTTTCCCTTTATGAGAAAATAATTCGTATCAAAATCGAGTTTCAAAACCAGAGCGATAAAAACAAGATCTTTATTTTTACCCAATCTGACTCACTTTATACGAGATAATCTCTCTTTCTTTTCCAACTTTTTAATGCTTAATGTGGAGAAGGAGCGAGAGTGGAGGTGAAATTGAAAAATTAAATAAACAGTTAAACTTGGTAACTTCAAATTAGTGAGAATATACTTTTTACTTACCTACTTGCTATTTTCACTTTTTTGAATCTTTTTTCTCAAAACGGGGGGAGGGAAGCTGGGGAGTAAAGACATGAAAGGCTCAAATCTAAAAAATGAGCAAATATTAGAAAGTTTTATCGATTTCTATTGTTCTGATTCATCGCGATAAGGTACAGAAAATAAGAACTTATCTTTGTGATAACTTTGAATTCAAAATCTCCCTCCCTCTTCAAAGAAAAAATAATGGTGAAAATTGAAAACAGAAAATTCTGGTCTTCTGATCTTATTCAAGGTACTCTCAATCTGTAATCTTCATAAACGAAAAATGACTTGAAAAAATCCTTCTTTCCCTTGTTAGGAATATGTCAATAATCCGTTAATTTGCGAATAAAGAAATTTAACCTCTTTTTTGTTTCACACGAGATTAAAGATGCATTTATTTTGAATAATTGCCAATTTCTCGTTGTAATGACTAATGAAATTCTAATTTTCAAAATTTCTTTTTTCAACTTATGGAAATTTGATACAATTTTATGCTCAATTACTTCTACTTCCTCGTCTTTGCTACAGGAGGGATATGGTTATTTCCTACTCGAAAAAAACCACATCGAAACGTTAATGCAAACATTTTTCAAAATTTCCAAATTTTCAATTTTTTTTTGAAAATTGTCTGTAAAACTTTCGAATATTTCTTTCAAACTCGACGAGAAAAATTTCTCCCAACAACAAACAACTTATATCGTCGAATAGCAAATTTTCAAAACTTGGAAAAATTTTCCACCTTATTCATATCATAACCTTAAGCTCTCTGCGGCCTCTCGGTATATTTAACGCAGGTATGTGTACCTAAAGATGATGAAAAAAATTGGTATCATGCGAAGGAAAAAGTTATTATAAAATCATCTCCGAAAATAGGAAATTTTCTCAACCGTATATATTCGTATAAAAGAGACAATATTTCCAAGTATTTGGTAAAAATTGCCAATTTTTTTCAACTCTCGTGCTTACTCATGTCACTTTGCTTTCTCCTCGTGTCTGGTTGCTCCATCTGAGATTTTTTTCTATTCCAACTACCAGCCAATTCTTAATTATTTTCAACATTTCTCTCGGGGAAACGAGCGCCGAAGAAATGAAAAAAAAATTGAAATATTAGTTCTCAACTATTCTTATCCTTCTCTGGACCCTCGTCCGGTTAAATTTTAAAAATGAATTCGAATTATGGCCCATATTAAAAAAAAATCACCATTCTAGCTCGTTACAATGGTCGTTTGAAAATTACCCCAGAGCGAGTAGAAAATTTAAAATTGAGCTCGCGAACGGACCAAATTGTTCAGGGACTGGCCAGGGCACTGAGAGGAATAAACCGAGCTGCCAACAACCGGCGAAAATTTTCTACAGCATATTTAGTCGCATTAAAGACCAAGGGATGAAGACCTGGACTCGTTTGTCGAGTCGTAATCAAAAATATAGGTAATAGGTTTAGTTAGGCACACAGGCACATCGAGACGAGCTATTATAGCAGCACGAAGCACAACGAAATGGCTATGGCTTTGCTGTGTGAGATGTTTTATACCCCGCTCTCGGCTCTTTTCGCTTTGCCTTGCAGAATAGGTACAGTCGTACGGTGAGATGATACGCGATAAAAGACTCTATTGTATATAAGCGGTATTTTCTGGCCATAGCAGTAATGTCGTTTTTATTGGGCGGCTGAATGTACGCGAAATTCGCAACGGTCTTATTTAAATGTAAAATATTCCATTTAAAAACGCGAACGCGAAAACGAATTCGCTGCACATTACGATGGAAAAAAAACGAAGCGGAGGGAAACGACAGAAGCGAAATACCGGCGAGAAGACCTTGAACGGTAGAGATCAAAACGTGTGATTTTATTCATAAAAACCACGGCTGTTGGTTGAAGAGACGAGGTGATAGAAATGATACGAGACAGGGAGAGGTTTAAATGATGGCTGAAGAAAGCTGCGTGTAAAACTTATTCTACGTAAAAATTAATCCCTCGAGCGTACGTGTTGAAATTTTTTTGTAAAAATAAAAATTATATGTACCTATAATTTTCCAGCAGCGAGATATTCGAAAAGGGATACCGAAGCAGCCCAGATTATAGAAATTTTTACTCGTCTCTGCCTAGCGTAGGATTCGATTTTATAGGCTAACTCGTGTGTAAGGACTCGATACAGACTCCCACGCAATTCCAGCGACCATTTTTAAAATAAAAGCTCCGTACGTGAGGTAATTGTTTGGCGTTTATCTGTATACGAGCACTCGAAGTGTATAAATAAACGAACAGGGGCGGGGGCATGGACTTGTCATTCATACAGAGTTAAGAATGACGAGCTGAGAATACCGCGGTCATCAGCGTATAACCCGAGCTCGAGGAGGGGGAAGAGGGGGCAATGTCTTGACAAAAAGTTTTCTTTTCTTTTTTTTTTCAAGCCCGGAAATCGACAGCTTTATACAATTTTCGAGTATCAATGACCTATGTGCCTATAATGGAATGTCACAGCTCTATAATGATGTTAATTTTTTTCAACCTCGTGTCCGCCTCCTTTTCTATTCCCGAACGGCGTATTACACGTAGATAAATGTGGAAAAGACCAAGAAGGTGTTTTATGCGTTCTTTTTTGTTTTTCTATAACGATACTTTGGTTGCTATAGGGGTTTTTAAAGGACGGATCCGCCCTTCTGGGTTATTAAACTTATAAGATACAAGGAAGCATGCCGGAATTGATGCATTTGGGTAGTGGATAAGGCGAATTAACGCGGCGAAAAGGTTTTTTTTATTACGTCGTTTTCGATCGTTTTTAAAGGTTCGCGAGGAATTTGAGGGGGTTTTATAAGGCTTTTGAAGATGGTTCATCGGATACTTGAAAATTATGATGCGAAGAAAAGAAAAATTATGGAAATATGAAGAATTATTGGATTTAAGGGAACTTGGGAGAGTTTGCCTGTTTTGAAATTTTTTTGTGTGATTGATGGGCGGATTACTTTGAGAAACGAAACTTCATGAAGTAACACCAGTTCAAAATCAGTTTGACGTAAATGAAATTTCCACAATCCCGGGTGAAATTTATTTTGAATTCAAGTTTTTTCAGTTGTAAATTTTTTCAATTTATATTTTCTAATTGAGTCAGAAGAAATTTTGAAAAACATGAATTTCAATTTTTTTGAAAATTCAAAGCTAAAAAAATGAGAAAAAATTTTGAAACTATCCGAAATAAATAGGTAATGAATTGGAAGAAATTTTAGAAAATAAAGTTATGCAAAGCTGAAAAACTTTTTAAAAAATCAACGCTGGAGAAATGTTGAGATGAGAATATATAAATTGAAAAAATTACAGTAGGAACAAAATTTTTTCATTTGAAAAATTTTAGTGCCCTTTGACAATTTTTCCAAAAAAATTTTTTCAGCAATGAAATTTTTTTTGAATACCTAGGTACTTAATTAGAATAAGTTTAAAATTTTTCTTCAATTTTTTTCTCAACTATATGACCTTGAAATTTACTAATTGACAGTTCATAAAGAAATTTTCAACTTTGAATTTTTAAAGAAACTTTTGCAACTTCATGTGTTTCAATTTTTTTTCAATTTTAATAAGCAGGCAATTAAGTGAAAAAATTTCCAAAAACTTGATATTGAAAATATCGAATAAAAAAAATATTTAAATCAAAATAATAATTGGATGTATTTTGGAGAAAATTCAAACTAAAAAAAAAATACAGATGAAAAAATTCCCAAGTTAGATACTTACAGCCTTGGGGGGAAAATAGAATTAACAGATAGAACGAATTGTCAGAATCAGTGGCGCAGCCAAGGGGGGGGCTAAGGGGCTAAAGCCCCCCCTAAACTGTGGGTAGATTTAAGGTGATGGTTTTAAAAAAGTGTTGATTTTCACCTCTGAACCAACGAAACAATGAATTTCTATGAAAATTAGTGTCCTCGAAGACGTTTCTTTAGTTTGAAAAATAGAGAAAAGTCACAAGGAGGCAATATTTCGGATTTATGTCTTCGAGAACCCTAATTTTCCAAGAATTTCGCTGTTTTGCTAATTCGGAGGCGGAAATCAGCACATTTTCAAAACTACTGCCCTAAATCGACCAAAACGAGTTCCAGGATGAAACTGAAGGGTGGCATGGATAGAAAAAACTCGAATTTACACGATTCTGCCTTCATTTTACCCATATGAGGTGTTTCTCCTTGAAAAATTCACTGCCA